>JALIGW010000005.1:23960000-25160000 GCA_023053685.1 Diadophis punctatus similis | reverse complement strand
ACCTTTGCCTAGTAAGAAGCCTCATGGACTGGCGTAGCTCTGCTTTTCACTGCATGCATCAAGATCTATGGCTTGGAGGTTGTGTCTCATCATCTGACTGATCCAGCTGATCAGGAGGTGCTTGTATCATGCCTTGAAGTTTCCAAAGGCTGACAATCCACAGACTCAGTTGACACACCATTTTCAGAATCGGACTCAGATTCTGAATTGTCACCCAAAACCCTGACCCCTGTGGTTTCTATCTCCTCCATTAGAGCCAGCTAAGTGGACCTTCTCCCATTCTCTTAGATCAGTGGTTCTCAATCTTCCTAATGCAACGTCCCTTTAATACAGTTCCTCATGTTGTGGTGACCCCCAATCATAAAATAAAAAAATTATTAGGAAACTCAGGGTGGGTTCTAACTTACCTTGCTGCCGGTTCACTTCCTCCTGTGCTGTGTGGGCGTGCGTCGTGGATGCGCGTGCACTTTGCGTGCGCACGCATGGGCAGTGCTGAATTTAAAAAAAATTGCAAAAAAAGCCAAAAACAAGATGGTGACGCATGCGCAGTGCCGGAAATTCGGCTTCTGCGCATGCTCAGAAGTTCCGATGGTACAGATATTTTTTTTTGCAGTAGTCTATTTGCATGTGGGTGGACCCGCCTGGAGACGGATAGAGGAGCGGTGTCTCGGTTCCTAAGACCATCGGAAATATGTGTTTTCCGATGGTCTTAGGTGACCCCTGAGAAAGGGTCATTCGACCCCAAAGGGGTCATGACCCACAAGTTGAGAACCTCTGTCTTAGATGAAGTGAGATGTCATCTGGCAGAGGATATGAAGCATACCTTCTCTGTCATGATGTCTCCCTTTTGGATCTCAACCTCCTTCCAGAGATTTGTTTGGGTTTGTGGGTATATCATATGGTATGTTTTTTTAATACTGTCTTAAGTTATTGTTCTTTAATTGATCTATATATTAGATATTATCTTTTCTTAAACACTGAAGATTTTATTAGTATTTGGATAGCTATATAATGAGCCATGGTGGCACAGTGGTTAGAGTTCAGTACTGCTGATCACCGACTGCTAGCAGTTTGGCAGATCGAATCTGAACAGGCTCAAGGTTGACTCAGCCTTCCATCCTTCCAAGGTCAGTAAAATGAGGACCCAGATTGATGGGAGCAATATCCTGACTCTGTAAACCGCTTAGAGAGTGCTGTAAAAGCACTGTGAAGCGGTATATACAGTAAGTCTAAGTGCTATTGCTATTGCTATAAATATGTTGTGTGAGAAAGCAAAAGAATGTGTGTCAGGAAAGATTCTGATTTTGGTCTTTTCCCCAGATTACCTTCTTATGAAATGGGGCCTTTAATGGAAAACGTTACCCAGGGGATATCATCTAGGTCAGTGATTCTCAGCCTGTGGAGCCCTGGGGGCCGTGATGTCATCACAGGAAGTTCGTGGAGACTTGAAGAAATGTTATGATTTAAATCTTGAGTTAAGTCTTGGTGGTCCGTGGCCATGGTCTGTGGCCACAAAAGATATTTAAAAGGTGTCTGTGGCAGGGGCGGGTTGCTCCTCCGTTGCTACCAGTGCGCTGCGCACACATCTCCACGTTATGTGCGCGCGCATGCTCGCTGTGCGCGCATGCCCCCTCGTACGATTTTGCTTCTGTGCATGCGTGAAAGCAAAATCTCTCTGAAATCTCACAAGGGGACGCACGCGCACACGTCCCCTCACGAGATTTCGGTGAGATTTTGCTTCCGCGTATGCGCGGAAGCAAAAAAGCCCAAAAATTATTTGAAAAGATGGCGATACGCGTGACGGACCAGCAAAGACGGCACCGGAGCGGTCGCATGCAAATTGCTCAATCGGTTGCTCCCTACCAGAGCTATGCACCGGACCGCACCGGTAGAAACCCACCACTGGTCTGCGGTGAAGAAATGATTGAGAACTACTGGTGTAGGCAGACAAAATAGATGGCATTTTCTAAGTAGGATGTAGCATATCTTGTACACTAAGTAATGCATGCTCCTTTCTATGGAGGCTTCCCATTCTAAACAATTAAGATAATACTCAACATATGAACAGTTGTTTAATTATACTTCAAAGTTACATGACCTCAGAAAGGGTGTTTTTTCCCATGGCTGTGTGTGTTCCCACCCACCCACACATCGCAGTCACATAACTGCCTTATGGGCACTTGGCAATCAGTTCACATTTACAGTTGGTTGCAGCATCCCAATGTCATGTTAATATGATTTGAGATGTTTACAGTATTTTTTGCCAGTTTACAGCAAAAAAGGCCCATTCAGAAGAATGTATTTGCTGGAGAACTGTGTGATTCACTTAATAACTACTGTAAAAACTGCAAAAAATCAGATCCAGTCATATGGGAGCCATGACCCCAACAATTTATGACTGAAATTCCTGTCCCAACTGTGATTGTAAGTCAAGGACTATCTGTATTTAAAGTCCTTTAAAGTGCACATTGTTTAACTCTGAAATAGAAGGGCTTTGTTGTCATGCAGCACAACACCCAGAAAACTAAGGATGCTATTAAGTTGGATCCCCATAGATACTCCCTAAGACTGTATCTTGACATTCACCATCCTTCTTCTCTCAGGTGGCCTGCAGATGTCCTGAGACAGCAACTCTCAGAATTCCCAGTTGACCCAGCCTAATTGGGACAATGGCATGTGTACAATAAAGAGAACTATTGTTTATTGTTCTATAAAAATTTGCAATTTTGGCTTTTCAAGGGGCTGAAAGTATTAGTAACATCATGTGGTTTGAAATGCCTTTTGTGGACACGGAAGGTAATATTATGGAAAACAAACATTTGGCATGGAAGCATTGTAGAATAAAGAATGTTCCCTTAAATGAAATACATCTGGCAATGCAGGCTAGATATTTTTTTGTCTCAGGCTTACTTGGATGGAAAACAGTATTCATCCTATGCAATCTTACTCTGCCAAGAAAATCTTTATATAAAAGGCAAAGAGACTATGTTATGGTTGGGTAGTTCTCTGATCAGGATGCTGTAAAGAATGGAGGACAGGCTAATCTCTTGCCACATTTTACAAACTTGAGTCCTCAGATCAGTGGCGGGTTACTCCCTTACCGGTGCCAGTGTGCTGCGCGCGCATATCCACACTTCGGGCGCGTGGGCGCTCATTACGCAAGCCCTCTTCCTTGCACGATTTTGCTTCTGCGCATGCGCAGAAGCAAAATCGCACCAAAATCTCACGAGGGGACGCGCACGTGCGTGAGATTTTGGTGCGATTTTGCTTCCGCGCATGCGCAGAAGCAAAATCTCACCAAAACCTCTCACACGCGCGCGTCCCCTCGTGAGATTTCGGCGCAAATTTGCTTCCACGCATGCGCAGAAGCAAAATCGGCCAAAAATTCACAAAAAAATGGCGACGCATGCGGTGGACCGGCAGAGAGGGCTCTGGAGCGGTCGCACGCAAATTGCGCAATCGGCTGTTCCCTACCGGAGCTGCGCACTGGGCATTTCCGGAAGGAACCCACCTCTGCCTCAGATGCTGCTGGACTATGTTTCTCATCATCTTCTACTAGCAAGGCTAATGGTCACAATGGTATGAGCTAGGGCATTGTATTAAGCTGTACATCTAAGGAATATATCATGTGAAATGTATGTATCAGTAGATGTATGTCATTTATTATATGTAAACATAGACCCAATAACCTTTTAATTGGTGGCCCCATATCAGCAGCTATTCCCACATCCTGTATAAATCAGGCTGAGAAATGATGCATTTCAGACCTAGGCAACCTGGTGGCTTCCAGATGTGTTGAACATCAACTTCTTTCCCATTCAGCAATGTAGCATCTGGCAACTGGGATTTAGGAGATATTGCCTAACTATGTATAAAGCCTTTCATGTACCATCGTCTCAATAATCCTTCCCATAATCCTATGACGCATATCAAGCAGATGTTTTCCAGATGTTTGGGTCTACAGCTTCCACAGTCCCCTAGCACTCTTCATGCTAAATGAGAAGGGAATTGAAATTCAATGTATCTGGGAAGCACAAGCGTGCCTACTTATGAAATATGTAACTGCTAGGCCTGATTTATAGAGGATGTGGGGACAGTTGCTAATATGGACCCACCAGTTGAAAGCTTATTGGGTCTATGTTTGCAGACAATAAATGACATTTATCTATTGATACACACATTTCTCACAATATGTTCCATATGTTCATAACTTGATACAAAGCCTAGCTCTCAGGCAGTTGATATTAAAAAAAAAAAATACAGTGTTGACCATCAGGCCACTAAGATAAAAATATGAAATTATTTTTTTCCATTTTACTTTAAAACATCACTCAACCTCTAGAGTTGATTAGCAGGTAATGTTTTTTTCAATGTTGTTAATCAGGCCTACACTCTTAGTGACCTACCAGAAGAATACTTTTTAACCTGCTTGTTCCATTCCTCCCCGTTCCATTTTCCAGTCAGCAGGAAGGAAATAAATCTCTTTCCAAAACATTTCACAGCTTACTGGAGCACCACCTCCCAAATGAAGTCAGCCAGCAGGTTTAACAAACGTTGAAAAAGCCTGGAAAAGAATTAGATTTTTAAAAAGAGGATTGTTGTATTCGTTCTCTGGTGAGCAGTAGAGGGAATGGGAAGAAATGAGTTGTTTATTTTTCTTTTCTAAAGGATACCTAATAGTTATTTTATAAGGTTCGGGAAAAGAAGGAATGCTTTCCCTTTTCTTCTTAAGGGCATGGAAGAGTGCACATGTGTGAGAGGATTAGAGACATAGAATGTACAAGCCGTTCAGTATGGATGGAGTAATGAAAATGAAAATGGCGGATCATATTGGTGTAAATCTCATTTATCCGTTCTCCTTCTCATGGGCCTCAGATATGTTAGGACAGGTGGACAATATACCACTCATAGGCTACACCCCATTTGCAGCAACACAACACCCAAGTTTGCACTCTGAAATTTTCATGCAAAACAATGATAAAAGTTCAGGTGAAAATAGAAATGTTGGCCTCCCATTTCCATTTCCACCCTTAACCTCCCACACCCATCCCCAAAATGGCTTAGAATTGTGCCATCACTATACTGTTTTGTCACCAAATTTTGGCAGTTTGATTCAGACTCCATTTGGTGAAGTTGGAAGTTTCTTTAATGTGTGAATGGGGAGGGTTTCTTTCCAGAACCATCAGTGTGTTGCAGCTGCCAAAAAAAGCCAATGCAGTCCTAGGTTGCATCAACAATGGGATAACATCTTGTGAAGTGTTAGTACCACTTTATACTTTTTGATAGATCACACTTGGAATATTGTACCTAATTTTGGTCACCACAATACAAAAAAGATGGTGACACTCTAGAAAGAGTGCAGAGAAGAGCAACAAAGATGAATGAAGGCTAAAACATATGAAGAATGGTTGCAGGAACTGGTATGTCTAGTTTAACAAAGAGAAGGACTAGGCTGACATGATAGCAGTCTTCCAATATTTGAGAGCCTTTCATAGAGAAGAGGGAGTCAACCTCTCCAAAGCACCTGAGAGCAGGACAAGAAGTAACAGATGGAAATTTATCAAGGAGAGATCTAGAACTAAGGAGAAATTTCCTGACAGAACAATTAATCAGTAGAATGACTTGCCTCCAGAAGTTGTGGGTGCTCTGGAGGCTTTAAGAAGAGATTGGACCAGAATGGTACTTGACCTGAATAGTATAGGGTCACCTGCTTGAACAGAGGATTGGACTAGAAGACCTCCAAGGTCCCTTCCAGGTCTGTTGTTCTGTATTCAGATGCTTGCATTCCTGTTTGTAACTCTCAGCACCAAAGAAGACGCGGGGGGGGGGGGGACCCGTAACTACTGGTAAGAAATAAGCAAAAAGACAATGGGAATTCCAGTCTTTGCTGTAACTTCACCAACTTCTCCATGATATCACTTGCAACACTGTATCCCTACCCTTACTGAATAATGCCCCCCTGATCTTTTGAAAGTTGGTCATCCATGTGTTAGAAGAATCCAGGTTTCCCCTCCTCCATCCTGCAGCCTTTTATATCCTTGGCTAAAGATGCTTGCCAAATCTTCCTTTTAATTCTCACCCTATAAAGCACGGATAAAGATTCTGTGGTTCATGAAATTATTTTCAAAAGCCTTCTGCAAGTAATCAAGTCAAACCTTTGGCAAGACTGTTGCTTTCCTCCCCTAGCAGCTTACTTTGGAAAAAGAAACAAAAAGAGAAGAAAGAAGAGCTGATCTCTTATTTAACTTTGCCCATTATCAGCATGGGGCTCCAAAAATAAAAAATTGCAGACCTCTACAAATATTAAAAGGAGGCCAGCTATCCAAAGTTATGTGGTCATAAGGCTTCCAAGACTTGGAAAGGTAGTCATGGCCATGACACTCATACCAATATGGCAACCCTCGATTCCCTCTTCAGCCAATGACTGGCACCAACAAGTTGGTCATTCAGATTTCTTGCCACTCTGATGCAGAACAAATTTATTTCAGTTTACAAGAGTACAGTTGATAAACTTTGAGGAAAACTTCTATTTCTGATTATTGCTCTTTCTGATTATTGCGTAACATAACCAACACCATGTAAGCAGGAAGCTGCTCTTTTGGCGTTGTTTTGGATGGGAGTTACATTTGAATTAAACTCCCATCACAATAAATTTCTTGTTCAAGTCAACAGAAATAAAACTAAAGCAAAACCTATCCACTTCCTGTGAGTATGATGTCTGTAACAGCTGCATTCAAGATTTCCATCTTTATTGGAGTACACTAATCATAAGTGAGAATTGCATGTAAGAAGCTGAAACTTTCTGACTATTATAAATTTTAGTCCACTTCTGATTCAAAGCAAACTAATAATCGGTAACAGCTGTCAACCAAAGGACAAATCACATGTTCCTAATTCTTATCCCTTGGCTTTGGTGCATTCCAGCATAGACCCAACTGATTGCTTGCAACAAACACCTAATTAATTCAACATGCATTTAGCCCCATAAAGCTAAAAAGAAATAGAGGGCATTTTTAATGTTTGCCACTTGAATTATCTTCTTTAGCCTTTAATCTACTCTTTTTCTTGAATACCTTATTACAGAAATGGACCATTAACTCAACAAATAGAACCAATGGTATCAATTGAGATTAATTGTTGCTTATTTACATGATTCTCCACTTTTATGCCTTCACGTAAACAATATCTGTAGGCTTGTTCTGAAATTTGTTTGTCCCGAGGAATCTATCCGAACAATCAACGCAAGAGCTTTTCTAAAAATCACCTGTGCAAAGTAATTATTTCCTGAGGATGCTGTACAGTAAGGAATGGGAGCATTCCCATTGCTTATATACTAAAATCCATGGCTGCCCTGCATGGTTAGGCCAACAGATATACCATTTAAGGGTAGCAGAAATGCTTTTTACATTACTGTCTAAAACAGCATATTAATGTGTCTGGTTTTCAGCCAGAGAGATGGACCTGAGAGGCAAGTGTAATTTGTCATTCCACTTCCAGCAGCACAAAGTCTCTTGCTGAGATGAGACTAATCCAATAAGACACCATTTCAAGATGTAATTGTTATGTAACAGCGCATGATGTGCCAACACATTCCAAGAATCCCACAGTGCCAGACTATTGGCCCAACTGTCCAGCATTTAAGCATGTTGTTCAGGAACAAAATCAAAGAAAAGTGTAAGGAGTAACACAGTAAAACTCTTGGACTCACATTATTAGTGCCTACAAGCAAGGGCCCTTTGAGAGCTTTGATGGGAGGAAATTCATTCATTTATTTTTGTTCAATGTATTATTTTTAATATTTGATACATGTGTGGTTGTATATGACAGTTTTCATGATGCATTGCAAATGTTACGTTCTTATTACTGTCTTGTAAACACATTGTATTGTTTGTTGTTAGAAAGACTTAACATCTTTTTTTACAGGACCATATAAATAAAACAAAGAACAAAATTAATATACAAACGTATTTTCAAAAAAATAAAACCAGAACCTGAAAAAAATCAGGACAAAATATTGTATTTCAGTTGTCTTAGTACACTGTAGCAACATAAGGACTTAAAACCTTAAACATCATTATATAGAAAGAGTGATAGTGGTAAGGATGATAATGTATTTGCTAAAATCAGAGATAAATGTCCAAACTCTTTTGAATTTCAGTCTTTTATTTTGTATCTGTTTGTGTCTTTTGTTTTGCAATAATTGAATTTTATCTAATATCCCCTTTGATCATTGTTGAGCAGAGCTTTCGTATGAGACAAGACAAAATCCACATGTTGTTCCAGAAAGAAATTTCATATCCTTCCTTCCCTATGAATTTAACAATAAAACTTCGTTCATATGTATATCCATATTAAACAGAAAAGCAGATGTCATCTGCAATTAAGAAAAGGAAGCTGGGTACAGAGAAAAGGGTTTTTAAAAAAAAACATTTAAGTGAAGAGACCAAAGAAAGAGTGATAGCAAGGCTATGTCTTCCTAAAAGAGTAGAGAGAATTACTAGGTAATTCTAGTAATTCTGAGATAAACTACCTTGTAAACATAATAGCTGCTTTAAATAACAAATTGTTTAATTTACTTGCAATAGAGGCTGCATTAAGTATGAATTTATGTTTATAGGGAATCAGAGCTCCCTTGAGACCCATCTAGAATGTTAAAATTTGAAAGCAAAGGAAGAAAGTTACCTGGTGGTGTTTCCAGAGTTGATTTATCCTTTCTTGGTTTGATAGTTTTCTTTGATTTGTACTCTTTCTTGCCTGGTTTGAATCTTGGAGATACCTCTATTTCTGAGGAAGGTTTCAAGTCTTTTTCTCTTGGTTGCTCCGTGAAAGGTGACAAGTCCTCATTGGGATCCGGATAAGAATAATAATGATTCCTATTGATGATTTCTTGCAGGTAGTAATCCTGGTCCTCCATGGGGAGAGCCCACGTGATAAAGCCAAGCAGTACCAGATCAAAATAACAAAAAACAAGGTAGAACTGAAGAAAGGAGATCTTCTTGAAAATGGGAATCTTTTTCATCATGTTTATGTTGTGCTAAAACAATGTAGCCCTGCAGTTTTCCAGATTAAATTTAAGTGGAGAGAGAAAGAAAGATAAAAGCAAGTAAGCAAGGAAAGAAAGAAAGAAAAAAAGAAAGAAAGAAAGAAAGAAAGAAAGAAAGAAAGAGTAAGTAAGTAAGTAAGTAAGTAAGTAAGTAAGTAAGTAAGTAAGTAAGTAAGTAAGTAAGTAAGTAAGTAAGTAAGTTATTTGCTAGTAAAATTCAAGATGAAGAGCAAAGTCTGAGATTAGAGCTTCTGCTTTGGGAATAGTTTGCAAAAGTTGCAGCTAATGAAATAGGAGTGTAGAGTGGAAGCAGAGGGAGGAGGAAACAGCTACAGTTCATGTGATCAGCAGAGCTTAAGAGTCAAACACATATGCAGGCATATAGGGAAAGAGACATACTTGACAGGTGTGATTTTTCCATCCCAAGCTTTTAAATAGATTGTTTCTCTCCCCCTCACTTTTGCCCCCTTATTCCCCCATTAAAAATTCAATTAAACTCATGGCTCCTAAGATTCTGGGTCTTGGAATGCTGCTATAATACTGAGTCTGGACATTGTTTATTCAATAAAGTAGGGGATGGGCAGAAAGTGAGTTGGCCACAAGCCTTGGTATCCCATTCCTTTTTACAAATTGTGTCTTTTGTCTTGCCTGGATTGTGTAGACTGTAATGTGTTTAGATGAAACTGAAGAAGAAAAGGAAAATATTTTTTCTCCTCTGGTGCAGCCGGAATCCTCAGCAGAACACGAAGGTTGCATTCTTGTTCTAGAAAACAGGAAAGCAGACTCATGAAAATGCCCATTATTCTTCAAGCATTTGATAGAAAACAGGTGCAGATCATTAACGGCATAGAAAAGTAATATTTTTTCATTTGTACAGTCTGTCCTCCTAGTATCTGAGAGAGACTAATATTGTGCCTGTACCCACAATAAACTGAGAGTAAGGACTATTGCTTTTTAGTACAGATGCATAGGAGAACATTGTAAAGCTCCCCCCCCCCAAAGCCCAACCGTACCTCAGCGTGGTGGTGGTGAATAAACAGTATTAGCCTTATTATTATACTGGCCAACACAGCTCTGTCTTGGAGAAAGACTTGGGACCTACTGCATTTTTCCCCACCAAAAAACTTTACGGATCAGTTCAAAGATATGGAAGATATGGTACCAAGCAGTGTCACCTTCTGGCTGGGAATACACAGGTCAGAGTACAGGTCGATAATGAAACCATTGAAACAGTGAAGGAACTCATCTTCCTGGACTCTAAAAATGACCAAAGTGGTGACTGCAACCATAACATCTGGAAGAGTAAAGACATCAGCCTCACAACCAAGTGCAGATTAGTTAACGCAATAATTTTTCCAATTGCTACTTATGGTTGTGTGACTTAGACTCTGGAAAAAGCAGAAAGGACAAGGGCGGACACCTTTGAACTGTGGTGCTGGAGACAACTATTAGGCATGCCACGGACTGCAAAAATAACAAAGAAGTCCTAGACCGAAATTCACCAAAAATACCACTTGAAACCAAGATTGCCAAACAGAGGCTGTCATACTTTGGTCGTGTCACGAGAGCTGAGTCACTCGAAAAGTCAATCATGCTGGGAGTGATCAGAAGAAAAAGGAGAAGGGGCCACCCTAGTACCCGCTGGCTGGACACTATATGGATGACCATGGTGGATCTGAAGGAGGCAGTGCAAGACAAATGAGCATGGAGAGTGCTGACCCATGGACTGGCTGTGGGTTGCACACGACTGAATGGCTGACAATGACTATCATATTGTAAAACATTAACAGTCAAGGTATTGGATGCCTTTAAATAGGATTTTTACCTATGTAGATTCCATATTTTGTTCTCTTTATGTTTACAGAACTAAGCCAATCTGTTTGCTAAGTTATTTTGCCCAAAGGGATTCTTATATTTTTATTTTTTTAAAAATTCCTCTTTGTAGTTTAAACATCCATGAAATGGGAAACGTTTTGTTTCAAGAGTGGAACAAAAGACCCTCACCTGTAGTTTCCCATCAGAATGTTCCAAGTGGACTATATCTCAAAGCAAATTCAGTGTACAAAACTGAACAACTTAAAGTGTTCTAGGTTATAAAACGTTAAGTTTATAGGAATCAATCGGAACTCAGAACAAGCCCCCTGCTCCTTTGATTTTCATTTTCAAAAAGGATATGGTGTAGTTATCTATGATGACTACTGACTGCAACTCAGAAATATTTTTAATCCTTTATGGAGTTTTGTATCAATATTTTCCATTCCAGGCTACCTTCTAAGCAGGTGCAAGCTACATTTTTATTGCTTTTGTTGCCTTTTGTGTGATAGACCCAAATCTAGAACAAAAGTGACAGAAGTTACTACACCCTTTTTGCTTTGCCTAATCCACAGTGGAATTTTATAGACCTCTCCATGTTGTGGGGTAATTGTTTGTCCAGAGTGTCAAATAAATAGAAGATGTATACTCATTGAATTCAATGGATCCCTTTTTCTCTCTCTGTTTGTTGGGTCTATTTGCTCTGGTACTTATTGTTCCGTCTACTTCTTTGGCCTTTTTCATGGGGCAGAAGTTAATCCCTTTCTTTTTGCCTGGTTTTACAGTCAGATTCTTGACTGAGAATTGCATCTTGCCCATGATAGTTATGCAGATTATAGTTTTTCAAGCGATTTACCATGAAATTCATACCCGCATTCATATTTCACATCCACTACGTGTACCAAAGCAATGGTAATGAATTTAAAATGAAGACAACCAACTGTCCTCCCATTAGAGGCATTTGTTCCTTTTAAGCTGACTTGCAATATCTATGATTTGATTTATTATACATAATGACCTTCTCCAGACACTTGTTTCATAGCTTTCTGAAAAGCATTTTGGAGACTGTGGATTCTTTCTTCTGCAAGTCTGAGAAAATTTTCCAAATTTCTTTGGCATGATCTAAATCCCTTAAATGCAGAGGAACGGCTGCCAGATAATCTTAGCGGCTCTGTATTTTCCAGCATCCCAGGCTCTTTATTCCTAAATTGGGCGTCTCTCCTCGTCTAGCACAAAGGTGATTCCTAGAAAGTATTTTCACTTTGAATGACCAGAGGGAGGATTTTGAACCTTGCCACTTCCAAACAGGCTGAAAATTTCTTGATTCCTTTTTTGCTTGCTTTCTTCTCCAAGTTTTTCTCCATTGCTCAGGAGAGTCCCGCTGTTTTATTCATGAAACCTTCTTGTACATTTACTAAATGCTGGATATTGAAGCATTCTATATGTGTATGTCAATGCTCCTGAGAGCTGGAATTGGAGCAATGATTAACAAAGCAGACTATACAACTGTGATAGAAAGAATGGTTATTTGTAAGAAATATTTTATAGAACTAGGGAAAGATTATCATGTAGCTAGCTACCAGGAGGAGAGAATAAGAACAGGTCATCTTTGTGTTGAACAGATTAACCATATTGTAGACAAATGGCAGGAAAATAATAAATAACAAAGGAAACACAGAGTCAATTCACCCCATCTTCATCCATCTTGGTCTGTATGTTCTGAGATTATGAAGAATTGCTGTCACTGGATTTGTACCTACGGCTAGTACCAATACAGCAGGACCCATAAAGTCTCTTCAGATCTTAACCATCTTACTCACTATCTGTTGATTTATGTAACCTAAGTTGAGAATATTGAAAAAAGAGCGAGAGAGAGGTTTTAAAATCTAAACCAGAAAATATGAAATAAAAATACTGGTGCACTACTCAGAACAATCCAAAATACTCAAAAATGATGGTGCTCAAGTTTTATTCTAAATGTGGAACAGAACATGCATGTTATATTTCAAGCTTCAATACTTTGGTTTGGTGTTCTGAATGATTGTCCTGAATTTGCACATTAGTGTTTTCCACTATATATCAGTGAAGCATCTGTGATATAGCCTTGTTACTTCCCCAGTTTGCAATGTGTTCATCGGATAGGATCAAATAATACTATTTGTTGAAGATAGTAGCATCCAGAAAATGTCTGAAAGCAGTAATGGTTCTGGTAACTCCTTCCGTTGTATTTACAGCATGTAAACACAAAGTGGGATTTCCCCCCCCCCAAAAAAATTAACTATAAATAGAGTTCTGTAAGAGGATAGCCCCTACACATCTCTCACCAAAATCATTAGCTATTGTTAGTCTTTCCTACCAAGGGTGGATGTCAGGTAGCCCATGGACAAGCACCTTTCCAGAAAGGAGAAGCAGCTAAGGAATATGAAATAATGAAAGCTGAGACCTAGCGGTTAAGTAGATTTGCTAGTTAAAAAAGAAGCTGCTGGTTGTAAGAATATCACAACAGCAAGTTAAAGATAGACAGAAAGCAGAAGACTGGAAATCATAAAGCTAATAGAAAAAATACTCAGAAAATATTCCTCCTTGCCCCCCCCCCTCCAAAAATAAAGAATGAAGTTGTGAGAAGGAAGATTGCTGTTGGAGGTATGGATGTATATAAGGAGACCAGTGTGAAGAAGATACAATCAGCAAGCTAGCAGTCTGAAAACCTTAGAGCAATCGTGTCCAATCCATGACCTATAAGCTGCATGCAGCCCTGAACAGCTAGTAATAGGGCCCTGCAAGATCATAAACTTTTAACATTTTTATGTGATTTATATATATTAACTATATTTTATGTGTGACTCAAATACACTACCTGACTACCTGTGGTTTCTTCCCCAAACCCCAAAAACTTTAACCTTAGACTGTCTATAATCGACCTCACCCAATTCCTAAGGGATCTGTAAGGGGTGTGCATAAGCGCACCATTGTACCTACCGTCCCTGCCTTACTGTCCTATTATCCAAATTTACCTGTACCTACTTTGCTTTTGTTTATGTTTATACCAATACCTGCTATCTTGTACATGTTTTGACAAATAAATAAATAAATAAATAAATAAAAATAAATCCCTCTTCACTCACTGCAACCCAAGAAAACCAAAAGGTTGGACAACTATGCCTTAGGTTCCAGGCAAAGCTGGCTTGGGAGGGAAGGTTGGAGGAGGAGGGCAGTATTGTTATTTCATCCAACCCATTGTTATGTGGTCTGTTAAGAATGAATATTGTTGCCAGGACTAGACAAAGGAGGAAATGGAAAGCAGCTATGTGGAATCCACAAGAAGCTAGATAAGAAGAAGACAAGAGACAGCAAGAGACAGTTCTCATTCACCACAGAGGAGAAAGATGAAGGCTAATAGAGAAAGGAATGTGGATAAAAGAACCACAATTACTGTTCTCTTATGAGCACCAACCTCATATGCTTGAAGGAAGAAAATGGAAGAAGCAACTGAAGTGAAGAAAGAAGTTAGAACAGGGAGAACAAAATGGAAGAAAGTGAGAGAAGAGATAGCAAAAGAGTAGAATTCCAAAAGTAAATCAACATAAGAGTTAAGAAAGCATTAACAGAGCTAAATAATAATCAAGAAATAAGAGCAAGAGGAGTGAAGTGAAGAATTCGTTTTAAGGCAGAGAAATTTTTAAGGATAAATACAGTAAGTTCCAAAGTAAAGTCCAACTAAAAGGAATTAATTCATATCGAAAAGAAAAGGACAAACTGTTGTAAATGTAAATAAATAAAGCTTCAGAGTGATTGAAATAGTATGTTTGAAACTATTTTGCATATAATTAGGTAATAAAGTGTCTTTTTGTAATAAAACTTAATCTCTTCTTGGTAGCCATCAATCTGTATAAAAAAGAACCAAAACCAGATTCATAATGAATAATCTTGTTCATTCATTCAGCAATACAATCAAACTTTTGGGAGATGAATTCTGGCATGATTTCATATATGCTTCAAATTATGTGTGTGTGCATTTGTAGTGACAGCGTATAACTGACCTTGGCTGATCTTGAAAAACAAGGCAGAGTTACAGCTGCTTAGATGGGAGATTGCCAGCTGGACTGGGAATGTGAAGGCAACAATGGTAAACTACTTTTGCATTTTTGCAAAAAAAAAAAGCATTTGAATATGCCCATGAGGTCACCAGAAATCGAATTATATATGAGGGAGTTTTTAGTTATATTGTAGTGATTTAGTTTCTGCTCCATGCATGAATCAACTTGATTTGTATACATTTTAATATAATTTGTTTCATAACTCAGCTCAGGGTCCTTTGCAGGGACAAAAACTATTCATTTTGAGCTGGGTACATATCTTATGTATGTTTGGGTACATACCATATCAAGATTATCCTCTTCTCTGAGCATTGCAACGAGATATATTCAAACACACCAAAATGTTGAAAGAGAACTCATCTGTTGGGTGAAGGATCATTCTCCATCAATCTGCATAAGGGAACAATAAGAAAGCCTGCAGATCACCAAGGTGCAAACATGAATTGGAATGCTGATTTTGTTGCATATGTTTCACCAAACTTGAAAGGAGTTTGATTAAAGACAGAATACATAGAAGTGGAAGGAAAGAGGTGGGAAAGAGGTCTTGGGATAGGGGCACTGGTCCCTTATTCCTATATTGCTTCTTGTTTAGACAACTGCAAAGTTCTCTGCATGGAGCTGTCCTTAAAAATCCTCCAAAAACTTCAACTGGGATAGAATTCAGTTTCTTTATAACACCAGTCTTATGGATCTGCACTGGATACCAATTTGTTTCCAGGTACAATTAAAAGTTCTGTTTACCATCTATAGAACCTATAACTAGAACTGGTTATCCCCAAGACTGAGTGCTCCACATAGAATCTGCCTGCAGGCAGTGCATGCTCACAAACCTTTTCGGTTGGGAAGTTGGTAAAAGGGCACTTAGAAACTAGCATTCTCTGGGGAAGATTCTCCTGTGGAATAGTTGCCTATAAAACATACATCAGTCATTATCTTTAAGAAGTTGGTGAATAGCTGGTGGATTTAAAGGGCCTTTGGAGAAGGATCTTAGTGATGTTGTGGAATATCCTCCCAAGAATTGAGAGGCTCTGGGCTAATCATTACTTTTTTATTGTAATATATGAGATTGTGTTTGCTGTTTGTGATTATTTACTTATTTAATTTATAACTCACTTAGAGTTGGCCCTGTTGAAGCATCATAGTATATAGTAAGTAGGTAGGTAAGTAAATAAGGAGAGTGAGAAAGAGAGGGGGGTTATCCAGTTGTGTGAGGCTTGACACCCCAGTACTTGGTAGAGTTTGTAGCCTGAATCAGAAAACCTGACAGATTTATATATTTTTATCACTTTGTATACATGACTGAGGTAATCATTGTGTGGATACTGGAGCATCAGCCAATATTGTTGGCTTCATATAAGTCACTGAAAGTTAAAACTGATAAATAATTTTCTTCCAAAGTCTACAAAATTCATCACCCAATAAAACTGTGATGCTCCAGGGCAAAATTTATGCTCTTTAATCCTGAGCTATTTGTAATTGTTTGCTCCCCTGGGAATTTTCAAGAAGCTTTAAGAGTGGGGATCTTTTCCCACTTCACCTATTTTCTAGTCGCTCGGTGTTTAAATAAGTGGATAAATATGTCAGCTCAAAGAATGAGGTAGTAGAGACAAGATTAATGGGAAACCTACAACTGCAAAATATATTTTGTAGGGAAAAAATGGCTACAAATTCTAGCTTGGTTTCAAAGAAGATAAATGTAATTATTCTTCTGAAGCTAGTGTGGTTCTACTGATGTTATATGGAAAAGTGGAAAAGAAAATATAAAAGGGCTCTTATTTGTTTCTGTTGGTTGACTTAGTGTATTATTGGACTGGTCTTTAAGAGAATTAAAATGTATATTGAATAAACTGAAGGATGACAAATAGAGAACCACAAGTCTGCTAGGTTTTGGATTGTGGTATGGGTTGTATGCTCCATAACTTGACTCTGCTACTGCTTTCTGCATTTTATTCTGTCTCTTCTTGTTGCTGTTGGAATTGGGGAATGCAACCACAGTCACATTGTGTAGCTCATTGGTTCATGTTCTTTTGAACAGCTTCAAATTCTTGGCTTTCTAAAGTGCAGCTGAAAGATGTAGCAACATTTCAAAACAACTTAAGAACCTACCGTATTTTACGGAGTATAAGACGCACATTTTTACCCTCATAAAGAGGGTGAAAACCTTGGGTGCATCTTATACACTGAATGTAGCCCCACCCACCCAGACATCCCCACCCTTTGGCCTCTGCCTACCAGCAATTTACCTCTTACAGCAAACAGGGCAAAGCCTGATTAGCACAAGAAGAAAGTATCTGCCTCCCGACACACAGCTGACTCAGAAGCCACGTGGTAAAATGAAGCTAACTATGGTGGCTGTGAGGAGACAAATTGAAATAGACTGCTGGCAATGTTTGACTGCTGAAATTGAAAAGAAGTAAACTGCAAGCTGCTGTGGCCTAGAGGAAAGAGCTCTTGCCTCACAATCAGGAGGTTGTGAGTTCTATCCTAGGTAGAGGCAGATTCTGTTACTTTGTTAAATGTTTGTAGAGTGTTCAAATTATTAGACTTATTTTTTAAAGACTGCTTTATTGTTGTTCTAGACAACTTAACAAAATGAAGAAGCTTTTTAAAATAAATGCTTGCTCTGAAGAGGCCCAGTGCTTTTGTATCTTCTTTTAAATAGCAGATAATGTATACTTCCAGAAAGCCACATAAAATTTAAAGATCTGTAAAAGTATAATCTGAAATGTAATAGTGTCCTGTTCAGTAAATTTCCTGACAGTTAGGACAATTAGAACTGAAGTTAGAACTGAAGTGGTGTAGGGTTCCTGCCTAAGCAGGGGGTTGGACTAGAAGACCTCCAAGGTCCCTTCCAGCTCTGTTATTATTGGAGGAGTTGGTGTGATTACATTTAAGAAAACTTTCTGGCATTATGTACATTTCTCCAATTCTTTGCTATTTCTATGGGTCAGGCACACATGCACAGAAATACACAGCAAACAGTGTATATTATCTGTACTGTTTGCTGTTTGCTGTTTGGCAAATTGCTGGGAGGCAGAGGCCTTTTTTCCTTGTTTTCCTCCCCCAAAACTAAGGTGCGTCTTATACTCCGAAAAATACGGTAATGTGAGCAAGTTTAGCACCCAGTTTAGCATTTTCTATGGTGAAAATTAGAAATACTTAAAAATGTTAGCCCTCACCTTTAATTTGGCTAGTAACTCTCTTGACTTGATTGCAATTCTAATAAATGTGTGGGTGGGCTTTATACCAGCTCACCTCTTATGATTAAATGCATAAAGTTCCTGGTGTCCCTCTTTAATTATCACTAGCGGCACATTTTTCTTATAAAAGTTCTGTGGTAGACCTCGTAACTGATTTTTTTTAATGTTTGATCTTAAAAGCATTAGATTTCAGATTTAGGGCAGAGGTAGTTTTTCTGGAATTTATGTACTGATCAGTATATTTGTTTATTCATGTATCACATTGCAAGTCACATGTAGCATGAATTATTCTGAATTTGCATTGCAATTGTTAGCCTTGTTCCAAATCTGGAACTTGATCCTGAGCTTCAGTATAGAGTACCAACCTTTGTAGATTGTAATGGCAGGCAGAGAGTTGCCTTTTTTATTGATTCATCATAAAATGGGACAAAACCCCTGTAAACAGAAAGCAAATGTACATGCTGTTTTTCTGGAAAGAATATTTAATCATGTTGCTTGCTTTCCTTCCCATGTCTACAGTCTTAAATGGTAACAGTTTAAGTTTACTTTATTGGGTTTAAGTTTAGTTTATTGATTAACCCTTGGGCCATATCAAAGTGCAGTTCTAGACACAAGTTATTACTAAAATCTGATAAAAACAATTTAAAATGGAATTGGATAAAATACAATTTAAAATGAAATTGGAATAAAATACAGTTTAAAATGAAATTGGAATAAAATAAAATTCTTTAATGTATAGATAAATAAAATATGATAAAATTATATTTCAGTGTCACCCCTACAATCTACCCCAATCAGTCCCACATATGCTGATCTCAAATGAACCATTTTGCTTAAGTACTTTGCTGTGTTAAATATTGTTTTCAGATTCTGACCGCACATAAGGTAAGTTGTTTTGATATAGGGATCCCAATGGGTCATTCAATTCACCCTCTCATACAGGCAACAATCAAATAGGATGTGAGCCAGGTCGTCTACCTCTGCTGCTCCGCAAGTGCAGAGGCGTCCATTGTAGGGTATAGAATGGAATCTCCCATATCTGACCATTGTGTCAAACTGTTCGAATCTCACTCGCATAAATATCTCCCTAAGATGTTTTGGCAATTGTAACTTTAAATAGCTATCTATTTGAAAAGTACATTTGTATTTGCTCAGCCATTTCAAGTTACCCAACAGTGAAATGTAATGTAGTGGTTAAGGTGTCAGACTATACTTGATATTTAATTTATCCATCAGCCAAGAAAAGTCATTATTAGATTTGAACCAATTGCTTTTCAGCTTGACCTGCCCCAAAGCATTAGTAATGGAAGAAAACTTGGAGGAAGGAGTGCTGTATATATTGCTTGAAACTTCTGCAATAAAGGTGGAATATAAATCAAATAAAGAAACAAATTCCAGGAAAGAAATGTATGTATTGCATGTTTTCTGTATATACCTAAACATATTTTAAAAGACTACTTTGAATTATGAAGATTACTATGGAATAATTCTTAATAGTAAGTCATACAATACAGATGAAATGTCTTATAGAATGAGACATTTCACAGCAGACCCTAGCCCATTCACAGCTGAAGATTGTTTAAATATGTACTTTACTTCATTTGCAAAATCTAAATTAATTGCATTCCTCAAAGCCAATGGGGAACCTATCAGTTTAAAAAATAAGGTATGAATAATCCAGAGAATTACATTATGTATACATTTTACATTTATTTCTGTGTAAACTACTAAGACACTTAACACTCTAGTAATCAGTTTAGAACAGTTTTCTAAGACTGAATTTTAAATGATGGGATACTAACTCTTTGAGAAGGCCATGTGGTTTGTATATATTTTGGCAACAAAGCATCGCTAAAAATAACATTTTTTCTGACATGGTAGAAGGCTTCTATTCCTAAGTACTTAAAATCTGCAGTATATCATGAGCTGTACAATAGGGAAAGAAACTGGAATTACACTTTTTAAACATTCATATTTTTTTCTTCACAATAACCATTTATACCTGCTGTCAACAGAGGTAAAATTTACACCCACAGAGAAAGGAAGCACTTTTGAAAAATACACAGTAATCTGTGTTTAAACATTGAGACCTTGCTTTTTCAAAGTCCAAATGTCATTAAGTATGCTTTTTCTGTTCACTGAGCCCTGAAAATCCTATCTCCAACTGCTTTATGTTAAAAGCTTAAAATTTTTCACTCCTCATAAATATAAGTTGTCATAATAAATGTTAAGTGTTTTTTTACAAATATCACTTCTATTACAAAAGGTTAGCTTGTGTGTGTGTGTGTGTGTGTGTGTGTGTGTGTGTGTGTGTGTGTGTTTGTGTGTGTATATAATATATATAAGGGAAAGAGAGGAGAGACAGTTTACATTTACAGTATATGAACATATGTAATATAGATACAATTAAAATAAATTGGAATTTTTAAACCTAAAAACTGAAATGACTTGGTGGCATATAATCAGCATGCACAGCATAATAGATAGCTTTCTTCAAGAGATAAATATATTTGGTGGTATCACAGATAAGTGGACATTATATACAGAGAGACATGAATAATTTTTGAGGCAAATGAGATAGTTGCTGAAAAAGATATTCTTGTTTCACTGTTTTAAGGGAGGCAAAGCATAGAGCCTCACAAAATTCTTCATATTCACATTTGCAGAACAAGTAAAAATAACGCAGGAACATTTGGTGTCAAAATTGATTGTTATTATTGATAGCAGAAGCGTTTACGTTTTTATAAATACAACTTGAAAGAGGGCAAAAATCTGCTGCAATTGAATATTAAAACATGTCTGGACCAATTTGGTGAAAGGATCAATGCTGCAATCTCTTCACCAACTAGAAAGTTAGTAGAATTCTGAAAGAAAATGAAATTTAAAAGACAATAAAGGCAGATTTAATACAGTATTTGAAATGGCTATTTCAGTCAATACTGCTGCTAGAGATACTATAGGGTTGCGTTCTAGAATAAAAGCAAATATAAGCAGGCTTACAGTAACAGACAGGCATTTGTAGTACAGATCTAAATGAATTGTGCTATCATGATAACAGAGGTTTACACACCGTAAACGCCTTTAAATGGAGATTTAAAACATAAAATGGAAGAAAATATAATAGTTGGGTAACTTCATTATAAGAAAAGCAAATCATTTGATAAATACAATTAACTAATACATTACTTTAAAAGGAATGGATGAGGTATGGTACAAATAAGGAAAGTTATACTGAAAATAAAATAGGAATAGCTAATCCACAAATCTATAGCATAAAAGGTTAAATGACATCAACAAAATATTTCACACCAGGTGATAATGATGATGAGCCCCATTAAGTTATTGTCAACTTTCAGTGACCATATAGAGAACTTTTCTCCATGAACCATCCCAAATCTGGTCCTTCAGCTCCACCAATGGTATGCACTCATCTCTATTCCAACTGACTCTATCAAGTTTTTCTGATTATTCTCATTTTTTTCTTCTCAGCATTAGGGCCTTTTCTGGAAAGCTAAATGTGTCTAACATAGGATAATTTGAGCCTAACCATTTATTCCTCAAGTGAGAACGCTGGATCGATTTATTAGATGATCCATTTGTTTTCTTGGCTTCCAGGTTCATACCAGAAGTGAATGCCAAAAAAACAACAACCCCAATGCCATTGGACAGGGGTTCAACTATACCAGTTATATTACAGTTTGAATTTGAGTAACATTTCAGAGGTGTTTCACAAAAGCCATCAGAAATTAAATTAAAAACGTTATTATAAAAAGTTCATTTCCATTGGAATGATAATTGTAATTGCCAATATAGTACCAGAAAGGTATATTAGACTTGTTTTATAATACTTTGTGTGGACAAATGGACTAGCCAAGCATGACTGGCTAAGGAAGCTGCCATTGGATGTCACTCTTTTGAAGACAGCAAAGTTCATATTTTGGACAGAGAGGATTGCTGGTTTGAAAGAGGGGTTAAAGAGGCCATCTATGTCAAAATCGAAAAGCTCTCTCTCAACAGGGGGGGAGGGATACGACATCATCTATCTCCAATCTACTACACAGTCCTTTCAACAGTTCCAAGAAGACTCCACACCAATTTGCACCACTCAGGTGACTGTGATGACACAGATAAACCTCCGGGTGACCTTAATGACCTGCTAAAAGAATGCAAATGTCCAGCTGTCTGCAAGAAGTATACATTCTTCCATTCCCCATCATCCATCAGAGCTAAAGAAGCTTCTTGGATGAGCAGTGAAATGTCTTCAAAGAAATGAAGTAGTGTAGGGTTTCCTGCGTAAGCAGAGGGTTGGACTAGAAGACCTCCAAGGTCCCTTCCAACTCTGTTGTTGTTGTTGTTGTTGTTTTGTTATTGTTGTTGTTGTTGTTGTTGTTGTTGTTGTTGTTATTATTATTATTATTATTATTATTATTATTATTATTATTATTATTATTATTATTATTAACCAGAAAGTCCAGTTTCCTCTTGAAAAAAGCACCCTTTGGAACTGCCATTGGATTGGATCGCCATTAGCAACCTGCACATAATACTTCCTATTATGGACATCACCAAGATGAAGCCATCAAAAGTACTGGATAAGACTCCACTGCCTTCAAAGATGGCATCAGATTAGTGAAGCACACACAAAATAAAATGATGTGCAGGATAATTCTCAATACAAATTTCACAAACCCATACGTGATATGCCAAAAACTGAAAACTGAGCTGGGTTGTATGGAAGCTGGAAATACTTTTTCAAAAGGTGATTTGTGCCCAGGGGCTACATCTGACTTCCAGTAGCTCAGTTAGAACAATCATGAGTTGTAGTGATTTTACAATTACTGTTAATCCACTGTGTCATATTGAGCAATACCTTTTCTTTCTTTTTTTTCTAACCATGCTGTGGAAATAACATTTTAGCAAAATGTTCCTGGTGCTATTTGGATTATAACACTGCCACCAGGGAAAATGATAAAGTGCATCTGCAAATTTCAAAGCAGTGTGGGAAAGGTTGTGTGTATTATGACCTTTTAGTATGATTCTACAAATGTTAGTTTGTTAAACCTAGTATTATACATTGTGGTCCCACCATTGATGCACAAGTCCTATGTAAGTATGAAAAGAAAAGAAAAAACCTCAAGCAATTTTGAAGCCACATGATATGCTTCAGGCCTAATTCCCTTTAGGAATTTTGATTATTTTAACAGATTTCTGCTGTTAAAACCTGTTCCTTTGAACACTTCACTAAAAGTGGGAAGAAGATGATTGGGGACAAAATGGTACAAACAAGTTTTAACATAAGCAAAAGTAACACTGACATCCATACATAATTTCACACTTAGCAGTGAAATTCACCTGGGATGCCTCACAATAAAGTATCAGCACAGTTGTCTCATTAATCATAAAAAAGGAAAATGAAGGCCCAATAATTCACACATCATGCTTACTAAGTTCAAAATCATGCAAGTGTGAGTAGATAAATAAGTACCACTTCGGTGGGGAGGAAACGGTGCTCCCTGACGTCATGCTGGCCACATGACTACAGAAATGTCTTTGGACAGCGCTGACTCATGGTCTCGAAATGGAGATGAGCACCACCCCCTATAGTGGAGTAACTACAACTAGTGGAGTAAAATCCGCAGTGACTTCTTTCCTTCTGTGCTCACTCATATCTGTGGAGAAAAATTCTGCACATATACAAAGAAAAGCCATGGATTGGTGTGGAGATTTAAAGGTTTTAGTTCCTACTTGTCTGGAATAGAATTGACCTTCATCCATTAACCACTACTTCAAATCTTCAAGCCTTAAGGGGAGTTCCACTTAGACATGCTGTTTGAGTGCAAAGTTTGGCTTTTGCTTTGTAGCAGAGCATGTGCAAAGTGGCCAGGGGTGTTTTCAGACAACTCAGTGCAAGAATAGGTTTTCTAGAACAACTAAAGAATGAGAATGGGTTCCAGTTCATAGTTTCAGGTCTCGGGAAAAAATGGAACCAGTTATATAGCATAAGCACTGCATTAGCTAGCTACCAACAGATTGACTGTCAGGCTTATTCAAAGTTTCCAGAATGCTTTGAGAACAATATCTGGAGAAACCATAACACTGACTCAAAAGCTGGCACATCTTCTACTGGCATATTGCTATGCAGTACACACAACTACAAATGAACCACCAGCATTATTGTTCTTATGTTGGTCTGCGTGTTAAAAAGTAGACCATTCAAATGTAAACTGCAAGGAGGTGGACAAGCAACTGAAGTGTGTTGAAGATTTTCTGAGTAGGAAACATGTCACTTTTCCTTTGGACAAACTGTACCAGCAATTCTCCTTCTACAGAAGACTATAAATGGTCAACAAGGAAAAGAAATAGACCCTACTCTGTGTGTGTGTGTGTGTGTGTGTGTGTGTGTGTGTGTGTGTGTGTGTGTGCGTGTGCGTGTGTGTGTGTATGCTTAAAAACTAAAACAGGCAAAATAATACCTAATATCAGGAGCTGAAACCTCTGCATCAAGACTAAGAGATGGCTAAGAGTTTTCTGATATTTTCCTTTTTTAATGTCAAATAAAGAAATTCTGTACTCTGCACACTTACAATATACAATACAATACCCAATATTCTTTATTAGCGAAGTGTGATTGGACACATAAGGAATTTGTCTCCGGTGCATAAGCTCTCAATGTACATAAAACAACAAGGAGATATAATCATAAGATACCAGTAGGAAGAAGTAATAAGAAAGATGAAAAGGATAATAGTAAGATTAACCTATTACATGGTTAGATATCCTTAGGCATAAGACAGTGGTGTGGGAATTATGTGTTTAGCAGAATGATGGCACGGAGGAAAATACTGTCTCTGTGTCTAGTCATTTTGGCATGCAATGCTCTGTAGCATCTGAGGGGAGGAGTTGAAATAAGTTATGTCCAGGATGTGAGGGGTCTGTAGACATTTTCTCAGCCCTCTTTCTGACCCTTGCAGTAACTTAGTTGTGAGACTTTGTCTGCAGTTTTTTTGTGGCCACATTTCTTCCACTGTAGAAATTATGCCACATTGGGTCACGTTTCAGAGGCTCACTCACACAGCCTTGTAAGTCAGGCAGCCAACAGAGAGCAAGAGGAGGTGTGCTCTACACTCCACTGCAGATCTAGTTGTTGGAGTGCTTTGTGTACATACAATCATATAAGCGTCATATAGAAAAGAAAATATAAAGGAAACAAAGAAATTAAAAGCTATTACTAATTTGAAGCATAATGAAGGAATGGAATTTTAAAAATGTGCTTCTCTATAACTCAAATCCAATGCCTTCTTTTGCATGGATGTGCCAGGAATGTATATGGCTGCCCAACAACTGATAGATACTCTCAGCTCTGATAGCACCAAAAGGAGGAATTGTGATAGTCTTGCCCTCAGCACACAGACGGTTGTTCTCCAAATAATTAAGCAGCAAATGGTCATGCATGCAAGTTTTGCAAAAGCAGCATTATCATATGCAGATTATTCTGCTAGATTTAGGTGATGTGACTAAAGAGCTATCTTCTCTTCTTCTTCTTTTAAAGAGTCCTTACTATATATGAAGCATATAAATTGCATTTATTATACCTTGAGGTTAAATTTGAAGCATATTTGAATTATAAAAGAAATGATAGCCATCCTTAGTTGGTAACAAACAGCATTGCTCCTTTCTTCCTCATCTACTTTTTCTCTCAAAAATAATTCATTACGTTATAGTTGTGTGTAATGAATGAGCCCCAATTGCCATGGAAACAATAACTTCCTCATTCTGTTCTATATATTTCCCAGATGCAATAACAGTATCATCATCTAGACTTTAAAAAAAAGAAGAAGAAGAAGAAGACAGGGTTAGATTTTACATTTCTGCAGTTTGTAATCTCTCAGAATGTCTGATGGCAAGGACTTATAATAGATATTTTGAGTCATTCTCTACGTTATTACTGTAACATTAGGGGATGGTTGCCCATAAAAATTATAACATATTCCTGTAATACTTTTAGTTTAAATTTATCAGTGCTATTGTGAATAAATTCTGATGGAAAACAAATGTTTAATAATGTGGACCTGTTACACTGTTTATAATAGTGTTTTTGACAGGCTCCAGCATTCCTATTTGTGACGCCCAAACAAGCAAATTCCATCATAAAATGTCCGTTCAGCCAAATCATAAACCAGGCAACTTTCCTTGGTCTATTCTCTTCACAGAACTGCAATAAAGATTGAATGGCAAAGGGAGCACGATATATACAGCTGTGAAATGCCTGGAAACTCTTAAGTTTTCATTTCAAGAATGTGAAAATGTTTGGGCCACAATACCAAGTATATTTGCCTGGGAATAGGACCTATTTAGCACATTGGAATCTGTGACCATACAGTAATTTTAATTAAAAAATAAGACAAGGGGATTTTTTTTTTGCAAGTTGATATACATAGACATTGTGCAGTATTTTGCAATGATCTGCTTGAGAATAAACTAATATGGATGAACTACAAACAAATAAATAATTCCCATCATGACTTTTGATCAAGATTTTTATGAATAAAATTAAAACATAGATTTTGAGCAACTATCTTATTAATATTTTAAAGTGAACAAATATATTTAACGTACATAATATAAATTTTCTATATGATATGAAGCTTTACTTCTTTTTCATCGTGTCCTTTCTCTGAGGTATATTCTTCTGAAATGTCATATAGGAAGTATTGAGAAAAAGATATTTAGTTTATATATAATATCATATCATAGCTGGGTTATAAACCTGTTGGGCAATAATTAAACATGGACTTGTGCCTGCATGCTGATTTTGAAAGGTGAAATTATACAGTCTATGAAATCAAGTCATTAGACAAACCTTTCCTACTGTGCTCCTTGATGCTTATTACAGAACAGCAAAAATTTTGCAAAACTATTACAGCTAAATAAATAAAAGATAAATAAAAGAGGTGGATTGTTGATTAGCTTAATGTTTCTTTGTAGATATTTATTGATTTTTATTTCAACACCAGGTACCAAAACAGTAGAATTCTGATTTGTTGAAAGCATATATCAAACTTCCCAAACTAAAAATAAAAGGGGGGAAACCTATAAGATCTACAAATCTGGAAACAAAACTGTGAACTAAATCAGAGGAATATGAAAGAAGCATAATTTAGACAGATCAGGACACAAACAGGAATTTTTGAGTATGTGGCAGGATCAAACCTGAAATTCTTATGTTATATACTTTGGGGTTGTTACTCAAAAATGGCAATGCAGCAAGAAGGAAAATCCTTATAGAAAAATAAACTATGAATTTTGTACTTAAACATTTTAGAAATGAAAGAGAAAGCAGCCATTAGGAGAAATGGTAAACCTTCAGCTTGTTATAAAAAAAATTATTCAGTAAGCTACCTCTTACTGAATAATTATAAGAAGTAGTTTGGTCACAGCTAAAAATGTATAACATTATACACTCAACATATTATATTTTTTTCTGGTCTTAGACACAGTGGTTTCTCTTAGTATCTTCTTTACCAATCTGTGCTGAATTCCTGTTCCTGCTATCTTGGGAAGAACAGGTCAACGATGTTTGTTCATAAGCCCTGTTTAAAATGCATAAGATGGATGCCTGGGACAAAATAAACATAATGTGACTTCTTAAGCTTTGACTTACCATGAGCTTTGTCACTGATTTGTAAAGTAAAGTCTGGCACACATTAATTTGCATTACATGCAAATTAAGTCAGAGGATGGTATGTCACATAGCAAGTTTGTTTGATGGAATGTCGGGAGAGGATTAAAGGAAATTTGGATGCATGGGAAGGTAGAATAAAAGTATATAAATTTGGAATAGAATAGAATAGAATAACAGAGTTGGAAGGGACCTTGGAAGTCTTCTAGTCCAACCCTCTGCTTAGGCAGGAAACCCTACACCACTTCAGACAAATGGTTATCCAATATCTTCTTTAAAACTTCCAGTGTTGGAGCATTCACAATTTCTGGAGGCAAGCTGTTCCACTGATTAATTGTTCTAACTGTCAGGAAATTTCTCCTTAGTTCTAAGTTGCTTCTCTCCTTGATTAGTTTCTTGCTTCTTGTCCTATCCTCAGGTGCTTTGGAGAATAGTTTGACTCCCCCCTTCTTTGTGGCAACCCCTGAGATATTAGAACACTGCTATCATGTCTCCCCTAGTCCTTTTCATTAAACTAGACATACCCAGTTCCTGCAACCGTTCTTCATATGTTTTAGCCTCCAGTCCCCTAATCATCTTTGTTGCTCTTCTCTGCACTCTTTCTAGAGTCTCAACATCCTTTTTACATCATGGTGACCAAAACTGAATGCAGTATTCCAAGTGTGGCCTTACCAAGGCATTATAAAGTGGTATTAACACTTCACGTGATCTTGATTCTATCCCTCTGTTAATGCAGCCTAGAACTGTGTTGGCTTTTTTTGGCAGCTGCTGCATACTGCTGACTCATATTTAAATGGTTGTCCACTATGACTCCAAGATCCTTCTCACAGTTACTACTGTTGAGCAAGGTACCACATATGCTGTACCTGTGCATTTTGTTTTTCTTGCCTAAATGTATAACCTTACTTTTTCCACCATTGAATTTCATTTTGTTAGATAGCGCCCAATGTTCAAGTCTGTCAAGATCCTTCTGTATCTTGAGCCTATCTTCTACAGTGTTTCCAATTCCTGCCAGTTTGGTGTCATCTGCAAATTTGATGAGTTCCCCATCTATCCCCTCGTCCAAGTCATTGATGAAGTTTTTGAAGAGTACTGGGCCTAAAACAGAGCCTTGGGGTACTCCACTGCATACTTCCCTCCATGTAGATGAGGTTCCATTGAGCACTATATGTTGAGTGCGGTTGGTCAGCCAGTTTTGAATCTATCTGGTAGTGTTGCTGTCTAACCCACATTTTTCTACTTTATCTAGTAGTAGGTTATGGTCTACTTTATCAAATGCCTTACTGAAGTCCAAGTAAATTATATCGACAGCATTCATCTGGTCCACTAATTTTGTCACTTTGTCAAAGAATGCAATAAGATTAGTCTGGCATGATCTTTTTTTGACAAACCCATGTTGGCTTTTGGTTATTAGTTTCTTTGCTTCTAGGTATTCATTGATTTATTGCTTGATTATCTTTTCCAGAATCTTCCCTGGTATTAAGGTCAGGCTGATAGGTCTGTAGTTTCCTGGATCTATTCTTTTTCCTTTTTTGAAGATGGGAACTACATCAGCTCTTTTCCAGTCCTCTGGCAGTTCCCCAGTGTTCCAGGATCTTTGAAAGATATAGTTCAGTGGTTCTGAGATTTGGAGTAAAGACTCATCCATTTTTTTTGACTCCTCAAATTGAATAGCCAATTCTGGTCAATGTTGCCAAGTTTGGATCTGAAATATTCAATCCAGATTGACTCTTGACTGATCCACACATTCATATTAACAGGCTATGGCTATTATGGAGGAACCACAGTGGCACAATGGTTAGAGTGCAGTGCTGCAGGCTACTTCTGCTGACTGCTGGCTGCCAGCAGTTTGGCAGTTCGAATCTTACCAGGCTCAAGGTTGACTCAGCCTTCCATCCTTCCGAGGTCAGTAAAATGAGAACCCAGATTGTTGGGGGCAATATGCTGACTTTGTAAACCACTTAGAGAGGGCTGTAAAGCATCATAAAGTGGTATATAAGTCTAAGTGCTATTGCTATTATTGCTGAATCCAGCAATAAAAACACCCACTAGAATGGAGAATACATGAAAGATAAAGGATTTATAGGTAGATCTATAGATATAGGCATTTATACACTACTCAATAATATGCCATGGGGACTTACAAAATCAGTAAAATGTTAAAATACAAAAAATCATATACAAAATAAAAATACATGTTTTTAAGGTATCTAAAAGGATCAATGAAGATATTTAACAGCAGAGCAATCTTTTTATGATGCCCATATGATGTGTTTGCACTGAAATAAGTTTTCAGTGTTTTCAAAAGCAGTTCTGCGTGTAACATATTGCAATGGCATGGATGGGAAATTGCGGAGAGATTATTATTGTAATATATCATTAACTTCAGAAAAAATACGTCTTAAAAATTTCCATAAATATCTCAGACCTCATGGTATTGAACAATGACATTGACAACTGTTTTTAAACTAGTTTGTATTTTTCATATATTGGTTTCTATCAGAGTGATACAGTTGGGGAATCAAATGCTAGTATTAATTTCATTTGGGTCTCTCTTCTCCAACCGTGTCTAGATTGGCTGTTCCTTGTACAGATATTCTTAAGGATGAGAGAATGCTCTACAAAATGCAGTGAAACCATGTGAAAGTATTAAAAAAAAATAAACCAGGTATTTACCTAAATCAAGCTTTGAAATTTCTGTCTCGCATACTGTGAGAATCAATAGATAGGCCTTTGTATTCTATTGATGAGTATTCACTAAAGCATGAAAGAACACATTCTGATCTTCGGGCAAAAGTAGAGCAAATGGCAAGTTCAGAGCTTGGACGATAAAAGGAAGTCAGGGCTGATGAAATTATCTTTCTCTTTCCCCATACTCACAATTTTGTCTTCTAAAAATAGCAGATAAGGAGACCATGGCAGAAGGATGGTAAAGGTTGACTTTGAAGAATGTCCATCTAAACCCAACTTATGAGTCATATGTAACAGTAGAAGAGTACCTCTTGAGCAAATCTAAAGGAATGCCAAGTGTAGGTGAAGCCTTGTAAGTGCACCATACAATGCACTTCTTATTGTATATAGCAGGGGTGTCAAACTCAAGGCCCATGGGCCGGATCCGGCCCACTGAGTACTTAGATCTTGACCACAGGGCTGCCCTGGAAACAGCAAAGGACTGGCCCGCAGTGCCTCTGCCAGTGAAAACGGAGCTCAGGAGGGCTGGGTGGCCCCCGGGCTTCATTTTCACTGGCAGAGGGCTAGCAAAACAAACTAAAAACAAAATAAAAGGAGAAATGTTTCCCCTTTTGCATTTGAGCATGCAAGAAGGGACAGGAAAGGAGAAAGGGAAAGAGGAAAGAAAAAGAAGGAAAGATGGGAAGAGAGCAAGGAAGGAAAAATAAGGAAAGAGGGGAAGGAATAAAAAAGAAGGAAGAGGGAAGGAAGGAAGGAAGGAAGGAAGGAAGGAAGGAAGGAAGGAAGGAAGGAAGGAAGGAAGGAAGGAAGGAAGGAAGGAAGGAAGGAAGGAAGGGAGATTATAATGAGAGTGAGGGAGGGTCTGAGGGAAGTCCTGCCTTAGCACTGGCCACAGGTGCCCCTGACACGATTGACGTTGAGCTGGCCATGCCCACACTGGCCACCCCACACTGGCCACGCCCACCCCAGCCCCCTGAGGTCAAACACAACCCTGATGCGGCCCTCAATGAAATCGAGTTTGACATCCCTGGTATATAGTCATGAAAGCAAGGATGGAGGCATAGAATCAGCATGAACAGTTGACTGCAAACTTATTCACTACGAATGCTTAATTTGGGCTGATAATTTGTACATGAAATGCTGATTTTGTGGTTAGATCTCTTTATTTGGATCAAATAAGCAAGCTTACCATGTTCCTGTTTTGTGAACTCTAATAATAAGAGAAAGCCAAACAAACAATTCTATGCCCTCTATGGTTTAGCCATTGCCTCCTACTCTGTTAATATGGGATGTGGGGGGGGGGGGAATTCCAGCTCAAAACTCTGCTATTCAGAGTCTGAAGTAATCCAAACATTACATCTCAAGATGTCATTTTCAATAGGACAGGTTTAATAAAAGCTACATGTATCCCCAGGGACTGATTGACTGTAAAATGATTTGACTTGAATCATTCATGCTGTCTGAGTGATTAAATTCTCCAGATACATCTGTGAAATACAAAAAGTCATATAATTGGTTCCCTGTAGAAAATGAATTCTTCGTTTTAGGGAACAGGTGATATTGTGATATAGGTTTGCTCATTCACACATACACACAAATTTTTGACTAGATATGTTTTGAGGTTGGAGACTATTCCCAAAGCAATAGTAACAAGACTAGGTTTTTAAAAAGGGCCTTTTGACCAATAATATGCCCTACTGCTTTATTTACATTGCATAAAAGCCAAAAACTTTAGAAAAAAGTTTTTCAATCAATTTATTTATCTTTCCACTACAGATACAATCTGGTGGAAATAGAAGAGGGGTGTGTGTGTGTGTGTGTGTGTGTGTGTGTGTGTGTGTGTGTGTGTGTGTGTGTGTGTGTGTGTGTTCCTGACCTGACAGTGATTAGCAAAGCAGGTTAAGTGGAGTCCTTGGTGCTCTCTGAGATTGGTTGTTTTCTTGCAGACATTTCATTACCCAACTAGGTAACAATTACAGTGCTGGAAGACAATGGGGTTTGCTCTCTGTTTATATACAATGGGTTGCTCTGTCAGTCTTAGTGAGAGTGGTGGGGTTTTCTTCTAGGTAGTTTCTTGATTAGGCTCTTATTTACTGTTTGATCATTTGTCTTGAGTTGGCAGTTCCTTGGAGTATTGTTGGCTGCTTGATTGTTGGTATGATATTAATTCTGATGTTAATCCCTGTTTATCTAGATGTTGTTTGCTTATGACAAAGCAGGTTTTATAGCTAAACTTTATATCTGTATCGGATATGATATTTATTTACAAGAAATACATTAAAGGGCTAGGAAAAACCTAGTCTAGCCTTCTCTATGTCTTATCAGGAGAACAGTGGAAGGGTTTCCTGTGGTGGGAGGTGGGGTGGAGAATGCTGGGAAGAAAGGCAGAAGGAAGTGACCTGGAATTAGCAATCTCTTATAAAGAGTAGGTAGAGTGTTAGCAGAGGTGGGTTGCTCCCAGTTCGAACCGGTTCTATAGAACTGGTAGCGGGAATTTTCCCCCGCTCGCCGAACCAGGAGCAATCGCTGGTTGGCCACGCCCCTGAACCAGCTCTAATGGTGGCACCGTAGGCACCACCATCTTGTTTTTGGCTTCTGCACATGCACAGAAGCTGTTTTTTGCTTCTGTGCATGCGCAAAAACTTGGTTTTTGGCACTGCGCATGCGCACACACGCACATACAAATAGGGATAGAAAACAAACATAATTTTTATTTACTGAACTTTATTTCAATCATTTACCAATAAAAGTAGATAGCGAAAGAAGGAGCATACAGTACATCTTCACTGTCTTTCTATAACCCCTGACCCTTGAAACCACCATGAATCTACGCCAGGGGTATCAAACTCGTGTCATCACAGCGGCATCATGTGATGTATCGGGACTTTTTTCCCCTTTGCTAAACCGGACTTGAGTGTGAGTGTGGCCAGCACGTGACGCATCCAGCCCGTGGGCCTCGAGTTTGACAGCCCTGATCTATGCCATTAAACTTGCATCTCTGACCCAAACTAAAGAAATCCAGATTGCATCTAATGCATCATGTTACAAGAAACAAACAATTGTGGTTCTTTAAAATGTCTTCTCCCAACTTTACAAAAGTTCCTTGTCCCAAATAAGCACAGAGACAATTAGCAGAAGCAAAGATGAACAAATCATTTTGAAATATTTTCTAGTAAATTAAAAATCAAAAAAAAAAACCCCACCCAAGCAACATTTCTTATTGGAAACCATGGATTGAATTCATATGACCATAATGAAAAGAAAACAGCCACTAGCAACATTCCACAAATGCTTGTGTATTGTAAACAGTCCTTTAATTGAATAAATCAAATTAATCCATGAAGACAAAGATTTAATATAAATTCTTTCTTGTGCAGTTCGGTAGTGCAAGGATAGTATCACAGAATTTTCATATATGGAAAAAGGTTTTCCCATACAAGATCTTTTCCATACAGATGACAAAAATGCATTCCACACTGATTTTACAAGCATTTGTTCAAAAGGAAGACAACTGTAAACTTAAAATGATTTTCCCAAAAAGGAATGTGTAGGCAGAAAAGAATTATAAACACAGGTAAAATCCTGATCGGTTCCCATTTTCCAAACCTTGTCAATGTACATTTCCAACTATTACTGAAAACAATCCATGAGATTCAAGTGTATGTGAGAGAGAGGTAACGGCAAAGAGAGACATCTATATTTCTATTGACATATATGTGGGTATGTGCGCATACTTTTCAAAAACTACATTTCAAAAAGGGCAGGGTCTGTTCAAAAAAACAAAAGTCAGTTTAAATTATTAACTAGATATGAAATGGACTTTCTGAGATACAGAAGATGGTCACGCTCTTCCATACCTTCTAGCAGCTACTATTTAAGTTGGCATGTTGCTTTTGATCCGCCGGTAGGGAATATCCATTAAGACTCTTGGCCATTGGCAACTCCATCCTCCACAACTCTCTTCTAAAATGATCTGCTATCAATCTATTATATCTGTAGTTCTACATTTTACAAAGAACTTTACTACTTTTAATCCTGACTCTGTTGTGCTAGATTGCAATCAATAAAGCCAACCAAATAAATGACATTTTTGTATGACTAACCAAATCTAAGAGAATTTTTTTCTTCTAAACTAATGCAGTTTGCAATAGCTGGAAGATGTGTCTAAACTCTTGCAAAATTCATGAAGGAACCAGGCTTGATAGCCCACTTATTAATATTCCTCGTATTCTGCCGAGGCTGATCAAGCAATGTCTTTTCCTTTTCCCCTAGCTATTTACAGTCAACCTGCAATGTCAGGATGGGGGCAATAAATGTGATTGTTAGAATTTTCTGCTGTTTCTCGTGAATTCTTTTTTTTTAATGCATATTAAAATTAATTCATACTGCAAATATATGCAAATTGTAAATTACCTGTTGTCTTCTATTTAGCAACAAAAACCTCAAGTGAATGATGTAGGAATTAATTAGGTTGTCAATGCCAATGCATAACTTGTCAGTGAAAATGCCCAGATTAATGTGTTTCATCAGTGGAGTTTGACAACTTCTCCTGTCAAGACAATATTTTTCCCCCTTTTGGTCACTGATTATAAAGCAGAAATTTCACAATGACGGACTTTTCTGGCCCAAGTAAGTTTTACCTCTAACATTTCACCAGGCTTCTTGAGATACAAGATGGGAGGTACCAAAAGTTAGGTGCTCTTCAATCAGGTCAAAATTGATTAAGTTTTCCATTTCTCCCAAAACCAATGTTCAGCCATTGTTGAAGTGGCATTGTCAGAAATTATTATAAATTTTAAAAGTATATTATAAACAGGGATCATTCAGAATGCTAATTTAAAAACAAGTTTCTGAGTTGCTTAACAGAACCAAATATTTTGTTTGTGCATCTTTGTGTAAAGAAAGTGGTCAAGGATACCTTGAATTGCTTACATTATTTAAACATTGATCTGTTGCTTAAGATTTTTAATCTAATTTTTTTTAAAAAAATTCCCCATTTGCTATTAAAAATCAAAGAAACGTTGCTATGTTCCTACTTAGTTCAACACATTATTAATTGCTGTCATTCAAGAAAACCCTACATATTAAAAAAAACTTTTACAAGCTGGTGACCTACAGCTCATAAAATATTACATAATTTTTTTGTCGCAGGTGGAAAACCCTGTCATTCCAGGCCAGAGGTGGGTTCCTGCCTCTGATTGCCGGTGCGGTTAACGCTGAGTTCGGCGCAGAGCCGAAGACGCAGCTCCTGTTCACGGAGCGGGAGCTTTCCCCGGGCGCTTTCCCCGCCCGCATGGATGCCGCCAATTGCGTTCTTTTGCCCTCTGCGCATGCCCAAAGCGTTCCGCATGCGCAGAGGGCAAAAGAACGCAATTGGCGACATCCATGCGGGTGGGGAAAGCACCCGGGGAAAGCTCCCACTCCGCGAACGGGAGCTGCGTCTTCGGCTCTGCGCCGAACTCAGCGATTAACCACACCGGCAATCAGAGGCAGGAACCCACCTCTGTTCCAGGTCATTCATTTTTCAGGTTGATTCAGGATCGTTGTCTTTAAACACTGCAGATTTCAAGATTTAGACAATAGGCAGAGGCTTCATCTTTCTAATCTCAGATTCTACCTCAATAATAAGGAACTTAACCCCACAAAGGCTGGTCACCTTTTATTAACAGTGCAGATCAAAAGATTTGTAGTCAGATCAAAAGATTTTATAAACTATATCTGGAAGAAGGGAGAATTCTGGAGAGGAAAAGAGGAGAGGAAATCACAGAATAGGAGAAAAAGAAAGAAAGAAAGAAAGAAAGAAAGAAAGAAAGAAAGAAAGAAAGAAAGAAAGAAAGAAAGAAAGAAAGAAAGAAAGATCTCATTCCAGCTTCAGTCCTTGATTTAGCAGTATGAAAATAAAATGATGATGAAGAAGAAGAAGAAGAAGATAATGGTGTTTCCTTGTTAATTGCAGTGCTGAAGTGAGGAAGCTTAAAGGTCCTTTCCCTGCATTCTCTTTTGACAAATATTAAGTGGAGCTGGCCCTGAAATAAAAATTCCAGGGCTTTAAAAATCGTCGTAGGAACTGCAAGCCATAGTCTGAACACAATGTGCAGCTACTGTATGCCCACTGTGTTTTTATCATTTCTTCTCATTTCATAGATAGCCTTGCCTCCCTCTATTCGCTCAGTGTGGTGTCTTCTCTCAGCAGAGTTTGATTCATTCCCCCTATCACAGATAAACAAGAATAAAACGGGTTTCTGAAAAACAGGAAATGTAAAGAATCCCTGTCTGCCTTTATCAGCTCCTTATTATATCTGTCTTTGGCAGTTCTGTGAAAATTTCCATTTCACATAGCAAGAGAAATGTCAGAAGCAATTACAGTTTATTTTTCAACTAAGATTTTGTGAAGTTTAAATCTCAGGAAACAATGCAATATTTTTAGCTTCTCCCAATTTTAATTCTGTCCCTTTTCCACATGCAAAAGCATAATTATAATAAAAGTTGATATATTGAGACTATTTTTCCAAATTGTTCTGCTTTTTTCTTGCAAGTTACAGATACAGATACAAAAATAAGGTATCATTTATTTCATGGAAGTATAATCCAGGTTTGTAGCTTTTAATACTTTAATAATTTGTGTGCAATTTAGTCTCTTTTGCCTGTGTCCCTTAAGTTTTGTTTCATTATTTTTAAACTACCTACCAACTAGATATTTTCATTTGCAAATACTTGTTTTTGTATTATCAAAAACTCCAATACAGTTGCAATTTCAAGACACCGGAAGTAAATCTACAATCACTTGCTCTGTAACAAAAAATAAAAATAAAATAATTCCCTCTCTCTATAGCACTTCAGAAAAATGTGACATTGGCATTGCTTGAAGGATTCAATCATGTTAAATGCAAAGATCGAAGTGTTGTGTTTATTTAAAGCTATATCACAAGTTTTTTTGATATGGGAAGATCAAAGAAAGCACATTGTATTTACGTTTTCTGTCCATAACTTAGATATCCCAGGCAAACAGTATGCTTGATAAATTGTATTTCTATGAAATATGGGCAAAATGGTATTCCTGGTTACAATCAAATAAAAATCTAAAATTATGGACACAGAAGAAAACTTGATCCGAAAAATCTTTCCTTACCATCTCCTTCATAACAATAAAAATGATTATTATCGATGCACATAATCCAAGGATATAAATATGAAAAATAATGTAAATAGGTATAAATACGTTTTGGATTAGTTTGAACTAAATAGTAAAAGGGATAAAGGTTAAAAGCAACCAATGTAGTAAGATTGCAAAATTGGATTCAGTTACACAGAGGTATAGCTGTTAAAATGAAATGCCGTTTTTTGTGTATTAGTGTTTGTATTTTTTTTTCTTTTTTCCTTTTTCCCCCTTTTCTTAACGTTTTCTTTTTTCTTTTTTCTCTTTGATGTTGTGTGTTATTATGTATGTTTTTTTTTAAGTTTAAAAACCAAATAAAGATTATTTTTTTAAAAAAAGATATCCCAGGCAAACAGTATGCTTGATAAATTGTATTGTTACTAGAGAATCAGTGAATCATGTGATAATAATGCTAAACTGGGATTAGGAAGTTAAGGTTCTATACCCAAAAGTGCTTTTTTCAAGAGGCAACTGGACTTTCTTGTTTTTCTTTGAAGACATTTCGCTTCTCATTCAAGAAGCTTCTTCAGCTCTGAAGAGGTAGTCCAGTTGTCTCTTGGGGGGAAAAAACACCTTTGTGATAACCATGACCTGGATGACTGAGAATCTCCATAGACATTTAGGTTCTATAATTGTATGGGAGAAAGACCCTGAGAAACAGGTTGAAAAGATGCAACTAGGAAATGTTGAGATAAGAGAGGCCGTAACCCACAATTGCATAATGGACAGAGAAAGAGGATCAGAAGGAAATCTAACTTCTCAGTCTATACTTTCAGTTTACAAGATTCACTTACTGTAATTTTACAATAAAGTAGGATTCACTCATCTGCTTGTGTATCCTGTCTGGTCTACCTGGGAAGACTGACAGGCTCAAATTCATATTGAATGGAACACCATTAAGTAACTTTGGCCTTATCACCCTATCTCAGATCATCTAAAGTTGCAAAATTGTTGCTGTGAGGATAAAAGTATAGAAAGGCAGTACAGTGTGTATTGTCTTGAATTCCTGGTGATATATAAATCAAACAAAAGACAAGTGTTTGCTGCTTGGTAGAATATGGCTCATAAGGGATCAAAAAATTACAATATTTGGGCAGTGCAGCATCGGCAGGAGATGTACAAACCAAATGTTTGCTTTTCAGCAAGCCATTAGTGAACGTATTAATATGAAAAAATTGATTTACAGAATCATGCAAACAAGTGAATAAACTTGGATTCTCAAATGTATTCCCAAATATGGAGTTGAAGGTTGATTGATGAATACAATAACAGCAATATATAATGGAAGTAAAATACACAACACACATAAATGTATTCATCTTTAATTAGTTGTGTCATTTAAGATTATCCTTTTGATTATTTTTAAAAGGTTTTGAGATATATGGAATTAAAGATTTAGAATTATTGTGAAATTAGTAATTTGATATATCAGAATGTTAGGTTATTAATAATGTGTTTGATTTTTTAGATCATGCCTAAAAGGTTTTGAGTTATAAGAGGTTAAAGAATTAGAGAAATATTGGAATTAACAATTGCTTAGTATATTTTACTTTTTATGTTCATCGAAGAGGTATAATGTTGGAAGAAGGAAGATCTATCCAGCATTGAGGAAATGATGTTGATGGTTGTGTAATTGAATGAAATGGTGAAAGAAAGACTTTTTCTTTCTCTTCTTTTTATTATTATACTTTAAAGATTATATAAATGAAGGCTATATAGTGGAGTAAATTAACAGCCGGAGATATTGTTATGTTGATTGATTAATAATATGCTTGATTTTTAGATTATGCTTAAAAGGTTTTGAGTAACAAGGAGTTAAAGATCTAGAGAAATTTTGAAATTAAGAATTTGTTAGCATAATTTAATCCTATTATTATTGAATATTACACCCTGTGCTTTTTCTGGGAAGTCGGGCGAGAAGGGGGGAGGATGGGGGGAAGGGGAAGGGGATGGGGGGAAGGGGGGGAGAAAAAGAGAAAAATGTTTGTACTTTGTACTAATAAAAAAAGATTATTCCAAAAATATTCATATTTAATATTCATTGTTCCTCAGTCCACTAAATATACAAAAGTCTAATCTTAATGGGGCTTAATGCCTTAGTTCTAAGAAATAAATAAATAGACACAGGTTTTTTTTAATGTTTTCTTAAGGGATTAAATTGAGAGTCTGAAAGAAGAATTGATCTCCTTGCTGTAAATGCCTAATGTTCTGATCTTGGTCAGGCTTTTGTGTGATCAAGGCTAAAAAATCCTGGAAGAGCCACTGCAAAATATGCATTAAATAGTAATGTGACTTGCCTTTAAGGCAACATATCTTATACTATCATCTATATTGTTGCTGTCTTGAAGAACATGAATTTCAGCTTGGATTTATGATTAAATCATATGGAGTATTGGGAAGATAGTTCAAAGGAATCAGCCTAAATAGGGTATCAGGTTTCCAAATTCTACGGGTTCCTTGATGGGCTTTCTCCTTGAGTTTGGGAGTAGAAAAATCCAGACAACCATTAGAAGAGCTACAAATTATTATTTGTCTTTTGCCATCTGGTGCATGATCTGTTTTTTTGCAACCCAGATATTATATTTCTAGCTTTAATTTGTGGGAATTAGTGAATATTCTCTAGAACTAGTAAGATAATTGCTTCACCCAAGGAACCCTTTACTATTACTCCACACTGATATTCAGCTATGCTGTTCCAGGCTTAGTTGGCAATACAGTTACTGATGGCATCTGTTAAAGTCCACGTAAATTACCTCAGCTGCCATTGATACTCAAGGACAACTGCACCCATTGTCTTATCTATTATCATAAGCCAAGACTTAATCAGTGCTGATGAATTCAGCACATGCAGTTGTCCACTGCCAAACTGCCTTGGCTTGTGACAATATAATTAGATTTACAGGTTCTTAATTTGAAATTCCCTCTAAATTTTGGTTTTTGAATCCTATGGCCTTATTTCCAAAATAAAATAAAAAAATTTAGAAGAACTTCAATATTCCGTATTGCATATACCAATATACAGAGTTCTGGAATGTAAGGTGTTTGTTAATATATTTAAGTATATGTATTCAAAATTAACTCTCCTGAGTTTGATTAAGCTTACTTTTGGATAGTGCTGAGTAAAGAAATTTCCTAGTATTTTTTTCAGGCAGGTCTCATTCAAATTTATTTATTTATTTATTTTGTGAGATTTATATACCGCCTCATAGTGCAAGCACTCTCTAAGCGGTTTACAGCAGTAAACAATGTATATTTATATTGCCCCCAACAATCTGGGTCTTCATTTTACCTACCTCGGAAGGATGGAAGACTGAGTCAACCTTGAGCCGGTGATATTTGAACTGCTGACTTGCGGATCACAGTCAGCTAAAGTGGCCTGCAGTACTGCCTCTAACCGCTGCGCCACCTCGGCTCTTGATAAATAGATAAAAATGTTTTAGAAATTCTTTCAAAAGAATAGAGAATATCCAACTACATTCTTGTGGGTGGAGTGAAATGTTCCTGCATTTATTGGGTTAGAAAACGTCTGAGAGATATTGGATATGAGAATGTTATGCTGTTCACTATATAATTAATTCTTCAGTGATCTGCATCTTTTTTGTCTACACACACTTCAATTAAGTCATAAGAAAAGACTTCATGAGAAATATCCTCCCATTGGGCAATTTTATTACCGATGCCACTGTCTCTATTAAGGCAAAGTCCTGTCTACATGACATTGCTAAAGATCTTCTGTTAGAAGATCTTCACTATAGAAGGTTAAATAAATTGTCCACTCAATTTGTTTGCTCATAATTTCAGAAGAATCTCAGTAAATCATTTGTGCCAAATTATACTTTAAAAAAACATTGTCATAGGACTATGACTTAGACACAACATTCAGTTCATTCCTATTCATTTCCATCCAACACTATCAATGTGTATAAGTTCATCAGTAGGACAATTCTGTTTTTAAAATGTGAAACACATTACATCGTGTTTTATTTGGTATTATATTAATTCACCAACAATCAAAAGCACATGCATATATGAATAAAGCACACCACAGAAACAAATCTTGATTCGGTCACACCTACAAAGTAGGGAGGGATCAGGATTTTACCAATGCAGACCTGTATTCCTTTGGATACGTTTAGGAGGGAATAAAAATACACATGAACTAAAAGCTTTGGTACATTACATTACACTCCAATTTGATAATTAATTTCATTAATTAAATTAATTTTAGGAATTCTCTGCAACAAAATTCAGGAAAGACAAACACACAAAGGAACAAGCCAATAAAATAATCAAGTAATCTGTGGAGTTTTATTTGTCTACAATAGGAGATTAACAAAAGCAAAATATTGTTGTCATAAGTTTAGAGCTGAGGAATTGCAAAGAACTGGCTCCAGTTGTTTTGGGCAATATAATGGGACTCCTCTCTTCTGTCAGTGAGCACCCTCATCCTTAATGGCAGGCCCAGTCTCAGCAATCAATCTGTACTGGGTTGGTCAGTTCAGCTGCAGTAAAATTTCCCATAATCACCCAGAGTCAGTGGTGGGTTCCTACAGGTGTGGTCCACTCTATAGCACCGGTAGCGGGCCGCTGGTGACGTCACAGTACCGGTGAGGTCGGTTGCTGGTGCCTAGGCACCATTTTTTTAAAAAAAAATTACAATTTTTTAAAAATTTTCTTCTGCGCATGTTCAGAAGCCGAGCTTCCGGCACTGCGCATGTGCTGCCTTCCTACCCCACAGTGAGTCCAAGCAGGGGAGGATGGCTGAGGGAGCGTGTGAGACGCTGAAAGAACAGGCGGCAGGAGCTATCTCCATTCCCCTCCCTTCAGCAGTCCGAGAAGCCACGAACGCGCGGTGATGGTCCTAGGCATTTTTGCACGTTCAAGGCTTCTTGAGCTGCTGAGGGGAGGGGGAATGGGCAGCAGGACCTATCTCAGTTCCTCTCCCTTCAGCAGTCCGAGAAGCCACGCCCACCCGGTCACATGGCCGGCAAGCAACACCCACAAAACAAGCCACGCCCACAGAGTGGTAGTAAAAAAATTAGAAACCCGCCCCTGCCCAGAGTGATGCTACTTCAAGGGCATTGTGGGAAATGAATATGATATCCAACCCAGGCACCTGGTAGACAAGGTCATCAATTAAAATTGCAGCCCACAAAATACTATCTTTCAGAAAACCTGATTGCATGTTTGAACTTATGTTTTGTCTCAGGATTTTCTAACTGGTCACTCTAAGAACAGAGGATTTCACTAGAAGGACTTTGGTCTTATGCAGTGTCAGGAGGTGTATATTTTTAAAATATTTTCTTGCACGTTTATAAAAGTAAATAAGTGAAATTGGTCACATCTATTTTATTTCTCTTGTTCCCCAAGTATAAAAACATACAGACAGTTACTGTATTTCTAACAGTATAGTCTTAGGGGCTCCGTTACAGACATAGTACAGATGGCCTAGGGATCCTGGGTTATGCATCCCTGGCCCAATTCACGAGGATTGTAATTACTTTTGTGCACTTGGAGCAATAGAGTCCATCAATGGAAGAACCTGAACAGGTATCAGAAATGAGTGCTACTTGGGCCCTGAGCTACAAAGATGCCAGGTGCTAGATTCTGAAAATATATCTGTACTATTTCAAACCAAATGTTTTGAGGAATTTAAAGCAGCTCCTTATAGCAGTGGTTTTTATTTGGAGGAAAGCAATTCTTTAAAGTCCTTTTATGGTTATGTAGGCAACCAACACGTTTACTGAAGTTATGGAATCCAGACATTTGAGCTTCTGAGATATTTTTCTTCCCACAAATGCCAAACATTCCTTATTCTTTTCACTCAATTCTAAGAACTAAACAAAAATACCCCCAAAGAAAAAGCAGTTTGATTTTGGCTAGAATAGAGACTAGGCAGAGAGGGAGAGGGAGGAAAGTCTGTAAAAACCTTTCCAGTCGTTTTGTGTAAAATGAGCACACTTTTCAACATGCATATATATATATATATAAATCGACACTAAGAAATTATCATAAACAATCCATCAAGAACAACAGGCTATGGGATGGTGAATAGATGTAAAGAAAGCAATTTGAATCTCAAAATATAATGGAACCAAGGAAACAGAAAACTTTTGTTTGGTTATTTTCTATTCCAAAGATTATTTCCCTATTCATCTTTAAACACTGGAAAGAGCCATCATAGGGAAAAAAATTGGGCGATGTTTCCCTTAGATGACCCAAATATCTCCTTTCTAAAGCGAAAAACAAAATGTGTAGTACTAATAACAGCTGAATCCAATTTTTGCAAAACATTTGCTTTGCTTGGGCGGGTTGGAAAAAAGCAGCTGACTCTCAACTCTATATCTTATTTTTTTTCCTAACACAATGACTATATTACTAATAAACTGCATTGTAATATTATTCCCTTCTTTGTCCTATACCAATCTTCTCCAACTTAGTGCTTTCCAGGTTTGTCTGTACCATAAGCTGGCCAGAAATAAGAGAAGGTGAAGTTTAATCTAACTGGTGATGCCATGTTGAAAAGGTTGTCTTGATCTGATTCAGCAGATAGCTAGAATCTTTGGTTTGTTGGGTTAGTGTACAGAAAATGCAAAAATGGCATATTTTATTCACTGTGGACTAAATGTAATTTATGAAATTATTAGAAACCTATACTCTTAAATATAATTAGGGAAGAATTCTGGAAATAGTCTTCAGATTTATCATCTCTTCGTTTGTGGAGAAGATGATGAGAAGTTAATATATGTATGATCTTAAATACTGTATTTTTCGGAGTATAAGACGCACCTTAGTTTTGGGGGAGGAAAACAAGGAAAAAAGGCCTCCCAGCAATTTGCCAAACAGCAAACAGCACAGATGATATACATTGTTTGCTGTGTATTTCTGTGCATGTGTGCCTGACCCATAGAAATAGCAAAGAATTTGAGAAATGTATATTATGCCAGAAAGTTTTCTTAAATATAGTCACACTAACTCCTCCCAATTATTTAAATAGATCTTCTCCAAGGCAAGTCGGGATTTAACTCTGATACTAAACAGGACACTGTTACATTTCAGACTATACTTGTACAGAGCTGTTAAAATTAATTAAAATTTCTGGAAGTATACATTATTTTCTGTTATTTAAAAGAAGATACAATAGTACTGGGCCTCTTCAGAGCAAGCATTTATTTTAAAAAGCTTCTTTATTTTATTAAGTTGTCTAGAACAGGGATCTCCAACCTTGGCAACTTTAAGACTTGTGGACTTCAACTCCCAGAATTCCACAGCCAGCAAAGCAAATAATAAAGCAGTCTTTAAAAATAAGTCTAATAATTTGAGCATTCTACAGACATTTATAGTTATTCACTTATCCCCTTGCATCCAGTTCAGCAGAAAATAAAAATCTGCATATCTCTCCCAGCTATTGCCTCTTTGCAGCTAGTTTCAGTTTCATTTTAGCACGTGGCAAATCAGCTGGGGCGGGAAGCTGCTAATGACTTGCTTGTCTTAACAGGCTCTTCCCTGTTTGCTGGAAGCAGGTAAATTGCTGGAAAACAGAGGTCAAAGGATGGGGGTGGCTGGGTGGCTGGGGCTACATTTGGTGTATAAGATGCACCCAAGTTTTCACCCTCTTTTTGGGGGTAAAAAGGTGCATCTTATACTCTGAAAAATATGGTATGTTGTCTTCTAAATGTTGCTAACTATCTTCCATATACTATCCCTAAAAATGATAAGTCCAGCATCAGCTGGAAGTCATATATTATTTAGTGCTTGAGGACCAGAAAATCTGGAGTTATTACTTCACACAGAGATATACTGTAGTATGAGCTGAACATTATAGTCTGTGTTCAGATATTATGATTCTTTCTTTGTAGAATGTCAAGATACCCATTTATTATAGTCTCCTAGGTTTATTTCAAGAATTTCCCTTTTTTTCTTCTTCTTTTTCTAATATTAAGCAAGATGGAATTTTGTAGCAATCTGAATCAGATAAAAACGTAAGAAGGATGAGAAGGATCAGGCCAAAGGCCCATTTAGTCAGGCTTTCTATTCTCACAATAGCTAAACAGATGCCAGTAAAAATTCCAGGATACAAATACAAAAAAAAAACCATGCTCCCACTCACGTTTTCAGAACTGCATAAGTAATATACCGTATTTTTCGGAGTATAAGACGCACCGGAGTATAAGACGCACCTTAGTTTTGGGGGAGGAAAATAAGGGAAAAAAATCTGCCTACCAGGTATTCATCTGGCTAGTGTCCTTAGTCTGGTTAGCTTCAGCATATTATTTTATCCCTTGGTTAGGGCTTAAGAAAAACCTTATTTGGAGTGAGTAGCAATGAAAAAAAGCCTGCAAAGACTTAGGGCTGGAAAAAACTTCCTTCTGAGGGAGTAGCAATGAAAACAAGCCTGCAAGCCGGGAAGACCTGGGAAGATCGTTAGCACCTCCTTAGGGCTGGAAAAAAAAGCTTCGAAAAAGCTACATTCAGAGTATAAGACGCACCCAAATTTTCAGCCTCTTTTAGGGAGGGAAAAGGTGCATCTTATACTCCGAAAAATATGGTAACTGTCTTTAGTTCTGGAACAAATACTTTGCCATTATCACTAGTAGCCTTCAATAATATTGTTATATGTTGATTTGGTCTCCAGGTACTGGTTTATGAATCACTTTTTAATGAGCCCGACTATGTTCATTTGCTTTCTTTGACTTTGGCCTCTTCTTATAAATCCATGCCTGCTTCTGATAACCTTGTTGGAAGTCAGATTTATACAACTCTACAGCAGCTTTGTATTTCGCTCCTATTATCATGTCATGATCTGCTATTTCTGTTAGATGCCTCTTTCACCTCCCCACCCAATGTTCATAAGTTACTGGGTTTTTTTCATTGGGGTACTTTGGTTTAGAATTAATGATAATTTATTCCCTTGATTCGGCCTTGATTCCTGAAGATTGCCTGGAAGTCTCTTCAGTTTTCTTGGCAAGATTTTGATTTGTCACTGCCTCTTTCCTAGGACTGAGAGAAAGTTATTGGCCTAAGGTCACCAAGTTGGCTTCATTGTGAAGGCAAAACTAGAATTCACAGATTTCCAGTTTCTAGTTTGGTGCATTAACTCTTACCAGAAAATAGCTCTGATTTAGATCTAAATATCTATAAAGAGATGTGGTGGCACAGTGGTTAGAATGCAGTACTGCAGGCTAATTCACTGCTCACTCCAGGAGTTCGATTCTGAGCTGCTCAAGGTTGACTTAGTCTTCCATTCTCATCAGTAAAATGAGGACCCAGATTGTTGGGGAAAATATGCTGACTCTGTTAACTGCTTAGAGAGGGCTGTAAAGCTCTTTGAAGCAGTATATAAGTCTAAGTGCTATTGCTTTAAAAGTTTTATTATTCTTTGTCCCTTAAGAAAGATATATGTCATGATAATGCCCATGTATCTTAGTTGTGCTTTGGTGCCAACTTCAAAATTTCAGTTTTACTAATCTCATCCCAGTCTCCATTGGCTTGAGCTTTGAGTTTTACATTGTTTTATTAAAGATATTCAAGCTAGATAACATTTTATCCAATTAATATAATTTGCTAATTTTATTAAGGAGCAGATTGTATTATAATTTGGATGGTCCTTAGATTACAGTTTACTCAACAACAATCACATTTGGATTCATTAGACCCTTTCACATTTGTACAGAATAGCAGTGCGCAAATCATTGTGTTCCTGGAGATGCAGCAAGAATAACACTTAACACATGGTTTTGCTAAGTCCCATTCTGGGAAAAAGTAATAATTTTTATTTATTTCACTTTGAGAAAAAGTTTAATATTTTTGGATCCCCATATTATTTTGAATTACATACCTAGTACATGGAAATTGACAGCTGGGCAATGGAAATGGATTGTCTGTGCTCTTCTTTTTGCTAAGGAACTAGCAAACTTCAATGTGAGAAAAATAAATTTATGGCCCTGGTTACTCTGTGAATTGAGAAATTGATGTAACTTATGATTTATGAAGAAATTGCTTTCAGATGTAGATTATATAGAGCGTTATAATAAAATGTAGTTATCCTTCATTGAGAATTTCTGAAAAGCCCTTGTGTATATATAATGGTTGAGTTTTTTTATTTTATTAAATACATGCATTTTTAAATACTTTATTACAACTCTTTAGTATGAATTCATAATATGCCGCCCTGAGTCCTCAGGGAGTAGGGCGGCATAGAAGAACCTCCAAATAAAATAAATAAAATAAATGAATTCATTATTTTAAAACTCCACCATGTTTTTAAGAAATCTTCTCTTATTTGTTTGTTTGTTTGTTTGTTTGTTTGTTTGTTTGTTTGTTTGTTTATTTATTTATTTATTTATTTATTTATTTATTTATTTATTTATTTATTTATTTATTTATTTATTTATTTATTTATTTATTTATTTATTATTTGGTTCTTCTATGCCGCCCTACTCCCGAGGGACTCAGGGCGGCGTACAACGTTGTGCGTTATCTCTCAACCTTTACCTTTAAAGCCCTACATGACTTAGGACCAGTTTACCTCTGAGACCGCCTTCTTCAACATACCTCCCTAAGACCAATTAAAGCCCACAGAGTTGGTCTGCTGGTTGTCCCGTCAGCCAAACAATGTCGGCTGGCAGGCCCATGAGCAAGGGCCTTCTCTGTGGTGGCACCGGCTCTCTGGAATACACTCCCCCCAGAGATCCGCACTATTCCCACCCTGCCAGCCTTCAGAAAAGTGATAAAAACCTGGCTTTGTCAACAGGCCTAGGGCCAATGATTTCAATATAACATCAAGTACTCTTGGCCCCGTGAATAAATTAATTGTATGGGGTTTTTTAAATTGTCTTTTTAACGTTTTTAATGTTTTTAATAATTATTGTTTTTAATGTTTTTTTCTATATTTATTGTTTGCATGTAGATTTCTTATTGTTGTGAGCCACCCAGAGTCTCTGTGGAGTGGGCGGCATACAAGTGTGAATAATAAATAAATAAATAAACCTCAGAATAAGTGACCAAAGCTGCCACTTATTAGAAAGGCTCTCAGATGATGGAGAAGTTGGCTCTTCAGCCTCTTCCTTGGCCAGGAACCAGAAGGGCATCTGAGTTATGTGCTCCGGAGTTCTGCATATTGTAACAATACATGTACTCAGTTCCAGAATCAATATTCATGTCAAACTCTTGACAGCCAGGTATACACAGGTTTTTGCAGAGCTCTTAACAGAAAAAAAAGGCATGTTCCACAAATGTCAGCAAAGATTGTCAGCTAGAGTGGAGCTTTTTTTATTAGCTTTGCAAACACCCTTGGATGAACAGGAGATGTAATCAAGAACCTAGGAGATAAGGGAAGGATCTCCAGATGCTCTGTGCTTTGAAATGTTTCCAAAAGCTAACTCCTCTTTCCTAGCTCAGGGAAGGCTATTCTGATCACTTTTATAAGTAAAGTATCTATTGAATTGCACAATCTTCATGATACTAATGTTTTTCATTATCCTATGGCAACACTCTTTCTCCCTGTATGTGTACACACACATGCGCGCGCGCACACACACATAACTGATGCAATAATATATTGAATATATTCCTCAAGCAGCTACTCTACAATACCTTGGGCTGTAAAATTTCATGTCAGGATAAAATAAAGAGCTTGATCCATTAAAAATTAAGTATTGTACTTCATTGGTTTCAGTTGGTTAAATAGGATCTCAAAATTTATATTCCTAAAACCATAATAAAATTATTTTCTTTCCAGATTATTCAGTGTGAACAGGCTATAGAAATTTATAGCTGTTTCAGTGTCAAAAGCAGGAAATTTATCTTACTTAAAAAGCAATTACCACATCCATAACATGGTAATTATTAGAACAAACAAGAAGAATGATTGTTCCTACAGATTTCTTCAGTACTGTACACCTATATTTTTGCACAAAGTAAGTCTATGGAGCTATTAACTGTATCAGCAACAAAACAAACTGCCATGATAAAAGCAGGAATACAAATGGAGATATGCAGGGGTGGGATTCAAAAAATTTAGCAATTGGTTCTCTGCCCAGTTGCTGGGTGGGGGTGGCCTACTTGGCCTCCTGTACCACAGCAGGAGGGCATTTTTGCCCTCCCCAGGCTCCGGAGGCTTTCCTTGAACCTCCAGGAGGGCGAAAACAGCTCTCCCTGGCTCCAGAGGCCCTCCGGAGGCCGGAAATGGGCCCGTTTCCAGACTTCTGGTACCTCTGGTAGGCCCATTTTTTGCCTTCCCCATGCTCCAGAGGTTTTCTCAAGCTTCCGGGAGGGCGAAAATGGCCTTCCCGGGCTCTAGAGGCCTCCAGAGGCTGGAAACGGGCCCATTTCCGGACTTCCAGTACTTCCGGTAGGTCCCATTTTTCACCCATTTTTTGCCTCTGTATGGGCCCTGCATTTATCTGGCATCCAAAATGGGCCGCGTGGAGACTCCTGGGAGGGGCGGAGTTGGATGAGTGGGGTCAGCCAGTCCTTGCAACTACCGGTTCAGCGAACCAGATGTAAAATTAACATCCGGTTCACCTGAACCAGTCTGAACCGGTTGAATCCCACCCCTTACTCAGATATGTATGTTCTCAGTCTTAATGCAGTACATAATGACAGTTAAATATTTCCCAATACAGAATATAGGGACCAATTTCTACTCAATTTCTACTCAAACTATTTACATCCTAGTATCTAGGAGATATTGTTATTACTGTAATGTAGAACATAGAATAGTACATAGAATAACAAGGTTGGAATGGATCTTGGAGGTCTTCTGGTCCAAGCCCCTTCTCAAGCAGGATAGCTTATATCATTCCAGAGAAATGGTTACCCAATATCTTCTTGAAAACCTGAAATGATGGAGCATCCAAGATTTTTAGAAGAAAGCTGTTTCACTGATTAATTGTTTTCACTGTCATGAAATTTCTCTTTACTTCTACTTGGATCTCTTTTTGATGAACTTCTATCCATTATTTCTTGTCCTGCTGTCTGGTGCATTGGAGTATAGGTTGACATCCTCTTCTCTGTGAAAGCCCCTCAAGTACAAGAAGACTGCTATAACAATACAAATAGCTCTTAGACTTATATACTACTTCGTAGTGTTTTTACAGCCCTCTCTAAGCAGTTTACAGAGTCAGCATATTGCCCCCAACAATCTGGGTCCTCATTTTACCCACCTCGGAAGGATGGAAGGCTGAGTCAACCTTGAGCCGGTGAGATTTGAACTGTCGAACTGCAGCTGGTATTCAGCTGAAGTAGTCTGCAATACTGCACTCTACCCACTGCGCCATCTCGGCTCTTGTCACCCCAAGCCCTTCTCTTTGTTATACTAGACATAAGTAGTTCTATCAACCATCATGCAGATTATCCTCCAGATTCCTAATCATATTTGTTGCTCTTCTTCGTATTCTTTCTAGGGTCTCATGTCTGCTCAAAGCTATTGCTCTAAAAAAACACCTAATACTAACTTTAGTGGCTTTCACATCCAATTAATTTTGATTTTGATTTTGTTTTTAGATTTGCTGACTTTGGGCAAACCCTACTATAGATATCATCCAGAAAATCTTGGGAACTGTGGTTTTTCAAGAACAGTCCTTCGATGGTTTTTCACTGATCTATTTGATTGGGCAATAATTCTGAAAAATGAGGTTATAAAAACAATTTATAACGCAAATAAAGTCAGCTAAGAAATTTTATGGTTTACAACATAGACATGCTGGTTAAATAGAGATTCTAAAAATAAATACTTTTTTTCTAATGCTTGCTTCATTTCATTTCACCATCATGATTAGCAATTAGTTATCAAGTAAAGCTTTTGGACTGAGTTCTCAAATTACTTTCAGATTGATCTAGCTCAATAAATTAAGTATATGTCAATTGAAAATTGAACTCCCAGTGACTATATGAATACATTCGTCTTCTTTTTTGCAAGAATATAGAAAAGGTTTGCTTTTTTTGTTTTTTTGTTTTTTTGCAAGTTAGAATGCTTTTGTAATTGACAAATTGTACACAAGAGAGAAATTCGGCACCCCCTTTTTTTGGGCTTGGCAAATATTTTTCATAACCTCATTACATTAAACTCCCGCTGTGATCTTATATAACCAAGACAAGCATGAGTAATATAGCAAGAGACACATACATAAAGCAAAATATTATCTAAAAAGATTTGTCTGGAATAATCTCTTGCCAAACAAAGCTAATCTAGAAGTAAGCCTAACATTTGGCTGACCGTGACTTTAAAAGTTCTTATGGGATATTAGAAAGAGCAAACGTTTTTAGAAACAATAGATTTCATTCATCTTTGTGCTATTTTGATGAAATACTTAAGGATTGTTAAATCAAATCTATTGCATTAAGTGGATCTCAGTCTGATCATCTGATGTGATTAGATTTTATTAAGGCTGAGCATCATCATATTCAATTCAATAGTTCATGACCAAATTCAGAAATTAAGGAAACGAGGAGAAAAACTCTTGTCAGCTTTCCAAAGGCATTTTTTAAAATTCAACAATGATTACTAGCTTGAGAACTTATATCCTGATTCCACAAGGTATTCAAGGCATTTCACAATGTTTCCAAGTGTACAAAATATTTTAAAAACAAAATAATACTGAGCAAAAAAGGGAGGAAGAAATAGTTACACCATCTTCAACAGAGGCTGCTGAGGTGATTCGGTCATCAAGATGAATGTACTACAGAAAGATTATGTCGATAACGGCAATTCGATGTAGATAGAGTGTGACATTTCCACTACAAAAGCTACAACTCAGTTTTTTTACCTCAGTCACCTGTTTCATTCCTTGTGGTTTCTACTCCAAGAGACCAGGAGAATCTAGTGTTTGTTTCCCTGAACAATTTTCGTGTAATAGAGACGAGAGAATTTTTTTGTTTATAACAAGTAAAATCTCCTCAGGTCTAATCCTACTGGCCATGGTTCGAGATCCCTCTATATATCATAAGGGATAAGCAGAAAATAATTTCACTGCACTAGAGAAGACCTTCTTAGAAGTCTCATCTATGAGTTTGTTGGAAGAGTTGCTTCTGCTCATACTTTTCTTGTGGTCAGAGCTGTTACCAGTGGCTGACATATTTCACACTGCTCCTTGCTGAGTAACTGGAAAGAGATAAAGAGAAATGAAAACACAGCTGCAAGTTCCGATATTCTCACAAGGGTGCCACCGAGACTCAGAACTGCTGTAAATTTTAAAGCATTTCCTGACCACGCAGACTTCCAGCATAAGATATATTTCTCAAAGTGGGAGTCTAGGAAACCAAACTTACTATGTAAGGCTGTTCCAAATGTATTGATTTTTTTGTTTCTTAGATGGGTGGCTTAGTTGATTAGCATTTCACCATTCAAGAATGGCTAAGTTGTGGGCTGCTTAAACACATTTCCCATAGTATCCCACATCTCACTTCTAGCTGAGGCTGGGAATGATTAGTGTGCTGTGGTTTGCATCATAGACTTTTTTTTAGTGTCTTCCTGCTATTCAACATCTATATAACACAGCTGGAGTGGCGATTCCAGAATGAGACTAATAAACCCTTAAAGTATTGTGATGGAAAAATAATAAAATAAAGTTGCAAATAATTCTGCAAACTTTACTCCCACTTTTCCCCCCTTGCTTGTCCTTTCTGCCTGCCCTCCCCTCGGCCTCTCCTGTTGTAATTTCATCATTCTCTCATGTTCCTGTTTCCTCCACTTCAGGGGTGGGTTCCAACCTACCTCGCTGCTGGTACACTTCTTCCCGTGCTACGTGGCCGCGCCTTGTATGCAAGTCCTCTTATTTGTATCATGTCATTACTCTCATTTTGTAATTTGCTTATTTTTGCCACCTTCTCCCACTCTCATACCCCAACTTAACCCCCTTCCCCAATTTTTGATGTAGTATTTCTACAGAAAGACTGACTGCACTAATTATTTTTCTGTTAGGCTTTGAAGTAGGTCTATGGGAAGCAATCAATCTTAATTGTGTGCCCAAATGACTTGAGCTACAGCCTTAGCAACAGGACTGAGGAATTTTAATCTATGCCATAATGCAGTGGGTTAGAATAGAGATTTCTGTGTGGTTTCTGCTAGAGTTTGTCATTGCCATAAATCGTTTAAGTGGACTGGAAGCTGCTGGTTCAACAAGAATGAGAAAGAGTAAAAGTGGAGTAAAATAGGAGGTTGAGGCAGCATATTCTAACAAGTCCCTCTTGAAGGAGGACTTTGGTGGAGAACTTGACCTGTCCTCCATCTTATAAGCTATTGGTTATTATCCTCAAATGGCACAGATAAAGCTAAGAGGAAGCAACTGGACGGATTCTGCAGGATCCAATCTGGGTCAGCCACTGGGACCAGAGGTTTTGTCTTCCAAGCTTTTGGATTCGTGCTGGAGCCGAGTCTTCAGTTCCCTGAAGATGGGCTCCAGCACAAGTCCAAAAGCTTGGAAGACAAAACCTCTGGTCCCAATGGCTGACCCAGATTGGATCCTGCAACATTATCCTGGGACACATATATTCATATTCGTTCATGTTTTATCCTTTGCCTAGGGTAGGAAAATATCTTAGGTGAATAAGGAGGAGTAAAGACCATCAACACGTTATAAGATTAATAATCCTGAGAGATATCAGCCTTTCTTTCTTTTAAGTTCTAGTACCTGAAAGGCATTGACCATAGTCTAGGACAGGGGTCTCAAACTCAAGGCCCGGAGGCTGGATCCGGCCCATGGGGTGCTTAGATCTGGCCCGCGGGGCCGCCCAGGAAACAGTGAAGGACCGGCCTGCAGTGCCTCTGCCAGTGAAAACAGAGCTTGGGAGGGCTGCATGTGACCCTCCTGAGCTCCATTTTTGCTGGCAGAGGGTTACAGGAGGCCATCGCAGCCAAAAACGGAGCCTGTTTTTGCTTGCCAAGCTCTCAGGCCATCACAGGCGCCCCCGACATGAGTGACATTGAGCTGGCCATGCCCACCCTGGCCATGCCCAACCCAGCCCACCAAGGTCAAACACAACCTTGATGCAGCCCTCAATGAAATCGAGTTTGACACCTCTGGTCTAGGAAAACAGAAATCTTGCTGTGCTCATATAGTTGCTGCCTCTAGGCTTGTTTCTAACTCTAAGCAGAATTAAAAGCTAAATATATCTCCACATCATCTGTTGATTCTTTTTTTAAAAAAGGACCCCAACTGTATTTAATCTTGGCTGGATTTGTATCCAAAGTTTGTAGACAGGCCAGATGGAAGAGCTAGAAAATTATACTGAAATCATTATTTGAGAAACTTTGTAATCACCCAGGCATTCCAAAGATGCTTCTTTCTGCGCACTTCAGAATCAGCATAATGCACTCACATTTGCTTTTCAGCTCTTTAAAATTCCACTACTATTTTCTGTCATTTGAAGATGATCAGGCTGGGTAGCAATCAGGCCTCAGCATGTTGGTGCGATATGGAAAGTGTCATATGCAGGAGGAACATACTAGTTACAAAGACTTTTACTGAAAAATAAACTGAAAATGCATCTCCTTCTCCAGAATTAGAGAGTAGCACTTGATGGATGCTAACAATTTTTGGGGGAACAAATTAACCAGAATTATAAAAATTAGTTATTTAAAAAAATGACATTTGATGGGAGACTTTGCACCATAAGTTAGACAATCAAAATATGGAAAGCTTGCTGTGGTTTTCAGTGGATCAACCAGATTCATTGCCTTAAAGACATGGATATAACTGAAAAATGCTTGCTTCTTGTGGATTTCTAGTGCCTTGTCTTCTTTCATTAAAGTCAGTGGAAATTGATACTGACAGCAATTTAATATTCTGTTGGCTCTATCGGGAATTACTTTTAAATAGAAATGCATAGTATTATGCCAGATATTTTCATTTTAGCTAGTTAGAATTCCTAATTTTATTTTATGAATTTTATTCTTGGGGAAGAACTGAATATTATCAAACTCAGAGAGCTGCCCTGAAGAGACATTCTGTAACTCACTAAATGGAAAAATGTGGTTTCCATTTCATGAAATGTTGTTCATTCACTGAAAAAAAAACCTGCATTACACTAAGTGGCTTCACATGGTGAAATGGACAGGGTTTTTTTAAAATAATTTATTGTTGTCCTCTATTGTACTATAAAACCTATAATAGAAGGCAACAAGAACTCTACAGAACATATCATCACTAAATTATAGTTGGTGCATGAATACGTAATGAATAATACATGTTTATTAGTAACATTCTTATTTCAAATGTTGTGGAAGCATTCTATTGATTTTTTATTATTTCAAGAAATAATTTAATGATCTACTCAGAAATCCCACTGATCACATGGAGACTTATTTATTAAAATAAAACTTACATGGAGCAGAAAATGTTAGTCACTTTTCTACACATCAAACCATAGAAAATTCCCACAGGTACCAACCATTTATTATCTCAGAAATGCCTTTATTAGAGAAATAGCAGCCCTCTGTTATCGTCACTTAGTATTTCTGATTTCTTTTGCATATTTATTATTAAAGTGAATATCTCACATATATAAAGACTCCCTTGGTTCCTGACAATTTGGGGAATGAAAGAGTCAAAGAATCAACACTGACAGATGTATTTAAATTGTTGTTGTTGTTGTTGTTGTTGTTGTTGTTGTTGTTGTTGTATGGAAAAGAGCTCCAATAACATCATCCCACCTAAAAGTATTTAGAGAAAAGATGGTTTAATCACAACTGTTTATTTTAAACGAATTACAGAAAGGGAGCACAGATAAATGATTCTTTTCTGGACTAAATTTCTGTTATATACACCAGACAGAAGGCTTCAGAAAATGTTTATCCTCCACTATGAAAAATATATCCGGTACTATAAAAGCATAATTGAACTTATTTTGGCCTTGTACAAAATGAACCACTTGCAAAAGGGTCTGTTGTTTTTCCAGAAAAGACAGTTTTGACAACTTTTGGGTTCTGATCCAATGGAATTGACCAGATGTAATGTTTCTAGGGTTCTGTCTAGACTAGAGGTTAAAGATACATGGTTAGCAATGTGCCCTATCATATGGTAAATAATATGTGTTGGAGGGTGACGGTGACAACATCACAACAGTTGCCTGTCTGTCTGCCTGCCTGATACTTCTAAAATCCTATTAAATTTATCGTTTCTGAGAACATAGAGGTTGGTATGTTATGGATGAACATATTACAAACTTTAAAAATAAACCCAAAAAACCTTTTGTTTTTACCTTTGAAAACTGGCACAGTCTATTTATGAAGGGATACAAGTGTTAGATATAGCCATCAGGGACTCTTCTGTATTTTATTTTTACCAGATCTCATTCTATTGGTTGATAGAAAATTTGATGTAGAAAATCTTGAAGACAACTTCTGAGAAATTCACATACATTAAGGGTGGTGTTCTCTTCTTTCCTTGAAAGCAGCCAAGGGATGTGCATAAATAATATACTCCTTTTTTCATCTTTTTGGCAGTATGAATCATTCCTAGCTTCCTGTAGCTCAGTGACATACAAAGGGGAACTCTTCCCTTTGAGGGTTTTCACTAATGGCACAACTGTACTCTTACTGTTAAAAAGAAATCCTGGTTTTTGGAAGTTTTTCTTCCCAAGAAATTCACACAAGTTGTTAGAGAAGATCTCCTTCCCCTGGAGAAGTTCATAGAAATCACCCACCCGATTGCCCTGGCCTCAAAGTTTAGTTGAGAATTTTGAGAGGGTGCCAGTTTTTAGAAGTGAAAAACATACAGTGGAGTAATTATGTTGATGAAGATTCTCAGTAATTCAGGTAGAGTTGTTTGAAGGTTGAGTCATTGCAATGTCTCAAACCAACAACAAACATTAGTCTAGTTGCAACGACTCACCCTTCAAATACAGTGGAGTAAATATACTGTACGGAAGAGCTGACAAACTGCCAATAGAAACATTCTGTTAGATGCACTGTCAAGAATTATAGACCAATTATGAGTTAGTAATTTTATCACAGGAGGAAGAAAATCCAAATAATATGCTGACTCCAGTTTAAAAAATAAATAATATTTAAATAAACTGGGCACTGACTCCAGAACCAATGTGCTTAAATCCATAATCTTAGGGACAGTTCCGATTCTTTCTGTAAAATATTTCCTCCCATAAATAAACTTTTCTCCTAAATTCCAAAAGATAGGCAACTGAGAAATTCTAACGAGGTTACTGGGAAGAGAAAAGCTATCTTCTTTCCCAGCCAAGGTCCGGGTTTTGCAATGGACTCTAATCATTGATGTTCCCGAGAAGACTACAAAGCAGAAGACCAAAGCACTTCACATTTTAGCACCACTCATGTATTAGAAAAAGAAAAATAATCTGTCCCTCCTCCCCTTCCATGAGACTGTCCCCTAGATATACTCTGAAGAAGAAAAAATGTCAGGAATAATTGCAGCTCTGTTTTAGAGCAGAAAAAAGATGTTTCATATGGCTACAGCTGGGAAGACAAAAAGCAACAGACACAGTGCAGAAGAGGAGGGAGGGGTGAAGAGTTCAAAGAGAGGAAAATGTGGAAGGGGAAGAGAAATTAATTGTTTGGGCAGGGATTTAAAGTGCATTTTTGTCCACAATTCCTTCATTGGTTCTGCTGGCTGACTCTCGTTTCCTATACTCTTCAGAGTTCAAAGGTTGGTTTACGATCTAAAGTATCTCTCAAAACTTTTCAGGAGTCACGTGGCCAATCAATACTCATAGGAGTGTTATTTCAGCATTCTCTGTTCAGTAATGCTTGCCTATAGCTATTGGGAGCAAATTCAGGGTTCTAGCCAAGAAACTAAACAATAGAAAGAAGTGTTGCCTGTCTTTGGAATTCTGCAGCATATTCCCAAATTGGCAGGCCTAGATTTGCCACATCTTCATTTTGAATGGCCTTCATTATAAAGCCACTCCTTAGGGACATTGTAGCATAATTCCATACATATGTACTTAGAACTAAGCCCCACTAAATTCCCTGCTAGATTATATGTAGGGCCACTTGATTTACAAAATTACAAACTTCAAACTGTAATAGGGTTTGTCTTTCTGACTCTGCCTTAATCCCCTTGTTATATATAATGTTTTCTAGTCTTGCTTTTTTTTCTTTAAGTTTAATCTTTGTTCAAACCAGTGGAAGGAACAGGCTGCTTCAAGCTGGCCCTTCATTACTTTTCAATCTTCTTTTCAGTCTTACAGACTCTCCAACCGCACACGTAGTCTTCAAGATACCATAGGTCACTTAATGGCCATTCAAAGTACGACAGAAGATTCAAAAGCTACAAACTGAACCTGTTTCACACTTATGGCAGCTGCAGGGTTACTACTTGTGGCTCTAATGAACAGACTCCATTACAGCCTTCGGTTAAGAACTACCTGTATTTCCTATTCCATTTGCAAGATAAAATTCACCTGTTTTAAGTGCTGTGCAAGTGCTCTTGCACAGAGAGGACAAGGATGTGCAAATATCCCTGTTCTTCCAATATGAGAAGTATTATGCTAAACTGGGACGGGAGATGGTGGAGGAGGACACATTAGTTCTAAAAGAAGTTGCTTACCTTGTTTGACAGAGTACCACTTTAAAAATAGAAGGAAGGGTTCCTCTTATTTTTTTCAATAATATTTTGCCTTTCTTGGTTCCAAAAACAAATAATTTCTTCTAAGCATGCGTCACAGCTGCCAGTACCATCTTCTTTTTTCCAGTAGCCATCTGACCATGAACCACTCAGGTGATCCTTTTAACAAGAAAGAAGGAAGGAAGGAAGAAGATGGTGTTTTGATCATTTCTCTTCAGAAAACAGTCCAAAAGCCAGACAGGATTCCACACTGTTGATAGTGCGCAAACAGATTCATTATAAAAATTAATGATACACATTAAGTATGTAAGAATCTTATTTTGATTGATTTAAAAAAATTGCAAGACAATTTAACATTTCTGGAAGAAACATCAACAAAGACCTGGAAAGGGAAAGTTGCAGAACAGATAGTAGACCAACAATCAGTACTTCTAGTTTTCTTTGAGGGGATGTTTGCTTTACTTTTCCATCTTGCTTGAATATTCCTTACTTCTCCTCATATATTACCCCCTCTTTGTAATATCATTTATATAACTGCACCAGTCAGAGCTTTGTTACTCCCAAAAGTGACAGATTCCCAAGGCTACACTATGCTTTCATGTGTTTCCATTGCTGTACATGAAATAGTTTGCATTACATTTACATCCAGAAAGCAAAACTTCCATTCCAAGTTTTTGGTCAGCTGTTAGATTTCACTCCAAGTTGTTTGACATGAAAACTGCTTCTAGCCAATAAATAATAAATATAGTTGTATCAGTTGTCATTTAATTTGGTGAAAAAGAATTTACTGTAGGAGAAGAGCAAGCAAAGCTGGGGGGGGGGTGGAATTAAATGAGTCATCAGCCTAGAGTCATTACATTCCCACAAATGATCTAAATCCAATCCCTCTTGAATTTCATTGATTCTAATCTGGCACCAATTTATTATTGAATTTTAGTTGATTAGATTCTTATGTATAGGCTTGAACTGCAACTTAATGTACTGTATGATCCGGATTCTTTTCATCTGAAAATTACTTTAGAATTTCTTATGAACAAGAGGGGAATTTCAGAGAATTTCTCATCCTCCTGTAAAGAAGGGAATGTCAATGTCTTGTCTTTTGCCCTAGGATCATCTCTCTAGTGCTTTTGTCCTCTCTGGCTTCCAACAGTTTCATTAAAAGCAACTTCTCCCACTGAGTGTTCTCAGATTAGAAAGTGAGATAGTTTCAGAATGATTGGGGGGTGGGGAATAGATACAGATTAACAGAGTTGCAGGTCATCTAGTCCAACCCCCTGCCCAAGCAGGAGACCCTACATCTGCCTCTACCTAGGATCAAACTCACAACCTCCTGATTGTGAGGCAAGAGCTCCACTATATCATAACAATCAAATTAGCTCAAAACCACTGACTGCAAAAGAATTTCTCAAGTATCCAGAGAATAAGGCAAGGAAATAAATATCACTTTTCCATGGGAAATTTTTTAGAAACTGAAAAATGGATTTTGGCAAAACTTGAGTTTGACTAAGTCAAGGTATAAGTAAGAAAGAGTGAAGCTGAAGAGGATGAAAGAGGATATACACAACTTTGAGAGATCAACAGAATTCCACACCTTGTGGAATATATTTAGTGATATATTTAGTGATGTACTGCTAGAGAAAAAATGAGTTCCATTTTGATATCTGTTTTTCTATAGTAATGCTCATAGGATGAACACACACACACACACACACACACACACACACACACACACACACACACACACACACACACTTCTATAAACCAGAAAGGTAACTCTTCTCAGAAAAATATATATTTTGAATGCTTCACTGCTTTTTACAGCTCTCACATGCAGACCAGATGAACTATATTATTTTTCTTAAAATAACGCATGACTCATTGGGTAGTGTTATTTCAGGATTGAAAACTGAGAGATTTCTCTCTTTTTTTGCTGCTGCTGCTGTTGCTGTTCCCATCTTTCTTCTAAGCCTGTGTCTAGGGCTTTGTTAAAACATCAAAGCAGGAGTCCCTGAAAATCTATTGCCTTTCTCAATTTTTATTTTTTAAAAAAATAGGAATATACTGTATATAAACTGTAATATTTATGTACCTTTGATCAAGGAGCAGTCTGATCCAATTTGGGCTAAAACAGAATTCTTTAAAGGAAGTTTCTTAAAATTATAGTAAAATATAGATGTAATAAATGGCATTAGACTACCTCAATGCAATTTAACTGGGCTGCCCAGGAAGTACCATTTGCTTTAAAACATGGTGGTAACATGCAGCCTTTGGTGCACATAATGGCTCCTCATAGCCTTTTTTTTATAACTCTACAACAGTTCGTTTAGTGATGGTTTGAGGTACGGCACTGAAAAAAATGACTTATGACCATTTTTCACACTTACAACCATTGCAGCATCCCCATGGTCACGTGATCAAAATTCAGACTCTTGACAACTGACTCATATTTGTGACAGTTGCAGTGTCCTGGGATCATGTTATTATGAGCCGAGGTGGCGCAGCAGTTAGAGGCAGGTACTGCAGGCCACTTTAGCTGACACTGATCCGCAGGTCAGCGGTTCAAATCTCAGCGGCTCAAGGTTGACTCAGCCTTCCATCCTTCCGAGGGAGATAAAATGAGGTCCCAGATTGATGGGGGCAATATAAATATATATTGCTTACTGGTGTAAACCACTTAGAGAGTGCTTGCACTGTGAGGCGGTATATAAATCTCACAAATAAATAAAATAAATAAATAATGTGGTCACTTAACAACTGCCGAGCTTAGTAACAGAAATGTTTGACTCGGTTGTGGTTGTAAGTCGAGGTTTCCTTTCCATTTCCAGGTTATAGATATCCAAAATGATTGGCAGGTTAATGATACAGGTGGCCACATATTTCCTGGAACCTGGTTACAGTGAGAATCCCAACTATTATTCTTGCAATATTGCAAGTGTATCAGCTCTCATGTGGGAGGCTGTTTAAATTCTGAAAGGCCTCTGGTCTTATGTCAGCAAGGCAGATTGTGTTCGTGTTGTGGTGGAACTTCTGGTTTGGTATCCACTGAAATTCTTTAAATCAGTAGAGGGTTTTGCCTGACAAAAAATGAGAAGGCAGAAATAAATTTTCTGAGGGGTGGGTCGTTTTTGAGGTGAAATCTCTCACAGCGTCCAGAGATGTCCTTCCAAACATAACAGTAGTACAGCTAGAAAGCAAATAGCTAAAGGATTTCCTTTCCTTTTAATGATCCTACAAAAATTTTAAACAATCTTTTTAAACTTGGGAGTTTTTCCCCCCCTCCAGCTCTGGAATAGATGGTTATTATGCCCATTTAGTATGTAGTTTATCCCCTTTAATGTTTAGCTATAGGTCATGTCGTGTTGTTTATTTATCAATTTATTTCTAAATTTGTATTGTATGCCCCCAGAATCTGTGCAGAGTGTGGTAGTTTTTTATAAAACTATTTTTTATTTAAATAAAATAAATAAATGACGCTGCCAATATGTTGTCCTCTTTAGCTGTCACCTTATCAATAAGTTTTTCATTCCAAAAATGTACATATATATTTGTCTTCAGCTTTCATAGGTCTGGCTACTAAGGAAAAAAGGTTTTATTTATTTATTTTGGCAATCAATTTTAATTTTCTTTTAGCTGTTTGTCCTGTCTATCATTATGTAGTTCCAATGGATTATATTTTAACTAGTCATTTAAGAAATCACTACAACTCAAATTGTGCTACAAAACGTCAGGCCAAATACATTGCAATAAGATTGATATCAGATTGCTCTGAAGTTCCTCTCCATAAACTCTAGGAGAAATCCAGTTGCTGCCTCAGTGTGATGCATGCCTATTGTGGTCAATTAAAGAGTAAATTTACTGCATTCATTCCAACCTAATGGAAATCCAGCTGATTTTGACAACTCAGATTTCTTCCCACATTTCCATGATGTTACCATCATCTTGATTGCAGGACATGGATGAGACGGCCTCATTAGCCACGTTGGTGTAATAGTTTTCACTCTTATTCTGACACCATCCAACAAAAGACTCAAGATTTATAATATATCTTCTGCTTTGCCACCCAACCGGCAGTACGTTTTGGAAAGATTCAGCCATGCCCCTCCTCTTTGGTTACTAAGCAGATACTACGGAAAGGACAGGGTGCTGCATCACCACATATACCTGAGTACCTATCCTGTTTCCCCCAAAATAAGACTTCCCCTGATAATAAGCCCAACCGGGCTTTTGAGTGCATGGCAATAAGGCCAAGAGCTTATTTCAGGGTTCAAAAAAATATAAGACAGGGTCTTATTTTGGGGGAAACACGGGTACTCCAAACCTTCGTGGATAAAGGTTTACAAAGTGTGGGCAGTCTTTCTGTGCTGCTTTCTTTCTCTCAAATTTTGATGAAGGGTCCCTTCATACCCTCAGCTCCCCAGTTAATTGCCAAATGATGAGTCAATGCTGGCTATAGACCAGGTGTCAAACTCGTGGCTTGCAGGCTAGATGCGTCACACGCTGATCACGCCCACCCCCAGTTTAGCGAAGGGGGGAAAGTCGTGACACGTCACATGATAACGTGACGACTCAAGTTTGATACCCCTGGTATAGACACTGATCAATCTGTTTATTATTTATTTATTTAATGTATGATCAGAACATGAAAGAAGAGAAGTAAACATGCAGTCAATCCATATAATTATATACAACTTCTACGGGAATATGGTAGTGTCCTCATAACTGGGTACCCAATTCAGCTATCCAAGCAAACCGGCTCTACTGCAAAATTAAAAAGCTGCAACAATTTACTGAACAGACTGGCTGGAACATCTTGGGGTGCTGATGCTAGCACCCTATGCACAATAGCCTTGGCTTTGGTTTATTACCCAGCTGAATATTGTATCAGCGTGCGGCTTAACAGCATCCATAACCAAATGGCCAATGGCCAACTCTGCCAGACAATGCATATCATCTCTGGCACATTGCATTCCACTCCTGTGCACTGGTTACCAGTACTTAGCAATATCATACGGCCCCCACATTAGAAGACAACAAGCTCTCATTTGGCTATGGTCAAGGATGCTGAATAACAAGGCCCTCCCTGTTCACCAGGACAATGTACAGTCCATCACAAGATTGTAATCCGTAGGGTGGCATGGAAACAGCTACTTTTACTTAACATCTACCCAGTTTAAGCCTGAGAATGCCTGGAGGGAGGAATGATCCAAGATACCTTCTTATGGCTTGACCATTAGTGATCCTAATGGAGCTGAGATAGCGCAGTGGTTAAAAGCAGCATTGCAACCTTCAGCTGATTGCTAGTTTAGCAGTTCAGCTGTTCAAATCTCACTAGGCTCAAGGTTGACTCAGCCTTCCATCTTTCCGAGGTGGGTAAAATGAGAACCCAGATTGTTGGGCGCAATATGCTGAACTCTGTAAACCGCTTAGAGAGTGCTGTAAAGCACTATGAAGCGGTATATAAGTAAAGTGCTATTGCTATTGCTATCCCTCTACCAAACCACCTGGTTTTAACTTGCCGAGCTCGCTCTGTCTGGATGAAATTGAACCTGCCTGTAAGCCTTGGCAGGTAGTAGCTAGAGTAGTATTGCCTCTGCTTTGTTAGCATGTTGCAGATACTTGGCCTGGGAGACCAGTAGTCAAACCTCCTCTATCCTGCTCTATAACATTTTCCAAATAAATATTCTGCTATAGATGAAGAACCAGTCTGTGAACAAACACGAGAAGGATCCTGAAGCAACCCGAAATGCAAGGGGGGAGCATGATCTTTTACAAAGCAGATTTTTCAAAGCAAAGCATCCCTTCAAAGTTTTGCAAAGCTTTAGTGCAGTGATGGCGAACCTATGGCACGGGTGCCACAGGTGGCACGCGGAGCCATATCTGCCGGCACGCGAGCCGTTGCCCTAGCTCAGCTCCAGCGCGCATGTGCATGTACATCAGCTGATTTTTGGCTCGTGTGGAGGCTCTGGGGGGATGATTTTGGCCTCCGGGGGAGCCTCCAGGGTGGCGGGGGAGCGTTTTCGCCCTCCCCAAGCTCCAAGAAAGCCTCTGGAGCCTGGGGAGGGCAAAAAACAGGCCTACCGGGCCCACTGGAAGTCAGGAAATGGGGGAGTGGGGGGTCACGCACGCATGCGCAGGGGGGTGGGGCGAGTGGGGGGCTTTGAATTATGGGTATGGGCATGCACGCAAGTGCGATAGTGCGTGCACGCACTATTTTGGCACCCGAGGAAAAAAAGGTTCGCCATCACTGCTTTAGTGGATAGTTCTTTCACCCGGTAGTGGGAAAGGTCCTATATGACTTTTGTCTGCATAAAAAGAAGGGAGAGAGAATGGACCTATACAGTATGAAAAAGTTCTGGTTCAGGAAAAGATCCTTGGATCTTTTAATTCTGCCATTGCAGGGTTCAAAGAGTTTTTGAATACCTGTGTTTCAGACTACTTGGGAGTCCGATTTCATAAGCCTGCAATTTTACAGCGTGGGTGGATTTTGCTTATTAGTTACAGACTGATGTGCAGAATGTTTCTTATAAGAAGGAAGAGGGAAACCGGAGGGTTAGGGGATAATGAAATGAGAAAATGAATATGGTTAATCTGCTGAGCCTTGGGGGGGGGGGGAATAAAGGAACGTATCAGGACAAAATAAGTCTAAGAAGTCAGTGAATCTCTCTTAGGTATAATCAGTCATTATTTTTCCTGCAACCTTAGGTTTCTGTATCTATAATTTATAAATTTCATTCCTTGCGCATGTTATAAGCATAATGCCATTTATTATGAAACTTCTTAAACTAAAACAAAGATCACCCAGACAAGAATAAGGATAACTCCACTGTTTCTGTGCTTTGAAGAAAAACTGTTAATGTAGGCTGATGGTGTGAAATCGCAAGCTAAATTAAGGCCAATTCGTTGCAAGAACACACATTTTTTCCCTTCTTTCTTTTTCAAATTACATTCCTGAATGTTTCATGCCCTCTTGTGGTAAACAATTTCCTTTATAACACATAGTATTTTTTAAACAAACTGCTTAAACAGAGGAGGGCTACTTTTTCCCCCTCCAAGATTTCTTTTTTCACAATCCATTTTGTTGATGTACTGATCTATGCAGGACTGAGGTCTCCTTGGGGTAGCTAAGGACCATAGTCCATGAAGCAATGGCCTTACACATCTGGGATCTTCTGCAGTACGGGAGGCAGGTATGATTCTGAAAGGAAACCTATAGCTTATTTTAGGTGAACAATTCAGGTGTTTGTCCTGAATGGGTATCAAGTAAATGTCCAAAACGTATGCAGACTCCATCCCCACCACAAAACGTAATACATTAGCAAGAGCTCTGCACGGGTGAGTAAAAATGTCACTGAACTCTCATTGTCATTAGCATTAACTGGACAAAGTGGTATATCAGAGGCCATCAATTTTTGAACCTCAAATGGGCTAATATACAGAATACATCCAAAATACGGGACCCATAACTCATGAAGAAACAAAATTTGTAAAAGTTGTGGCAACTTTAGGTTGCTGCTATGGTTGGCCTGCTGCTGTGGTCACTTGGTGATCATTTTGAACATTTGGTGACAATTCCTCAGTCCCTTCCTCCTTGGCTCTTAAAGAAGCAACAACTTGAAGGTGCATGAAGAAAGGCCTGGATATTTTTTTATTGCTTTCTATGTCTTTTTTCTGATATATAGAATATAGAATAACAGAGTTGGCAGCAGTGGTGGGTTCTAAATTAGATCGGCACCGGTTCGCGCACGCGCTCGCGCAACACTTCTGCACATGTGCTGAAGCGCCCCGGATGGATGGGTGGAGCCTCCTGTCACTACCAGTTCTAAGAACCAGTCTGAACCGGGAGCAACCCATCGCTGGTTGGAAGGGACCTTGGAGGTCTTCTAATCCAACCCCCTGCTTATGCAAGAAACCCTATACCACTTCAGACAAATGGTTATCCAACATCTTCTTAAAAACTTCCAGTGTTGGAGCATTCACAACTTCTGGAGGCAAGTTGTTCCACTGATTAATTGTTCTAACTGTCAGGAAATTTCTCCTTAGTTCTAAGTTGCTTCTCTCCTTTATTTGTTTTGTTTCCACCCGTTGCTTCTTGTCCTACCCTCAGATGCTTTGGAGAATAGTTTGACTCCTTCTTCTTTGTGGTAACCCCTGAGATATTGGAACACTACTATCATGTCTCCCCTAGTCCTTCTTTTCATTAAACTAGACATACCCAGTTCCTGCAACCGTTCTTCATATGTTTTAGCCTCCAGTCCCCTAATCATCTTTGTTGCTCTTCTCTGCAGTCTTTCTATAGTCTCAACATCCTTTTTACATCATGGCGACCAAAATTGAATGCAGTATTCCAAGGCATTATAAACTGGTATTAACACTTCACGTGATCTTGATTCTATCTCTCTGTTTATGCAGCCTAGAACTGTTTTAGCTTTTTTGGCAGCTGCTGCACACTGCTGGCTCATATTTAAATGATTCTCCACTAGGACTCCAAGATCCCTCTCACAGTTACTACTATTGAGCAAGGTACCACATATGCTGTACCCGTGCATTTTGTTTTCTTGCCTAAATGTAGAACCTTACTTTTTTCACCATTGAATTTCATTTTGTTAGATAGCGCCCAATATTCAAGTCTGTCAAGATCCTTCTGTATCTTAAGCCTATCTTCTAAAGTGTTGGCTATTCCTGCCAGCTTGGTATCATCTGCAAATTTGATGAGTTCCCCATCTATCCCCTCGTCCAAGTCATTGATGAAGATGTTGAAGAGTACTGGGCCTAAAACAGAGCCTTGGGGTACTCCACTGCATACCTTCCTCCATGTAGATACAGTTCCATTGAGGACTACACGTTGAGTGTGGTTGGTCAGCCAGTTACAAATCCATCTGGTGGTGATGCTGTCTAATCCACATTTTTCTACTTTATCTAGTAGTAGATTGTGGTCTACTTTGTCAAATGCCTTACTGAAGTCCAAGTAAATTATATCGACAGTATTCCTCTGGTCCACTAATTTTGTCACTTTGTCAAAGAATGCAATAAGATTAGTCTGGCATGATCTCTTTTTGACAAACCCATGTTGGCTTTTGGTTATTACTTTGTTTGCTTCTAGGTGTTCACTGATTCGTTGCTTGATTATCTTTTCCAGAATCTTCCCTGGTATTAAGGTCAGGCTGATAGGTCTGTAGTTTCCTGGATCTATTTTTTCCCCTTTTTTGAAGATGGGAACTACATCAGCTCTTTTCTAGTCCTCTGGCAGTTTCCCGATGATCCAGGATCTTTGAAAGATATAGTTCAGTGGTTCTGAGATCTCATCTGCCAGTTCCTTCAGAACCTTGGGGTGTAATCCATCCAGTCCTGGTGATTTGAACTCGTCTAGGGTAGACAGGTGTTCACTTACCATTTTCTTCCCTATTTTAACCTGTGTTCCTAATCAGTTTTTTGTGGTGCTGTTTTTGATAGGTTGGACTGTTTTTTCCCTTTATGTAAAGACAGATGCAAAAAAACGAGTTAAGTAGTTCTGCTTTCTCCCTGTTGCTTGTCACCTTCTTGCCACTTTCTCCTAGCAATGGACCAATTGTTTCCTTGACTTTTTTTCTTGTTTTTAACATGTTGGAATAAGCTTTTTATTGTTAGTTTTTACTTTTGTCCCAAGCCTTTGTTCATTGTGAGCCTTAGCTTTCCTCACTTCATCTTTACAGGCTCGGGATATTTGCTGATATTCTGCCTTAGTTATTTGCCCCTCTTTGCACTTTTTATACTTGTCCTTTTTGTCTTTCAATTTGTCAGAGAGTTCTTTATGCAGCCATGCTGGTTTCTTTTGAGAGCTGTTATTTTTCTTCTTCATTGGTATTGTGCTAGATTGGGCTTTTATAATCTCACTTGTGCATATAAGCATGCACATGTATTCATATCACATCTTTGTTCATGAATTGAAGTGCTCCATCCTCCTACATTTCTTCACAGCAACCCTGTGAGGTAGACTGGACTAAAAGTTACCAAGTGAGTTGCTATGTCTGCAGATCCAGTAAAAACTGAATCTCTCTGGTGAAGTCAAATACATTAACCACTATATTTTAGTTTTTGCCCATCCCATTTCATTTTTCAACCACTTCCTACCCTGAAGGTACTCAAACACCTGAAATAAGCTATAGGTTTCCCTTCAGAGTCATACCTGCCTCTGTGTATGTGTTGACTGGCCCCACCAGAGATCAGGTATGCCAGTCTTGCCCTAGCCTCCAGATAGTCACATGATGCTATTTTTAAATTATCTCTGATAGCTTCCTGTAATTCTATGGAGGAACCTACAGGGGTTTTAAAGAGTTCTGAAGTGGAAACAGTAACATTGAGGAGTGTGGTTAAAAAAATTAAATAAAATAAAAAATAAAATATTGTCAGAGTAATTATGCCAATGGAAAGAGAAAATGATCACCATAGTCAAGAGATGACACTAAATGTTGTTGGGATGCAGAAGAAAGAGGAGATTTGAAGAAACAGAGGAAGGGAGGGGAGAGGAAGGGAGGGAGGGAGGAAGGTTGATTGGTTTCCGTTGCTACCTATCAGCTTCCTACAAGAAAGTCACTGGGGAAGCCTGCAGGAAGTTGGAAATCACTGCCACTTCCATTCTTTTTTGGGTACATGGGGTCATTCTGTTTCTTTGTTTAGTAAGGATATGTCTCTGAAACAATCACCTAACAGGGCATGGGTTCTCTAGTTTATTTTAAAGTCACTTAGTTGTGTATGCAGCCATCCATACTAGGTTTTTTTTTAATGCAATCAACTTTATCTCATTTATAGAAGTGGTACTTGGCTTTGAGTAGACACTAAGGATATTAAGGACATAACCCAAAAACCGGCAGAGGTCAGGCCAAAAAGTGTGTCCTGAAAGCCAAATATATATTTTATTTTATTTGATATATACTCTGTGTGTGTGTGTGTGTGTGTGTGTGTGTGTGTGTGTGTGTGTGTGTGTGTGTAAAATTTAAACTTAAATTTAATTATATTTTGACTCAATATAGTGAAGACGATTGTTTTCCCATTCATGTAGTGTTTTTCCTATTCTACTATAGCACCCTTTGGAAATGCTCCAGAGAACAGATGATGCAGGACCCTCTGTTTTATGAGTTCAGGGAAAGCAGGAAGAGGAATCCACTCTGGTGGTCATTAATCTGAAGGGAGCTCTTAAGGTTTGTACAAAATGTTTTTCAGGGTGATTTCTCACTAGAATCAATTATTCAACTTATGCACGTCTGCCTGTGGTCCATGCTTAAACAAATTTCATTTCTATTAATAATGGCTAAGCTCTTCTTGTACATGCCGAAAGCAATTAACAATTAACCTCCTTTTCTGTAATTACATTTCGCTTTTTATCTTGTAAGAAATAATTGTTTTGTTTTCACCATTAGCTGTTAACAAAAAAACAAAAATAGAATGGTAGATAAAAGCAATGCATACAACAAAGCACCTACAAACACAATGGCTAAAATTATGTCTGAATATTACTCCAACACCAATATCCAGATTATAATGCCCTACATCAGTGTTTCTTTAACTTTTTTCTCTCAGGAGAAAAATTATGGAGGTCCCCAAGAGAGCTTTTAAAAATTATGGAGGTCCCCAAGAGAGCTTTTGTTTCTTTGGTTTATATTTATCAACATTTACATTTAATTGCAAAATTAAAATTGACACATTTGTTGTTGCTATCATTTCGCATGGTTGTTTGATGCAATTTTAATATTGCATTGTTCTTCAACAGAGGTGATGATTTTGTGGACACCAAGAGTCCTAGCACCACAATTTAAGAAACATTGGCCTATATGAATCTCAAAACAGATTTGCTATCACTTTTGCCCCATTTCTGTCCCAACATAACAGACTCTTCCTTACTGATGCTATCAAATGCATCACTATGCATCATGTCAAGGAGTAAGATTTTCATATATGATCAGACTCTAAGCATCAGTGGTCAACAAGGACATATTAACAGTATGTGAAACTGGTGTGGCATGGATATTTTCCTGAATTGCTGTTGGCCTTGTGTGAGAACAACTTAATAGTTCAATTCAGCTAGGTAATTTAGTCAGCTTATTGTACTTAAACACAAGAGTTTAATATAAACACACTTTGACATATTTTTCTTTCAGACGTTTCACCTATTGTATGGTCAAGTGCACAGTATTATTTTGAACTGTTCCTTTATTGTTCTCTATATAGAAGATCAAAGAAGATACTGTATATATTTGTCCCATTTTAAAGAACTACCCTGGTAGAAAGCAGAATCTATCTATCATATTCTTTAAAATGGGATAAATATTCCCTGCTTCTATTTCATCAGGACCCAGACATATATTTTTAGATTTTATGCTAATATTTGTTATGGTCTTCCTACCTACAGTTGAACTGATTTGTACTACAGTTACCATAATAATGTATTTTATGTAATTTTATTGCTTTTTAAAAGTTTGATTAATAATTGCAGGCCTATGTATTCTATTATTGTGCTTTCTGGCCCAAAGGCTGTAATAAAGTTGGATTTGATTTGAACCAAGTAGTAATAGCACTCCATAATTAGCTAAATGTTCATTGTAAAAGTTAATATAATATCATAGTTGTCGTTTAATAATAAATGTCAGGAATCCATATGGTTCTTAAGAAGGGCTTTAAACTATCGGTAATGTTTTTTATGTAGATTGCCTTTAACACAGAGTTTTAGGTAAGACAAATTGAAAGACTGGCAATCTAAATCATGATAAAAGTGCCTACAAATGTAATCATTTCCCCACTATTTCTACACAGAACTAGCCTGTTGCATCTACAATTTGTGTTGTGATATGCACTATATGCAGTGGTGGGTTCCTACCAGTGCGGTCCATTCTATAGCACCGGTAGCGGCCTGCTGGTGACATCACAGTACCAGTGCGGTCGGTTGCCGGTGTCTGGGCACTGCCATTTTTTAAAAAAAATTTTTTTTACATTTTTAAAAAAAGTTTCTTCTGCACATGCCCAGAAGCTGAGCTTCCGGCACTGAGCATGCGCTGCCTTCCTACCCCACAGTGAGTCCAAGCAGGGGAGGATGGCTGAGGGGGCGCGTGAGATGCTGAAAGAACGGGCGTCAGGAGCTATCTCCATTCCCCTCCCTTCAGCAGTCCGAGAAGCCACGAACACGTGGTGATGATCCTAGGCATTTTCACACGTTTGAGGTTTCTCGAGCTGCTGAGGGGAGGGGGAATGGGCAGCCGGACCTATCTCAGTTCTCCTCCCTTCAGCAGTCTGAGAAGCCACGCCCACCCAGTCACATGGCTGGCAAGCCACACCCACAAAATAAGCCACGCCCACAGAGTGGTAGTAAAAAAATTAGGAACCAGCCCCTGACTATATGTATTCTTTTCTTCCAAAGTGGACACTCCCCACATTAATCAACTGCTAGAATCCAGAAAAATTAAATCTTTCAATAACAGGACATAAAAGATAGGCACTAAGCAAGAAATCTATTCTGAGGTTCCTTTTTCCGCAAAAAAAATGTAAGCAAATAACCATTCCTTGCTTATTCTCAACTGTGACAGGACTAACAGCAGTAACATCGCAAGAGGAACTCAGCCAAATCTTTCCTACGATGAATCTTACTTTAAGCCACAGTGCAAAGAAAAGGCATTCTGGAAAACAGAAGCAAGTTTGTGTTTACAACACATCCCAGTGACTTATTCACAGGCTTTGAAATTGCCTTTATAATAAACAGCAATCCAACAGCATCGCAACCCACTGAGGATCCCTGCTTGTTTGTTGCCCTCACAGCAACAATCTATGTGCACAATTAATCACCTGGAAAATAAATACTCATCCCCTTCCTTTCAAAGACCTTTCAAAGGCACATTGTACCTGCAGCATTTAAGTTCGTTCAAGTGAATCCTAGCAGCTGCTCTCTGAATCTGAGAAAATTGCAGCAATGTTGGTGCATATGAAAAGCCCTGGTTTCACTTGTTTTATGAGATTCTGTAATGCCATAGATCTTCGTGATATCATCTCTAACATGTGTTTAACATTTACCATGGCAACTGCTACTTTGGCAACAAGGGACACACTAAGGTCTGTCTGGATTTCCATGAATTTCCTTCTGAAGCCAATACGTAGCCAAGGGCAATTGTGTGCCATACCCAGAGAAAGGGTGGAATTGGACAACAGTTAAGGAAACTTAAATTTAATAGCAAAATACACCAGTAATATAATTGCAGTCTCTCCATTTGTCACTCATGTATTTAGATCTAAAATGGAGAGCATTTAGTAGAGAACATCCAATACATTGTATCTGAATGCTTTTGTACTTGAAATGCATTGCCTTCCATTAATTCATCAACTAAACTAAATTAAATCAGTTAAAACTCCAACTCTTCTGGATTTAAAAAGCAGTGATTAGGTTGGGTGATATGTATGAATGCCCTCTAGTGTTGTATGATGAAGTTGGAGTCAGCAAAACACCTTTGTATATTTCTATCTTTGAAACATAAGTAAGTTGGTTCAACCAAAAATAGCAAGGCTCTGCAATCCAAATAACATTGTTATTTTTTGTTATAGAATCAGGAGGGGAACTCTTCCAATTTTATTGAACAAATCCTAAAAAGAGAGATATTTAGAGAGAAATTTTGTGCATGGGTGGACAATATCTAAACGATTGCAGAATGTCTATGGAGATTCTCAGTCACGACATCATATATCTCCAGTCTACAACACAGTCCTTTCAACAGTTTCAAGAAGGCTCCACACCCATTTGCACCACTCAGGTGACCCTGATGACACAGATAAACCTCCAGGTGGACTCAGTGACTCGCTAAAAGATTGCAAATGACCAGCTATCTGCAAGGAGTATAAATCCTTCCATTCCCCACCATCTAGTCAGATCTAAAGAAACTTCTTGGATGAGAAACAAAATGTCTTCAAAGAAAAACCAGAAAGTCCAGTTGCCTCTTGAAAAAGCACCTTTGGGACAAACAACTGTGGATTTTTATTTATTACAGACATGCAGGAAATGGTTAGATAAGAGACAGCATAGCTCACAGCTGGATATTAGGAAGGGCAAGAGACTCAGAAGAAACCCTAGTTTCTCAGGGTTAAAGTAGACAGAGGAGACAACTGTCAGACTTAGAAGATTCTGTCATTATAACATTACAATAAAGTAAAATTAGCTCAATTGTTTGTGATTCCTATGTAGTTTACCCCATAGGGCCAATGCATTCCTTGTGGCCCAAATGATTCAGGAAACCAAGCCTTCAGAATCTTGTGAAACCCACTGGAGTTGCATTTCCAGAGAGATGCTATTCCACATGCAGACACTGAGATCTTTTGGGAGCAAGAAGATGACACAGTTTGATAGAAGGCACTAAAACGATGCCTTCTCTGCTTGATATGGCATGCCAAGCATGAAACAATGGAAACAATTTGTGTGGCTCCTACATTAATGGTATTAATGGTTCTTAAACTCTGATTCGTCTTCCAGGCTCTGGAATAAGGTAGCTATTGAGCTTCTGTTGGGTGTGATATCTGTAATGCAATAAATTTGTGCCTGGACATATATAGTCTCCTTGTTTATTATTGTTTTAGTTTTTTTGATATAGGTTATCTAACGTTGTCCTGAGTTGGGCAGCTTTAAGTCTAATAAACATCAGGTATATGTCTAAATAGCAAATGTTGAAGCTGAATAAGTTGTAAAAAGCACTGTTGTCATTTTTTACTTTTGCAGTTAATTTTTACAGTTTCATCAGAACTAAGTTGGCTGTCACACCACAGTCCTATCAAAAATAACAATATTCCCTATTCCCCAAAATAATCCAACATCTCAGTTCATAAAAGTCTTTCTTTCTCACTCACTCCTCTGCACACAATTTTTGAACTTCTATGTCTCAGCTCAACACAGCTCACAGGCCTGTTGTAGTTAGGTAAATATGGAGAGGAAGGAGTACTGGATATATTCACCACTTTGAGTTATTTATAAAATAATAAAGGTGGGGTAAAAGAAGAATAAAAAATTCTTCATAAATAATTGTTGCAAAATGACTGCACAAGTACATTGAACAGAAAAGGGCTTGTACTTATCAAAGATAATTTATGCTTTCTGTTACTATACAAAATCAGAGGCTACAAAGTAAAATTATTCATACTGTAGGTCCTGGATTTCTGGGGAAGGTTATAACAAAAAACGTTATAAGGAAAAGCTTTTTCTGAGGATTTGACTTAGTTGATGTCTACTCGTTATGTAATTGCTAATTGACAATGACTTACATTTTATTTTCCAAGCTTCTAGAATATCTTAATTAAGCAATATCATTTCTGCATAACTTTTCATCTGATTTTAACATGGCAGGATATAGTTCAGTGAAAATGATTTTTGTAGCTTTCTGTATTACTGTTGGAATTTTGTTGACTATATTTTATTTTGCAACCCCGATCCCAGAAAAATGAGACAGTTCAAGGTTCAGAAAAAGTCAAAAAGAGCAGGCCAGGAATAAAAAAAAAGTTTGGCAGAAAGGGCTTGATATTTATAGTTTATTACAGTACAGTAGCTTTGACATTTATGCTTCATAAACTCTAAGAAATACAACACTATCAGACAATCTCTTCTTCAAAACTTCCAGTGTTGGAGCATTCACAACTTCTAAAGGCAAGTTGTTCCACTGGTTACCAGTAATTGTTCTAACTGTCAGGAAATTCTCCTTAGTTCTAGATTGCTTCTCTCCTTGATTAGTTTCCATCCATTGCTTCTTGTCCTGCTTTGGAGAATAACTTGACTTCCTCTTCTTTGTGGAAGCTCCTGAGATATTGGAACTGACAGATGAGAGAATTAATCTCACAGAGGAGATGTTTGATCTTTTCCCGGACATCAGACATTAGAAATGAAACCGCAGTTTAAAGTCTAAGTAAAAATATTTATTTCGGTACAAAACAATAAATCCTCATTTGTTTATATCTCTGAGACTTATATACCGCTTCACAGTGCTTTATAGCCCTCTCTAAGTGGTTTTACAGAGTCAGCATATTGCCGCCAACAATCTGGATCCTCATTTTACCAACTTCGGAAGGATGGAATTCTGAGTCAACCTTGAGCCGGTGAGACTCGAACTGCGAACCTGCTGGCAGCCAGCAGCCAGCAGAAGTAGTCTGCAGTACTGCATTATCACAAAACTTCTGTTTTGGCAGGAAATCCTCTGGTTAGTTTTGAGGATGCAGATGCAGATTTTCACATAGATATCCTTAAATCTGGTACCACTATCAACTCAGAAAACTCAAAACTTTGAAACAATGATTAAGCAGAGTTTAGAATTACAAGGAGAAATTTGACTGAGCCTCATACATCACATGAGACACTCAAGAAGCAATTATGAATTTGGATCTTATTGTCTTTCCCCATGATTCAGAATTGGCACCATACAACTTCCACCCTTCTCCAACATTGAAACCTTTGAGGTTGTCTGTTTGACTCCAATTAAGAGGATTGCCAGGACCAGCTGAAGAGACAACATGCAGAGACCTTATAGGATGGGTTTAAGAAACTTGTTATCTTTGTAGTATTAAGCATAATATTCATATTTTTATGAAGGATAAGAAAAAGATACATCCATTTTCCCCGCTTCCCACCTTTCCTTAAATATGCTATGAGAAATTTCAGCTGCATTGTACATAAAGATCTCAGTATCTATGAGAACCATCCTTTGTAGACTAAAAGAAATTCCATATTCATTGTATAGTAATTTTCAGTAATCCTGGCACTTGAATAAAGCTGGTTTCTTTGGTCACTCTGCCTCCTTCATTCTTGTCCTCTCCTAACTCACTCTTCGTGTAGCAATATAAAATGCATGTAATATAGTGATAAATAGAAATAAAATGTTCAGATTTCTGTAACTTAAATTTGTACAAAATGTATATGATATTCTTTCCATCATACTTTTTCAGGCTGTCTAGAAGCAGTATAAAATTTAAGGAAAAAATACATGGTTTAGTGGTTTTTATTATCAGAAGTACATTCATAATTAAGAACAACATTCTCCATAGTAGACAGAAGATGGCAGCACAGCATAAGCTTTTTCTCACTCACTCTTGAGTGTGATATTTTCAAAGGTCTGGCTGAAAGCCCTGTTTGAGCACAAGGATCAGGGTAACATTAAACATATGTCCATGGACAATCCGCATGAGGTATCTAAAGAAGATTACTTTCTAGTTTCTTGCAAAGAGTTTAATGCCTTTTATATACAAAATGCCTTTAGCATACTAGGAAAATCTTATTAATTCTTGTCAAGATGACAGATGCAAAGTTGAAGCAACTTCTTTGTTTAAATTAAGATTTTTAGGTTGAAGAAAGACATGCCCGAGTACTGGAATCAACAGGCAATAATGTCTTGTTTTCTTCCCAAATGTAAAAGTCTGTTTCTCTTGGAACAAGGCTAGCATAAGTTTTCTTCCAACTATTATATAGGACTTTGTTGAAACTGTGTTTCTTACTCTATTCTTATGACTAAACATAAATTAATGGATTATTTTTTTTAATCCATCTTTTCTTAGTTACTTTGGACTTTTTTCCCCTCTTGGTTCCTATAATTGAAAGAAATGAGTGGAACTTAAAGGCAAGTGATAATTATGTTGTATACTGAGAGAGTAATGCTTGATCTGGCAACAACTTGACAAAATAAATCATTTTGATGCAAAGGGCCATTGCAAAATGGTTGCATTTGAGGAGATATTGTTGCTAGTATTGGTTACTGCTGCCAAACTAGATTGCAGTGCCCTGGAAGTTTTCACTATCTCCTTAACCTTGAGAATAACAGAGAGAAAATTCTGAAGGACATGGGAACAAGATAACCTTTGGATTAAAGAAGTCCATCACTATCCATAAAGGCTTTATGGAAATCAGATGGTCTTTAGTAATTTTCTTTATTTTTTCTCATTTTTTAAAATTTTATTCACAAAGTTAAAATACAAGCCCCCAAAGAGAAAAAAATACGAAAGATGGGGTTACCTTGAGACACCCACCACAGCTCGCGCAGCTGCATTCTGGACTAACTGTAGTCTCCGAACAGTCTTTAAGGGTAGCCCCATGTAGAGCGTGTTGCAATAATCAAGCCGTGAGGTGATAAGGGCATGACTGAGTGTGAGTAGAGCCTCTTGATCCAAATAGGGCCGCAATTGGTGCACTAGGCGAACCTGTGCAAAGGTCCCCCTAGCCACAGCTGTCAGATGTTGGTCTAATCTCAGCTGTGGATCTAGGAGGAGGCCCAAATTCCGAACCCATTCTGAGGGGATTAAATTTTCTCTCCCCAGAACCACAGAAGGACGATCTAAATGGTCCTTCGGAGGCAATATCCACATCCACTTGTCTGGGTTAAGTTTGAGCCTGTTGACTCCCATCCAGACCCTTACATCGTCCAGGCACCGATCCATCACGTCCACCGCTTCACTGAATTGACATGGGGTGGAGATGTACAACCGGGTATCGTCAGCATATTGCTGGAACCTCACCCCATGTCCTTGGATGATCTCACCCTGTCAGTGATGGGTTCCTACCAGTGCGGTCCACTCTATAGCACCGGTAGCGGCCGCTGGTGATGTCACAGTACCGGTGCGGTCGGTTGCCGGTGCCTGGGCGCCGCCATTTTTTTTAAAAAAAGTTTTTTTAATTTTTTTAAAAAATTTCTTCTGCGCATGCTTAGAAACCTGACAATTAAGTCTTTCCCCGTCCCTTCGCTTGAAAATAATAAGAAGCTCGCATTTGACACTTTTCCTTCACTTTTGCCTAAAGCTTCCCAAAGTGGGCGTTTTCCGAAAGCTTAACCTTTTATACTGTTAATTTTATACAGTTTTATACTGTTATTCTTTAGACAAAAACATTGAGGACTGTTAAAAGATACTGTTCTTTTAACAGTCCTCAATAATTTCGTCTAAGGAATCTATGACTGAAACCAGAAATGTGTATGAGACTTGCTTGTCTTTTAACTATAGCATTTTCTGCATATAAAGGTTGCTGTGTTGCCATGGTGTAACACACACTTTGTATGCAAAGCTTTTCATGTAAGGTATAAAATAGCAAAAATAATAGTAACATCTCTCTGAAATAACTAATATATGACCGGCAAGCCACGCCCACCTGGTCACATGGCCAGCAAGCCATGCCTACGGTCACATGGCTGGCAAGCCACACCCACAAAATAAGCCACACCCACAGAGTGGTAGTAAAAAAATTAGGAACCCGCCCCTGCACCCTGTGGTTTCATGTAAATGTTAAACAAGAGGGGTGAGAGTACTGAGCCCTGAGGCACCCCACAAATGAGGGGCCTAGGGGTCGATCTCTGCCTCCCTGCTAACACTGACTGTGACCGGCCAGAGAGATAGGAGGAGAACCACCGTAAGACAGTGCCACCCACTCCCAACTCCCTTAGTTGGCACAGAAGGATACCGTGGTCAACAGTATCGAAAGCAGCTGAGAGGTCAAGTAGCACCAAGATGGAGGAAAAAACCAGATCTCGGGCTCGCCAGAGATCATCCATCAGCACGACCAAAGCAGTTTCCGTGCTGTAGCCAGGCCTGAAACCCGATTGAAGAGGGTCTAGATAATCTGTTTCTTCCATGTTTGCACACATGCATACATATGTTTAAGTATTCATATGTTCTCAGTTGCCTTGCTGTTGACATAGATGTTGTGGTCTGCCAGCGGCCTGCGGAGCTGGCAGCAGAGTTGGACAGCAAGGAGGCTGGGGAAAAACACGGGCCAGGCCTGGAGTCTGGAGAAGGCTCGGTGCCAGAGGCAGAGATCCAGCCCAGGCCATCTGGGAGGTTTGTGCTGACTCCAGAGCCTCCAGAGGCTGACATGAGCGAGGCAGAGGAACAGGGGGAGCCTGTTCCCAATGCACTTATGTGCAGAGCTGCCAGAAGGCAAGAACAGTTACGGAGGAAAAGGACTACTCAGGAGTAAGGCTTGGAGATGATTGGCCCCTCTCATAGGCTATAAAAGTGGAGCAAACAGATGTGCTCGTTGCAGGAAGCAACTTTGTTCAATTCGTGTCTCAGCATTTTCAGTTCTGACTCTTTCTGTTTGGCCCTGCAAAGTTCCTTACCAATTAGGTCTTTGGCAGGGTGTCAAGAGGGATAAAGGTTTGTGATATCAGCCTTCTTCCGAAAGACTTCTGTCAGATAAATTACCATTGTTTGGGACTTATTACGGCTGGGAATGAACATAATCCACAGCTGTTAAAAATAAAAAGAGGTTTTTGGGACTCCGTTTGTGCTTTATTATTTATCATGAAGCCTAGGTTAGAACAATAGGTGGAATTTGTGAATATTTTGACAGAATGAATTGTTGCAGGAAAACCTGGTACAACTGGGCATCATTTTTACTTTGATACATTCTCCATTGCACTTAGAACTAAATGTGTATTCTGCAAGAAAAGAGTTGGTGTGTGTCATTTAAATGTACTAAAATGCTACCAGATATGCTACATTGCCACCTTCTCATTCAATTAGTAAGCAGAGCAATTTTTTTAATGAAATAACTCCCCCCCCCAAAAAAAATCCCTTTTATTCCAAGCTGCAACCAGTGATGTCTCTCTTTGGGTCTCCTGTGTTTTTAGAGCCCACAAATCAGTGAGCAAGTATTATATAATAAACTTGGTTCATTTTTGAAGAGTATGCTTAAGTTGTATCATCATGTGTAATTGGATTTGGTTTTATCAGTCTAATAATAATGCCAGTGTACTCATATTGGAAACAATATGCCTAGCAACTCATATTGCTATATTGAAAGCAGAACAACTCCCAAATTGACCAGGGGGAGGTCATTTTTCACTACAGGTAGTCCTCGAGTTACAAATGTTCATTTAGTGACCGTTTGAAGTTACAATGGCATTGAAAAAAGTGACAAATGACCATTTTTCACACTTATGACGGTTGCAGCATCCCCATGATCATGTGATCAAAATTCAGATGCTTGGCAACTAACTTATATTTATGAGTTGCAGAGACCTGGGGTCATGTGATCACCATTTGTAACCTTCGGACAATCAAAGTCAATGGGGAATCCAGATTAACTTAACCACGTTATCAACCTAACAACTTCATTGATTCACTGAACAACTGTGGCAAGTAAGGTCATAAAATGGGGCAAAGCTCATTTAACAACTGTCTCACCTAGCAATAGAAATTTTGGGCTCAATTGTGGTCGCAAGTCAAGGACTACGTGTACTGAAATCAGAACTCAGGCTTTGTCTCAGTCTTTTGATTCCAGCATAGCAACAACTCAAACAAAGAATGTAACAAGAACTCAGAACTATATACCCTGATATAGTTAAAATGGTAGAGGGTGGACAATTCACATCAGCAAATCAAAAGGATAAGTTGACATATGTAAGAGACAGAAATACTGTTTGCTCTCACATGCTACACCAGAAAAAAAATAGATAGCAAGAAATGTCATACCAGCAGAACAGAGACAGCAATGAAGTGGATGTATGCTGCTATAATGGTATGCCACGTTCAGGAGATTCTAATGACAGGTCTCCAGCTCATCAGCATGAGTCTACCTTTTCTTTATCATCTGTTCACTGAAATGGCAGTAAGATATTTTTTCTTGGAACTGCAGCCTTGATCAGGGTATTTGTAGCAGGCAATAAGTAGCAGAGCACAGAGTCTTCTTCAAATCAAAGTTCAAGCTAAAATTAAAATACAGAGCCTAACTATAAATCAAATAGTGTAATCGTCAGCCAGAGCTTCCAAGACCTTCAAAAAACAGGCTACAAATATCAAGGATATGATCAGACAGGCTGGAAAAAAATGGCAATTGAAAAAAGTGAAATGAACTTACTACGGGTGAGACAGATATAAAGGGGAGTATTGTTCCCCTCTCTATTCTAAGAAATTCCATGGTCCACATTGTCCTTTAGGTTTATGCTTTTTTTCAGAGATTTGTTTTTCCCCCTAGATTTTCTCAGACTGGGCAATCTGTCAAGATTTTCATGTCTCATTTAAGTAACTACAGCAAGGCCCAGATCAGCTGCTTTCAGCTGATTTCTCTGTGTCCTGAATCAAACAAGGAACTCTTTGCATCCCAGAATTATTTATAGCAGAGAAATGTTCTAATCAGCTCCCATGAGATTCACCCCAAGCTGTCTATATTGTTACATATATATTTGAACTACTGGACTTGAAAGTGGAAAAGATAACTAAAAAGGGTCAGAAATAGGGGAATAGAACAAAGGATACCAGAAGGAAAGAACATCATGTTTAGCTGAGTAAAATACACCTTGAAGAAGATAATTTGTGTACTATTCTCCCTTGATTTAGTGGTTGTGTGAAGATCAAGGAATAGTAAAACACCAAGATTATACTAGATGCTTTGTATAAACTGAATAAATAAATAACTGCCACACAAACAGTGTTCTCTTGGATCCCAAGTCAGCTGAGACTCCATTTTCAATCCTGATTTTTCTTTTAAAGTTTTTCCTGTCACATCAACTTTGGTTCCATTTTGTTCAGGTTTTGGAGAATAACTCTGCTATTGGATAAAATGATGGACACAGGCCTAATGTCATTTCTTCTATTTATATTCTACTGGAGTAAGAAAAAATAAAAAGCTAATAAAACACATTTAAAATAATGTGATTCTTCACAACATTACAAAAATATTGTGGGCCTCTTCCACATTCTATCTAATGGCAGATGATACCCTAATATCAATATAAAGACATACTGAAGAGCTACCTTTTTAATTTACCAGACTCAGTTATTTTTTTCCTTCTTTCTATATTTTTATTTCTTTTATTTTTATTTTTATTTTTATTTTTATTATTATTATTATTATTTTATATTTATATTTTTATTTTTATTTATTTTTTTAAAATTTTTATTATTTTTATTATTTTTATTATTATTATTACTATTATTATTATTATTACTATTTATTGCATTTGTATGCCGCCCAACTCCCGAAGGACCCTGGGCGGCTAACAACAATTTGCAAATACAAAAAAATATTAAAACAATTTAAAAACAGATAAAAAACAGATTTAAAAACTCATACATTCTCTCTCATGGCCGGATCTCTCCAATTATAGCTGTGAGATCAACAGCCTTCAGCCTTCCGGAAGAGCCAGGTCTTGATCGCTTTTCGGAAGGCCAATAGGGTGGGGGTGGTCCGGATCTCCGGGGGTAGCTGGTTCCAGAGAGCCGGGGCAGCCACAGAGAAGGCCCTCCCCTTTGGGCCCGCCGACATTGTTTAGCTGACGGGACCTGGAGGAGACAACTCTGTGGGATCTCACCGGTCGCTGGGAGTTGTGTGGCAGAAGGCGGTCTTGCAGATAGCCTGGTCCTAAGCCATGTAGGGCTTTAAAGGTGATAACCAACACCTTGAATTGTGTCTGAAGACCAGTAGGAAGCCAGTGCAGCTCGTGGAGAATTGGTGTAGTGTGGGTGTACCTAGGCGCACCCACAACAGCTCGCGCAGCTGCATTCTGGATCAACTGTAGTCTCTGAACACTCTTCAGGAGTAGCCCCATGTAGAGCGTGTTGCAATAATCTTACAATTGCAATTACTATTATTGTGCTTTCCTATTGCAGGGGGAAAGGATTTCAAATAATTAAACTGATCAAAAGTCAATCAGGCAAAGCTCTTCTTGGCCCAAACACAAAATTAATTTAGTCAATATTTCTTAACCAGGTAAAATTTGGCTTGCTACATTTAATTCTTTGTATTTTTTAATTATTTTAGCTATTTCCTCAGAGACAAAATTGAAGACTTTTCAAAGTAAACTCCCACTCTTTTCCGTAGGCTTTGGATTTGTACCATGTTGAATACAGGCTGAAATGAACACTTATCACTTCCCCCACACAAACACTCACATATTTTTATTCTATTTTACTTTAAATTGATCTGTTCTGGCAATGTTCTGGGTTTGACTTTGTATAAACTCACATCAAAACTATTTGCTTTAATCATTGTAAGTAGACATTCTTCAGAAAATGACTTATGCTGCTAATAGTAATATAATTGTGCCTGGAGCCCACTTAAATAAAATGTTCCATTAAACAAGTTGCTGCATTATATTTCAAGTTAACTACTTCCAGTAAATTTCATGGGCTTAGTGTGGGTGCCCAGTCTGCCAATTGAGGAATACTGTATTTATTTGGAGGGGAAACAATTTATTCCTAATATTTTACCTATGAAATGAGATGATTGTCCTTGATACCATGGAAACATTGTAATGAAGGCAATTTAGTTGTTACTGTTTTTATTGTTGTCTAATATTCTATGGGGAGGAGTTCTTTAATGTTGGAGTCATCCTCATTTAAAGTAAATATCATGTGTCAAAGTAAAAATCAAACCACTAGGTTAAAATTAATTAACTTTTAATGGTTAAAAAGCCATTTTTAAACAGTTTCCAAATATTGCAAGATATACTTAAAAGTGAAAGCAAATGTGCATTTTAGGTATCTGGTGCTAATTTCTGTATTATAATACAGTTATTTTAAAACCAGAGGACTTAAGATTGCTTCAACCAAACTTATCTGTACACTGTTCTTTTGTTGAGAAAAAATGGCAAAAATCATTATATTCCTCTTTGGAAATCCAGTTCATATTCCAGCATTCCTTAATACGGGGTTCCCACACTGACTCAAGTTCTGGGGATCATAGCCCTAACACACTTGAAGGGCTCCAATGAAGTCAATGCAGATTTATTGATTTCACAATGGCAATTATTTACATCTGAAAAACAAAATTTTAAAAAATATATCTTTTTCTCTCCAAGCACTGCAGTGGTGGCTCTGAAAAGGTCAAATCAGGACTTTTTCCATAAAAAAGCTTCATCAGAAAGAACTTCAGCAAGTTTTTTGTTGAAAGGCTGATAAAAATCACACAGAATTTCTTTTGTGACAGGCAACATAGGACCTAGATTCCGATCTTCAGGTCTTCTAGTGTTTGATGCAGGACTTTTAGTAATTAGAGCTTCTTGTTTTTCGCTTAGAGCACCTATGATAAAAAATATGTATATAATCATGTTTAATTTTGCTTATTCATTTTCTTAAGCATTTCCCAAGTTATACAACATTCAATAAACAGGTAAGCTTTTGAATGTTACATGTGGTGGCTTAATGAGAAACAGTAAATGACATTTGCTTTTTGGTATTGTTTGATGTAATACCCACATCTTTTCTCTTTAAATTATGTAAAAAAAAAAGTTGATGTTAAATATAGGTAGGCATAAGTGATACGGCAAAGGCTACATTCTAAAAAGCATTGAGGTCAGGGTAAAGAAATGATCCAAGTTAAATGTAATTAAAATTACTTAAATACAATTATGTAAGAGAAGGAATGGCAGAACTTGGGGTGGAGTTAAAAGAGGGATCAGCCTAGAACCCCTACATAGCCATAAGCAAACTCCCTTTAGATTCCATTGACCTTTATCTAACCCCAAGCAGATGTTAACTGTTAATTGAGAAGATTCCTGTGCAGAGGCATGATCAGCAATAAATCAGTTTAACTGGACCTTTACATGTGGATCTGATCTTTTGCGCTTGGCAAGTTAACATGTTTCTTTCAATCTATAACATTATACATTACATTCAGTTGCTCAGAATGATTATTCATGCTTCTGTCCTCAAAGAGTTAGACTTTTTTTTAATACTCCTTCACAGTGCTTTATAGCCCTCTCTAAGAGGTTTACAGAGTCACCATATTGCCCCAACAATCTGGGTCCTCATTTTATCGACCTCAGAAGGATGGAAGGCTCAACTGCAGGCAATCAGCTGGCAGTCAGCAGAATTAGCCTGCAATACTGCCCCATCATGGCTCAAAGTGATTTTTTATGAGAAAAACTCATATTGCTCCCTTCCACAAAGGGTTGATTCATAGAAGACCATTTCTATTTAGACACTGCTGCTGTTTTATATGTAGTTCTCTCAAATCTACCTACAAATTTTTCTTTCAAAGAAAAATATATTTGAAAGTTATTGGAAGTGGTTTATATTGAAATAAAAATTAGTGTACATATAAAATTCAAGGAAATTTAAAGAGTAAGTTAAAGTAAAGCTGCTCAGTTCAAAATAACAGTCAGAATGCATGAATTGAATAGAGTAGTAGATAGCAAGTGAACTAATTAAAATATTATATTTAAAGCTTTGAGCTGTAGAAATATGACAGCTTCCAATACCTTCCCAAAATGAATGTATTTGGTGCTAACTCTATCTATAGCTGTGCTGAAGACAGATAGCACAGAGGAAAGGAAGCCTTAGAAAATACAAGACAATCACAATAAATCAATGATGGATATGCTTAATTAAAATTCATACCTAAATCAAGAAACTGGAACACTATGTGCATAGTTAATTTTACATTGGATGCATGATCCTCCAATCGGAGAACTAATATTTGATCTTTATTGAAAACCGCCAGCCAGTCAAGGAGGAAAACAACATACAGACCAACCTGAAGTCTTACCTGAGAGAGAGGTGGAGGGAGAGAGGGAGGAAAAGAGCTGTAGTAAATTATTCCAGATACAATTATATTCACATAGTAGGAAGATTCTGAGTGGGAGATGCAAGGGGAAATGAAATGGTTGATTAGGAAGTGATTAGCAGAGGATAAACTCGCAGGTGGATGTGGAAAAGGGTCCGGTTGGGGAATGGGGATAAACAACAGAAAAGCCATGAATTCATGTCATATAATTTTCTCAAAAAATATTTGCTAAATTAATTGAGCTATACAAAAACAAGATTAAAATTATTTACAGCACAAACTGACATAGAACAGATGAATTTATTTCTATCTTAGATGAGCTCCCAAGAATCTTCCCTTTCACTCTAATTAGTGTCATTTTTTAAATGTCCAACTTCTGGAGAGGACTTAAAAAAGGAAAAGAAATTAATAACGTTCAAATTAAATAAACATTTTGTTCTTGCAAAATGTGTATCCTTAGAAACTATTCTCAACAACCAGCTGTTGGCGAAAAGATCTCTAGCCTAGCTGCCCGTTTGCAGTTATTTTTATTTAAGAACAATCATATGCAATTTCAGTTACTGGATTTTATAAAGTACTTGGTTCTTATATATTCTGAAACTGGTAATACTTGGCTTCAGAGTAGTATGTAAAATCTGAAATGAAATATACATACTGGCATGGCATTATTAAGGGTGTTGTTGTACACACAGGCTCTCAAAGAGAAATCTGTCAAGCAATTCTCAAAGAGTTGTAATGACTCAGCCACTTTTTCATGGAAGTCTTCTACAGATTTATTAGCACTTGCAAAGTAGAGATAATCAGAATATAATCTATGAATGGAAAAATACATAAACAATTGAACTGCAATTATAAACCATGCCATCTAGTTAATAGAAATAATAAATCAACAGCTAGTGTCCAGGAAAAAAACCAAATGATATTATTTATATCATAAATTTTGTTTTTTGCAGTAGAACTTTGGCTCAGATATCCTAAGGAAAGAGCTTCTTTCTGATTTATTTGCTGTTTGAGAGTATCAGATATTCCTCATTTTAGACAAAACTAACACAAACTGTCAAGCTACTGCAATTCGCCCAACAATAGTGGAATTTATTTTCCAAACAATCAAATCAAATCCTTATTACCATAATAGTCATTCCAAATGTAGTCCTACTCTAGTCTTTTTCATGGCAGATGAATAAAATAGTCTTCAAGAGTTAATCATTATATTGCTGCTGTGTAATAATTTTAGTTGTTCTACTTAATCTTTTACCTTAACATTCTTTTCTAAAGATCTATATCTGTGGTCCCCAACCTTTGCAGCTTGGCAGCCTGGTTGTGCGGGGAGAGGGGAACTGGGCCATGTGAGCTATGGGCCGGTGCACATGTAGCTCAACTTGCACAAACAGCAGGCGGTGCATACCTGCGTGAGTCCCTCGTAGCCTGCCACTTATGCAAGATGAGCTGCACATGCTCCAGCCACCCACTCATACGGCCCAATTCTGAACAGGCCATGGCCCAGTAGTAGACCGCAGCCCAGGGAGCTGGGGACTCTTGATCTATATAATACTGCAAGTGCCCAGTTCTTGATTCTACACTGCTTTGTCTACAATGAAACTGTGCAGTTTTCTTGGAGCTCCGCCTTCTGTACCATCAAATCAATTAGCTTAGTGATGACCCATTTAATATTACCTTCATTTATAACTTTCTTTGATTCTTCATAGCTAGATAATTTTGGAAAGAATTTTAAAAGCTATATTTCCTCCAGTGACTGAACAGACATGTTCATATTATATACTTTACTGAATCATAAAGGAGTTATTTTGCCATATAAACAGGCAAACTAGAAACCTAACCAGATTAAAGTACTTTTATTCTGAAACTACCATAGGTTGAAGTAACTCCAATTATAGCATCTGTCCATTTTAAAAGAGAGATTAAAATCTGGAGCAAACCCATTAAACAGCACACTATCTTTGACTACTTTAATTTTTACACATATCCCTGGGCCCATAGGAGTATTAAGATGGTGCGAGGAAGTGAATATTATAATTCTGCCTGAAATTGCACAAATTCCAATAATATCACCTTATTTTCAAATTAGTTTTCATTCATTCAGTTGTCCTAGATCAGATGCTGCCTTAAGAACTTATATCAATTAGTATGGGTAAGGATGACTCATGCTTAACATCAGTAGTGGGTTCTAAAACACTTTACCACCAGTTCGTGCGCACAGGTGGGTGGGCGGAGCGTCCCGCCGCCGGCACTACCAGTTCTAAGAACCGGGCCGAACCAGGAGCAACCCACTGCTGCTTAACATCCTATGTTAGATTGGCATAACATTTCTTTTTCATATACAAATTGTTGATGCAAACTATTCCACTAAGAGATATACAGTATGTGCAGACTATTTATCTACCTAGGAGTCACTAAAATAACATTTGCACAAATGTTATTATTTAAAATAATTAATTTTTAAACAATGACTATAAACTTTAAACATGCAATCGTCAGATGTTGGAATTTTATTTGTGACAACTTTCATTAAATGAAGTTTAATATTCTTAATATTCTGAACTTGTTATTTCTAATAGCATTTTTTTTTCAGATGTTGTAGCAGAGAGGTAAGCCATACAGGAGTTGAACAAGTTGCTAATTTATTCATGTGCTCCCATATGGCAATTTAGAATATTGGGAAGTTTACACATTATGATTTACAACTGGAAAGACAGCTTGTAGCCAGAATGATGGTAAATGAAGAATTATATCAAATATGCCACTTCCAACTTTAAAAGAGATCTAGAAAAAGTAATACAGATGCCTAACATAAGTAATATTAGTACAAAGCAATAGCTAACACCATCTTCTTCAAGTGCAGGGACGTTTTTAGAGAAGAGTTTGAAAAAGTCAGATGGCTGCTTGCTACAAATACCGCATGAAGTTCAACCACTTTTTTTATATGTATTGCACATGTGATGCACACAAATGGGCAAAATATCAATAGTATCATTGCATCTGTTCCATATATATTTATATGTACAAAGCATGAATCTTGTGTAATATTAGATGGGATGGAAAACTTCACATATACAGTGAAGGTCAAAATGCTGATGATAAGACACAATCTCTGTAAATAAATCAATATATCAAGACAAATAATGCATAGGCCTGGTAGAATAATTCCCCTCACCACACACAAACGAACATAGATATTTACTCTCTCATACACACAGAGTATCTGGGAACACTTAAATCATAATATTTCTCTGACCAAATCATGAGACCTGACATTTATTTGAAAACTGCATCTCTCTGACTATGCAAAATTGAAACTCTTTAATCTTAAGTAATTATCAATATTAATTACAACAATATGTAAAAATAGAAAACATTTGAAATATTGGAAATATTGGATGCTCACCTTTCAACAGGATCTCTAAGCATAACAATAAGCTTTGCATTTGGCTGGAAGGCATGAATAAAATCTGGGATTAAGAATGGAGGTTCCCCCTCTGTACTGTTGTCATAAAAGAAAATCCAAGCATTGTTGTCCCACATTGTTGAAGCACTTGCCTCTCCTAGAAATGACAAAATCTATAGATGGTTATCCTTAATTTTAGAGACATAAGCAGAATTTGCTATAAATCATATTTCCCTTTATTGCCATATTGCCATTATCCATGTGTTTGTTGTACATCGATTTCTATCACAGAAACTGAATAGAACTAACTGGCACTAAAATTCAACATGTAGAAAGCAACAGGTTCTGCAAAAAAAAATTATGAAGGCTATGAGCAGAAATATATTTTAAAATATACACAAGATAACATAAAGACTTTGGTATCTATGATGTATATTGATGTGAATGAGCCATGTATACCATTTCCTTTTACATAGTAAACATTCTGAAATATTGGGTCTACTTTATTTTGATATTGTTAAATTTATATTTTATAAGTCCCAACGTTTGAGTATACCTGTATTTCAAATATGTTTACACTTTAAAGAACATTTATAAAAATAAATAATGAAACTCAATGTATAAAGTGATGCATGGATACAGAAAAAGGATGATTTGCAAATACAGAAAGATTTCAAAAAGTATATTTGTAAACTAGATTTAGTAGCTTTCATTCCTTTTTCTCAAGTTTTTAATTTCTGTGGATTACTGTTATTTTCTACACTCTATAAAGCTGCTCATCCTGAAAAAACAATAGTATAATTATTGATATGTATTATATGATTCATGTAAATTCTAATGAACTCTATTTGCTATGTGCTCAAATTCTTAGTACATACACTATCCCAGTGATGGCGAACCTATGGCACGCGTGCCACAGGTGCACGCGGAGCCATATCTGCCGGCACGCGAGCCGTTGCCCTAGCTCAGCTCCAGCGTGCATGTGCACTCCGGCCATCTGATTTTCGGCTCGCACAAAGGCTCTGGGAGGGTGTTTTCGGCTTCCAGAGGGCCTCCGGCGGGTGGGGGAGGGCGTTTTCACCCTCCCCAAGCTCCAGGGAAGCCTCTGGAGCCTGGGGAGGACAGAAAATGGACCTACTAGGCCCACCAGAAGTTGGAAAATGGGCTGTTTCTGGCCTCCAGAGGGCGTCCAGGGTAGTGGGGGAGCCCATTTTTGCCCTCCCCAGGGATTGAATTGTGGGTGTGGGCACTTGCACATGCGCAATAGCGCGTGCGCATGCACTTTCGGCACCCGAGGAAAAAAAGGTTCGCCATCACTGCACTATCCAAAAAATATTATTCTGGAACATGTCAGTTTCCCAGACATATTGATGAGGAGTTTTGCTAACTGAATGAAATAAAATGTACATGTCCAATCTTTTTTATAGAATTTGCACTACTATAATATAGATTATAGCAGGTCCGCTATGAGACGTATATGGTGGCACATATTTATTGTGTCTCTTTAATTGCCATAATTTCTGAGATGTAGATTTCCATTGTTTATTTTGTCATAATTTATATTCAGCAATCAACTCTTCAAAACTTATCAACTTGGCAATGGCATTCAAAAATATATTTCCTACAAGTTTTAGAATGTTACCTATTATGAACTTGAATTAAAATTGATGAAAAGGAATTTATATTCAACATAAGATAAATTAATTGCTGTTGCACTGATCCATCAAGTCACAACTGCACAGTAAAAAATGATACAAATTTTTCATAGAAGCTAAAAGTATATAACATATGATTATTTCCTTTTATTACAGAATAGTTCTAGGCACATGATGGCAAACCTATGGCATGCGTGCCACAGGTGGCACGTAGAGCCATTTTGCCTGGCATGTGAGGCGGTGCCCATTCCTCTTCCGGGTTTCCGGCGCACGCATGTGCACTGGCCAGCTAGTCTTCTGGTTACTGGCACGCATGTGCACATGACAATCAGCTGGCCTTCACGCATGCGGCTATGCCAGAAACAGAAGATCAGTCGGCCAGCTAATCATTGCACACGCATAGCCATTGTTTCATCCGGCAGTATAATTATAACTCAGTAATCATTTGATTCAGAGGCATTTTTGCATGGAAAATTACACTGCCTGTTAAAGTTAGAGAAATGTTTACAGCTTTAATTATATAAAGTTTAATAACATTGTTCCCTAAGTGACCTTCTGATTTTCATATCCTATGGATATATTAAGAAATAAATTACGTTTAACAAGTTAATAAAAAGTTTAATACAGTATGCATGCTGATGAAAAGCTGAAGTAAACATTTTTTAGAAAAACTCATTTCTATAAAACTGCATCAGAAGCCCAACTGTTTCATAATGTTCATAATTAATATGAATCAATATATTCATGAAATATATTAGCATCTCTAATGCTAATACAAATGGTTTTGCCTGTCCTTGTCCTTGAGATACAAGCCCTAGAAAGAGCATTTAACATTTGTTTATAAAAGCAACAGATTCCAGATCAGTGTAGCTAGCTTTTGTGAGGAAGTCAAGACATATTAGATCAGGGTTTCCCAACCTTGGTAATGTGTGGATTTCAATTCCCAGAATTTCCCAGCCAACATAGCTGAAGATGAAGTCCACATGTCTTAAAGTTGTCAAGGTTGGGAAACCTGTATTAGATCATGTTAAATGCTGTTTTACATTAGGGTATCTTAAGGCATCTTTCTATCTCAGAGTGTCAATTAAACAATTATTGTTCATTCAAAGATCTCTATCTATATGTATTTATCTATCTATAAATGTAACAAAAATTATATAGAAATACAGCACTTTGTCTCCAATACCATAGGAAGAAGACTATTCAGTAAAGATGATTTAGATTAGATTATTATTAGAGTGGAAGGGACCTTGTAGGTCATCTAGTCCAACCCCCCCACTCAAGCAGGAGTCCCTACACCATTTCGGATAAGTGGCAGTCCAATCTCCTTTTGAAAGTCTCAAGTGTTGGAGCTCTGACAACCTCTGCAGCCAAGCTGTTCCACTGGTTGATCGCTCTCACTGTCAGAAAGTTCCTCCTTATTTCCAGGTTGAATCTCTCTTTGGTCAGTTTCCATCCATTACTCCTTGTCTGGCCTTCTGGTGTTTTGGAAAACAGCCTAATACCCTCCTCTCTGTGGCAAAACCTCAAGTATTGGAACACTGTTATCATGTCACCCTGGTCCTTCTCTTCGCCAGACTGGCCAAGCTCAGTTCCTGCAACCGCTCTTCGTATGTTTTAGTTTCCAGTCCCCTTATCATCCTGGTTTCCTCCTTCAATGCATTTCTAATTTCCAATGCATTCCGAATTTCCAAATTAGAAAGAGTTATTTGTACAAAGCAGCCTGGTTAAACTTTGTTTTTGTCATGCTGACTCCACAGTTGCAACTAATTAGGGCCAGTCTCAAAACAACAATGCTGAAACATAGGTAAATGCTTTTATATAGATTTAGGTGACTTAATTAAGATAATCAGGAGACAATTTCCTTAGCATTCTGTGCTGGAATATTAGAATAGGGCATAGACTGAAAAAAAAGCCCATGTAGAATCTCCTGGGAAGTGAAGACACACAGATATGAAACCTTATGCAAACTACTTCTAATTATACATGCTTTTTATTATCATGTTTATTGATAGCTATCTTATGATGTTATTTGAATATTTTAAATAGATTATACATTCCACCGAGTTTTATCATTGCAAGGACAATCAAGGCAGCAATCATAACATAATTAGTGAGAATGGTCTACTGAAAGTGAATACATTTACGTCTCAAAAATATATATACCATATGTTTATCAATAATTATTTTAAATAAATATTGCACATATTTAAACAGCATTACAATAAAGAATTTAATGATTTGTAATGGAGGAAATGTTTTATCTTTTCATTGGCATTTAAAGCTACTTCTAGGTTGTTGTAAAAAACTTCTATTCCTTTCTCTGCTAACAGAACTTGTTGAAATAAAATGCTATAATCACATTTTGTTATCTAGTATGTATTTCAGATATATATTGCTAAAATATGAAAAAATGTCTGACTTCTCATTTTAACACCAGGAACCATAAATCATACCAATACCAGTACCGGGAATATGATTTCTATAAATCAGCCTTTTTCAAAGTTAAATTCTTCAAATGTGAGATTCTAAAACATCTAGATGACACCAGATTGAGAAAAGCCATCCTAAGCGACAGTTTCTGTACCAATAATAATGTTGCTCCTCTTTTCATAGCTGTTCTTAGAATCTCTCTGCAACACATTTTGAATCTGATGGGCAGCCAAATCAAACAGATCCAGGTAATCATTCACAGGGTAACGGTCATGAAATCCATCCCTCAAACGAATTATCCCTGAAAATAAAAGACACAAAGAAGTAATTTTTTAAAAATCAACAATTATACAATAGAGACTTCAAATGATTTACATTTTGGAAGAGAAGACATTGTTCAAAGAATGCAATTACTTTGGGTTAGTAGAAATATTGCATTAAAATGCAATCCTAATTTCTGTGTACAATCGTGGGGACTGTTTCCAAATAATTTTAAAAATTGGCACCTGAATTTGCTTGTTATCTTCCCCTCCTTTCCCACCCATTTTTGGTATCTCATACTTTTAATGTGGCATGTTACCCTGAGAGCAGGGGTGGGATTCAAAAATTTTAGCAGCCGGTTCTCTGCCCAGTTGCTGGGTGGGCGTGGCCATGGTGGCGTGGCCTACTCAGCCTCAGCCTCTGCACCATGGCGGGGTGGTGGTGTCACCCTCCCCAGGCTCCGGAGGCTTTCTTTGAGTCTCCAGGAGGGTGAAAATGGCCTCTCCCGGGCTCCGGAAGCCCTCCAGAGGCCCTCCAGAGGCCCCACCTGTGGACTTCCGGTATGCCTGTTTTTCGCTCTCCCCAGGCTCCAGAGGCTTTCCTCGAGCCTCCGGGAGGACGAAAAAGACTTCCCCCAGGCTCCGGAGTCCGGAAACAGGCCCGTTTCCAGACTTCTGACACTTCTGGTAGGCCCGTTTTTCGCCCTCCCAGAGCCTCCACATGGGCCCTGCACTTACCTGGCATCCAAAATGGGCCGCATGGAGACTCCTGGGAGGGGAGGGGCAGGGGAGGCAGGGTCAGCCAGTCCTTGCAACTACCGGTTAGGCAAACCAGATGTAAAATTAACATCTAGTTCACCCGAACCGGTTGAATCCCACTCCTGCCTGAGACTAACAATAAGACACTATGAAAGTCTTTTTGGGTACTAAACAGGATAAACATTTTCAATGAATAATATACATGAAATTTAGATTATTCATTTCTGAAATGCACAGTACAACTGTTGTAAATTTCATGTTTTCGAGAACATAATTCACAGGAAAAGTTTTATGGCTTAATAATTTAGTTATGTGTTTAATTAGAATTCTACCACTATGTTATAATTTTACCTAGATTTTATAAAAACATTTCTTATTAACAGACATTGATTAGAGTAAACCCAAGGCAGATTACAAAAAAGATTTGACAAAATACTATATTATATTAGTATAATCCAGTAAAAAGATGCTTTTTCTCAGAACAATAGTTTTATTAGGCAAGATATGTAAGAAAGTCATGAACAACAACAAAAAGTAATTCCTAGCTATAGAGGTCCAGATGAATCACTGTAAAATCAATGACTACAGAATTATAAATAGAAAACAAAGAAATGAAAGACTTCTTAGGAAAAAGCAAGGGAATCCATCCAAGACAAATATTTTAGAATGTCCAGGAAGCCCAGTGAATTTTGGCTAATTTTGGCTAATGGATTATTTATCTGAAGTGGTCAGGGTTTAATCATATCCAGGTACTATGCTATACAGACATCTTAAGTTCTAGGTGCTTGGAAATCTTATCTGAATAGCTCTGTTAGACAAAGTTTGGCAACAGTTCAAAGTCACAATGGCTGCAGAAATTTACAATTTGTATTTGCACATATGATGATTGCAGTATTGATGCTTGAAGTTAATGGTCCCAAGTATTAAAGCTCAAGTCTGGATTAAGAGTCTAATCTCAGAATCATATTTAATCCCACTGGCTGGTGCCACTGCTGCTGTCAGACAATTACCAATCCCATTGGCACCACACCTGCATAGCTGGAATTGTTCAGTCTTGGCCTCTCTCCTGACTATTTAGGTCAATTGACCTTGTAGAAGGCCAAACCAATAGTAGTAAAAGAAAGAATCAGGGATATTGATTGCCAAATGATATCATCAGTGCCCCTGAATTCTATTGCCAATTGTTAGACTCAGATAATCCAGATAATTTAATTTTAGTCTACAAGTGCCATGTCTTTGTCTATAGCAAATAAAGTCAGTTATACTTTATATGAGTATAAGACTATATATGAGTCTTATGGTAAAATAATAGGGATAAGTAATAAAAAGTCAGAGTGTATTGTGGAATATATTTATTTCATTCCATATTCCATCAATAGCCAAATTCTAGATTATTATTTTTTGCAGCATCTGTAAAATTGCATATCTAGATACAGAAAATTGGAAACCAGCCTGCCTGATACAGAAGTTTCAAATTTCAAATCCACATAAGAAATTAATGCAGTCTAATCTTTAACATGATTATAAAGAACATCTGACAATGCCTGTATACCAATATATATAGAATGCAAATAAAGGTTCTGATTTTTTTTACCTGATATTATAAAACTTACTATACACCAAGATACTATGCTACTCCATGAGCTTATGTTCTAAGATAAAAACTTAAAGGTAAAGATTTCCCATGTCCAGTCATGTCCAAGTCTAGGGGGCAATGCTCATCTCTGTTTCTTAGCCAAGGATCCAGTGTTGTCCAAAGACATTTCCGTGGTCATGTGGCCAGCATGACTATATGCCGAGGCGCACAGAACGCTATTACCTTCCCACTGTAGTGGTACCTATTTATCTACTCACATTTTTATTTATTTTATTTATTTATAATTAAATTTGTATACCGCCCTTCTCCGGGGACTCAGGGCGGTGAACAGTCAAGTAAAAATACAATATAAACATTAAAATATATATACATTTAAAAGAAAATATTAGATGTGGCCCTGATTTAAGACAATATAATTAAAATTTGGTAAAATTTGGTAAAATCTTAAAAACCCCAAAAAACTTTTTCACGCCAGCCCGGCTTGATAAAAATAGTACGTCTTGAGGGCACGGCAGAAGGTGGCCAGGTCATGAATGGTTCTTAAATCTGGAGGGAGCTGGTTCCAGAGGGTGGGTGCTCCCACAGAGAAGCCCTCTCCCTGGGTGTCACCAGCCTACACTGCTTGGCTGATGGCACCCCAAGCAGGCCCTCTCTGTGGGAGCACACTGGTCGATGGGAGGCAGTTTGTGGCAGCAGGCGGTCTCGGAGATACCTAGGTCCAATGCCATGGAGCACTTTAAAGGTAGTAACAAGCACCTTGAAGCGCACCCGGTAGACCACCGGAAGCCAGTGCAGCTCACGCAGGAGGGGTGTTATATGGGAGCGCCAATTAGCCCCCAAAATCACCCGCGAGGCTGCATTCTGAATATTTGCATGCTTTCGAACTGCTGAGTGGGCAGGAGCTGGAGCAGGTAAAAGGAGCTCACCCCATCACACAGCACTTAGATCTTGAACCCAGGCTGTCAGCTTTCTAGCTGACAAGCTCAGCATCTTTAATTACTGAAACAGCACCCCCCCCTCCATAGTTTCTATTAGTTGCTATCTTTCTTGTTTAAAAAAAGATATAATCACATTTAAATTAAATTGCTGTGGGAATGGGGATAGCAGGAAGGGGGAAAGCAGATAATTTTAACGTACGAAAGAGACAATTAAGTCAATACAAAGTTCTCACTGAAGGTATAAACAACCAGGCTGAAATTATCATACTTGGTGATATTATGCAAATATCCAGCCCCTTAAAAGTCTATAATAGTCGAAAAGGTGAAAGGAAAAAGAAAAGATCAGCCACAAAGTGGTTGGACTTTTAAAATGATAATCAGTGGAAGATCTGAAGACCAGGTTGGGCACATACCATCCTGAAGAAAGTCTATGTAGTTACTAAAAATCAACACCAACTTGACGGCACATGAACTGTAATTCCAAAATTGAGTTGAATCTGGAAATTGGGACACATCCAATTATCTGAGACTATTGCAAATATTTTTGTGAGTCATAAACTTTATTCTATATACAAGAACTGTATTTGTTTTCAGTGTATGCACTCTGCCTAATTTGCATTCAAACAAGAAGATATAAAATCATCTTGTCATTGTGTCTCTGAAATAGCTCATCGTAAAATGATAACTAACACCAAGTGTTAGTTGCAGAGATTGGGAAGAGCCAGATTTCATGAAACAGTACTCTACAGCTAAACCACTGAGGTCAATCATTTTTAACTGGGGTTCCCTGAGAGGGGTTCATAAGAAATTGTGACTGATAGAATTTGTATATGGGACATGATTCAGCTGCCAGCCTGCCAGTTTGCTGTTGCTGTAAATATGGTAAAAATGTGGATAATGTAAGTCAGAGAGAAATTCTGTTTTCTTATTTTTTGCAGTTTTTCTTATTTTTTGCAGTTTTTATACAGGGATTTCCTGAGAACTGAAAATTACTTCAAGAGTTCTTCCAAGGGTTCTTCCAAGATATAAAGGTTAAAAAGAAAGGCTGTTGAAGGAAACTGATCACATGTGATTGTTCTCATTCCAAAATACCCCACATCCCCAGAAAAAGCACATGCTATATGACCAATCTATCTGTTTATATTGTTCTGGCAACACAATTCTGCAGCTGGGCAGCAACTAATCATCTTAAGAATGCAGGCCACAGATCACAGCATAAACCATCAATTCAGGCAGCAGTAGAAAAGCACCCACAATGTAAATTCCTCTATTGTGTTTATAGAACATCAACAAAAGATTAAAAGAAGTGATCTATTGGCTTCTCAAACGTCTTTTTCCCCAGTCAGGGGAAATGACATCACTTCCTTTCGGCAAAAATATTCTTATTTCCTAAATTTCCAGCTTCTTATCTTTAGAAATCTAATAACGTTATAAGTTATTTACTTTCTCCATACCGTGCAACATTTTTATCTACTCCTATCATGTCCTTCTCACTCTTCCTTTTAAAATTTAAAAGCCTTTTCTTTAGGGATCACCTCAACACTATAATTATTTTGATTGCCCTTTTGTGATATCCCTTTTTAGAAATGTGTGGATTGCAACTGCACACAACATTTCCAAGGCTGACCTTGTGCTAGAGTAGTGGTTATGCAAACTTAGGATGCACTGTGTCTCACTTGCACTGGACCACATTTTCCACTGCACTACCTATTTTCTCCTATTTGGAAAGATTCCCTCAGAGAAGCATTAATCCCATTTATGTTTTTACTACTTTGAATAATTGGGCCATTAGCAAACTTGGCCATCTCATTGTTCAGTGCTACTGCCAAATCATTTATTTCAAGAGCTAGAGAGCTAAAAGAGCTGTTTATTCACTTGTGCTGGAAGACAATTGACAAGACCTGAGATAAAATCCCTACTCAGCCATGAAGCTTATTTGGTGAACTTGGAGCAGTCATTATCCTGCAGCTTAATCTACCCCACAGCATTGTTGCGTGTATAAAATAAAAGAGAATCTGAGTGTGAGCTCCTTAGAGGACTGTAAGGTGGAAGTATAATTAAAACTCTGGAGTACAATGCATATTAAACAGAAGTTAGTAAAAGGGTATTGTCTGAAAGAATAACAAGAACTACATTTGGTTGTCAACCTTACCCTAAACTGAAATAAATGTCTGAAATAATGACCATCAAATAAACATTAAGCGCTACCCATTTTAATCTCTTTTAGCTAGATTATGGCAATTTATAGATGAAAGTTCTGTTTTAAATGACATTTTAAGATGTTTTATTAAGCTCTTCTATACACAACTTGCAGAAATCATTCTAAGCTTTATTAAACTAAGACAAAGACTGTTGCTTACATCAACACATTTTGCAGTGGGGAGAAAATTCAAGGTAATGATATTGTTGGTGCCATACACTTATCCATGAAAATGCCTGCTGGTAGGATTTTGAGGCAACTTGAAACAGATTCAGAACATGAAGTCAGATCTCTTGATTATTTTTCCTGCATCATTTACTACTTGAGAAACTTCAAAATTACTGAATACTGCTTCCTAAGGATTGTTAAGCATTCGTTAATACAACTCCAAACTGCTGATCACCATGTTTACTCACCAAAACGTTTTCTGGTCCACCAGTGAGGCTCCTTAATTGCTGAAAATTTCACATCAGGATGTAGTCTGAGCCTATCATAAAGATCTGTTGTTCCACATTTCGGTTGGCCAATGATATAAAAATGAGGAAGACAGCGCAGCCGGTAAAATTTGTCATCATAGTGATATAAATGATTCCAAAATACCTTTCGAAGGTAGTCAAATATTGTACGAAAACGTTTGGAATATAAGGCGTAGGAGTTTGTGGCATAAGGGTTTCTCGTATTGTTTCCTTTGTATTCTTCATACCAGCAAGGATTCTTGCTGTTTGGGAGAAATTTGTTGGGAATTACTGAGAACATCTGCAACAGAAACAATACAAGGTTTGTTGAAGTATTATGGCTACATTTCTTGTTATGATAGTTCAATTGTTTGCATATTCTACTAGTTTGATGTTTAGCTGTCCTATACTACAGAAACACAGAACCAAGGAGACACAGAGTTATGGATATAAAGAAGAATATATTTCAACAATCTTTTAAAATCAGGAAGGATTAATATAATTATCTAGCATGAATCGGGCAACTATACACTTTTCCATATAAAAACTAGTTTTTATCATTTTCAATACCTGTCACAGATTGAATTTTGTTCATCTGTGTAAGTTAAAAAGTCTTGGCAGAAGGAATATCCAGAGACAAAAGGTATTAATTTTGCACAATAGCCATTTTATCATGCAAGTCTTCCCAAACTGGTGTTCCACAGATGTGTTGTACTTCAATTTCCAGAATTCCTTTCCTTGGTGAAGCTTGAGCTTCACAACTGCAACTCTAACCAGCTTCCACATACTCGGTGCATCCAAGCACTATCCACATTTCCTAGCATCAAAAACATCCTCTTGACACTTCACTAAATAAGTAGTTCTGCATTTGCTTATTTGACTATATGTCTATATAAGTAGCAACCATTTATTTATCTCCTTTATGCCTATTAAATTATAAGAAAGCATGTGGAACATAAAGAACATAACATAATTTATAAGAAAATGTGTGGAACATAAAGGAAGATGTATTTAAATGTCTGATATGATAAAATTATATAACTATATATAACTATAGATAAAATATAACTATATGATCTCTACTCAGATAAATAGTAGCATATTTATTTAAAATAGCATCACCTTTTCCAATAAGGAAATATTCCTTATTAAGAGCCATGCTGGCGCAATGGTTAGAATGCAATATTACAGGCTAAATCTGCCCACAGCCAGCAATTTAATCCTGACCGGCTCAAGGTTGACTCAGCCTTCCATCCTTCCAAGGTGGGTAAAATGAGGACCCAGATTGTTGCCTTAAATATGCTGACTCTGTAAACCACTTAGAGAGGACTATAAAGCACTATGGATCGGTATATAAATCTAAGTACTATTGCTATTCCAATACAATAAACATTTTTACAACACAAAATAGACCACTTTTATACCTACATGTGTCTCTTGTTTCTTCAGATCTTCTAAGTCAGGAGGATATCTTGGTACGAACTCAATGTGTGAAACTATAGTGTCAATAATTAGTTTAATGCTGGAATAATCCTTTGGATATGAAATATTCATTTTCGATTTTTGGTAATGTTCTTTCTTATCACAGAAATTGCCATTGTCCATTAAGTTTGAATTGTTGGCAAAAACTCCATAATGGAGTGTTGGTTGCATAAGCAAAAGACCATCTTTAGTTCCGGTCAGAATATAAGATGCGGTCACTAACATCATTATTAATAATCCAAAGAATAAGCTGCATATCTTCCCTTTCTTCAAACAAAACAGTCCAGCCCAGCTATCATTATGATCAGTCCTCACTTCCAAAACTGCAAGTAAGTTCATCTGCTTGCTATCCACAAACAAAACTTGCTTTTCTCCTCTGCATAGAGGACACTTTTGGATATTATGACTTGGGCCTCTGCACTTGAAACACTGTTTATGCAAGTCATTTGATAACAATGCTATGCAACAATGAATGCAATGCCTCATATTAGTACCATTAAAGCATTGAAGTAAGGATCCATTTACAGTAGTCAGGGAGGAAAATCATCTTCTACAAACAATTAAAAAATACTTGTGTGATTGTTGTTGTTTTTAAAAAAAACTGAGACTAAAGAAAATACTTCACAGATTTTGAAAATCAAGGCATACTACATGGAACTTTGACATGAATAATTTGGATCAATGTTGAGAGCAAGTTGATTAAGATTGAACAAAAACACCGTAGACTAGTTTAGGTTTTCCCCAAAGAACACAGTGAGAATGGGATTTCACTGTACCGAAGGAAAAGACTCCAAAATGAAAATGAGTTCATTGTCCTTGGATTTCATCAAAAGTTTACAGTCAGTTATGTGAGAAAGAATAATATTTTTTAAGTTTGGAAAAAAATCTTTAAAATATACACTGAAAGATGACTGAAATTTTAGAGAACTCCATCTTTGTAACAACGCTTCGGAATGTGGTTACACAACCTAAAAGAAAACAGAGACAATGTGAATATTCAGAAGTAAATATCCAGAATAATCTACCAGCCATTAACCAAAGTGTCAGCTAATTTAGTAGGCAATGAATTTTCAATAGATTCAACACGTAAAAGTTAATGCAAAATTTTAATTCTAATATTAAAGGAGCCATAGAGTCTTCATGATTGTATATCAAGAGCAGTTAAATGCTTAGATAAAATCTTTATATGCTTTTGTTTCGATTGCATTCTTTACAACTGAAAGATACTTTATAAAACTAGTTTCAGAATAAATTTTTAAAAAACCTCTCAATTCTGACAAAATATTTAGACCAACTGTGTTTATGACTGTGTAAAAATGCACACAGAAAATTTGGCAAAAATAATAGAAAGCATTGCATGTAAATAAGATTTATAATTGGCTTTGAATTTGAATTTATTAAAATTTCTATGCCGCCCAACTCCCTATAAAAGTATATATACTTTTATACATTTCAATATAAAAGATGACAGATGGAAGTTATGAAACTTGACATATTAACATATGCTTCATTACCAAATGCATCTTCAGTCTTAAAATACATTTTGCTTGGAGAAGGAGGAGGAGCCAAAATAGTGATGAGACAGCAATTGTTACAAGGAGCTCCTCCAGGTTGCTTATTTATATCTTATCAGTTTTGATAAGTATACATTATCAGATTTCTTTTATTTTACAGCTAATTTCTCCAGCTGGGGATTATTCCTCAAAGACATTAAATGACTGGAGTTGGTCAGTTACAATAAACAATGGAGGCACAACAAAATGCTGACATATTAAACAATATGTCATCATCGCATCAAGTCCATGAATTAAACTCTCCACTCTGTAAGAGTAACAACACCAAGAATAACAACCAACACCAAGAATGTAGGAAAACAGACAGTCATTCTATCAGACTACATGCAGCTGACCAGCAACATAAGATGTGTTTTACTTATGCACTTAACAACTCAAGTACAAATCACTGATTCTTTTACTTAATGAAAAAGTTTTGAGCACCCTTTCCAAATAAAGAACGTGCTATTGATTCCAAAAGAGGATCACCTGGGACCCCTTTGGGATAAGGAGTCTTCCCAGACATAAACTGGAAATACACAGTTTAAGAGGGTGATAAAAATCCAGAAGGAACCCTATTCTCCAGGCAAGATATCTCACAGCAGAACAGCTTTTTAAAAATGTACTAGAAATCACCTACAAATTCAGTATTTCCATACCTCTCCCTATGTCAGGCCGAAGCCATTTTAGTTGGGGTCTTTGGCCTGCCACACTTTATGCTATTTTAAAATGTATTCCCTGCTGTGGGAATTTGAGAGGGGGAATTGCATGAGGGTTGTCTGCATGTAGCCATAATAAATTCTTTCTAGATAGTCAAGGTCAGCCTTTGTCTTCACACTCCTGTACCTACACGGAAGGAGATGGGTGGATCCTTCCAAGTTGGCAGTTGGAGATTGATCAACGTGATGGACTTGGGGGAGTGGAGACAAGGGCTTGAACTTTCAACTGGGAGGAGAAACCCCAGGGACTTCAGAATCGGGTTTCTCCCAGATGTGCCAACATGGCTCTAATAATAAATTGGGATTTTGAGGAATACTTTGCCTCGGACTCTGATTTAATTTTGGATGCTATTTGGAACCCTGACACCCTAGTCACTTCAGCGTTCAGGATTTCATGTACATAAACATGCAACTACGAAGGAATTTGATTGGCTATAACAAGCCCTGGTCAATCTTGGCTACTGAGTTTCACTTGATAGTGTTTATCAGGCTACAGTCCCAACCTGTTTTGAGCCCCAAGAATTATCCTGCTAAGCAATGAGACTACAACTAATCAAGATTTACCCTGTGGCAATAGAAGCTATAGTGTTCTTGTATCCAATTTGATCTCCAGTAAATATACTCTCATGATTGTTGAAATAGATGGTGTGTCCCAAAGAAATCCTCCCAACACTACAATAAAAATGTCAGATACCCCCACAATTGCTGTTAAGAAGACTCAATCCTTCTCGGTCTCAGGCCAATCTCTGATATTGCTCTCTTGGAATACTAGAGTGGACACCTAGACCTAAGGAAGTTGCATTTATAGAATACATTTCTGAACACAGGATATTCTTACTGCAGGAAGCTTGGCAAGCTCACATTCTGTATTTTTTTTTCTTTTTACAACCCTTTAATCCCTTTATTCAGGGTGGAGTTGGGGTACCTGAATGGAGCTGAGCATTTACTGGCCGGATGCCCTTCCTGACACCTGTGTGAAATTTGCAGATATTTTCTCTTTGTGCCTTGATAGTGAAACATCTGCCGCTGCCTAGGACTGAAATTTCATCCTTCTGAGTGGGAAGCAAGCATCTTCACCTCTAGGGCACCACGCCAATTATATACCGTATTTTTCCATGTATGAGACACCCCCATGTATAAGTCGCCCCCATGTTTCATGTAGTTTCTTGTAGTAAGCACACTATAAGCCATAACTGTTCAGAAGCCATCTTGTAAGTAATACAAGTAGAGTATTATGTATTAAGAGTATTAAGTGTAGAGTAAGTAATACAACAAGAACAGGAAATGCATCACAGGAACAATAGAGATGAAACCTAGAGTGGCAATGTAATACAGGAAATAACTACAATAGAGAGGAATGATAGAGATGCATATAAGATAGAGGTTCATCCAGCATGTGCGGCCTTCTCTTCTGCATCCTGTGTATAAGGCACACCTCAATTTTCAAGTAAATATTTTAAAGAAAAAGTAGTCCCTTTACACGGAAAAATACGGTAAATAGATTAAAAACTCTGCTGCAGTCCCTGACCTAGAACATGGTAGACTGAAGGGAAGCATTATGTTTACACATTTCACTGAATCTTAATATCATTTCAAATTAAATGTTTGGAACAATATCTACAAACAGTCACCATTAATTTTATCAATGTGATCTTATTATTGATAAATGTCTATATATTGCATTTCTGAATATGCTTAGGTTAACAGCATTTGAACTAAGGTATAGAAATCTATAATCCATCAATACCATCCAAATCTAAAGACTGTGCCTTCTTTATTTGTTAGGAAGGCTAAAGATGGAACTGGATATTTTAAGGGGTGGCAAATGAAATGTTAAGATAATGGACTGTATGTGGTCTGTTTCAAGGGGTAAGTGTTGCCAACAGAATGAAAAACAGCTATGTAGAAGAATCTGCACTTTATGGTGTGCGTCACTGGTGGGTTCCTACCGGTGCAGTCGACTCTACCGCACCAGTAGCGGCCAGCAGATGGTGCTATTTGCCGTCTTCACCAGTCTGTCGCGCAGCGCCATCTTTTTTGGGGGGAATTTTTGGGCTGATTTTGCTTCCTGCGCATGCGTGAAAGCAAAATTTCACGAGGGGACACGCGTGCATGCGAGATTTTGGTGATTTTTTGCTTCCGCCTATGCGCAAAAGCAAAAAAAGTGCTGAAATCATGTGCGCGTCCCCTCGCGAGATTTTGCTTCTGCGCATGCGCAGGAAGCAAAATCGCACGAGGGGGCACATAGTGAGCGTGCGCGCACCAAAACATGGCAATGCGCGCGCAGCACACTGGTAGCGCAAAGAACAAGCAACTTGCCCCTGGTGTGGGTTTATCAGTAAAAGCACAGAAGTAAGTTGAATATAGTGGGAATAAATTACTTCGGAAGTGTGTATCATGAAACTAAAAGATATAAGTTAAAAATGAATGAGTGTAAAAATGAATGAGAGTTGATTGAGATTGAAAACAGATTTGAACCAGTGCAAAATAAGTATACAGAAGTGATTTTAAGATTCTAAAAAACAAAGTGGTAAGGAGTTCAGCAAACAAAAGGCAATGTAGGAATCACAGAAGAGAGGCTGTGAAAGCAAGGATACTGTGCAAAGATAGAAAACATGGAGAAGTACAGCAAATTGTGTTGGATAAAACTAGATTTATATATGTTACCCTTGACTTATGCTTGTAATTTATTTTGCTTAATGTTTCTTAATATTTTCATATCCCAGAAATAGGAGAAGACTGCTATGCTTCATGCTATGAAGAAAAATGATTGAAACAAGACTTGGAATTTTATTTTAAGGCTATTAGTGAAACAATTGCTTGAAATGCCATTGCTGGAGTAGGAAAAGCCTTATAGGATATTAAATCTCATTTATACAACAAAATGAACTGTCATAATAACATTATAGAATACAGAATACGGCTTCCAAGTCCAGCCCATTCACATCTTTCCAAAAGCAGACATATTTGTATTTTCAAGTGGGAATAAAATGGGGGGAAATGTAATAAAACTCACTAGGTGATAGTTAACTGTCAAAAAACAATTAAGAATAATTTGCTCCCTGATGCAAGCAATACAGTGATAATAAATAGCGTCAACAGTTGGTTGGATGCTTGTTTGGATATGGATCCAATTGGTGCATGAAATTTTGGACAACTGCTGCAGTAGTATCTGCAGAAAACAATTTAAACACAGAAAGAATATATCCCCAAATCCATGAAAAAGGTTAAACGGGTTGATGAAAAAGATCTTGCAATTCCAATAGAAGCTTGAAGTCTGCCAAGTTATTTCCATCTGTGACTTGATTACGAATTTCATTAGGCAGTACTGACTACCTTACTTAATATGCTGGGGAAGGAAAAAATCAATTATTTTTTTGTGGAAGTACAATTTTTATGCATTTCCAAAATTCAGCTGAGAAGCATAATGCTGAAAGGAGGGAAGAAAAAGTCCTGGCATCAAGCCAGGAGGAAATTAAGTCCTAAGAAATACAAAATATTAAATAATAAGTTTCTAGTCTGTCCTTAAAGAAAAGATAGTAAATTAAGTTTTGATGATTTTAGTAAGTACTAAAATCAGCACTTTTGGGGGCCCTTGTGTAACACTGTTTTTCATATGTTACTTAATGTTATCCAAGAGAACATTGTGACCTTTTTGCAGACAAGAGTTTGGACTAATATTCTACAGGGCTGACTTCTGAAAATACACCATTCCAAATTCAAATAAAATAAATATCCTCCCTTCTTGAATGTTTTCATTCAGTTAATTGGCTTTAATTTGGTGTATCATACACACTTAATTATCCAGTTAAGTATAACTGTTTATACATACCAAGGCAAGGATTTACAATTGTGCTTCTGGAAATGTAGCCCAAACACTTCCAACTGCAATAAACTGAGTATTGCAATTGATCAGCTCCATTCATCTCTATCTCTAACATAAATTAATACATGTTTTAGCTAAGAAATTGTCTCATCACATTCCATTCAATCATGTCTCAAGCTTAAATTAAACTGAGAAGCATACTGGAAAATAAGTAACAGGCTATTCCACAACCATTACCTGCTGTGGTGGGAAGTAGCAATAACTTTCTAAACATAAACAGCAAAGGAAGAGTCCATGAACTTTCAGTAAAAAGTGGCAGCATTTTTTTAAAGAAAAAAGCAAAAGGGTGGCTTGGCAGGAAACCACATGCATAAATATAATCATAATATGGGAAAGAGCAAAAGGTTGGGGATTTTACCGGCAGAAGCTTTATTGGAATATCTATACCACTAAAGTCCCAATGTAACCTTTAGAAAAACAGAATGAATGGAATAACAGAGTTGGAAGGGACCCTGAAGGTCTTCTAGTCCAACCCCCTGCTCAAATACCATTTCAAACAAATGGTTGTCCAGTCTCTTCTTAAAAACTTCCAAGTGTTGGAGCAACCACAACTTCTGGAGGCAAGTTGTTCCACTGATTAATTGTTCTGTCAATAAATTTCTCCTTAGTTCTAGGTTGCTTCTCTCCTTGATTAGTTTCCATCCATTACTTCTTTTTCTGCCTTCATGTGCTTTGGAGAATAGGTTGGTGGCAGCCCCTCAAATATTGGAACACTGTTATATTAGAGTTTGTTGCAAAAATCAAAACCAGAAGCACACACAGATAACTGATTCAGCTGGATTCATTAACTTCTTTATAAACATAATAATATATATACAATACCACAAGTAGATTATTTCTTCAATGTAACAACAGTTACAAACAGTTTCATTTCCAGCAGCAGACAAGCTTTCAGTTCAGAGTTCAGAGTGGAGAGTAGAGTACAGAGTTGGCTGAGCCACACCCAGCCTTAAGCTTAAATTTTCAGTTTCGATTCTCTGCACAGACTCAGAAGTGTTTAACTCCCATTGGCTGACTTAGTTGCTATGCCTATTCATTGGCTGACCTTGTTACCATTGGCTCTCCCTGTCATGAATATTCTAACATGTTATCATATCACCCTAATTCTTCTTTTCATTAAACTAGACATACCCAATTCCTGCAACCATTCTTCATATGTTTTAGCCTCCAGTCCCTTAATCATCATTTTGCTTTTTTTTTGCACTTTTTCTAGAGACTCAACATCTTTTTTATATCGTGGCAACTAAAACTGGATGCAATATTCCAAGCATGGTCTTCCAAAATTCTCAATGCATTATAAAATGATATTAACACTTTGTGTGATCTTGATTCTATCCCTCTATTAATGCAGCCTAGAACTGTGTTGGCTTTTTTGGCAGCTGCAGCACACTGATGGCTCATATTTAAGTGATTGTCCCTAGGACTCCAAGATCCCTGTCACAGTTACTGGAACTATTGAGCCACCTATTCTATGCCTGTGCATTTGGTTTTCTTGCCTAAATGTAGAACTTTACTTTTGTCATAATTAAATTTCATTTTGTTACATAGGGCCCAGTGTTCAGGTCTATCAAGTTCCTCCTGAATCTTGAGCTTTCTAATATTAGAACTGTATCCAAAAGCTGGGAATAGAAAGATATTGTTTTATGTGTCTGTTTCATGAACAAATATTTAATAAAAGATTGTTAACTATAGTCTATTAACTGATTACACTGATTAACTGATTACAATCTCTCTCCCTCTCTCTCTCTCTCTCTCTCTCTCTCTCTCTCTCTCTCTCTCTCTCTCATATATATATATATATATATATATATATATATATATATATATATATATATATATATATATATATATATATATATATATATATATATATATATATATATATATATATATATATATATATATATATATATATATATATATATCTGCACAGTTTTCTATCTTTCTTCTTGAATGTGAATCAGCTCAATGTATATAAGTATTACTATATTCAACATTTAATGATGAACTGACATCCCCAAGATAAAATGGGTGATTAGTAGCTTAGATGGTTTGTGAAGGACGGAATAATTTATGGAGATTTAACATCTTCATTAACAGCCTTTGTTCCAATATCAGCATTATCTATTTAGGAGAACCTCTATATTTTTTTCTTCTTCTCAGTAATGAAAAGAAGAACATAACATTCCTAATTTATCTCAACCAATGTCCTTCTCAAGATTTCAAATATATGGTTATTGCAATAGTTCCACAACTATCTTACATAAGGAATACAAATCCATTTCTTTATGTTTGGCATGTCAAACTAGAACTATCTGGGCAATTAAAATTTGAGTCTGTACTATTATTGCTGTACAGAGGGTGCTTAAGTAATATAGTAGACTACTGGAATAGTACCATCTTCTAAAGTACTAAATGTTCGCAGTGTATTAATGTTTTACCCTCAGGAACTACTTTAAATTCAATATACCGTGTTTCCCCGAAAATAAGATCCTGTCTTATATTTTTTTGAACCCTGAAATAAGCGCTTGGCCTTATTGCCATGCACTCAAAAGCCCGATTGGGCTTATTATCAGGGGATGTCTTATTTTGGGGGAAACAGGGTAATAATATTACATAAAAATGTTAACTAAATAAATGAACATTTTTCATAGCTATATTCAAATATGAATAATAAAATGGTCTGATCAGAATACAGTATATCAGTTAATGTTAAATAATGTACACTTATTTGATTAATGCTACGGTATTTGATTTCCAAATTAGGTTAAATAATATGAGATTTGTATAGGTGAAATTAGTCCATTTTCCAATCCTTTGTTTTACCTTAAATGTTGTTGGGATAAGGTATTGGTGTTCTCCAGAGCCCGGAAACTATACAATTAGGCTATCAATGGTAATGTTGTTAGGCAGGTTTTCCATTTTAAGTATCTAGGTATTCAATTCCAGAACACTGGTGCTTGGACTAAACATCGAACCCAAGTGCTGAATTCGGCCTCCTGTAGCCACCAGCAGATTATAAGATTCTTTTTTACCCAATGGGGCCAGTTTATTCCTTCTGCTCTGAGTATTTATAAAGCCAAAACCTTGGCCCAAACTCTTTATGGAATTCCCATATGGATTCGAGGCTTCAAGGATTGTATTGAAAGAACTCAGGCTGTTTTTCTTAGGAAACTTCTGGGTCTTCATCCTTGTGTTGGATTTGCTTCAATGTACCTGGAACTGGGCATTCGTTCAGTCGAATGCATGGCGTGGATTAACACCTTTAAATGGTGGTTTCGGGTGCTCTTTTTGGCAGTCCCTGGTAGCTACCTGTCCCTGGTGTTTGCTGACTCTCATACTTCTCGTTGGGAGAGGGAGCTGATGAAGAAACTCCATTTTTACGGGGGATGCTCTGGGAGATTATGGTCTCAAGGACGCCCAGTTTAGGGTAGTCCAACGGCTTGTGGACATAGATTTACAATATTTAAGATCCAGAGCCAATAAAACCTGCTCCCCTTTGATCTTCAGCCATTCTAATAATTATGGATTGAGGATGGCTTCATATTTCTATAACCATCCCCAAGTATAGAAGAGTCTTTTCCCTAACCCGTTTTAATGTTCTGCCCTCAGCACTACTCGACGGGCGATTCAAGAGGCTCCTGATTAGTGAGTGACTATGCCCCTGTGATAGGGCTGAGGTTTAAACTGTGGAGCATGTCTTATCATACTGCCCTATGTATAACACAGCCAGAATTAAATTATTGTCTCTTTTTGGAACTGATCCATCTGGTTCTAAGGCTAGTAATTTGGCCTTATATTGTCTAGGGGATGACTCCTCCTATATTACTTCTCAGGTTTCAAAATTTTTCTTAAGAGCTGTAACTATTAGAGGAGAATGTTGTAATTCTCTTTAGCCAAGGCTTCTGGTGTTAATTGTTTGTGATTGTATTGTTTTCTTTTTGCTTTTTTGTTGCACTTGTATCTGTGACTGTAAAATAAAATTATTATTATTCAAAGAAAATGTTGTTGAGAACGTCTATTTGAACCTGGGGGTGTATTCAACAATATAGGCATTGCTATTTGAGGAAATATCCTGCGTATATTTTCAATAATAGATGTGGATTATTTTCCAAACAACTTGGATATGCAGAATTTGGATAAATTCTGTGGCAGATTACAAGATATGCTAAATGCAACAACAGTAAAGGATTTGGTACTAGCAGTGCATGATTGGAATGCAAAAGTGGGAGAAATGGAGAACATAGGAATTACAGAATAAGTAGTGCCTCAAGCTATGTACTGTAAATGCAAACTCTACACATCAACATGATCAGATGTACAACATCAGAAACAGTATGGCTATAAAATAGGAAACAGGAGAAATTCAATCCAGTTGATTAATCACTTCAGGCACAGGTATGTGAAATTGTTGGTGTCAAATTTATGGTAATTTGGAAAAATAAAGAGAGTAAGTGTGCCAGCACGTTTGACCTAGAGGACATAGCATCTTAAATTTAAAACCTATGTAAGGAACAGATTCAGTGTGCTTACCTTATGTGAAAAAGAACTTGAGCACTATAGAAAGAGATAAGAGACATGATGAAAAACAGATTAAAAAAAAATATTCCCAATGTTTCAAAGAGGAAAAAACCCAAGTGACTTTCAAAATAAACTATCAAGATAACTAAAAAAAACAGAAAATAAAGATCTTCAGCCACAAGAACAAATAATGACTGAATGCATGTTTACAACATGAAGAACTAGGACAAGCATCTCAATCTAGATGTTAGCAAAGAAAGTAATTGTTCTGGTCGCACCACTGTAGCCTCGTGGTGCGACCAGAACAATCTGGAACTGAACACACTCAAAACCGTAGAAATGGTGGTAGACTTTAGGAAAAAGCCTCCCATTCTACCACCTCTTACATACTAGACAACACAGTATCAACAGTAGAGACCTTCAAATTTCTAGGTTCTATCATATCTCAAGACCTAAAATGGTCACCTAACATCAAAAACGTCATCAAAAAAGCACAACAAAGAATGTTCTTTCTGTGCCAACTCAGGAAGCTCAAACTGCCCAAAGAGCTGCTGATACAGTTCTACAGAGGAATTATTGAGTCTGTCATCTGCACCTCTATAACTGTCTGGTTTGGTTCTGCAATCCAACAAGACAGACACAGACTTCAGAGGATAATCAGAACTGCAGAAAAAATTATTACTGCCAACCTGCCTTCCATTGAGGACCTGTATACTGCACGAGTCAAAAAGAGGGCCGTGAAAATATTTACTGACCCCTCGCATCCTGGACATAAATTGTTTCAACTCCTACCCTCAAAACGATGCTATAGACCACTGCACACCAAAACAACTAGACACAAGAATAGTTTTTTCCCAAACACCATCACTCTGCTAAACAAATAATTCCCTCACCACTGTCAAACTATTCACTGGCTGCATTACTATTACTATTAGTCTTCCCATTGTTCCTATCACCCATCTCCTCCCACTTATGACTGTATGACTGTAACGTGTTGCTTGTATCTTATGTTTTATATTGATATTGATTGTTTCCTGATTGCTTATTTGTACCCTATGACAATCATTAAGTGTTGTACCTCATGATTCTTGACAAATGTATCTTTTCTTTTATGTACACTGAGAGCATATGCACCAAAGACAAATTCCTTGTGTGTCCAATCACACTTGGCCACTAAAGAATTCTATTCTAAATAACAAGAAAGGAAAATCTTATTTAGACAATCATAGAAATGAAGGAAAAGATACCCAAAGAAGAGTAATCACAAAAGAGATTTAAAAGAAGATACAAAACACGTCATATTTAAAATTTACATTTGCAAAAAGAGAATGCAGTCAGGCATTTACTCTACTAATAAGTTAAATATGGCATGCAATAGATTAGGTATGAAATAAAAAAGCACCAGGTGTGATGAAATATGCCTGGTTGGTTTAAAGTTACAAGAGACAGACAGTTTGATTGCTAACATTAGTATGACAAGTATGGGGTAAAACTTGGCATAGAGATTGGAAAAGACCTAAGTTTAAGTGTAAACCTAAGGAGGGAGATGCAAGAGAATGTACAAATAAGTACAGGTAGTCCTTGACTTACAACAGTTCATTTAGTGACCATTCAAAGTTACAACAGCACTGAAAAAAGTAACTTATCACTGTTTTTCACACTTATGACCTTTGTACCATCCCAATGATCATGTGATCAAAATTCAGATGCTTGGCAACTGATTCATACTTATGACATTGCTGTGGTCCAAGGTCATGTGATCACCTTTTCCAACCTTTTGACAAGCAAAGTCAAGGGGGAAGCCAGATTCACTTAACAACTGGGTTACTAACTTATCAACTGCAGTGATTCATTTAACAACTATAGCAGGAAAGGTTGTAAAATGTGGCAAAAATCACTGAACAAATGTCCCTGGTTTTTCCAAAGGTGCTTTTTCAAGAGGCAACTGGAATTTTTGGTTTTTCTTTGAAGACATTTTGCTTCTCATCCAAGAAGATTCTTCAGCTCTTCAGATGGATGAAAAATAAAATGTCTTCAAAGAAAAACCAGAAATTCCAGTTGCCTCTTGAAAAAGCACCTTTGGAACAACCATGACCTGGATGACTGAGAATCTCCAGACACTCACTTAACAAATGTTTCACTTAACAACATATATTTTGTGGGCTCAGTTGTGGTCGTAAGTAGAGGACTACCTGTAAACTGTTATATAAATACATTTTTGCTTAAGATCATACCAAGAAAAATACAGCTGCGTATGGAAAGAAAAATGAACAGCAGGCTCAAAATAGACAGAATGATATGAGATCTGATACCTAATACAATATAAATGAGTAACTGAAAAAGGAACAGAATTGTGCTTCAGCTTTCTCTTGTTGACTACCGCAGGCCATTTCGTCTGTAAATTACACCAGAATGTACAATATATTAACATTAAAAACTCACTGTTCCTGTAAAGCCCTCCTATCAGAATGGCCCTGTCACTGCACTGCTAACTCCAATCTACCATTATTGCTGACCACTTTAGATTTTATGGCAGAAATCACAATGTAGGAGAAAGCTTCACAAGATGTACTGTTGACTTTAAAAAGTGATCCCTGTTTGTGCATCTCTTCTGTAGAGAGATACTGTACCCGGGGCACCGTAGATGGCATCACTCCCTCTGGGCAGTGGCTAAGAAATCTCACTAATAGCAAAATAAGGCATTCTGATTCTGTGGGATTGAATATTTATAACAGACCTGCCACTTTATATAAGAGACTTGCCACAATTTCAGGAAACAAAGCCACATTATTTCAGCGTCCTAGAATATGGGCATATTGCATCTGGTCCTTATTTAACAACCACAGTTGGAACCGGCAACTTGGTTGTTGAAATGGCTGCTAAGTGAAACCATGACTGTGCTAAATGTCAACGAAGGTTCTCATTCCTCCAGATAGAAATGTTAAAAAGTTGAATCATGGACTTATTTTCTTATTGGTTTGAGGACAATTTGCTTTTATAACAAAAGCACCATCTTCAACAGAATGCAAGTATTTGAAAAACTGGACTTAGAGATCCTTTTAATGGTTTTTATTGTTGCATTCAGGTGTTAAAAACAGCTTATCAAAAGGCAATAGAATGTAAATTGTAGCTTGGGCAACCATTGTTGTAAATAGCAACATTACATTTAATTGCTAAAAGTCATGTGATATGCAGGATCTCATGGCACCACTCAGAAATGTAGTTAATAGCGCGTCTGCCAGCAGAGTCTGATGTTAATTAAGCTATACTGCAATTTAAAATTTGATTATTCTCATCAAGAGGTTTTGTTGCTCATTTAGAAGCAGCACACAGAACGCTAACCCCAGAATGGCGTTTAATGAGAACCCAAAGTTACTATAGTCATGATATAAAACCACTGATTATGCAAGGGAAGATAGAAGAATAGGGAGACAATGAATAAAATGGACGGATAGGATCAACAGATTATAGGAATGTCTTGGTAGAGTAACAAGATATTAGTAGCGAGAGTCTGAATTGTAAACATTTGTTCATGGAATTCTACTAGACTTTTAAAACTGAGTAGGATTTTAATAATAATAGTAATATAACAGCATGGGATGAGAAATGAAACTGACTCAGTTTATTTCATATTCACTGTCATATTCTTCCTCTGAAGAAACATCACTTGGAAACTATGGATGCAAGAAATAGCTTCTGATATTCAGTTAAAGAATGGATTGGGTGTGTGTATGTGTGTTAGAAATTGTGAAAGGAACAGGAAAACATCAAGAAAAGAATTGATTAATGCACTCACCTGAAGGATAAGTAGAGCAAGAAATCAGGATAAGCTTTCTGAAATTCAAGCTATATCTCTATACTGTCTTGGCAGATTAAATGTCTTTTAGTTATTTCAGATAGGTAAGAAATTAGATAATGTTTCAGAGCATAGGCAGAGCTTTTCTCACAGACCAATGATTTTGGAGAGGAGAAAAATACTTCACAACAGTCATCTACTTGATGCTTGCAAATAAAGCCTTGTTTTTTCTACCATGAGGTGTGGCTGTGCACTCATTTCCAAAAATGGAAAACTCCTCAAAAGATTATTGTATTTACAGGGAATTCTTTTTTTTATGCTGAAGTGGGAGGCAGGGAATTGGAAGATCTCTGGACTGATTTCTGCATTAAACAAAGGTCTCATTTTTCGTATCCTGCTTGGAGTAAAAGATCAAGAAAAACAAACTAGCATGAAAGAACCAAAGAACAAAACTATAATTTACAAGAAGAAAACTAAATATTTCTTTTCTAAACAAGGATTCTACTTTCAGGTGTCCTAACAACAATTTCCCTGAATAGTCCACCATCTCTTCCTGGGAAGCCTTTGGGAACAATTTCGGTTGAGGAATATGTAAAAGACAACCTGATACAAAAAGAAAGAAATATTTGGAATTCCCTCCATTCTTTTCAACATATGGCAAATACCAATCAGAGGGAAATTAACTGACATTAATTATTTTTCAAATTAAAGAACTAATAATTCTGCCTAGCCCCTTTGCAAATTGGGGAAGCAGAATTTTAATTGCACAGTATGCATTATATAGCAGTGCCAATGAGAAGTGTTCAAAATTTCACAACACAAGAATGCTGTGGCCAAACTGGATTTGAGGTGTAGTAACCAAGATGACAACTAGATCTTAATAAAGAGGAAAGTTTCTTTTCTTTATCATTTTAATTAAGCAAATTTTGGTATAAAGATGTGTGAATTTTTACTAGAAAACTGATATCAACTATCTTATTATATTTCATATTTTTGAGCTAACCACTCATACTTTGGACTCTATACCTGAATTTCTTGTTTTTCTGTCTCTCTGTGCTTCTTTTATTTCTTACATTATTTTAAAATATATAATAAAGAATTGGAAAAATTTCCAATATAAAATATCTAAATATCTTCAATAATCTACATACCAAACCTCAGTACAAAGAAATTGTTCTTTCTCTTCTTCAAGGCTAACTTATGTTAGTTTAGCTAAAAGAAATGTTGATCCATCCAATATGATAATTTTTCTTTGAAATGTAGCCTTGGTGATCTTTCATTGGTCCAAATTAGAATGTGACTATCTGTCCCATAATTTGCCGAAAAAGTAAATCTTCTCTAGTAAAACTTTCAAGTATGGGTTATAGTTCAAATGTCATATTTATTCTAAAAAAATCAATTAAAATACATTCAAATTTTTCACCATACAGATATAGAAAAAAAAGACAAAAAGCATCTTTGTAAATCAGAATAGATTCACTGATGGTAAAAAGAAATATAATTGTTACATTTTGTTGCTCCTTGTTATTGTTATCTATTCTCATACAACATAGAAAAATAGAGCTGGTTTAACCTACACTGTAATACAAAAATGAGGAATTCACTCAATCAATCAGAATAGAGCTGGAAGGGACCTCGGAGGTCGGAGGTCTTCAATTCCGTGCTCAAGCAGGAGATTCTATACCATTTCAGACTTTTTAAAAGCCTCCAGTGATGGAGCAATGACAACTTTTGAAGGCAAGCTTTTCCATTGATTGATTGCTTTCACTGTTAGGAATGTTTTCCTTAGTTCTAAGTTGGTTCTCTCCTTGGTTAGTTTCCAACCATTGTTTCTTGTCTTGCCTTTTGGTGCTTTGGAAAATAGTTTGACCCCTTCATCTTTGTAAGAGCCTTTCAAATATTGTAACACATCACTCCTACTCCTTCTTTTCATTAGACTAGACATACCCAATTCCTGTAACCCTTCTTCATACGTTTTAGCCTCCAGACCCCTAATCATTTTTGTTGCTCTTCTCTGCACTCTTTCTAGAGTCTCGATATCTTTTTTATATTGTGGTGACCAGAACTGGATGCAGTATTCCAAGTATGGTCTTACTGTTTCTGGGAGAAAATTGAAACATTCTCATTTCCATTATTAAACTTGTTTGCTTGAATATTTTTGAACTTTATTTCTACAGTTAAAAAAATTGTTTTACTTTCAAAGTAAAACTATAGTTCTTACTTTGACTTTTAAACAAAGGCAATTTGGATGTTTTAGAAAGTTTAATTGAAACTCTGACTCATTTTTACCAAGTAACCTTGAGATAATGAACTAAAACTGATTTTATCCTTCATATTCAAGTGTTAAAGAACTAACTAAATCATCTACCGTATTATCAAACATACTGGGTTTTTGCTTTTTAGGAAAAAAAGTTATCTACATAGTGCAGTAGCTATATATAAAGTACACACAAATAGCACAGATGAATAAAAATACATTCTGTGTGTTTGAAAATGTATATATAATTTTCCCACTATTGTAACCACAATGAGCAATTTTCCTGAACATCCCACACTACTCTTGAGACTGTACACCAAGTTCAGGGGGAAAAAAGAGCTGAGGCTAAAAATACATTCCATCTCTATATCAAAAAGACCATTCAAAATCATTGCTACAATAAGTTTATACTGAATATCTGAAACACACAAATTTTGAATAAATAATTCCAACAGTATGTAATTTTCCCAAATCCTAATTAATGTGAACTAAATCAACTGTTTAAAGATATGGTATGCTATTTAGAAAAGTCCATCTTCATTGGGTTTTTTTTTAAGTTTTCAGTTGATTCATAATGGCAGCTAAAAACACAAAAAACAGGAAACAATTATGGCACAGATTATACCAAATTAGGTTTAATATATTACTTTCAAAGATTTTTTTTTAAGGTAAGCTTATCTTTTGGGGATTTTTTTGGACCGTAACATGAATATATCAAGTCCAATTAAAATAAAACATGGAAATGAAGAAATACTGAGAACAATTAATAATTCAGTCAGGAAGCACTCACTGGATCAGTCAATTCTACTTCTTAATCCCATAGATATCTAGGAACCAAGCTACATAGAGTCCAACAACCTACTAGCAGAAAAAGCAAGGCCTACAACACAGTTGCTACATGACTACTGTGATTGTTATCTGCCAGGAAATGGGCACCAACTCCGAGTTGGCGCAGTGGTTAAAGTGCAGCACTGCAGGCTACTTCAGCTGACTGCTAATTCAGCAGTTCAGCTGTTCAAATCTCACCGGCTCAAGGTTGACTCAGCCTTCCATCCTTCTGAGGTCGGTAAAATGAGGACTCAGATTGTTGGGGGCAATATGCTGAACTCTGTAAACCGCTTAGAGAGGGCTGTAAAGCACTATGAAGCGGTATATAAGTCTAAGTGCTATTGCTATTGCTATTGTCCAGTATTTTTTAAAGGCAGCCTATTGTAAAGTACAATGCAATAGTTCAGTTGTGTGGTGTCAAGAGCATAAGCTGTTATCCTCAAGGCCTCCTGCTCCAAAACTGACTCATCAGCTGAAGCTGAGAAAAGGTTCTCTCTGGCACACCTTATATCTGCTACTCCAGGGGTGTCAAACTCACAGCGTCATGGTGGCGTCATCTGATGTATTGAGACTTTTTTCCCTTTTGCTAAACCGGACGTGAGTGTGGCCAGTGCGTGACGCATCCGGCCCATGGGCCAGGAGTTTGACAGCCCTGTGCTACTCAATAGGAACCATACATCCAGGGGGAATGGCCAAGATGCAGACTTTATTGTCGAAGGAACACAATCCCATTTAGACCTAATTCCAGAACTACTGTTTTCCAAGGGTCAGAGGTTTTATTGGCAAATAGTAATTCTCGCTTGTCAGGAGTTAATCTAACTTTATTAATTTACCAAATCGTAAATAAACATGGTCTTACTATAAATGGACTTGGCATTTACCATTAGCAGTTTAAGGCTAATCACCAGCGACCCATCATGCTGGACCCAGGATCTCTTTATACTAATTCATCTCACGTTTGACAGACTGATGGTATATTCTCAAATTTAAGCTAGCCATGTCTCTTCTAAAAAATTTTATTATTATTATTATTATTATTATATCATTTCTTTGTATATAATAATTTATTCTAGGTATATGCTACTAATTTAATGTTACCTCCCCCCCCAAAAAAGAAAAAAAAATCTAATTTTATCTTCGGGGATATTCACCAATTAATTTCAAATTTTCCTTCCAAATTAACCACTATTAGCTTAACTTCCCAAGATAATTATTGTTTCTCCTGCTTCTTAATTTTAAGCCATATTGCTTCCTCTCTTTCCTTAATCTCTTTATTCATCATTTATGTTTTTTATCCTCCACTCTAACCTTTTAAAAACGTATTTATTTTATTGAAAATTGAAATATGATTGTAGTTGTAGACTGAGCAGATAACCCTACAAACATGCTGTCACGTCAACTTTTTTTTTCTTTAGGAGGCCAAATAAAGCAGTTTGAGAAGAATTAGGAAAATCATGTATGTAAGGATTCACAATAGCAAACACTTCCAGAATCTAAGTCAGCTCCAAATCCAGATTTAAAACTATCATCAATTAGTTGTCTTCTGGTAGAGAGAATTATATAAATCACGAGCTTGAGAAAAAGTTCATCGACTTGAAAGGGGAAAAAAATCAGAATAGTATAAAAAAATAAATGACTAGGTCTATAATTCGAATCTAAGTCAAGTTTTCTTTCTGTCCGGTGGTTATTTGGAAGATGCTTTGTTTCCAGTTCTGTAATTATATTAGGTGGCAAATACTATTTGACATTGATTATGTATTAAAGTCGACAAATCTGCATAGATTTTAATCTTTTAGAATGAAATACACTTAGACAATTAAATACAGTATTTGCCATTAATTCATCATGTAACTATACAAACTTAAGGAAAGTTTAAATTTAAATAGATTAATTTAATAGTGTACGGATTTTTCTTAAAAATATATAGTAAATAGAAAATTGTTGATAAGTTTTTATTTAGTTGTTTTATTTCCTAATTCTTTGTATGATATTATTTAAATCAAGACACCTTAGAGAATCTAATTCTCCTTCATCACATATTTTACACGCAGTAATGGCACAGAATAGTTCTGGATTAAAACACAGAAATCTCTTGGTGTTCTGTTGCATTTCCGATTTCCAACTGTTTTACAGTAGCAATAACAAAATGTTTCCCACACAAGGAAGGCTAAATTATAATGCAGACATAAGCAAAGCTTGGGATAGACAGAAGTTGATTTTTGTGTGGGAGGATTTGTTCAGTTCTTGTATTTAAAACAAATACCACAACTTAGAATTCTTAAATTCTAAATATAGTTTTTGTGTACCAGGCTATCTCTGAATTCTCTGAAATCAGAATAAAGCTTCCGGGTCTTAAAACTCTCTACTTGTTTTACTTGTTCTTCTTTTGTTTCCAGAAGCTAAAAAAAAATGTTATATAGGTAGTCATCCAATTATGATCACAACCGGAACTAGAATTTTCATTGCTAAGCAATGAAAAGTGACTCACATTTTAAAACCCTTTTTGCTATTGTTGTTAAGCGAATCGCTATATTTGTTTAGTGAATCATGCAGTTGTTAAGTGAATCTGATTTCCCCCATTGACTTTGCTTTTCAAAAGCCAACTATAAAGGACAAAAATGGCAATCACCTGACCTCAGGACACTGAAAGCATCACATGCTGGCTGCCAAGTGCCCGAATTTTGATCATGTGACACATAAGTCTTAAATGCATTAAGAGGTCTTAAAAAGACCAATAGTCACGTTTTTCAATGCCATTTGAACAGTTTCTAAATGAATGATTATAAGTCGAGGACTACCTGTAAAATATAATATAGATGAAAATTCAGGATATTTCATCGAGAGTTTGGGTTTACTACCAATTACTATTCTTTTAAAAGAGTGCTTCAGAAATTTTCTTTTAAAAGTCCTACCAAATTTCTGTCAGCTCTGACATTTTGTAAGACAACAGATGTTAAAAACAGCATTATTCTTTTAAAATTCCTGTATTGCTTTTCTGTTACTTCAAGCTTTCTTTGATCTTAGCTCAAGAACATTTTAGACCAAAAACTAATGCTTTCTGTCAACTTGAAATTGCTGTAGAATACTAACTGCATACATGTATAACAGTAGTGGGTCCTAAAACCCTTTACTACCGGTTCACGCGCATGCTCGCGACGCTTCTGTGCATGCGCAGAAGCATTCCGGGTGGGTGGGCGGAGCCTCCTACCGCTGGCGCTACTGGTTCTAAGAACCGGGCCAAACCTGCAGCAACCCACCGCTGATGTATAAGAGATAGCATCAGCCTTAAATTTCTTTTAGAAAAAAAGTATTTTAGAGCAAACTATTTAAAGCATCATTATTACCACTACTAACTTTTTTTACATTTGATGCTCAGGAATTATTATATTAAAAAGCTTCTGTTAACAAAGAAAAAAATGAAACAAATGAATTAATGCAGTTTTCTGGATTAGAAATCAGCAACATTTTGGGTCCTGAGTACCATCTCTGGTGACAGTCCAAGCATCTCTCCTTACAATTTGTTAAAACATCATTAAGTTCTCACAACTCGCTGATATCTAGCATAAGATTGTTAATTCTTGCAATATTTCTACATCTATAGATTTGCCTAATTAGGATGCTGAACTGAAACAGTGTTACACATTCACTTATATAAATTCCAGATCATATAGAACCCTCCTATGGCAATTTATAGTTCACTGTTAAGACAGGATACTTTCAAAAAAATTAATTAGTTCTATATATTTCATACCGATAAACTTAAAACAAGTACAATTACATTATATATCACTAATAAAAAGTAGCATTGTAATTACAACTATTAGCTTCCGTTATTAGTTCAAATGAATGATATTAGAATGTTATTATCATCCAGGGCCTTCTCTCTCTCACCACTGATGTCACTTGCTGTTAGGCGTTGCATCCAAGAAGGTCCAATACTGGCAGGAGTCTGACAATCCTCACGAAATGCCGCCACATTTCCTACCAAAGTAGTACCTATTTATCTACTCACATATAGCATGCTTTTGAACTGCTAGGTGGACAGAAGCTGAGGCAAGGGATGGGAGCTCAATCCATCACATGGGGCTGGGACATGAACTGCCGGAGCAGAGACCATGTCCAGTATCTTTAAGACAATCAGCCACAGCACATCTGGTATTTGCTACCTTATCTAAAAACACTGGATATACTACAGGTGAAAAAGTGACAATAAAATTTAAAACATTTTGCCATTTGTCTATGTAATGCATTGCAATGACACATGATCAACAGAATTATCCTAAATCAGTGATACTTGCTATCAGACCATTAGTGATTGCACACCTTTTTAGATTCTATAGTCCCTTTTTGCTGTAATTGTTATCCAATCTCTTCTCTTGAATACTGTTGTATATGACAGAATTCTGCTTTGTACACCTTATGATTTTTTACTCCTTCATCCTGATCCTTTGTTATATTTGGTCTATTCTCACTTGATTATCCATCATTTAACTTTCCTCTGAATTTATATTCCTTTCTTCCGTTCTCTTACAAACATAGGTATTTCAGACTTTAATTTTCTTTAAAACAATATATTTTCAGTTGTGGCTTTATTTAATCCTCCTACACTCATTTAGCCATCTCCCATATTATCTTGCTGTAATGTTTAAAAGTGTGTCTGCATGTAAGTGTGTAGTTAGTATATTTATGCAGTGTTACACCCCTCCCACTTTCCTTTTAGTTCTACAGTAATTTACTGAGTTAGTTTAAGGCAGGGGTGTCAAACTCACGACCCGCCGACCCCTGGTTTAGCGAAGGGGAAAAAAGTCATGATAGCAATAGTACTTAGACTTATATACCGTTTCATAGTGCTTTACAGCCCTCTCTAAGCGGTTTACAGAGTTCAGCATATTACCCCCAACAATCTGGGTCCTCATTTTACCGACCTCAGAAGGATGGAAGGCTGAGTCAACCTTGAGCCGGTGAGATTTGAACAGCTGAACTGCTGAACTAGCAGTCAGCTGAAGTAGCCTGCAGTGCTGCACTTTAACCACTGTGCCACCTCGGCTCTATATGATACGTCACATCACATGATGCCGCAAGTTTGACACCCCTGGTTTAGGCCAATTACTTATCCCTCAATCCAACCCACTCCCAGTATTGTTTTTGTAAACAAAAAAAACCCACCAAACCAACAACTAAGGGATATAGTGTAATATATTTTAAACTCACCGAAGAAAAGCAGGATATAGATCTAACAAAAAAAATGAGACATGAGTATTGTTCTGAAAATTAATGTATCAAAACCAAGGCAATTGTAATGAAGAGGGAAATAGACTAATGATTGCAAGTTATACATCAATGTCAAAAAACCAAGGCAAATACTGTTCCACTGAAAAAGGTTACATACAACTGATACTTGCACTTACAACCATTGCAGCACCTCCATGATCATGTGATCAATAGTGACTTGGCAAATGGCATTTATTTATGATGGTTGTAGCATCCTAGGACATGTAATTATCATTTGTGACTTTCGAGTAGCTTCCAACAAGCAAAGTCAATGGAGAAGTGCAAATTAACACATCATTCCTTCATGTTGTGACAGACAGGTGTAAATCATGATACATTTCCCACTGAATACAGTTGCCACAGCAGGATACGTAAAGTAAATACAGACAAGGAAATTATTAAAGGAAGAAAACAAGAAGAAAACTGAAATATTTTGAGATCTGATTTATTGAGGAAAAACTTCTCCAAAGGAATAATCTTTGAGGAAAACTCCCAGAACTACTTGAAGCAAATAATTAATTTATTACCAGAATTAGTTGACAATATAAAATTTCATGTTTAATGCAGTGTTTTGCTATGCATTAAAAGCAAAATCTTTTTTCCATTTCACACTGCTATTTCATAAACCTGCTCTGCTTGCATAACACTTCAATGAATTATATTAAACATAGAAAATCACAGTTATGGGATAGTAACATGGGATAATCTAAAACTGGATTTACAAAATTTTAAACTACAGTATTCAACAAAAAGTTTAATGTTAATGCAGTTCACCACACATGAGTGTTCATCAAGCTTTAATTCAATGAAAATGTATATTTGATTTACTCTCTGCATGATAAAGAGATAATTAAAGATGAACCACTGTGGCTAGACCAGTTATTTTTGCTAGTGCGTTATATAAAGCCACATCATATACCAGATAAAGATTCCAAGCAAGAATGCTACCTTACAACTCAATGATTTTCAAAGAGTACCAAGAACAGGTGCTCTCCAGTTGAGGATCTGATCTTAGGAGAAAATAAATTGCCTTCTGATTAATGAAAGATTTGTCTTTCCTGAATTGAGGCTGTTGGGCAGCAGGGCTAATTATAAAATTAGATTTTAAAATACAATAGGAAATAATGATTTAAAATCAGACATTTTTAAAAGTTTGAAAACAATTGTACTATAAAATCCCAATTATGGTCTTCCAAGATCTGATACAGGTTTTTCACATTTTTGGATTGACTGAGAACAATGTGCAACATGTACTTCATGTACAGTTTAGATCTAATAACATTAATGAAAATATTATTTAACTAGTTTCAACAAAAACTAATAGAGCAGGAAATATGGTAATTCTAGATTGGACAGTGATGTCTAATGCTTTTGTAAGCATTAGAACAATGCCTAATAATCAAGGATTACAAACTGTACAAACATCTGGAGCAGTGGTGAAATCTATTTACCTTCCCTACCGGTTCGGAAGTGCACATTTTTTCACCCTCTGCGCATATGCAGAAGGCTTTGCACTTGCGCAGAGGGTTTTAAAAAAAGAAAATGGCGACGTCCGGGCGGGTGGATGGAGCCTTGCGCTGCCGCCGCTACCAGTTCTCCAAACCACCGGCGGCCGCCACTACCGGTATGCCCAAACTGGGCCGAATTGGTAGCATTTCACCCCTGATCTGGAGGATACCAGGTTTCTTAACTCTTTAAGTAATAGTGCAGAAAAAAACCCTGAAAACTTAAACAGCCAAAGGTAACAGCACTAAGGTATGAGCAAGATATTTATTATTTCAAATCTTATCAGATTTATGAAATAGTCAGTAACTCAGTAATTTACTATCTATCTGACCAACCTGTTCGGATACGGTAATGTTAACTTACTTTGTAGAGCCACTGCAAAAACTACCCTAGACTACTGTGAAAATAACTGCCGATCAAAAGAAAAACCCTTTCCTGTCCTGAACAATTCATGACTGCAATTAAAAGTTTCATATCTAAATGTCTCCACAACAAAAGAACATTTTGGCACAAAATGAAATATAGCATGCAATGGAAACTGGGCTTAGTCTTTTCCTACAACTTCCATGAGAGTACACAATACACCCTAAAAAGAAAATAAATACTTGGTTCTTTAGATTCTGAAAAATATAAAGCAATAAGCTGGTTAAGAAATATTGGTACAGGTGAAGAATTTAATTTTCCAAAGGGACAACCTGTGGATTTCAGACTTGATTTATGATTTTTTTACACAAGAGATCATATTCTCAGTAGCTAACGATGAAAGAAAACTGTGACTCACAGTCAAAACTTCATGTTTCCTACTTTTTGATACTTTTCATATTTGAAATATTACTGCATATCCAGTTACTAGGGACATAGTGGTTATTTTTTATTCTGGATAAAACTGAGGAAAGGAACCCTAATTTAATGGATGAACACTTTTTTGAAATCAAGTGTAAATTACCAATATATATATGATGCTTTATTCCCGTCTAAGACTTTGTAGAGCTACTGATAAATTGACAAAGACTATAACTTGGTATAAAACAATGTATACTTCTAATACAAGAAGGGGTTTTTTTCCAGAAAAAAACCTGCACAATTTTTCTCTGTCATTCTAGATATTATGTAAATATTAATATATATTACTTCTAAACAGGTATGAAAATCTCTTATTTTAAAGTATGTTGTTTTATTTTCAACTGCTGAAGCAAAATATGGATAATATATAAATAACATTTATCACCTCTTTTATATGATGCATACAAATTCCTATTAGAATTTCCCTAATGTGCTTAGAAATGAACCCAATATAAGCCAAAAATGATTAAATTACTGATTAGAGCGACAGTTTGGTCTATGGTTTGGTCTATGGTTAACCCTAGTTGAGTAAGGTGGGACTTGAACTCATGGTCTACAAGTTCAACTTGTAGACCATGAGTTCAAGTCCCACCTTACTCAACTAGGGTTACTCTCTCACAGCCTAACACAACTCACAGGGTTGTTGTTGTGGAAAAAATAGGAGGGAAAGGAATATATATTGGATGTTTGCCACCTTGACTTATTTGTAAAAATAATAACAAAGATGGGGTATAAATAAATAAATTTAACAGCAGACATCATTAAAAATGTCATAGAATGATGGAATCTGGTCTGATTGCTCTACGATGGTCCCCAAGGACTAAGATATAGTTCCCACCAATAAAACAAATGAAAAGGAACTTACTAGCTAATTACTACCCAATTACTTTACTATGTATTATCAGCAAATTGTATGGAAAACATTTAAATGCAAAATTGTTAAGAGTGGCTTAGAAACAAAATAAATCCTCACAGAGAAACAATCTGGAAACTGATCACTTTCCCTTAATCATGCTTTTATCTTACAGCATCTGGCAGAAAACTACATGGCTAAGTACATGGCAAAGCACAATTCACTGTATGTGCTGCTTTTATTGATTTTAGTTTTTTCTTTGTTCAACATCAAGAGTTAGGCTATAGGATAAACTTATCAATTCTATGACAGATGGCTATTACTGTTGTATATAAGCTTCATGAAAACTTCCACTTAAAGATCCAATTTATCCCACAAGGTCACTTAAATAATGCAATTGCTTCAGTGAGAGGAGTTTGGCAGGATTGTTTATTTATTTATTTATTGAATTTATATTGCCACCTATTCGCCCATGGCAATTTATTGTGTATGCAGCACTACTGTTTGATATAGATTCTTGTGTAGAACAATCCTCAATTTTCTTCTACCTCTCACATTTTGAGGGGGCTAGAAATTTCATCTAGACTATATAGCTCAGAATGCTATATAAACCAACTTTGGCAATTTGAACTTTCTATCAATCAAGGACTACCTTATTTATCCCAGCTACACTAAACTATACACTAAACTATTTATCCCAGCTACACTAAAATGTGCTCCAAGATCCTAACCAATATCCTATCTGATGCAAAGCTAGGGTCCTATAACAATCTGAAAACTATATAGTCTAAATCCTGTCACTAGCAGACAGATTCAGTGCCAGATGGAAGCTTTGTCTACACTGTATTTTTATGAATTATCCTAGGAAAATGTTCTATCTCCAGGATATGAGCAGTCCAAAAGAATATCTTGGATAGGATAGGATGGGATAGGAGCCACGATGGCGCAGTGGTTAGAGTGCTGTACTTCAGGCTACTTCTTCTGCCTGCCGGCTGCCTGCAATTTAGCAGTTCAAATCTCACCAAGCTCAAGGTTGACTCAGCCTTCCATCCTTCCGAGGTGGGTAAAATGAGGATATATTGGGAGCAATATATGCTGACCATGTAAAAACCTTAGAGAGGGCTGTAAACATTGTAAAGCAGTATGTGAGTCTAAGTACTATTGCTATATTGATAGAGTATGTTTTGGATAGAGTATGTATGTATTTTGCATAGATATACAATTATACCAATTTCATCTGTTCAAACATATATATTTTTAAATATTTAATAGACCTGAAAGATATTTAAATTCTATCCCTGTTTCCAAACTAAGGTTTCTAACATTACTTTGGATTAATGTCCTGTTGTTGGCGATACTAGACAGCAGATGAAGGAAAACACGATACAATGTCCATGTCCATAGACACCACAATCCATTGCCCATATATTACTATACTGAGGGCTTTATAGAGAATCTAGAGCTTGATTTATCTAACCCTCATGCAGGCATCATAATTCCTTCAACATGCAAATTCTTCAAGTTGGATTCCTGTGGTCATTTCCAGCATTATCTGGGAGCTGACACCCCTTTGGCTGTTGTCACATGCTGACCAAAAGAGATAGAATAAAGGATTGTTGTATAATGTACCGTCAATGGGATTTATGCTTCTCTCTTCCCCATATGCAGCAGTTTTAAATTCAAAATGTTAGTGTCATTAATGTAATATATTTTCAATGTTTAGGTTTTTGTTAGAGTCATAGTCCAATTTTTCAATGACATTGATAACTTAGCAATAATTTGGTATTATTCTTTTATTATGTTTTATATTTGTATCCAGCTGGTATGTGAGCTGGTGTTTTCTGACAATTTTCTCTTCTTTTTATTGTTGTTTGACTTCTGTTATATGCTAGTCACTGACTGAAATATAATTCAACTGACTGACTACAAAGGAGTATTTTAAAATTTAAGTCCCCTTTCCCAATAACTTAAAAGTAATAAAATTAATGTAGCAAAATTGCTTCAAAGAGGAGAATGCAAAATTTAAACATACAGTATATTATCTGAGAACATATTTTGTCATTCCTTTTATAATGAATGGATCAATGCTAAAAGATAAAACCCAACAGAATGGAGATAATATTATATTTACTTGAATGCTATTGTTAAATTCCATCTGAAGTTGTTTATACATTTAATTATATAGACCAACATGAGCTATCCCCAAATTGTAGATTGTGTCAGACAAAAATTGTACATTATTTAGTGAGGGTTCTTTGAACTGCTAAAATTGTGTGGAGTAATAGTTAGTGAATGGTTACAGAAAATACATTTATAGAGAATACTTTCATCATAAAATCATTCAAATTTGATTTAACAAAACTGAATTGCAGGAACATTAAGCTAAAAGCTGTTCATAAAACTTCAAGAATCCTAAAAATGTTGTCACTTAGAACAGACATGTCTTCCCCTGTAATGACCTGCCTCAGCTATCTTCTCAGGAAAGCTGACTCTTGAAACAAATGGTATTTTAAAAGGAACTTTTACTGGGAGAAGTGATTGCAGAGAAGTCAGGCGGAGTCTGAAAATTCCTGCACGAAGCATTAAGCTAATTTCCCCTGTTCAACTCCCACCCAGTGCTGCATGTCCACCAGTAGCCAATACGATGCCGCAAAGGTGTTATGAGAACTCTGAGGTGGGATGGTGGTAGCAGGTCATCCTCAGGATGCCGCAACCTTGGGTAACAGGATGGAACCGGCTGAGAGAAAGCCCATCCTGACAGCCCAGTCCCCCTCTCTAATTCCCATGCTGTTACAGTAAAAGTGAAAGCATTCAAAGCATTCAACCCCAAGAAGCATCCACCCTCCCCTTTGGAATTGCAGCATTCTGGCAGGGATCTGGCATCCCCTTTTACTTCCTCGTTGAAAAATGTATCTTTTCTACATGCATTAGCAGCGAGATAAGTAAAGTCATTGAGAAAGAGAAGTCATACATCTACCAGCAACTGTATTCTGGATACTACCAAGACAGAATACTAAAATAATGAAATAGGGATGGCTAGTTCAATTTGCTTCTATCTAATCCATAAAAACTTTGCGTATGTTTTGTTTCTCTCTTGTGTCACAACCTCTCTATCCCATTTCTGCCTCAAACTTTTTTAATGCAACAAAAAAAATCAATTTAATTTTTTGTCAACTATATTAATTTTTATTCTAAGATGTGTAATTTAGAAAACAACAGAACTTTAAACTGTTTATATATAACTATATAAAAATGGAAGTTAAAATAATTTATTAAAAATGCAGATTGAATTATAATCTAGATAATTTCATTATTGAAGTGAATTGGCATAAAGACATCCGCTCAATACACTCAATGAAGTGTACTAGTGCAATGCTACATAAAAAGCCCCCTTGCTCAGTACCTTGCTCAGTTCAACATCTTTAACCGCTGAGCCATTGCATTCCCCCTTGTCTCTACTTATTGTTTACAGCAACTTCCTCAATAAATATATTTTATTTCAGGAAAAAAAGCATGTATGCAAATAATTCACACATGCAATACTTCAAGTTGGTCAACCTTCCTTGGCTACCTCTGTGGTCAAATGCCAGGTGCCTGGGTGACATTAATTTTTTAAGAGGAAGATGACTTAGCATCTTGCCCAATACCAGCATCCAATCAAAAGAATGTCTGAAGGCTCCCACATCACATAGACCTCAAGCAATTTCAATTGTAGGCAATTGAAGAATGGCAATTGGCTACAACTCAAAGCTTATTTTTGGAAGTAAATCAACAAGGTAAATTGTGGTAGTATGATGCTGGGAGCTAAAAAGGATAAATAATAATGCATTACAAAAATCCTAACCATAACCCGATTTGAAAGGAAAATGAAGGGTTACGCCCTCGTGAGGTCTGGCCCAAAAATGAACCTCGTATTTCAATTTAGAAAACTTCTTTATTCCTAGTGGACCACTTGGCTTTCCATTCGGTCTCCCTAGAAATCCTAAGCAAATTGGATTAGGGTTTAGACCCCCTTGACCCAAAAATGAACCTTACATTCTTGAGTCTTCCCTTGAATCTTATGATGTTATTCCCACTGATCTGTTATCCTCAGGAATCAGTAAACCAGGATTCAATTGAAGCTGATTAACCAGCAAGAGCAATCTGATTAGAGGCACAACCCTTCAAGCCTCAAGTGTAGGCATAGTATACAATACAATAGTATTAGCAATAGCACTTAGACTTATATACCGCTTCAGTGCTTTACAGCCCTCTTTAAGCGGTTTATAGAGTCAGCATATTGCCCCCAACAATCTGGGTCCTCATGTTACCAACCTTGGGAGTATGGAAGATTAAGTCAATCTTGAGTCAGTCAGGATCAAACTCCAAAATGCTGGCAGTCGGAAGTCAGCAGAATTAGCCTGCAATGCTGTATTCTAACCATTGCATCACCACAGCTCTTTCTTCAATGAGGCTTCTTGCTAAGTTAAGGCTGACCCATAAGTAATTGTAGCCAGCTAACTGCAGGTAGGTTTAGATATTTCCTTTGCTTTCCTTCATTGCTGAATATGACTTTTTGAATTCTTGTGAGTTTTGTTCAAAATTCTTATTTGTGATTCTAAACTTTTGGACTGGCTGACTATATGATTTGGCATCCTGTGACTTTTGAAACTGTATTTGAACTACTCTATTGTTCCTTGGCTCTCTTAAGGAAAGCATTCTTGCTAGGCCTGAATCACATTCTTCTATGCTTTATTTGCCTAAGTTGTAGTAAATATTTCTGTTTCTGTGTACTGAGTTTGCATGTCCATGTCAGCAACCTTGAAACAGAATATCAACCAGCCCAAGTTGTCTACAGTTAACATAAACAGAACCTGGAAAAAAATCACATGTTAAGCCCTCATGATGGCTACAAGCAAAGATAAATTGTTTTGCATGAACCCCGTACCAAAATAATTTACATAAATAGACATAGATCTACAGTGATGACTGGGAACAACAGCTGGAAAATCTCTTTGGAAAACTCATTAATAGAAAGATAAAATATATAAAGATATGTACAAGTGAATAAGGCTCAAATGAATTGTGGGGGAAACATAGGAGGAAACTATGAAAAAATGTATAATTCCTTAAGTAAAAAGTTAAGCTGCATCTATAGAATAGAATAGAATAGAATTCTTTATTGGCCAAGTGTGATTGGACACACAAGGAATTTGTCTTTGGTGTGTATGCTCTCAGTGTACATAAAAGAAAAGATACATTTGTCAAGAATGGTTGTCATAGGGTTCAAGTAAGCAATCAGGAAACAATCAATATGAATATAAATCGTAAGGATATAAGCAACAAATTACAGTCATACAGTCATAAGTGGGAGGAGATGGGTGATAGGAACGATGAGAAAAACTAATAGTAGTAGTAATGCAGCCTAGTGAATAGTTTGACAGTGGTGAGGGAATTATTTGTTTAGCAGAGTGATGGCGTTCGGGAAAAAACTGTTCTTGTGTCTAGTTGTCTTGGTGTGCAGTGCTCTATAGCGACGTTTTGAGGGTAGGAGTTGAAGCAATTTATGTCCAGGATGTGAGGGGTCAGTAAATGTGCAGTAAAAGTATAATGTGCAATATTATGAATTATACTTCTAATTTGAATAAAATATTTGTCTAAATCCATTAAAATTACCAATTATTCCAGTTCTGTTTTATTTCTTCTCAAGAGAAAGGAATTTCATTTCAAAAAGTACAGGTAGAACAGTTCCTTTAGCAACCGTTCGAAGTTAGAACAGCACTGAAAAAAGTGACTTATGACAATTTTTCACACTTATGAGCGTTGCAGCATCCCCTCTGTCACGTGATTTACATTTGGATGCGTGACAACTGATTTACATTTATGGCTGTTGCAATGTCCTGGGGTCATTTAATCCCCTCTTGTGACCTTTTGACAAGGAAAGTCAATGGGGAAACCAGATTTATTTAACAACCATGCTAATTTAGCAACTGCAATGATTCACTTAACAAATGTGACAAGAAAAGTTGTAACATGGGGCAAAACTCGCTTAACAAATTTCTTACTTAGCGACATAAATTTTGAGCTCAACTGTGGTCATCAGTTGAGGACTACCTGTAAGAGTTTGCTGAAGATTAGAATTTTCAGAGATTCTATATTTATTTTTCCTTCAACGTTTAATAAATGTTGAAGGAAACATTTTCTTCATTTTGAAGGGACCATCTACTACCACATGTCTCCCTGCAAATGGTTAGATCGCACAGAGTGGGCCTGCTCCAGGTCTTGTCGGCTAGACAATGTCGACTGGCAGGACCTCGGTCGAGGGCCTTCTCTGTGGCGGCCCCCACGCTATGGAATCAACTCCCCCCTGAGATCCGGATGGCCCCTACCCTATTGATCTTCAGAAAAGCCGTTAAGACCTGGCTGTTTCGGCAAGTCTGGGCCCAATGACTGTATTGTTGGGTGGGCCCATGAGTGATTGTGAATGGATGATTGGTTGTTTTTTATTGATAATGTTTTAATTTTACTGTTTTAACCTTTTATCTGATACTATTGTTTCTTTTGTATTGCTGTTAGCCGCTCTGAGTCCTTATTGGATTGAGCGGCCTATAAATGCAATAAAATAAATAAATAAATAAATAAATAAAATACTGTTTGCTGGCTAGAAACGAAGAGATTGTGAATTGTAGTCCTGCTTTATAGAATGAAAGCCAGCTCGGTAACTTTGGGCTAGCTGCTCTTTCTTAGCCCAACAATACTGTTGTTGTAGGAACAGAGGAGGATGAAAGATATTAGGTACATTTGCCTCCTTGAGTTATTTCTAAAAATAATAAAGGGGGGATTAAAAAAAGATCTAATAATTTAAATTGTTCCTGTAGATTCTAATGGCACACTAAAGCTCTAGAGGCAATTATCCTGATATAAAGCACTTATTAAAACTGGTGCCAATCAGAGAAAATTTACTTTTTTTGTTACATTCAATTTGCTTCAAAATTATTTCAAAACAGATAAGAAATTCTCATGGGTAGAATATGTAATTCTTGCATTTATTAATTGAAAACACAGATAACAGTTGATTAGACAAGTTCCATCTGTCATTGTAATATCTACATATTCTGCAGTTATAGCAGCTTCCCAAAGCTCAATTAAATCTGAAAAGACAACATCAGGAGAAAAAACTCAATTCACCCCCCCCCCCCAGTAATGGTTCCACCTTTGCTGGAAAGAATGTTAAAGAATTTATTCTGAGAAAGTTGGGGGGAAATTTTCACCCAACATCTCTACCCACAACTTCTGCCTATTCTTCCCTACTCTTCTTTTACCCTCTATTCACAAATTTTGTGGAGAAATTTGAAACAATATTTACAGCCATCTTTAATTTAAATTAATCAGAACTGACTTGTAATCAATCTGGTAACAGATTTTTCAAGAGTTGCCTCAGTCATTCACATCCCTCTCTTAGTCAGAAAATAATACAATTGCAATTCCAAGCTAAGGATGGGGTACCAATACCTCAGTGAGAAAAAGATACTCTGGAACACCTAGGAATGCCTGCAGTTGCAGTCTTTCTTTTCCTCTTTCTTTTTACTGTATATAATTGGCTTTGAACAATGTAAAACTCTCCAATACATAACTGGGATTAAAAATAATACAAACTAAATTTTAAAACAAAATCATACATTGAAAAATCAAATAGAAAAAAACAGAAGACCTATTTTGAGGAACAGAATTAATACATCCTCATAAGGATACTAATACTTTAGGTATATGCTACCTGATTCCCAGTGACTCTGAAACATTTACTATTGCTTAATTTTTTTTTAAAAAAAGAGCAATACACAAAAAGTAGGAATAGGGTAAGCTCCAAGCTCTGTGAATTCCACAGCTGAGAAACATGACTCAATACACAGAAACACACATGCACACGTGCACACACACAAACACACACTGACTGTTCCCAGTATAATGCCCTTTACAGCCAATCCTAGGAAATGACCCAACAGTTGCCATGATCTATATCTTCAAAAGCTGTTGAGACATCGTGCAGAAGCAGGAAAATTATACTATCTCTAACTTTGTCTTATCAGATATGATGTATATTCAGTGGTGCTAAACCTGTCCTGACCAGATAATCCATATCGTCCATTGCAGCTGCACTTCAACCACTTAAAAACAGGAAGTTGAAGACATATCAATAAAGACAATCAAGTGACAGGGTTCTTTGAGGAGAGGCCACATGAATGCCTTTCAGAGAGAGCAATAATATCACATCTCCAAAGGATACTGCTGGGACCCAACTCCCAACCATCCTCTTTTCATCAACTAGGAAGGGCAGGGAGTAACTGAACTGATGGACACAGGAAGTGGCAGCCTAGAATTCAAAGAACTTCAGTGCATTATTTTTAGACACATGCAAAGTCTCATACAGAGGTTTCAGGGAAAAAATGCTGTCATTATGATGCTTTGTGAAGACAAATGTCACTGTTTCTGAAGATTTATAACAGATACAAAGAATTAATATAAAACCAGGTAATGTTTATTGTTGCTACTCAAAGTAAAGAATGAAATTTTCCCTGTTGACTTCAGTTGACACACATACATAAAATAGCATAACAAACTGCACTTGAGTTTTTACCTTTTCTATAAATCTCTAAAACCCATGAAACTTGTGTTTTAGATCTTGTATTATACATCTATTTCACCAGGAAATACAGTTTTGCAAAACAAATGCAATAAATGTCTAGTATAACTATGACTTCATTAATCTTAACTTGTATATTATGCTGACTTATTCAGTCAGTCTCACATTTTCAACCCAAGAGTTGTATACTGCATTCTTATTAAGATATGTTATGCAAAACTAATTCATAATCAGTTCAAAGAAACTCACTCTTAGGTGAGCATATATTGAATTCCAGTCATCTAAATTTATTTAATAAGATTTGTTTTGAGGAGATTATTTGTGAATTGAAACTTAATGGATTCCTGCCAAGTAACCATTACAAAAGTGAACTTTTGAAGACAATTACATACTACCATTCAATTAAATAGTACTGTAATGGTACATTGATTTTTTAACCTGCTGAACTTTTTTTCCTGAGGAAGGAAGGAAGGAAGGAAGGAAGGAAGGAAGGAAGGAAGGAAGGAAGGAAGGAAGGAAGGAAGGAAGGAAGGAAGGAAGGAAGGAAATATGAGCTTCTTACAGTTTTCTGTGCATATGTATGTGTGTATGCATTTTCACACATATATATATAATATAAACCTATACTGTGCATTATAGAGAAAGAGAAAGAGAGAGACAACAGTTTCAATGAAAGAGAAGGCACCAAGTTTGGTGTAGTAAACATGTCAGGCTAGAAACCAGTAGATTGTCTTCCATTAGTCATGAAAGCCAGGAGGATGACTTTGGGTTCATTAAGTTTCCCTTATCTCAACCCACCTCACAAGGTTGATATTGGAAAAATAGGCAAGATAATAAGTCAAATAAAGCACATATATTTCATGGTAAACTATATTCATAAATAATTTGTTCATATGTTGCAAGTAACATTAGATCTTCAAACCATTGAGTAAATGGTACCCAGAATGTATCCTTCCAGTGTTGAAGAAGTAGTCCTTTAGCAATAAGACACAGAAAATTAATTTCTAATAGCTGGATGTCATTTCTATGTATTATATAATTCAACAGAGTGAATTAATTAATTCACAAAACATGTTTAATTAAAGCATTATTTATGACAGGAAACAATATCTAAACTATTATATTTTGCATCCAAAACAGCCCAATCAATAAAGGATTAAGGAGAGATAATTTTTACTATCTGAAGCCATCCAAAATTTAGTACTTGTCAAAACATTAAGCATAACAGCACAAATTCAAAATCTAGCAAACCAAAGCCCACAACTATAACTGACAACTGCTGCTTTGTAAAGAATATTTCCAGAATTAAAGAACCCCATAGAAATATATATACTTAATTAAATTATCAATCTTGAACCAAAACCTACTGGATTGCATTGTGCTTCTTGTCAGTGCCTGAGTTTGATATTTATTTTTACATTAGCCAATTATAATAAAACAATACAACCTTTAGCACCAATTTTCTTGAATAAAGTACTCTTAGTCATTGGGTAAGAGACTTGAGTAATGTTGATACAAGTACTGTATCTTGTCTGCATTTCTCAATAACTCGACATACTAATCAAGTCTGTTTCCATGCACAAAGGATGCTAGGGAACTGGATGGTTCAAGTTGCTAAGAGAGACAATCAGTATAAAAGGGCTGGTCACTTCCAGGGTATGCATCAAGTAGGCTCTAGAAAGTCTGACACATATAGTGCCAATACTCATCCCTTATCCCAGTTTCCTGGCTTCAGAGACCAGAAGACCAAAAAAAGTAAATATTGGTCGTCTTCTCTCATAATTCATCAAGGACCCATGTCCTGTATTGTCTAGTAATAAAATCTATCAGCTGGTGTTAGTTAACATGACATTATAACTCTAGAATAGTAAAAACTCTATAGTTTTATAGAGCACATAACTCTATATAGCACATTAGGGTTAGGATTAAAAAACATTTTGAAACAAGTTAAAAAAACTATTTAAGTTATTTTTATACGCATTTCTTTTTCATGCAGATTTTCAACAGTCCTCAAACCAGATGACCAATTAGAGTAGACTTTGGGGTCTTTTTTGAAAAAATCTTTGCATATTAGTATAAAGAGTCAGTTTGGCCTAGTGTTTAATGTACCAGGCTAGAAAGCAGAAGATCATGAGTTTGTCCCATCTTAGTTATAAAAATCAGCTAGATGACTTTGAACCAATCACTCTCTCTCAAGGCAACCCACCTCACATGATTGTTGCTATGGAGAAAATAGGAAGAAGAATGTATGTTCACCACTTTGAGTTATTTATAAAAGTAATAAAGGAAGGTTACAAACAAACAAATAAATAATAATCTTCCAAGCCTGCTGTTCTTCAAGTATGCTGAGATTAAAATAGTTGACTACAAATTGTGGTTGTAATCATCCCATCATATTTGGAAGGAATCAAGCTGGTAAAGGTGATTTACCAGGTTATCTTGTTAGCCAGTGTAAGTGTTTCTCAAGTGTAAATCATAATCCCCAGGGATTAAAAGACAAATGGAAGGTTACCAAGAATGCCTTCTTCATATTGTTTTCAAATTAGCTTCCCCATTTCATGCCAAAATACACTGAATACAGAAGAACATGACTGTTCCAGGCATGACTACTTCTTTGAAAGACAACCAGATTGTGTTAAAAAAATGAAAACAAACACTCTGGCTCCATACAATACGTATGGAGCCAGAGTGTTTGTTTTCATTTTTTTAACACAATCTGGTTGTCTTTCAAAGAAGTAGTCATGCCTGGAAAGCATGAGATTTCTATGAGAAACTCTGACCATCTGACCGGATATTAACTTTGCAGAAGGAATAATAAATGTATGGAAAGGTTAAGGGGCTGCAGAAAGGAGGAAATTACAAGAGTGAGGGGAGGGAAAGAGAAGATAAGAGTTACTGTTATCTCAATTTGGCTGTGATAGGAGGGAGGGCGTCACAAACAGTTTAAAGTTTGCCAGTGTTTTGCAAGGTGGGTAGCATTTAAAAGAAGCAGAGTTAATGCAATGAAACACGCATGAAATTGCTTAAGATCCTATCTCCAATCGCATCTGCTGTAGCTGAGCTGAAGCTTGTTAGAACACAGTCAGAAATTATTCTTATTGTTGAGGAACTCAGGTCAGCCAAAAAAAACCCCATGCATGATATCAGCAGCCTCAGCAACAAGAGCCTCCAGTGAATTTCATAGAAAATTTTTATGGGGATATTTTCCTTACATTACTTCAGTAAAGGCGTTTAAGTAGTAGTGTAAACTGAACATCAACTAGAAGCAAAACAAAATTGTAAATAGCAGGTGGTTAATTCTAAAATCCATATTAACATGATATATTTATTAAGCCACATAAGGCAGAGTAATACTTTTCAGGCTTTTAAATTTCCCATTATGGCAAGACGATTAACAAAGCAAAATGGTGGCCCAAATGAAACAAAACTACTGATGTTAAGTTTTGGAGATGGCCTTTTAATTTAAATATTAAGATACTGTACTATTTTATGAACATTAAAATCAGATTCAACTACATATATTCGGGCTAGATCTAGGGCTTTCACAAAGGTTGATACAGAAAAGATTTATTCACTACTCACTTTTAAAAGTACAAATTATGAAGTAAAAATAAAAAGATGAGACAACTTTTTAAAGATTGGTATTACATTTATAGATTAACAATTTGTTGAATTGCCAATTTTATTTCCTGAGCCTAGTCAACAGAGTTTACAAGAAATAAATTGCTGATAAAGTTGTAATCTCTTATCACAAAAATATAGCCTTGATAAGTAACAGACATTGAATTATTGAACTGAGCAGGGTAGATATTTTTCCTAAAGAGCTAGCCTTCTTTTCTAAAGAGCTTTTATTTATTTCATTATATTGATATTCCACTAGAATCTAAATATCCTTGACAATCACAGAAATAGAAAACAGTACTACAAAAGCAAAATAAAATGAGCCGAGGTGGCGCAGCAATTAAGAGTGCAGTACTGCAGGCTACTTTAGCTGACTGTGATCAGCAGTTCAGCTGTTCAGATCTAACCTGCTCAAGGTTGACTCAGCCTTCCATCCTTCCGAGGTAGGTAAAATGAGGACCCAGATTGTTGGGGGCAATATAAAATATACCTTGCTTAATGGTGTAAACCACTTAGAGAGTGCTTGCACTTTGAGGCGGTATATAAGTCTCACAAATAAATAAATAAATAAATAAATAAATACATACATACATACATACATACATACATACATACATACATACATACATACATAAAAAGTTTACTGCCTTTCAAAAAAGATTTAAGTCAACTGTTAATTTGATCTCCGATTATGGTGAATAATCCATAAAATGGGGAAGTTGCCCCAATCTCTATTCTAATTTTTCATGGAGTGGGAACCTACAACATTCTTGTCTAGGATGAATATTCTCAACAATTTGGTTCTACTTAGAAAAGGTAGTCCTACAATTATTTCAAAGCCAAGATAGTAAGTATTTTTTTTAAAGATTAAGCACACTGTTAACAACCAAGTTAAGTTAAAAAAGAGTTATCATACAGCAATAGTCAGTTTAAGTCAACTGGTTGTTGACTTAAAGTTGAACAACAAGCAGATATACCAGAAGAATAGCTAGACAAGGAATATAACACTTTAGGAAATGGGACCACATGTGGCCCCAAGATAGTTTTGGGTGCATGCTCAATTTGCATCCAATGTTTGACAACGAAGTCTAATTATAATGTTAAAGAATGCGGAGATGATTAAATAGAAGGAAAGTGATAATTTAAGTGCATGTGAAAATGGCATGCTGTACTTTAGCAAAATGTAATTAAAGAGTTAACTGGCCACTGCAGGCAGAGTGGGGGTTAGGAGAGGTAGCTGATGGTTGGACAGAAAATGTGGGTGTACTTGTAAGAGAAAACCATGAATAGCCTTAATGACATTGCATTGAAATTGCAGAAGATGGATGCAGTCTCTATCAGCAGGTCAAATGTAATATCTTGCAACATCAGTGGAGACAGAACAATTATTACCATTTCTCTAAAACTCTTAGAATTTTGCAATCTAGTTAATACTGCATGTGATATTAACAAATTATTTTTACTGGACCTCAAAAAGCTAACACTGCTGCTATATCACAACTGCTGTCTAAAGATGGATTGTTAAAACTTTTAATAGCTAATGACATCCCTTGACATAAGTTTTAGCCAGCAAGACATTTCAGAGCTGCATTAACAATACACTATTTATCAACAATTTAGCATTTTTCATACATATATTACTTGAAAATCATATATTACTTCTATAATCTTTAATCTTCTAAATTGGATCAATATGTTTTCCTTTTTAGAAGGGAGATTGAACCTTAGATAGTGACTTTCTAAGACTATCTGTCAAACACAAATCCAGAGACGACACAGAGAAATCCAAGTTCAGTCCTTTATATACTTATATCTAATAGACAGAATCTTGCCAAACTAAATCTATAACCTTCTAACCTACTAGATATATCCTGAGATATCCTAGGGTGTGGCTACCCTGAACTTCTTCCCCCTTCCACCCTCCAGGTCAGAACTGCACTGTCTCTCAATCCGGTTTTTGAGAAAGCTGTCTTGCCAAAACCTGGCCTCACAGCTTCTCCAGGTGCACATTCCATCACACTATCTAGCTCTACTCCTCATCTGATTCAGCTAAAAAGTAATTTCCCTTGCATCATACTCAGCTGCAGTCTCTTGGCAACAATATGGAAGCAGCTTACTATAGCTCCATAGCACCTTGTACAGCACCATTTCTTCTTGCAGCAATAAGCCCACTTAAAACCATGGGAGAAGTTTCTACAGTATAATATCTTGTGATGAAAGGGTCAATTTTTTGAGAAACTGGATAAATGCTTCTTTAAGGTGGCCCTACCAAATGCTGACTCCTATCAAGATATGCATATCAGGATCTTATTTGGTGGTGATTGCCTTAGCTCTCTTGCCACTGGAATGCAGCAGCATTTGGATATAATTGAACTGTCAACTTAAAAATCGACCCTTCTATTTTGCTTCAGGATCTTCATTCTTGTTTCAGTCTCTTAGAATTTGATTAACTGTGACAACTACTCCCTCAGCATATTATCTGATGAAGTTAAGATTCTCCAAATAGTAGATAATCTGTAACATAAGGACAAAACTTCCCCTTATTTTTCTTCAACAATACAGGTAGTCTTTGCTTAAAGACAAGTCCATTTGAATGATCATTTGAAGTTTCAATGGATTTCAAAACTACTTACAACCAATCCTCGAAGTTATGATTGCCATACACACACATTCCTGGATCATGTGATCACATTTCAGGCTGTTGGCAACCAGCTTGCATTTATAACCGATAATAGCATCCCACAGTCATGTGACTGTGATTTGCAACAATTTAGTCATTACGGCAAAAGACACGCATTAGATATGCTTATATTCACTTAACCATGTGGTTCGCCCAACAGCCATGGTGACTCACTTAATGAAAGTAGTACCATAAAATAGAGTCAGATCAACAACTTATTATCATGCCAGGGTCAACTGTGGTCCATAAATCAAGGACTGCCTGTAACCATCAACACAAAATGTTTCCACATTTATCTGTATTTTAAAACTAAGAACTAAACCCATATATTAGTATATCAAAGTCAGCAAAACAGAACAAGCATGGAGAAAAAACAATTGACAGCACAGCAGATGAACTAAAATCTGTCAATATGATCATTCTTCACACTTACAACGGTTGCACCTTCCCCATGGTCAAGTGATCAAAATTCGAACACTTGTCAACTGGCTCATATTTATGACAATTGTAGTATCCTGGGGTTATACGACCTACAGACAAGTCAATGGAGAAGCTGAATTCACTTAACAACTATGTTACTAACTTAACAACAGCAGTGATTCACTTAACAACTGTGGCAAGAAAGGTCGTAAAATGGAGCAAAACTCACTCAACAATTTTCCTGCTTCACAACAGAAATTTGAGGTTCAATTGTAGTCATAAATCGATACTACCTATATACTTTGGGTACATAGTGCCTTGAATATTCTTCCGCAATCCTTTAGTGTCCATAATATATGTATCCCTTATATACAGAAAGGGTTCTTTTCGGCATGTAAATTAATTTACATCACTTGGCTTGTGATGAATCAAATGACTCTTCTGACTCAATGCCTTCTAAACGTACAAATAAGATAGTGATAAGACAGAAGCAATAAGGATATCATGCAGAATTATTGTTCACTACCACGGAAAGGTTGATTTTTAATAATGATATTCAGTTTGCATAATAAAGCCTCTGGATTTTTTCGGGTTTTGATTTTAGAGGTACCCTTTCAAAACCAGCAATTAGTACAAAGATTAATGTCATTCATGGAAACATTTCTCCATCCTACAGTAATAAATAAATAAATATTTCTGCTTTTGTCATATATATGATCTATTAAGAATTATAGAAAAACAATGTATGCAATATTAGAACTATGATTTTAATTATGGCATTTTATATTTTTCCACCCACTTTCCAGTTACAAAACAAAATAATTACTTTGATACATGTTTATTTAAATAATGGAGATATACTATTTCTTCACAAATCCAAAATGAGATTTCACTTGCATCAAATCTGATGGTCTTGAAATGATGGTAATAATAAAGTACTCTGTATTTAAAAATGTAAAAAGAAATTTGAATGAACAGAATAAATATATCAATGTTGGTCTTTCATGTTTATCAGTGATCTTATATTCTAAAAACACATTTCTGCAAATCAAATAATCATTATGATAATAAAATGAAAGATAATATTTATCTGCTTAAAGTTGGGGCCTTATAATAACTTAACAAACTTTGAAGCAGTTGCAGCAAATAAAATTAATTTTTCATTCATTTCATTCATCTAAAGAAACTTACTGACAAATATTCATACTTATATACCTATTAACCATAAAGATCTAAGTATAGATCTTTCTAATACTTATCTAAGTATTAAACAGAAAGTTATCTGTCTAAGTTATACTTTGTTTCAATATTTATCCCTGGAAAATTGCCATACAAATGTTTCAATTAATCAATCAGTGATTCCCAACTGGCCGACCAGCAAAATTGCATTATCTCAGTTATTACACAATTCCTCCAAGGACTCACTTCACACTGACAATGTCTTGAAAGGACACATGAGGTTTCTTTTTTCTTTTTTATAAGCTAAGTGTCCTTATCTGTTTATAACATGTAAACACCATGTCTCTACTGAATTCCTTGATGTTTAATGATATCCTTTATCTATTAAGGAACAGACACAACAATCTACATTTCTCATTATTACTACCTAACACAGTAAATAGTGCAAGGGGTGATTTAAAAACCCCATTAGGACATTAAAGATCACACAATACAAAATATTATGTCTCCTTTTTTATCCAGAAGTCATTTTCAGTTTTTATTTCACCAACATTCGGAAATGAGAAAAGATTTTTAAAACATGCAGGGAGTTGTCATTGAACAGTGAACATCACTAATTAATCAATATCCAATATGACAGTAATGCTACAAATTACCTTCTCTGGAGAATGGTTTAAAAAGAAATAAAACATAAAAGTTTGTTGTTGTGGCAAGCCATTTAATCAATCCACCATCTAAAACTGCCTAAGAAATAGCATTTTCCACAAAAAGATTAACTGATATTGCCAGAAACCAATCCATGGTCTTCTGAATAGTCAAATGAAAAACTGAAAAATGCATGCACCCATTTCCAGATAAGCCTACCTGGCACCTTCATACCCACCTTACAGCTGCTTAAGTACTTTGGAAGCTCTTACTGTCAAGCCACAAAATATATTATTCTTATCACAAATCCTATTGATTCTACAGCTATGAAGATCTAGAAAAACCCTTGTTTCTAAATGTACATAGCACCATATGTTACTAAATGATGTAAGTGTATATCATTTAGAAATACATACAAATGATATACACATATGTAAATGTATATGCTGTGGATCACTTAGACATTAAAAGACATCGTCTTTGGATCAGGATTAAATCAGTTTCACAACAGCAAAAGGAACGTTCCATCATATTATAAATGCACCATTTCAGTGGCATGATGTGCTTATGATGGTGCTAAACAGTTAGTGATGGCATTGTGATTTCAGTTATGACAGCGAACAAAGAAAAGTAAAGGTAGAAATAACAAGGACACTACTGCAGAGTTCTGGAAATAAAACTCGCTCATGTTCAGTGCCTTGTATGATATTCCCAACCCTACAAATGCTTGCAACCCCCTTAAGGATCAACACATTTCTCACAGCATAAGATTCCATGGACTATTACAATTATGTATCATGAAACGTTTTGATTAGAAGTGATGTCCATGGACACCCCCACCAAGTCAAGCTTGTGAGTCCTAAAGATGCCACAAGATGTTTTTGTTGGTTTTCATTTAACAGGCTAACATAGCTCCCCCTGTGGAAACTGTTAAAATACGATTAACATTTTTTTTTAAATTCCTGGGGAGACAAATTCAGGCACAGCAGCATGGTAGATAGACGGTGTGGCAAAGAAATTGCAGTCTTTTAAAAAAAAATCCCCGTGGCTGAATAGTCAGCAAGGCACCGCCGCTGCCTAATCCCATTGACTGGGCGGGACAACCCCATCAATGGACAACCAGCAGAATACACGCAACTGACTCAGCCCGAAGTTCTACTTCTTTTTCCAGCCGAGCCGCATCAGGAGAGAAGAGAGGAAGGCTGGACTTTTTAAGCATCTGCCCGCTGGTTTCTAAAATTCCTTTCCCCTGGTCACCCGGAGGAAAGAAACCCTTTTCTCAGCATCCCCTTCGCTCTGTAGACAGAGCGGCGCTTGGGCCACCTTTCCCTCAGGCAGGGTTTGTTTTTTTTTCCTATTCCTTCCTCCGCCGACCAAAGAGGGACGTGCCGGGTCTGAAGGACTCCCCGCCGCGGGCTGAAGGCGCGCGCCCCTCCTCGCTCCACACAACTTCCCCCGAAGTCAGGCGGAGAGAGTCCTGGGGAGTCTGGGCGCGAGCCCTCCTCCGCCCTCCCCTCCGCACACTGACCTTGCTAAGGCGACGCAGGTCCGGCAAAATCCACCGTCGGGCGCGTGCCGCGGCCTCCTCTCCCTTCCTCCAGGCAACTTCTTCCCTCGGGCGGACCGGCGAGCCTCCCAGCATCTCTCGTCGCCAGACCTTCAAGCGGAGCTCTTTCTCTCCTCTCTTCTCCCCCCACCTCACCACTCCGTGCTCCCGCCTGCTTGGCTCGCGGAGCCCCTCCCTTCTCCTTGCACACCCGCCCCCCACCTCAGGCAGACTCCCTTTGAGCTGAGGAAGAGCTGGGAAAGAGCCGGGCGAGCGGTCTGAGGGGGCTCGTTCGAGTGGGCGCCGCGTCTCCAAAGCGCTCGCTTGCGCCTCCGCCGCGCGCTGCACCACATACCGGGCGAAGGAAGGCGGGGCGGGCCGAGGGAGAGCGGGAGGGAGGGAGGGGGCGTGGTGCCCCTGACCTGCCGCCTTCCCTTTCACAAACCGCCGGGTTGATATTCAGGGTGGCAGAGCAGCGGCGGCGTCTGGATCCGTTTCCTCGCTTTGCTTCAGGGCTTTGCTGCTTAACAGGAGGAGGAAACCCGATTTCCTCCGCCAGACCGTCCTCGCAGGGTGGCACTGGCACGGGACTAGCATCACCCAAGAGCCGAGCCAGAGCTACGGGCTGGTAGCGTTTCCGGCGCGCGTTGCAGCCAAGCGCAGAAAACCCCTAGGTGAGGATGAAATGATGAGCAGCCGCAAGGCCTCGGGCTAAACAAACAACAAAAAAAACCGAAGAAGTTTGATTCAGCTTCCCTTGCACGCGTTACAACGGCTTAAATCCAGGGGTGGAAGCTTCGCCGTAGCCCCGCCAAGAAAAGTCCTGTCCCTTGGCAGTTTGGGGTTGTTGTTTTTCTTGCTGCCCTTGCGTTGCTTCAACTTTTGGACGAATACAGGCGGAAAAGATGGGCGTGAACTCCGAAAAGCTCGGACGAGTCAGAGGACCACAACAGGGCAAGAAAATATGTTGCCCATTTCCGTTCGGCTGTGGCATTCTAAAGTTGGCTTTCGGAGACCTGGCATTAGGACGAGGACGCGGTTTGAGAAAGAGCTGAGGAAGCTTTTTGGATGAGAAGCGAAACGTCTTCAAAGAAAAACCAGAAAGTCCGGTTGCCTCTTGAAAAAGCACCTTTGGGACAACCATGGCCTGAATGACTGAGAAACTCCATAGAGCCTTTTGAGAAAATTAATTAATATGCTGCAATATTAAAATTAAAATGATCCAATTGTGCATACCCTTGGCATACTGTATTGAAACAACAATAGATCTGAGCGCTGTGATCACATGTAACCATATTAAATAAGCATGCAGTATGCTAACTTTCAATCAGAACTGGCATCAAGTACTGTACCGAATATCATTCTAGCACTTCAGTTGAAGCTTGGCCCTGGAAGGACTTATATATTATAGCAGTTTAATTAAAATCATGGCAAACCCTATCCCAAAGGCATATTGTGCTGATTATTCGCCTGTGTTCCTCCTTGTTCTTGCAGCTTCTGAAAAATGTACAGCTCAAACAAAATCTCTGGAACAATAAACTTTTAAATTTAAGCAGCAGCTTCCAGCAATAGTTGTTTCAAAATCTGTGGAAGAAAAAGAATGCCCTCCAGTATTGCCTTGAGCTCACTATTAAGTAATTGTGTACAAAATAAATACTTCACATTATACACAAATGGATCATCACATCAGTAATACTGCAGAATGCCACTTAATAATTACCTATCTTCTGTACAACTGCCTTCCCAGCCATTTTCAATCCCAGCCTTTCCCTCTAGTTTTTTAATAGGGGAAAAAGGCAGAAAAATAAGAGATTTAGCTGGTATATATACAATCAAGTCCATTCTACTTACCAAAATTTTCTTACAAATTCATTTCTTATTCAGGTTGCCGTAATACACATTTGAAGGTCAGGAGAAAGAATGAGCCCCATAGCATATCTTATCTCTCTTAGCTCAAAAAATTTGCATAAATAAACCAAGCATTATAATGTCTTGATATTTCCAGGGCTGAACAAACTAATGGAAAATTGTCATGATGAAATATTCACAAATGCATTCACAATGGTATATTTGGCCTATAATTAGTGTCATCAAATTATTTCTATACAATTGGCCGAAATAAATACAAGTAATTAAGATATTATTTATGCTCATTTCACATATTATACATCGTTTTTCCTACACGAACATAATAACAGTGTAAAATAGGTGGGCAATTGTGGCATTTTAGATTTTCAAGGCTACTCAGTTGTATCTAATATAACCCTGCAGACTATGGCTGATGAGATTACATCCCACAACATCTGGAAGGCCAAACACTGCTTAATTCAGATGTAAAAGATTGGTTTCTAATCTAATTACTTCAGAATTCTCCATTTCTCCTCTTGGAATTCACAAAACTAGGCACTTGAAACCATTATAATTGACCTCAGTGTGCTCAGTCCTAGATATGTTGATTGTTGTATCGCACAGCCTCTATTTTCAACAGTTTCTTTATAGCGTTTATTTATTAATTTTAATTGTAAGAAGCTTAAATGTCCAGTTGAATGTCATTCATTTTCTTTAATAGCAGGAACTCTAATTGCATGTCTATCCACTGAACTGGCAAGTAAAACTCATTTAACACCATTGAATATACTTCTAAATAGATCTGAATAGGAATGAGTTAGAAAGAGAGGTATACCTGTGGTGATTTTCTCCCTTTTATTTAGAATACAGTTAAGGCCTGGTTTTAAAGGCCCAATTTTATCAATTATCTTTGGGTCACTTTAGAAGTTCTTCTTTATCTGCACTTTGAAAGGATCTTCTTGATCTTGAAGCAGTAATATTATAACATCAGCCCCTGAGAAACATGACTGGAAAAAGACTGAAGTAATCACCTTGTAACTGCTTGGCATTGGTTAATTTCATCTAGTACATATAGGTTTACATATTGGATCTCTAAGGGCAAATAGGAAAAAGATGCTCCTGTTTTTATTGTTGTTTTCTTTCTTTCTTATTATTTGTTTTTCCATTAACATGGAAACCGAAATATCCAAATTATTATACATGCATTTCAAATTTTATATATTTAAGAATCTTGGCTTCAACATTCTTCTTATTCATTAATTTTTATAAAATAAAATACCTATTCAATTTTCCAATCCCAGATTATTTAAACAAATAAATAAAAATAAATGCATCAATTAGGGTTCAGGTGGCCAGATTCTGCGCAGCAGCAGTTTGGATTCGTCGCAAATATGTGTCTTCTTCACCATAGCGATATATAACAACTGTTTTCCCAAACTACGGGTGGCTAACCTTTGCACTGCTTAACCATTTCCCTTTTAGAGTTGAACCCACAACGGGCCACACAGTTTAGGGATTGCAACTATTGTATACTGTAAATCAGACCATGTATAATGGACACTGGATTTATTATAGATTTAGTTGTCATCTATTATTTTAAACTAGAAGTCTTAAGTGTATATATACGGAGTGCTTTTATTTGTTTCTGGTCTAAGACTCTAAATATTATTGAATTGAATTGATGGGCTAGAAGGGGTAGAGACCCCTTCTTGTGTATTTTCATCCACATCTCCTTACAGAGTTGCAAGCAATTTTTTCCCAATGGAATTGGCTAACCTATATTATTTTCATTGCTGCATGCAATTTAGAGCTCTTGCTTTAAATAGTAAAGTAACCGTGCTGTTTAGCTTCCCAAAGCTTTTGGTGAGCAGTGCTGAAGATACATTACTTAGAACCTCTAAAAAACACGTGTCTAATCCACCATAGCTATTTTATACAACAAATGTGGCAAACCCTGCTTATTCCTTTCCCTTTTAGTATTAAACTGACTATAGGCCTTGCAGTTTATGGATTGTAATTTTAGTATAGTAGACCATGTGTAATTGACAGACTGGATTTTATCATAGATTTTATCTGTTATTTATTATTTTATTTTATGATTTTTAATTGTATATTTACTGAGGGTTTTTATTTGTTCTAGTCTCTGGTATATGACTGTAATAAATTGAATTGAATGCATCAGTTAAATTATTAAAATAGCAAGGTTTTAAAGTACATTAAGAGCACACTAGCTTTTGGTAGCTTTTTATTGCTTCCATCCTAACAGAAAAGGGGCCTAATGAATTTTCATGAGGTTGCTCTATAATGATCATGTCACCCAAAAAAAATCTTACTCAAATGTGTTTCCAAAATGCAGTATAAAAGATGATGGGACATAGAGCAGAATGTTGTATGTGGAATAAACAACTATATTCCAAACCTTGTAGATAATAATAAGTAGCACATTGAAGTGTGCCTAGAAATGAGCTGGGAGTCAGAACAAATGAACAGAAATACTGGTAGGACACATTGTGAAAAACAAACCAAAAATAGACTTTTTGTTTAAACAGCAGAAATCTACAACATTCTCTTCAAGGTCTGACTACAAATTTCAACAATCCAATTTGTATGCATTAAATGAATGAATACAACATTCACTAATGCTCATTAAAAGAAAGGCTGCAGGATATTCACAAACTGAAACCAAGCAAAGGTAATCTTGCTTCCAGGACCATTCCCAAACTATGGGTGGGATGCTTCAAGTAAAATAAAATCATACCATACATCTAAGCTCAGATCATGCTTGTACAAATTAGCAATTTGTCTTGTGTGTCTGGTTCATCCTTTAATTTATTTTTTCTTGGTGGTGGTTGTGATTATAGTAACCCAGACTGTCATTCTACAAGGCAATAAGTTGGAGAAAAAAACTGTTCCAGAAAAAAAACTATACTCCCACAGGTTTAAGTTTTATCTGTCTCTAATTATGTATAGGTTTGGGCAAGTCAATATTTTTTTTCTTGGATTTGAGACTGCTACCTTCTCCTATGGTTAAAAAAAGATTAATGATATCTCTCTGTTTCTCTGTCTCTCTCTCTGTCTCTCTCTCTCTCTGTCTGTCTCTCTCTCTCTCTCTCCCTCCCTCCCTTTTCTCTCTCTCATCTGTTCCTGCATTGCTTTAGTTCAGGGGTGGGTTCCACTTACCTTCGCCACCGGTTCGCTGCACACGCACGTCCCCTCGTGCAATTCTGCTTCCGCTCATGCTCAGTAGCTATAATCAGCCCAAAACACAGCTGAGGACCTGATCAGCTGTGCTTCGGGCGAAGGAATAAAGGTAAGTATAAACCGAGGGCTGGCGGGAGGACCCTTTTTCAAGCAGCAGCAGAGGAAAAAACTTCCAAACAATAAAAAAATTGAGGGGAAAAAAAGATGGTGGCGCCCACAGACCGGCACCGACTGAACCAGATCCATGATGCTATCGTGACATAACCAGTGGGCTGCTACCGGTTCGGGAGATCCGGTCCGAACCAGGAGGAACCCACCCCTGGTTTAGTTGTAATAGCTCTTCCAAATAAGGTAATATCTCACTGAATAGAGATTCTTCTAGGAAAGAGCTTTCCAATCTACTAAATTACTCCCACTAGCCTATTTTTCAGATTTTTTTTCTGATACACTACCTTGGTCCCCGTGTGAAGAATCCCATGAATGATTCATGTCTCTTTTATATGCCAAAGCATATAAATGCCGTATATGCTGGGGGGGAAATTCCCAGAATTTTGGCTGAGAGTTCTGGAATTGGCAATCCCCAAATAAGTGTGTGTTAGATAAAGAACAATTGGTCCAGGTTCTTCCAAATTCAGCATTATTATATTATTCATTTATTAGCATAAATTGTTTAATTTGAGTTAATATTGCTATTTCAATTAGCAGTTCTTGGATAGGTTTTAGTGCCATATTAATTGAAATAAATAGAATGATATATCTCCACTTTTCACTGCAATCAGACTTTCTTGTCATGAAGGTGAAAGTTGTTTATTGCTCCTGTAGCATTCAAAGAGCACTGCAAAAACAAATCTTGAGGTAGGTTATTGTACTTTGTCCAATGGCAACAAGTTAAAAGTTTTTTAAATCCTTCAAAATCATTTTTTTGCTTGCCTAGCAGCCCTTAGAAATTACATTTGCAGACTCAGGAATTCTGAACTAAATCCTGAGTCTAGATTGAATCTAAGTACTCAATCCAAAGAAATTTGTTCTAAATAATGGATGAAACAACCAAGATTGCCAATTTTAAAGAACTTTTAAGTACAGTGTTATTTCTTGTTGAAGAAATTACTTTTTTGAAATCCTTCCTGAGCCAATTGTATGATTTAACTTATCTAAATTGTTTATCATAAATCACAATCTTTCTATTATCAATTATTTGTATTATTGCTCCATGAATGTGTGTTTGTGTGTGTGTGTATGTGTGTGTGTGTTATTTTTTGGAGTATAAGACGCACCTTTTTACCCCCCCCCAAAATAGGGTGAAAACTTGGGTGCATCTTATACACCGAATGCAGCCCCACCCACCCAGCCACCCCCACCCTTTGGCTATCTTCCAGCAATTTACCTGCTTGCAGGAAAGAGGGAAGAGCCTGTAAAGCCAAGCAAGTCAGTAGCAGCTTCCCAACCTACAGCTGATTAGGTTTGCCACATGGGAAAATGAAAGTGAAACTAGCTGCAAAGAGGCAAATAGCTGGGAGAGACAGGCAGATTTTTATTTTCTGCTGGATGCAAGGGGGTAAGTGAATAACTATAAATGTCTGTAGAATGTTCAAATTATTAGACTTATTTTTTAAAGACTGCTTTATTATTGTTCTAGCCAGGTGTCTCCAACCTTGGCAACTTTAAGACTTGTGGACTTCAACTCCCAGAATTCCACAGCCAGCTTTGTTAGCTTTGCTGGCTGTGGAATTCTGGGAGTTGAAGTCCACAAGTCTTAAAGTTGCCAAGGTTGTAGATCCCTGTAAATCTAGACAACTTAACAAAATAAAGAAGCTTTTTAAAATAAATGCTTGCTCTGAAGAGGCCCAGTGCTATTGTATCTTCTTTTAAATAATAGAGAATAATGTATACTTCCAGAAATTTTAATTAATTTTAACAGCTCTGTACAAGTATAGTATGAAATGTAACAGTGTCCTGTTTAGTATTAGAATTTAGTTACCTTGGAGTAGATCTATTTAAATAATGGGGAGGAGTTAGTATGACTACATTTAAGAAAACTTTCTGGCACAATGTACATTTCTCCAATTCTTTGCTATTTCTATGGGTCAGGCACACATGCACAGAAATACACAGCAAACAGTGTATATCATCTGTGCTGTTTGCTGTTTGGCAAATTGCTTGGAGGCAGAGGCCTTTTTTCCTTGTTTTCCTCTCCCAAAACTAAGGTGCGTCTTATACTCTGGTGCGTCTTATACTCCGAAAAATACGTTATATATATTCTTTTGGCAATAAAGTTTCTAGAGGAAAATAAGGAATTGCTGGTATGATCTCACCACATCGCAACAGACAAGAGCATTACTTCAGAGGCATATGTCATTAGTTTCACCTATTTAATCAGTGATTTTCAAGTTATAGAGTAATGGGAATTGATCCAAGACTTTTCAAAACTTTGGAATGACCTACTGCATAAATACTACAGAGATTTGAGGGACATGCTCATGTAAATTCAAACAATGTTTTCAGTGTTATAATTCTCCATTGAAAGCCATATTTTGATGTACAAGTGGATACAGGAGGCTTAACTGCTTCATTCTCAGATAAATCAGTCTATTAAAACCTCAGTTTTAAAGCAATAGCAAGTAAGTTGTAAGTATTATATTATATAGGAAGTACACAACATTATTCAGGCAATGGCTGTGATCCAGAAAAATCATAATTGCTATTTTAATCTAGTTTAGATTAAATTATCTCCTCAAGATTCCTTAAAATGCCACATAATGATAATTGACTACATAATACAAGTGTAATGTAATACAACAGCTCTTCCTCATTGATGTTATCTTTATTTCAATTATGTAAATAGATTTGTATAAAGAAGAAAATGGCTGGCTTAAAATTAGCTAGTAACCATTTCGTCTTTAATGTTTGTAAACTGCCTAGAGTCACCTCTAGGTGAGATGGGTGGCATATAAATTGAATAATAAATTAAAAAACGTCTGAATGGATACATGTATACAATTTTCCAAGTCCAACATTTTAACTACATGTAAGTCTTCCCAAACCAGCAACATAGTAGATATTGTTGAATCCAACTTCCTCAGCCTCAGGGATCCAAACACATTATGATTAGGGAAATGATAGCAGGATTTCTTGCTATAGCTACTTTTAAATTAGCTAAGTTTAAGACTTTGGTGATCTATATACATTTGCGGGGGGGGGTGTTAAAACTTATTCTGGGACAAAGTCATGGACATCATCTAGGATAGCTATGGATCATGTCCTGGCATGCACAAGGCTGCATCACAGATGCAACAGATATGCCTGAAAAAATGTTTTCTAAGATCTTCCATTTCCTTTTCCTTTCCAAAACTACTAAATTGGAATTTTGGAATTAGATTACAAAGTAGTACAGGAGGAAAGAATAAACATATTCCTTTCCAAACAACTTTGCTAACTTTAAAATACCTACCAGTATATGGTTGTCTAGGGATCTCTGTATTTTTGTTTGTATACATACAATTATCTGTTTATATGGAAACAGCAGAACTCCTATAGCCCATCTATTCTGTTGTAAGGCTGTGATAAAATCATAAAGTTCAGGTACTGTCCCAAAGATTTAAAGCAGTAATTTGTTGTAAAGAAATAGTTCAGTCCTCTCTCCCCACTAAAATATGGGGATAATATTAACAAGTTGTAATACCTATTAGCCAGTGGACAGCCACAAAATGGGCACCAGTAGAAAATAAGAGCCGCAGGGCATGAGGTAATGATTCCACCCAGGGCAGTCTGAGTGAACTGTTAGTTCAAGAACCAGAAGTTATGATTATAAAGGATTTCCTGAGTATGAAATGTAATGCTTCCTAACAGCAGGCATGTTTGCTTCCAGAAATCTGGCTCTATGCCAGAAGAGAAGGGAAAAGTCCCATCTGGTTTATTTTAGATGCTTTTTGGGGGGAGGGGGAGGCACATAGTTTGCTGATGATGCCATGATAGCATCAAATTATGCCCTCCAGGCACTTGAGGCATCTACAATTTGTCCCCTATTTATTGGTCCTGGAACTGGTTTTTTGGGAAAAAAAAGGTTTCTTTCAAACCCATCATTGTAATATACTCTATTCTCAACAATATAAAACAATTCAGTTGCAGGTTGTGAAGACTGTCTTGCATTTCCCTAAGGTTCTGCCTTCCAGATATACTAAGACTGCATATCCTGGAGTGGTCATTGGACAGGGTTGCTGAAAATTACAGGCTAAAAACATCTGGAAGCCATCTGATTTAGGAATTATGCACAAAATTCCATTCAGTATGAGCCCAAGAGCATTTCCTAAGAAAGTCCCAGTTGTTTTAGTAAATAGGTTATAATAAGAGATTAATCAGAAGTAATTCTATTATAGTACCTTTTCTCTCAACCTCTGCTTTTTTTTCATTGTTGAATTGAAGTGCTACCCACCTCTACTTAAACTGGTTTAAAACACACTGGTTTGAGATTTACCATCCCTTTGGCCTATCTTTAATCTGCCACGAGGGGGTGGCCAACGTCACAGCTCTACGGGTGTCTCCCGTGGTAGCTCCATGGGAAACCCCGAATCCCAGCTGCTTGGGGACCCTGAGCCGCACTGGAACCGGGTTGGAACCACCCTGGAGGGGCGTGGAGAAGAGAGGCACTGGTCGGTGGTCTGGGGGGACTTGCAAACCCCCCAGGGAACTGGCACCAGCCTCTCGACCAGCAGCTGTGGAAGAGACTCTATCATCATTAGCTGGGACGGCCACGATTGGAACGATAGGAGCAGACAGATCATGAATTGCTTGGGTGACAAGATCTAAGTGTTTGTGCTGGAGAGGTGTGAAGAAGTGTTGAAGCTGGGTGAGTGTTTGGCCAATTTAATGATAAAAAGAAGAAATTTAAAAGGAGACAAAAGAGATGCCAAAATGGGGCGAGCGGCTATTTAGCAATTGGAAATACCATAGAGAGAGTTAAAGGAACAGATTTTAAAAGCCCAGGAAATTTGAGGATGTTTTTATAATTGGACTTGGTGGAAGTTAAAGAGACTGAAAAAGAACAAAGAATTTGAAGAAAATATCCCATATGTGGGTCTAAAGTGTTTTGGAAAGTTTTGTGAAATAATTGTATTGCATTGGAAATCTGGTAACACCATCTGCTGGTTGGAAGAAATATTGCAACAATTTGTGGAAAGATAGAGAAAAAGGAAAATTGGTTGACAGCTGTGAGGACTGACTTTGCTTACAAGAAAAGATAACCTTGGAACTGTGAGAATCTGAAAGGAGAGTCTGCTGAGCTACGGTGTTTGATTTTGACTTATCATGGTGATGGAAGATAATAAGACTGTGAACTGGAATGAAATATATTAAAAGTGGATATCAGAATAATGAAACAAAGAAACTATAAGCTTTAATCAAGAGAGATTTAATTATGGAAGAGTGTGTGTATGAAGAATTAATTGAGTTATTAAAATATATTTATGAAGACATAAAAACTTATATCTTGGAAATTAGAGGTAATAAGAAAGCAGAAATGAAGTTGGAATATATATAACATTCAGAACCTACAGTGTTGGAAAATAAGAATGAAGCACATTGAAGAAAAAGGGATTAATAATAAAAACAAGATGATTTTACTGGGATTTACAGTGACAAGACAGGGGTAGATAGGGAGGAGTATCACCCCCCCAAAAGAACCAATCAAAAAATAGAAGAGGTAACAGGGTGAACGACCAGGCAGAATTGTGAGGAGAATTCAACAAATAATATACTTAAAAGGAAGAAAAGGAATTCAGAAAAAAAGATTATATATATATCAAATCCCAGTTCAAATCCCAGTAAGGGTATGGCTATCTGACGAAAGCTAAATAGCTCGAAATAGATCTATAATAGTCTCCCTTTATTTTCATTTATCAGCAAAAAATGCTACGCACACACACACACACAAAAGAAAGAAAGAAAGAAAGAAAGAAAGAAAGAAAGAAAGAAAGAAAGAAAGAAAGAAAGAAAGAAAGAAAGAAAGAAAGAAAAAGTTAAGAGAGGGGGAGGAAAGGGAAAAACTCACAAGAAGTGGAATTTCTGAGAGACCATAGGAGAATGGATGAAGAGGGGAGGTTAATGGAATGGAAGAGGGGTGATAAGATATGTTAATAGTTTTATTTGTATCAATGGTATTAATTGTATATGATTAATTATGGTATAAGGTTTTTATGGAAGAGAGGTATATGATGATAAATTTATGATTAGTGATGATGTAAGATATATTATAGTAAATGCAATTGTTGGAATGTGATAAAATTTGTATAATTATTATCTTAATAATAATTAAGATGTGAAACCTCTGGGGCAGCTTAGGAGTTCATGGATTCCATGACAACCATGGACCTGACCCAAGTAATCAAGGGTCCGACTCATGAGGGAGGTCACATGCTTGACCTAGTGTTTCTCTCAGGACAGTGGAGAGATGATATGAATCTAGGGCATATAGTCACCACCCCATTGTCGGGTCAGATAATTTCCTACTAAGGTTGGATTTCACAGCCCCACTCCTCCCCTGCAGGGAGGCGTGACTGACTAGGTGGTTCTGCCCCAGGCACCTAATGGAGCCGGAAGGATTCCAGAGGAACTTGGGGAAATACCTGAAACCCTAGTCCACAATTAGTCTGAGTCCCTAGTGGCTGCCTGGAACACTGCAGCATCAGGGGCATTAGATCGGATTGAGCCTTTGCGACCTCTCCGTGGCAGTGGATCCCGGAAAGCTCCCTGGTTTACTGAGGAGCTCCGGGACATGAAGTGCCACAAGAGACGTCTGGAGTGATGCTGGAGAGCCAGTAATCTCCTAGGCCCTGACTTGTGGGGTGCCTCAGGGTTCGGTCCTCTCGCCCATCCTGTTTAACATTTACAAGAAACCGCTGGGGGAGATAATCCGTCGACACGGGGTGAGTTTTCAACAGTATGCTGATGACACCCAGCTGTACATTTCCACCCCGTTTCAATTCAGGGAGGCAGTGGATGTAATGTGCCAATGCCTGGACGATGTCAGGATCTGGATGGGCAGGAACAGGCTCAAGCTTAACCCTGACAAGACTGAGTGGCTCTGGATATTGCCCCCTAAGGACTATGTCAACTGTCCCTCCTTGGTTCTTGGGGGAGAAAAACTAACTCCCTCGGAACGGGTTTGCAATTTGGGAGTTCTCCTAGATCCACAGCTAAAATTAGACCAACATCTTACAGCTGTGACTAGGGGAGCCTTTGCACAGGTCCGCCTGGTGCACCAACTGCGACCATATTTGGAGAAAGAGGCTCTACTCACAGTCACTCATGCCCTTGTCATCTCTCGATTGGACTACTGTAATGCGCTCTACATGGGGCTACCCTTGAAGAATATCCGGAGACTTCAACTGGTGCAAAATGCGGCTGCGTGTACTGTGGTGGGTGTCTCAAGATACATCCACGTAGCACCCATACTCCGCCAGCTGCACTGATTGCCCATTGGTCTCTGGGTGCAATTCAAGGTGTTGATTATCATTTTTAAAGCCCTACATGGCTTAGGTCCAGGTTACCTTCGGGACCACATCCTACCTCATACTTCCCTTCGACCGTCAGGTCCCACAGAGTGGGTCTCCTCCAGGTCCCGTCAACCAAACAATGCCAGCTGGTGGGGCCTAGGGGGAGGGCCTTCTATGTGGGGGGCCCCGTTCTCTGGAACCAACTACCCCCAGAGATCCGGATTATTCCCACCTTGCTGGCCTTCCGAAAAGCCATCAAGACATGGCTCTTCCTGCAGGCAGGGTGACTGAGACAATTTTACATCCTAGGTCTTCCCCATGTATGTATGGTTTTGTATGTTTTTTAAATTCTTTTTTAATACTGTTTTTAAATTATTATATTGTTTAGTTGTTCTTTAAATGTTGTATGCCACCCTGAGTCCTCAGGGAGTAGGGCGGCATATAAGAACACTAAAATAAATAAATAAATAAATAAAAGGTTTTTAGTATAAGTTAATAATTTTATATCAGATTAGTATATGATGGTTAAAATTAAATCTTGATGATGAAAAAGGTGATGAATTAAGGGGGGAAAGGGGAGAAATAACAGACTATAGTAGGTAAATTATTGGAAGGTTATAACATTTGAATAATTACTATTTTTAAAGGTTTTTACATAAGATTTGTATAATTTATAAATTTGATTTAATGTTAAAAAGAATTTTGATAATTACTGAAATTGTTGGAATGTTATAAGATCTGTATAATTATTACTTTCAAAGGTTTTTATATAAGACTATATAATTCATAAATTTGACTTTATGTTGAAAAGATTTTTGATAACTAGGGGGCTTTTGGTATATTGGGAAGTTGGTAATGTTACCAACCAATGGATGGAAAGGGAGTTCTGAAAAGGTAAAAGAGATTAGAAATTTAGGGAATCTAGAAATGACAGAATAAAATAAAATGAGTAAAGATTTAAATTGAGGTAAGGGAGGAGTATGGCCTAAAATTTAAAATATAAACAGGATGGATTTGAAGGATAAATAAGAAAGGAGGTACAAGAGACAATGAATATGTATGGAAGATAAGCTACAGCGATTAATTTGGAAGAATATTGAAAATTAAAGGTGGTAGACCCAGGCGACAAAAATAGGTGGCAAGGAGGCAGCATTAGAATAATAGTAAATATATCTAGAAGAATATAATATTATATATATATATATATATATATATATATATATATATATATATATATATATATATATATATATATATATATATATATATATATATATATATATATATATATATATATAAACATGGATAAAAGGAAAAATACAAGTTTAAGAGTAGCACCGATGATGAAATGAAGTTAGAGATTTGAGTTACTCGTCTTTTAACCATAAAATGGATTATGATTAGATGTACTCAGGGAAGGGGCAAGAGGGAGGAAGAGGAAGTAGAAAGGAAGGGGAGAGGAGGAGAGGAGGGAAGTAGGTAAGAGGGAGAGAAGGAGAAAGAAGGTAGAGGGAAGAGAAAGAGATAGAGGGGAGGGAAGTAGAATGAAATATTGAGGGAAAGCAGACGGGTGATAAAAGTACAAAAGGTGCAAAATTAGGAAGTTTGATTATGGTATATTGGATATAAATGTATAATTATATATGTTTTGACATGATTTATGGTATATGTATGGATACTTATATGAAGTTGGTGGAAAAAATAAATAAAAAAATAAAAAAATCTGCCACCATTTCTCTGTTTATATGGACAAGCAAATGAAGGTATCATAATTATGTCCCTGCTGAGTGCTTTAAGCAAAATAGCTATTGATTCAACTAGCTCTGTTTTCCTACAAAAATTGCACCAGAGATGGGGCATGAAATTGACCAACATGCAAAGCCTGCCAAAGATAATTCTTCTGGAGATAATTCTTTTCTACTCTAGCCCAGTGTTTCTCAACCTTGGCAAACTGAAGATAATGTGGACTTCAACTCCCATAATTCCTCAGCCAGCAAAGCTCTAACAAATTTATTTTCAGAGCAGATGTGGTTGAGTCAGGAAGATAACTGCCTGAATACTTTAACACCCTGGCTATCAAAAAGCACCCAAAGCTACAGGGAAGGAGGCAAAAGGAACAACAGAAGAGTAGCTGACCAGGCCCCAAAGCAAAAGGGATAGATGAGCTTAGATTTGCCTTAAGTGATCAATAGTACCAGATTGATCTACGTTCTAGTACTCATCTAATAACAGCTGTAGTGGTACTTGGGCTTATCTAACCTATAGACTGTGGGCAAGATTAAAGCAATTTCCAGGGGAGACGCCCCCCTCAAAAAAGATATTGTTGTGCTACAGAAACCATCATGAGATGCTAGCAATATAATGTTATCAATCCATGATTTATTTATATCATTACTTTCATTTTTATGCAAGCAGTCTAAACCCAAGATGTACAAAATACTGAAAGTTCTAATCAAGGAAGGCAGCTTAGGTACAGTTAATGTGACAGGAAGGTAAATAGAAGTGTGGATTGTGTAAATAGATCTAGCATAGTTATAAAGATGCTTTATAGTGAAATATACTTATGAAAGGGAGATATCTGTACCTCAACTCCATCCAAAAAGGATATGATTTATATATCTCCATGTGGGGGGAAAATATGGTCTGAGGCCATGGTTTGAGAAAATCTGCTTAAATCACTAAGTTTGGTCTTCAAGTTGGATTTTTTTTAAAATAGTTGTATGAAAATTGGTTACCTTTTGAATATTTAAGCTATGTTTTCAATGTGTTTGATCTGTCCATTTGTGAATAAATTTGAGCACTTAAAAACACACCGAAAACTCCATTGATTTTATTCCAAAGAAATCAAGTCAAATCTGATAAGTACTGCAGCCTTCCAAAATAAATTAGCTTAAAAGTTACCTCCAACATCTGAAAGGAAAACTGAGGATGCTCATTTGCCAAAGTCTGTTTCAGAAAATGAGTCCAATCAAGATGGCTTCATTGGAGCATACAAGATCCTAAAGAAAGGCAAGGCAGTATATCAACATGTCCCATGGCATCTGCAACAGTACTTTCTTTACATTCTTTTAATATAACTAAAATAGGTAAAGTGTCGGCTGCCAGCATATTTATTTGCAGCAATGCTGTTGGACCCATTTGGATAGTAAAAAACTGGCAGACATTTTCTCAACAGGCAATTCGACCAAAGGCTTTTTTAAACTATGTGTGCCGCAAGCTCTCAAAATTTTAAATCATTTGAAAACTTGCTTAGTCCTAAGCATTCATCACACATCATTGTTTGCATTATAGCCCAGAAATGTTATCCGTTATATGTGTATAGAGACTCGGGAACAGGTTGGAAAGACAAATATGACTCAGTGCTTCTGAAGTGAAATATTGAGCAAAATGTAGCATGGGAAAAACAGAATGCAGGGCACACGCCTAGTTATTTACCAGTAAAAAGTAGCCATTCTCCTCCACTGGATGCTGCTGTCCTTTTTTAAACAAAATTTTTGTGGGTCATTTGTGGATTCTGGCCAGCAATGTGCACATCGGAAACCTTTTTTCTCCAGAGGATAGGAAAAAGAAATGGAATAGATTGAACATTTTTAGCTGCTGCTCTGAAGCTCTGGATGAACTAAGAGAATTTTTTTAAAAAAACTAGTTTGTATAATTAATTCCTCCTAGCCTCAAGGTGATTTCTCAATGTGATTTCTGAAACAAATTCAGTTTTAGAAACACTTGATGGTCAGAGAAGAACAATCTGAATAAAAGTTGGGAGTTATCTTCTTTGTAGACTGACCACAAAGGAACTTTGTTGACTCCAAGAATGTGGTTTTTTAAAAATAGCCACAAAAAATTAAGCTGCCAGTTTTTCAGTACATGTTGACAGAATGATCCCTTGTAAATGCTGCATGACTAACAACATTTTCCTTAGCTTTCACATGTTATTTGTGACTTTTTTTTTTGAATGATTTCCTAAGCAGGTGTTTCCTTCATCTTTAAAGCAGGAAGACATATGATGGATTTAAATGTATGAAGCTTATTTCTATGCCTTTGTTAAGTTCAGGCAGTTTGCTGGCTTTTGGAAACCCCACTGGCAATGAAATTTAGCAAAACAGTTCCTTGAATCAGTAATTCCTCTGTGTTTGTGTCACTGCCCTTCAGTGCTTTATCACAGCCTACACCAAACTCAAAACTTTCAGATGTGATGCGTACAGCTGGCTAGAAGTGTGGGAGTTGCAGTACTACATCTTTTAAAGATGACAGATTGGTGGAGGCTATTTTATTTTGGTGCATTATTGTAACACATATTTGTGATGTCTACTCACACCTAATCTTTTCCTCAGGCAGCAGCAATGGCAGTAGTTTACCACTGTTCCTCACTTCTCTCAGACACGATCACTTTCTTCAAATAGGTGCATTTAGTTTATTATGGTATTCCAATTCTTCTTTCAAAGGACTACTTTTTAAAAAATCACATAGAAGCTGTTAGTTAAGCAGAAAAATAACAAGAATAAGAAATATTATTTAATACTTTCCTTGCTAGAAATTTATATTCTCAAAATGTCACTCATTCCTATCCTAAATAAACCCATTTTTTCCTTTCAACATGCAAAAGACACAGTTCCTTAGCAGTCAGAAATATGTACATTGGAAATTCCCTATATTGGTTTACAAAAAGTTGGTTAAGCTACTTTTTTATAGTGACCAAGCAAAATTTTGATGTCATCGTACCCCTTATGGAAGATGGAAAGATGCTCTGCATTTTGAAATATTGGCAGATTTTTAGTATTATGTTGTAAAAGCATTTTTCATTACCACAAAACATCTGTGATGCCCAGAATTTAGCTTTTCTTTCTTTGTTTCTCCTCTTTTGCCTTCTGAAATGGTTTGCAAAATAATCTATTCCCCTCTTTTCTGCATCCTTTACCTTTTTAAATAATATTCGGCATGTGAATGAATTTTATCATTCTTCCAGCACAAAAACACAGCTTTTTAGGATGCAGCTATACACACTTACTACCTAAGTTTACTTCAATTCTCAGCTGCCATGTATGGGAAATTTGGGCAGTTAGTTTGTTCTATTGGATAAGGCATCAGGCTAGAAACCAGGAGACTGGGAGTTCTAGTCCTGCTTTTGGCAGGAAAGCTGGCTGGGTGACTTAGGGCCAATCAACTCAACTTACCTCACAGGGTTGTTGTGAGAAAATAGGAGAAGAAAGGAGCATTAGGTATTTTTACCTCCTTGAGTTATTCCCCAAAATAATATCGACTTATAACAATTCATTTAATAACCATTCAAATTTACAATGGCACAGAAAAAAGTGACCTTTGACCAGTTCTCACACTTATGACCATTGCAGCATCCACACAATTACATGATCAAACTTTGGGTGCTTGGCAACCAGCAGCTATTTACGATGGTTGCAACATCCCAGGTTTCTGGGATTGTCATTTGCAACCTTCCTAGGGAACTTCTGACAAGCAGAGTCAATCGATGAAGCCAGATCCGCTCAATGACTACATGATTTACCTAACAACTGCAATGATTTGCTTAACAACCATGGCAAAAAAGGTCATAAAATGGGGCATGACTCATTTAATGACTGGTTTGCTTAACAACAGAAATTTTGGGCTCAATTTATGGTCATATGTCAAGGATAATCTTAAAGTGGGTTAAAACAATCTAAAAAAACATGTAATCTTGGACTGGAATCCCCTTTTCTTCTTCCCTTCATAGTAATAATGAGGGAAAACAATAAGGATGTGATGCGTTGTAACATGTGCATCCAATTTCCATGATGAACAAAATGCAAGAAGGTATCAAGGGAAATAGGAGCATCCTTTTCAGTCCCTGATAATGGCATAACATAACAAATCAACTGCACATTTTCTGAAGATCATATTACTTAATTATATCTGATACATATTCATTTTTCAAGAGAAACAAAAAGTTACCAGAGGAATATCTCTCAGATGCCATCAGAAGGCTTGTTACTTTTATTTTATAAAACACAGATGAAAATACATGATCCCTCATTTATGGACCAGTGGTGGGTTGCTGCCAGTTCGGACCGGTTTGCCCGTACCGGTGGCGGGAATTTGCCCCCCCACTCACTGAACCGGCAGCGATGGCCGGCTGGCGATGCCCCCGAACCGGTCCTCCGGTCGCTGCTCCTTGAAAGCGGCTGGCAAAGAACCCTCTACACATGCGCAGAGGGTCATTTGCGCGACATGACTTCCGACACAATGCGAACCAGTAGGGAAAGTAAGTAGAACCCACCCCTGTTATGGACCATTCATGGCAAAGAACATAACTATTTCTTTCATGTTCCAGATCTCCCTGACCAATTCTGAAAGATGATTAAAAGGAAATCCAAAATTCATAGTGTCTTATACTTCTATCTGAAGACCATACAGTACCTGGTTCAAAATATCCACATACTTAGCCCAACTCCGAAGATAATATTTTGGATCTCACTTTAATATCATCCCAGCTACATTGTCATATCACACTTGAAGTTTTATTAAATGCAAAGCAAACTCCTCCATACTCAGCCGTGCCCTCCTCTCCCACAGAACTGCAGGGTCACCAAATCAGCTTTGATTATAGGTTTCCAACAGTTCCCTGAATACAATTTCAAAGATACATGTACTGAATATGAATTTGATTTTTAACTCACAGTTTCAGCCTTACGAGTCATGCTGAATCTGATCTTGGTTTATTGCAGCAAAATGTATAATTGAAGAATATTAACAGAATGATTGGAAAGTGCCATAAAATCCACTTCTTTCACCAAATATTGCAAAATTGCCTTAAAGGGGTTTTAGGAATGTCTGCATGTTGGTTTGGCTAACCAAACTGTGTGAAAATGAATTAAAACCATAAATGTCCATGTCTCTGTTGCATACAGATAGGAGTGTTGCTATCTTTCTACTAATATGCTGAAAATAATGGCATTGCCACACTGATATGTGTTTTCTCCTTCAGATTATAACCTACAACAGGGGGATCATTATCACCTAAGCTAAGATGCTTTTGACGCAGGTCAAATATTTTATGGAAACCAATTATTCATTAGCTCAGAACATGAATCTAGAGATCCCTAATGTTGTCCTGAAAAACAAAATTACTATTATGATCATGGATTTTAAACCAGAAAGATATCTTTTTTTCTCTACTTCCATCCACACTGCAAAGAATTTATCTCACACAAATTCATTCCAGAGTGGAAAATAAAAAGAAAGAGGATTTTTCCCCCAGTTATTCCAGAATTTTGAATGTTATCATACCACAAATAATAATTATAAGTCAAGAGAAATGCATTTTTCCGGGATTATTGAATTTCCTCGGCACAAGTTAGCATCCTCAGTATGTGTCAAGGAACAGCATATAGCTTCTCATCGATGGAATGCATAAAAAAATATATTTGCATAAAAGTAGCTTATGGTTGCTTATGGCAGGATTATGACAAAATAGGATAGCCTTCTTTGTACATTCTCTATTTTAAAAATGTCATGTGAAGTCAACCAAAATCCACAGTAAGCAATATAGGTCAATAGCTATTTCCCCAACTGGTGATGACCATAGAAGATGGAAGATTGTAACCTTGAATGTGAGAGGAATAAATGATAAGGAGAATGAAGTACAAATGAAATGAAATAAAAATAGATATATTGAAAAGCTGAAACAAAAAGGAAAAAGGATGTAACAGTTCTGGATAAGGCTGATCTAATCCTATAGTAATGGACACATACAGGAAAATGAAAATGAAAGTTTAATTTTGAATAGGTTTAATTATAAAAGAGCTAAAATACATGTTAGATATTCTGAAATAATGTTATTAAGATTGTTGTAACTGCATATGAAAGTAGAAATCCATATGTTGCTGATAATTGCATGTTATGCTCCAGTGATAGTATAAAAGAAACAGATACGAGTTTGGGCAGCTAATTATGCAACATTTTGAATGAATTTAATCGACAGAAGAACATATTCTGCTCAGTGGGATGAATAGATTGATGGGAACAAGACGGAGATTTTTTTTTGAGAATTGTTGCTATTTGGTGAAAATCTGTTTAGATGAAAGTTTGTTTCCTTTGCATTCGTGGTCTAAGCACAAACATGTTCATATGTAAACATGGTAAAGAAATTAATATAAACCTAAAAGTATAATTGGTTTAGTAGTTTATTATGAAAAATGGAAAGAAATAGTGAATGTAGAAAGCTGATTAGAAAGCTGATTCTGAATGTAGGGCAGATCATTCTTTGGTATGTATTGAGTCAATCTTTGAGAAAAATGAAAAAGGTTAAGAAGTGAAAGAAATTAGACTAAAAGTAGAATGACTACAGGAAGAAAAGGTACAATTCTGTGTGATACTGTTAGAAGATAGTTTGATCTTCCAACAAAATGAACAGATAATAGACCTAAGGGGGTGGGGGGAGTAAGGAAAAGGTAGTATGAAAGCGAGTGAAAGGAATTGTGTTTCAAAGTGCTTCAGAAGTGCATGCAGTCACACTAATGGGAAGTAAGAAAAAAAGATGCATGATGAAATTGTTAACGGAAAGAGCCTGTGTGTGAGAAAAATGCATATAAGAGAAGGGTAATTGCAAACAATGAGGAACAAAATTACAAATTGTACAGCATCTACAGAGAGAATGTGGTATCCTTGAAATAAACTATGCATGAGGATAAATGGAATGCCCAGGGAGTCGTTCAGTATTGAACAGGAAGTAAGGCAAAAACAGCTGAACTCTCCTTAGTACTTAGGGGTAAATAAGTAATAATACTGTAGTGATATTAGAGGTCTGCTGGGATGGAACCAGGGGTGAAATGCTGACGGCTCTATCCGGCTCACGCAGGCTGGAAGCGCCAGTGGTGTGAGGTTTGGTGAGCCGGTAGCAGCGGTGGGAGACTCCGCCCACTGGGACGTCGGTCACATCCTAGTTTTAATCCTCTGCACATGCACAAAGCCTTCTGCGCATGCGCAGAGGGTCAAAACCGCGACGTGATGACAGCGCGCGCACTTCTGAGCCAGTAGGGAAGCAGGCTGCATTTCATCCCTGGATGGAACACAAATGTATATGTACTTTTGTATATAGGCAATATCATGTTGTTTGTTTGGAATTTGAATGATCTGCATTGGGCGTTACAAAGAGTGTATGATGCAATAAGAAATATGAATCAGAAATCAATATATCAATTATTGAAGTAACAGTATTTACTGTTACTGTGAAACAGTATTTCACAGAGAAAATAAATTATAAATAAATTACAAAAAACTAGACCAGTAGATTAATTTGTGTACCTTTGTAGGATAATTTCTGAAAATGGGAAAAAGAATGGAAAATGTTAAAGACATATAAATATCAGTAGAAAGGTAGCAGGGAGTATTCAGCTGTCAAAGAACAATGTCAAATAAGTGGAAATAGTAGTAGTATTGTACTGTAGTACTGTAAATTAATTTACAGTTATTGAGCATACAGTTAGATATAGCATGTACGAATACAACAGAAACAACTTAGACACATAAAAGTAACTAAAATCAAACAAGTAGGAGAACCATTAAGAAGGAAGACAAAGATTATATTAATCAAATAATGTAGTGTAAGTAAATTAATTCAGGCTTTATGAGTTTTTGTCTCATAAAGGTCTTGGAGACTAGCCACTGAATGAAAACATATGTGTATAAGAGTGTGAAGTTATAGTTGGTTATATAAAGAGAAATATTGAAATGTATTACAGTACTTAAGAAGTGTGTATGCTGGTTTACAAAATATAAGAGATGAATAAATGTGTATTCAAATGAGTATATAACAGTAAGTATAGATGGTGTGTTCACAGAGAGAGAAATAAATGAATATCAAATTGTAAAACATATGTATGATGGAACAGTAAATGCATCAAGAGGAAAGAAAAATCGAGTTGATGAGTCCTGAAAAAGAAAAAAAGAAAAGTATAAAAGAACAAAATGTAGTATGAATGGATGTGATCGAAATAAGGATGGTTTGGGAAGGTAGAAAGGTATGGAAGGTAGAAAGGGCATAGAGAATGGTGTTGGTTAAAACAAGTTTTAGCTAAGTTTTCTTTTTATCATTTCATGCAGACAAATCTGAGCAAATGGTTTTGTCTACAAATGGTTGCATTGCTTTTTTTTTTTTGCTTGTTTTTCCATATCCAATTAGCAGTGTAAAAATGTAAGTAAAATGAAGAAGAAGAGAAATAGAAGGGAGGAGAGATGAATTAGCCTATGACAATTTTTTTCTAGGCCTGGCTTCTTCCACCTAACCTATTGCAATTTGTTTTACATTACGTTTGAAGATAATCCAGAGGTTGAGCTGGTGCAAAATGCATCTGCCAGTAAGTATTGACTAGAACACTAGTTCAGCATAATAACATATATATTGCAAGAGCTACACAGTAGACAGTTGCTTTCAAGTCCAGTTCAAGGTGCTGGTTATCATCTATTAAATCATTTAATGTTACATATGAAAAGGTCTGAGTTCAAATCTTCGACAATCCTCACTCATTGCTCTTGGCAACACACCTCAAAGGAAAGCAAGATTCTTATTGAAAGGCGTAGATAATGATTACAATAATGTCAGTAACTGGGTTGCTTTCACTTAGAATCCATTTTCTTTCCCAGGATAACAAGGGAAAGACTTTTCAGTATTTTACTCAAAAGTTCTTACGAACTCATGACTGATAAGAGGAATGTCCAGTCAGTCAGAATGTGAATCTCTCTCAGGCTCTGAACTCAGTCATGAATTTGCTATTACAAATCAGGAATACAGAACAGTCAGGCATTTATTCAAGCAAGGGTAGGAATTTTTCTATGATCAGATGTTCCATTTGAAAAAGGATCCATTGTTTCATGGTTTAGAGTTGCAAGAGACTCGATTAGCTCAACCACTTTTTTCCATGTTATTTTCCTGGAAAAGTTAGAGTTGTTCCTCAGAATTTTGCCACCAGACTTTTGCAGTTCTTCTCTGGAGGGTAGGGGATGAAGGGGATCAAAAATATTTGATTTTGGAAATCAATGTTAGTGGTAATTTCAACATATGTTTAAACTTTTTGCATTCTTTTTAAAAATATTTTACTTGTTTACTTTTTGTTCATTGCCTTCAGTACTCAGTGAAATAGAAAGTAAGGGGAGACATAAAATAAACAAATAATAAAGAAGTTTTAGAGAATGTGTTCATGGATCCTTTGTTACCCATCCAAGACTGGAAGATATTCTCCTGCAGAATATAAAAGCCCCTACTTCACATTCAATAGGCTTACTGAAAAAGGTAGATAGATCCATATCCATATAGAAGACATAATTTCATTCTCTAGCATCTAGAGAAGGAATGGATAAGAAAGATTCCTGCGTCAAGACCTAACAAGCTACTGCAACAATTTTCTACTCCTTTTAAAAAATAGATGGGGAACTGGTCTGTTTCAGGAGAATATACAGTAGCTCCTTGTGCTAATGCCACTATAGTGGCAAAAAGAACAAAGAGAAATTGAAGGGCTGCCACACATTGTTCCTTTCATGCTGAGTCAGGTAGTTTACTGGAATCAATCCAATTTCTATAAATTCTCAACCTTGCATGAAAAATAGCCATTCTTAAAGAGGAGTTGAATGCAGACATACACTGCCAAAGAGATAGGTGGGTATTTGTTGTAGATATTAAGCTACTGACTTCTCCTGCAACCTTTCAGGAAAGTAGTACTGCATTTTGGTTATACTTGGGAGGAATAAAATCTGTGTTGTAGTTGCTAGGAAACTACAGGATGGGCTTCCAAATTATACTGAAAGTATAATACAGTTTTCTGCTAGTCTGAATTTGGCAAATGGTCATATCATACCAAATCCTGCAAACAGAAAACAGGATAGATGTACAGTATGGAACTAAAAGACCAATTATACTAGGAATGGATGACATTTTTTCTTTCCTGTTTTTGTGGCTACCTTATCACAGAAAGGACATAGACACACATATAGAGTAGGCTTACATAGGCATACATAGGATACTTACTATGCCTCCTCCCTACTCAAAACGTTGTCTAGATTGTCTAAAAGAGCCGAGGTGGTGCAGCGGTTAGAGGCAGGTACTGCAGGTCACTTTAGCTGACACTGATCCGCAGGTCAGCGGTTCAAATCTCACCGGCTCAAGGTTGACTCAGCCTTCCATCCTTCCAAGGTAGGTAAAATGAGGACCCAGATTGTTGGAGGCAATATAAATATACATTGCTTAATGGTGTAAACAGCTTAGAGAGTGCTTGCACTGTGAGGCGGTATATAAATCTCACTAAATAAATAAATAAATAAATAAATAAATAAATAAATAAATAAATAAATAAATAAATAAATAAATAAATGAATAAATGAATAAATAAATAAATAAATAAATAAATAAATAAATAAATAAATAAATTTCAGATTTCCAGAATTTGTTTTGTGTTTGACCAGTTTAGAAATACCCTTAAATGAAAATTTGTGACTCCAGGAATGTATTCTGAAAATAATTCATAGTTCATTCTTTGACTCAAAAATATTCTTATCTACAACAAACTTTCTTCTACAAAAAAAATTAGTTGTTTTTTTCATTAGAGATCAGTTATGACTGACCTATTGTTATTCTTGTTGTTGTAATTTAGCATTACACTGAATCTGACTTCCAAACTGATTTGATTAATTTTCCAAGTTCAAATTCCTATACCACAAGGCTTTCTTAAAACAATTTTATCTCATTTATGCTTGAGCAATAAACTCTTTCTCTTAACCACAAGTGCTGTGAAGAGCTACAGCATGCTAAAAAAAAATGGATGAAGCCCTATTTAGCATTTGAAGAACCGTAGTCAACTGAATTTCTAAGCAACAGAGCCCATAGCAACCACATCTCCACAAAGTACTACAATATGTGAAATGCTACTATTCATATAGCAAACACATTGTGCATCTCAGGTAGATAAAGGAGCTTTCAAAGACACGAAACTATTTTCCTAACCTTGGATGACACATTACTTCTGCTAGAAGTAATTTGTTTTGCAATTGTTAAACTGAAGCCTGTTCCAAAGCCTCAAAGGACTGTTCCAAAGATATATAATTTTAATACTTTTCTTGCAAAACCAGGGAATTTCCGTGGTATTTTCTGGTGCTTTTCCACTTTAAAAAAATCTCTTCTGCTTTTTTGCTAAAAAAAATCCAGGTCTCTTTTATTTATTAACCAGACACAATGTTTATAGTTTTGTAGTTTCAACCAGAGGTGGGTTGCTCCCGGTTCTGACTGGTTCTATAGAACCAGTAGCAGGAATTTCCTCCCTTTTGCCGAACCGGGAGCGATTGCCAGTTGGACATGCCCCCAAACTGGCTCTCTCAGCAGCGCCTATGGTGCCGCCATCTTGTTTTTGGCTTTTGCGTACACACAGAAGCTGTTTTTGGCACTGCACATGCACTGCACATGCACATGCGCAATGCGCACGTGGCCACATGGCGCAGGAGGAAGCGAACCGGCGGTGAGGTAAGTTAGAACCCACCCCTGGTTTCAACTTAGCAGATGACAGCACTGGCTGCTTTTCTCACGGTTTTGAAACTAAGCGTGCTCAGTCAGTTAGTACTTGGATAGAAGACCAGTACTTGGATAGAAGAACTCAGGGTCTTCCAGTTTCTAGGCTGATGCCTGAACCATTATACAAAACTGACTCTTTCCAAGTAATTACAAGGCATGAAATTTAATTTGAAGATGTCTTTAGCTTTAGAAAGAACAACCAACCAACAGTAATGACTCAGTCTGTTCTCCCGTACTGCAAAACCTGCCAGGCTCCATGGTTTAACAATAAATTGAGGGAATCTTCTCCATTACTGGTAGAAAAACATTCAGCAGATCTATTTCAAAACATATCCATTATTTTTATATACCTGATGTCAGAAATAACAAAACTTAAAAAAATAATGCTATAGTGTACCTTTGGAGAATGAATTTTCTGTCATATATTCTAAATTAAAAGATGTTTTTGTTACAATCTTCATATTCCAAGAACTGTATCTGTGGATGTGTCAATTAATGCAATTTATGATATTGATAGGATACCCAAAAGGACTCAATCAAGTTCCTTTTATTTGACACTTGCCCCAAATAAATATACAAGTACTCAGCATCTAATCAATGTGAATAACACATATATATTTAGTCATTACTGGAAATGTTGCAATATTCTATTTAGTGGTGGCAGGGGATCTAATATCTTGTATACATCTTATTTGCAACTTTCCAAAAATATTAGGAGTATAAGAACCCACCAGTACATTTCAAGAACCTGAAATGGAACTTCAGCTGATTCATTCTGAAAATTAGAAATTCAGCTGTTTCCATCTAGGACAATTAGAATTAAATCTGTGGCCTGGATGCAGAGATTCCTTAAAATGGACTCATTTGTCTATTGACTGAATGGGGGGGAGCAGAAACACAGAAAGGTAACTGATAGAATTTGCTGACTTTTATAAAGGAACTAGAGTGTGATGACAAAGCATGTTAAATGTCACTGAAATTGGGTCACAAGCTTTTTGAGCCATATTCATTCAGGTTTGTTCTTCTATTGATTAATTAATTCATTTCAGCAAAATATATAGGAAATCTAGAGTATTAAGAAGAGGCAATGTATGCCCCCTTCAATGACAGCAATGTAGGAGGTTGGGGAGGGTTCCATTCATGCAATGAACCAGTTCATACAATGATCCAACTGATTTTATTTGGCTGTTATTGTGCAATTCTATCCATGCCTGCACAGAAATAAATACTGTAAACCTTATTGAAAGCTATGGGGCTTGTCCCACATAAGTATGTAGAACAGAGATGAGCAATCTGCATTCTGTCATTTCAAACCATCTTTTGAGGTTCTCAAATTTCACTAGATCTCCAATCATTTCACTAGTTCTCCAATCATTCATTGCCAATCATCCTTCTCCAATCATATTGCCAAAACTGGTAGCAAAATGCTGAATAACAGTGGTATAATTTTCTGCCATTTCAAAATTATCTCAATATTGTACGCCTTAAAATAGGCTTATGATGCTAACTTGTTACTTAAGCCATTCCCAACAAGAAGTCGAATATGAGGAAGAACAGATCACAGTTCCACCCATTTTTATGATGCAACATTATCCATTTCTGTGATGTACTATTGGTGCAGCTCTTGAAGATGAAAAGTATACCAAAAAGTTGACCTTAGTTGGAGAAAGATGGCAGGGATTTCAAGCTTATTTATCTAGATACTACTATCATGTTTGTGTCAGAAGTACCTCAAGGTGCTTCTGGGTGGAAATTTGTAGCTGGAGATATCACCATTGCCCAGGAGATGACTGGGGAGGCACTTCTTTCATGTCCTTGTTTTTTCCCACCAAAGTGGTACCTATTTATCTACTTGCATTTGAATGCTTTCGAACTGATGGACGGTCAAAACCAAGGCAAATTTATGGGAGCTCATTCCGTCACGCAGCTCGCGCCCTCAGGTTTTAAACTGCCAAGCGGTCGACCTCTCAATGGTCTTTTGGCTGAGCATTCAAACTACGTGAGCCACAGCGGCCCTTACATTTATCTAAATTAGATTAGATTATTAAGTAATGCTTAATAAGGTATGGAAGAACTAGGGTTTCTGCTTTCTCACATAAGCCCTGTCCCCCACAGATACGCATAAACAGTAAACATGATTCCATAAAACCAAAGTCCCCCGGTTTGGTTTGGTTTTCTTCCTTGTAGTCAGAATCATAATTGTTCCAAAATGCTTTGAAAACTGGAAGCTTAAATACTGAAATGCAAATGGAAATTTACATGCAGCAGAATTTTAATAACAGGCTCTGCTGTTCTTGACTGAATGACTTAATTGTAGAATATATTTTTCTGTGATATTGCATGAATTCTGTTTAGATCAGAGGCAATGCGACACATCTATGCTGATATTAGTATACGATTACCTTAAAATATCATATTAGTCTTCATTCTGCCCTATTGTGAAACATTCATAAAAGTTGTAATAATTCCTGCTCTTTATAAATACATTGTTAGAATTGCCACACGCAGTATCTTTTGGAAATATATTCCCATAATGTAATAGGCAAGTCCTGCTCATATTCTTTAATAATTGCTTGTTGAATGTACTCTTGCCAGGAAAAAAAAAACATTTTTTCGTGGATAAAGGGGTAGAATTTAAGTAAAAAGAAATTGTGAGATGGAGTCCTGTCTTAGGCACAAAGCCAATTGTGTAATCTTGGGCCAGTTACTCTCTCAGTCCTAGGAAGCAGGCAATGGGGGCTTGTCCAGGTAGTTGCCAGGAATCAGCAATAGCTCAAAGGTACAAAAATAATAAAATACTTTGTAAAACTCTGATACATCACTACTATTCATTATTATTTTAAGGATAAATACACATAATCATAGAAAAAAGGTGGGAAGAAAAGAAAATTAAACATAAGTTTAAAAAACCATTTAATTTCACGTTCCTTCCCATTGTACGCCAACTGATAATTGCAATCAACATTTTTATAGGTACTGAAATTACTTCTGATTATCATTCTTACAGCAATTATTTTCTTCTTAAAACGTGATAATTTAAGTATCTAAATTTGACTTGGTGTGTGATGTATGATATATATAGAGGAGCTTTCGTCAAGCTTCCTTTCTGAATGTGTATTGTTAATTTTGCCATAGCTGCTTATTTCCCAAATTTGATTTCCCAGTCTCATATTGTTGGCAAAATGTTTCTTTTGCAGTATTGAGATAAAATTGTTCTTGCAGCCATCAGCATACATCATAATAAATTACAATAGTTTTCATTTATGTGTTCTGGAACAATTCCTAGGGTTTTTTTTTTTAAGAAACCCTAAGGTTTCAACTCAAATGTTGAATTCAAAATGTTTTGAACACTATACAATTTTTTCCAGTACTTTTGACTGTTTTTTTACATGCCTATCATATGCTTTTTATTCTGGAGATAATTACTGCATAAGAAATGTAATTACAGATATGGATACATGCATATCCAGAAGTGCCTATACCAATGATGGCTAACCTTTTCCGGACCGGGTGCTCAAAGCGCGCACGCGAATACACCTGCCTGAACCCCCAAAATGCAATGCGTGTGTGGGCTCCCGTGCATGCGTCCCACCCCCACACATGTATGTGCACCCCCACACATGTGCCCCAGCCCCACACATGCACCCACGCACTTGCGCCCCCTGCATGCATGCGCAGCCCCCCACATGCACCCCATCCCCCACACGTGCACCCACACCCACACCCCACACCCCCGCGCATGCACAGTAGAGACCCAATAACCAGCTGGCCTGCGGGGTGTGTGCGCACATGCGCGGTGGAGCTGAACTAGGACAACGGCTCGTGTGCCCACAGAGAGGCTGCTGCATGCCACCTGTGGCAAACGTGCTATAGGTTCGCCATCACAGGCCTATACAGTACACCCAGGTTCCAGAAGCAGAATAAAGGTACAGTGAGAATTATCCAGTGAAGGCTGAAATTTGCCAAGACTAATGTGTTTATAAAGAGCTAGAACAATAAGCTTAAGAAAAACTTATCTTCTTTTGTATAGGAGTGTATCTACTCAGATCGATGAAATTTATTCATGAGTAAGCATGTTCAGGTTTGCAATCTTCAAATATTAGATTTACTGTCTATATAATCATATTTTATTAACTAAAGGGCAGAAGCCTACAGTATATCCCTATGATAATATTATGGATGTTTCTGAACTATCTTAAACTGAGATATTTTTAAATTTATTCAAACATTTACATGATACTTCATCATCCATTGCAAGGAAGAGTATTCTAATTTTAACCAAATTTAAGGCAACTGCTAAATGAACAGTAAGCAATATAAACAAGGTAAGTATGTGCTTTCCATACCCAGTGGAATGTGGTGCTTATCCTCTTAGTATGGTCTCAATATATATTTTTTCCAAAATTCTAGAAGTCTTTCAACAGGAGATGCCAAAACTGAATTCTATTGCTTGTTTATTTTCTACCACTGATTTATACTCATGCTTTCTCCAGAAAAGATAAATGAAGCTGTTATATGTGATATAACGGAGTAGGGCGGCATATAAGAACCAAGAAATAAATAAACTAGTAATCCTATTAAGCAAGTCTTATTGTTATGCATCTCTCATTAAAAATGTGTTTATTTCTCAGCACATCAAACAACCTGATTTGTCGCAGACTATCTTGCTGAGGTTTTTTTCTTCTTCTAGAGAAAGGATGCTATAGACCAGCGGTCCCCAAACTTTCCGGGTTTGCAGACCGGCGGGGGGGGGGGGGGCGGGTGAGAAGGGAAGTGCGAGCAGCAGACACATGCACCCACCACTCGCACAAATGGAGCTTCGTGTGTGAACTTGTGCTCCCCCACTGCTCATGCACATGTGCACATGCACTCATCCACCATTTCACAGACTGGTTCTGAACAGGCCCCAGCCTGTTGGGTCACGGCTCCAGGATTGGGAACCCCTGCTATAGATATTGAGTGTGATCACATACTAAACCTGTAAATTGAAACATATGAGTGCCTCCTATTAGAACCACCGGACATTGGGTTCTATATATAGAGTTCATAGAGTCAAATTCAAGTCACAAAGTTTGGTCAGATAGCTCCAGGAATGGCTGTGGCATACATGTGATAATTTGGTTGGCAATGCAATCACAAAACTTGCTTTACTTTTCTAATTAGAGAAATCCTGACAATACTAGAGCAGTGGTAACATTAATAAATTGCTGCCAGGTAATAATAGGTATGTGTAAAATGGAACTAATTTAAAAACTAATTTTCTGCCCTTTACGAATCAGAAATGCCACCATGTCCAAGGACTGAATATTTTAATAGACCTATATATTGTTTTTATAAATTCAAAGAGTTCAAGCTCAGATTTAATATTAATGTATTACAAGAAGCCTTAACAGATAATGGAATTAATTCACAGGAGAATTGCTTAAAACTAGTTCTTATATTATATAGCTGAAATTATTACAGATAAGTGATGCACTATATACTTTGAAATTATATTCCTCAGAATGTCCGTGTGCTACTCAAACACTAAAATCAAGGATAGAGCCACAATGTCACCAATGCTATTTAAATATGAGCAATCCATCCAACATTAAACTATCTTCTTTATCAAAAAAATTTTTAGTTTATTAGTATTCATCTCACTTATACAATTGCCAATCCATTAATATGATAAAAGCTATCTTTGCCAATAATGCATATTAATGAAGAACATGCACACTGCAAATTTGTTAGATGTTAGAATATTGTGAAGCCCAATGTAAAAGAAAAATCTAAGGAAAATGTAATATAGATTTCTCATGATTTCAAGAGTTCAAAGGAGCTAAGCAAAATACAATGAAGTGCTTAAAAAAATCCCAGCATTTGCAAGAGCTCTGAATATTCAGGCTACCCATGGAAAATTCTGGTTTGGATAGAATTCTTTTCTAGGAACAAATTGAACCTACAAGAGTCCTTTTTTTTTTCTGGACCACTATTCAATTATAAAGTAAACCCAAAGCAGTGATGTAACAAATTACACTATAAACTTTACAGTTAAAAAAAGTAACCATAAATGGAATAGTAGTTCAGAACAATGAACTGTGAAGAATTTTGATGTGTGGTTTCTTAATTATTGAAATTGTTTCATAACAATAAGCCAAAATTTCTGATTTATCCTGGTGATTCCGAAAGAGCAAGATGCCAATGCACAGAACCTGTTTGTTCCAGCTTCATTGCTCATGTCATGTCTAAGTACATAAACCAGAGATGGAAAATGGCTACATCTGCTTTTAAGCCTAATTCCTACTTTCTGGATATTCTGTTGGTTTTTAAATATGCACAGGGAATTGGTGAAATTTTTAGGCTTCTTGAATTTTTAAGCATAATTCTTCTTTACAGATTACTCATTCTGACTAGTACACTGGAAAGGCTTCTAGTTCAACCCTCTGCCCAAGCACGAATCCTTACACCACCCCAAACAAATGTTTGTCAAACCTTTTCTTGAAAACCTCCAGCAATGGAACACTAACATTTCTGGGAGGTAAACATTGAATTAATTGTTTTCTCTGTCAGGAAATTCTTCCTTAATTCCAGGTTAGGTCTTCCTCTGATGATCTTCTACTCATTGCTTCTTCTCCTGCCCTCAGGTGCTATGAAGACTAAATCAACCTCCCTCTTCCCTGTGACAGCCCTTCAAGTATTGGAAGATGGCTATTAGGTCTCCCCTAAGCCTTCCATCATTAGGCTAAACATACCTAGTTGCCTTAGCTGTTCATCTTACGATTTAATCTCCAGACCCCTTATTATCTTTGTTGCTCCTCTTTGCACTCTTTCTAAGGCCACAGTATCTTTTTTTGTAAATTGGGGTTACGGCATTCAGTTTTGGTCGCCACAATGTAAAAAAGATGTTGAGAGTCTAGAAAGAGTGCAGAGAAGAGCAACAAGGATGATTAGGGAACTGGAGGCTAAAACATATGAAGAACGGTTGCAGGAACTGGGTATGTCTAGTTTAATGAAAAGAAGGACTAGGGGAGACATGACAGCAGTGTTCCAATATCTCAGGGGCTGCCACAAAAAAGAGGGAGTGAAGCTATTCTCCGAAGCACCTGAGGGTAGAAAAAAAAGCAATGGGTGGAAACTGATGAAGGAGAGAAGCAACCTAGAACTAAGAAAAAATTTCCTGACAGTTAGAACAATTAATCAGTGGAACAACTAGCCTCAGAAGTTGTGAATGCTCCAACAATGAAAGTTTTTAAGAAGATGTTGGATAACCATTTGTCTGAAGTGGTGTAGGGTTTCCTGCCTGGGCAGGGGGTTGGACTAGAAGACCTCCAAGGTCCCTTCCAACTCTGTCATTCTATTCTATGATTTTTTGGGGGGTTGGGGGCTCTTAAAAATACACTGTTAAAACTAGATTTTCTTTTCTTTGCCTTCTGATATTATTTAAAATGCAAATATTACTCGTCATAACAAATAGCAGATGTTATAAGTAGCCTCATTGCAATTTGATTAGTCTTGAACATTACTGTCAGCTCATGATATTTTTATTTAAGAAAATCTATATGGCCACCCAACTCACTCTCAGTGACTCCAGGCTACAGAGATAAAAACCCAATATAAAAACAATAAAAAGCAATAAATATCTACTCCCCTGGTGACAACAATCAGTCAATTGAATAAGCCACTTGATGAGCTACATCCCACTCTGGGTTCCTCAGGCCAATTGGCAAAATCAGGTCTTCAGGACCATGTGAAAGAATGCCAAAATGGAGGTCCATCTTATCTCTGTAAGGGTAATGTTCCACAGTCAGAAAACTTTGCAATCTTTACTATCTTACTTAAGAATGTCCAAGTTGAAAAGATGGCACCATGTCAGATTACTAACATTTAATAGAGAAAATATGTCTCAGTAAACCTTCACTTTATTATATTTTCTAGCATTTGTCTGGAAGGCAGAATCCAAGGATTGTAAGGAGAATCCAGTAACAACTCAAAAGATGCGTTAAATGTAGAAAGATGCAATTACTTCAGAATTGGAAAGAAATGCTTCGGGCTTAGTGGTATTAAAATTCAGCACTTATTCATATCTTTTGCAGTTGTTTCATGCAACAATTGTTTACTTAAAAATGCAATATCTTTAACAAAAAATCCAATTGCAGCACTTGACCTGTTTGCTATAAACCTAAGTGAAAGATTTCCACACTCCATAAAACCAATCCTGTGTGGGTTTAAGTGGGGGTCATGTGAAAAAAAAATCACAGCTTAATCGCATGAGTCAGACATACTGGTATATAAATGGAATGGGTGGGGGAAGTAGCCACAATGAGTCAGCTCTTCTGAGACCTTTCCTTTTAAAAATTACTGTGAACAGTTCCATAAAAAAATTATCATACAACTTAGAAGTTTGTCTTGTACTGCTCAGAGAAGCACAGATCAATCAAATCAAAGTTTTATTACAGTCATAGACCAGGAACACAGAATTTTATGGGTAAATTTTTGGGGTTTGGTTTCTTCCCCAAACCCCAAGAACTTTAACCTTAGACTGTCTACAGTTGACCTCACCCCATTCCTAAGAGGTCTGTAAGGGGCGTGCATAAGCGCACCATCGTGCCTACCGTACCTGTCCTTCTGTCCTATTGTCTAATTTTTACCTATACATACTTTGCTTTTGTTTATGTTTATATCATACCTGTTATCTTGTACACATGTTTACAAATAAATAAATAAATAAATAAATAAATAAATAAATAAATAAATAAATAAATAAATAAATAAATAAATAAATAAATAAATAAATAAATTTTGGAACAAAATACTTTCTATATGCCGTAACTGGGATATCAGATTAAAGGCCACGAAATAATGAGATAAATATACCAGTACTTCAAAAGATAAAGTCTCCGTCCAGCTTGACTTTTAATGATTTCATGGACACACAATCATGTAGTTCTTCTCAGTTTGGCAGTAGGCATTCTTGTAGGATGAGTTTTGGTTTTTTCGTTTTCTAATTTCTAGTCCAGTCTACAGTGCTGGATATAATGTTTCAAATCAGTAACAAATGTAACTTTTGGTAACAGATGTAACTTGATACCTAGTATCTACAGGTAGTCTCGACTTACAACCATTTGTTTAGTGACAAAGTTATATAGCACTGAAAAAAGTGACATATGACCGCTTTTCACACTTATGACCATGGCAACATCACCATGATCATGTAATCAAAATTCAGATGCTGGGCAACTGTTTCATATTTATGATCGTTGCACTTTCTCAGATCACTTTTGTGATCTTCTAGCAAGCAAAATCAATGGGAAAGCCAGATTCATTTAACAACTGTGTTACTAACTTAACAACTATGGTGATTCACTTAACAACTGTGGCAAGAATGGTAGTAAAATAGGGCAAAACTCAACAACTGTTTTGCTTAGCAACAGAAAATTTTGGCCTCAAGAACTACCCATATTCATTTATACTGCGTTCTCCAAATAGCCAACTATGATATCATGTATTACCTATTTTCCTAATTCATTGCTTTTAGCACTGATCTAAGAAGCTTGTTTTTTTTAAATTTGTCAACTATTTTTTTTGCATATAAAAGATACTATATTTTCTTTAAATTCATTTTAAATAATACTTTGGGGGATGCTACTTAAAACTATTTAAATGCGCCATCTTCTTTTAATTGCTGATTCACATTTAGATGAATTAGTTAGGGATGGGAAAAGCAGATGAAGAACTAAAAAAAAAAAGACCTGTACTATATTTTGTGTTCCAGATGGTGTTAATTTACCTGCCTGAATTTCATTCTGCTTTTATATAGTTTCACATATGTCATCTCTAATATAAATATTTTCTAGACTTTGTTTCAGCCTACATTTATTTGATGTGTGAACTAAAATGTGAAAGCTTAGGCACAAAGCAGAAGTGGTTAATGGACATGTTACTCTTAAAATGCAAATTAAATATGACAAATTATATATCAGGAAGTGATAATTAAAGGGAACTGTGTAGGCACTGAATGTAATCTTTGCTTCCCCAACTACAGCAAAACCTCATATATATTTTTCTTAGGACTCACAGCAAGGGAGAAAAAAATTACATTTCTTTTTCTTACTTGTTTCACTCATTATTACTGCCCACACAGAAACACACACATAGATAATACAATTTGTCTTTTCAAAATAATTCTAACTTGCTTCTTAAATTAACTAAAATTTGGCAATATCTATAATCAAGTAGGGTTTTTTTTAATTTTCCAATGGGAAATAAGTTGGCTTCTCATTGGTAGGAAGATATTGAGGGCCTTCAGTATTGAACTTATCAATCTATGGAACTTCCAAAATCTCATTGTGCATTGTGAACTAGAGAGGGAATTATTTTGTGGTAAATGATGCATAATTTATCATGAAATTGAATTTCACAAGCTGATCAAAATTTCTGTTCTGAACTACTTAATGAAATGTTGTGAAGAAAGTGGGATGAGGAAAGAGTATTAGGTATGTTTACCATCTTGACTTATTTATAAAAATAATAAAGACAGGAGAGAAAAATATTCCTTTGCTGCCCCTCCCATCTACAAGTCCTGCTTCATCGTGATAACAAGGGGTATTTCTGGCAGGAATGAGTAAACAATGCCAAGAGGGTATGCTAGGAGTATATAATCCCAGCAGAGTCACTCACAATCTGAATTTATTTGCATGATTAGCCCAATTATAGGGCTTTGCATACAAGATTAGAGGCACCCTCTCATGCTCTTCCTCTAAGACAGAGGTGGGAACGATGTCCCTTTTATGACTTGTGGACTTCAATTCCCAGAATTCCTGAGCCAGCATTGAATTGGAAATGTGGAATTGGAAAACAGTGAAAGGACTGAAAACCAGGTCTACAAGAATAGTTAAAAGACCTAGGAATGTTATTCACTTATTTGATTGTTATCCCACATTTGTTTCCATATTTCAAATATTCATTTTTGAATCCCTTTTTAGTTGGGTTTAGATGGATAATATGTTTCCACTAATTTCCAGTTTTGACCCTTTTTTTTCAAGCATCTGTTCACTTGGATTATAGTTCCACATCTTGCAGTCTAGCAGAAGGGATTGACACCTGTAATTTAGTTGTCATCAAATTCCCAGGAGCCAAAGCATCTGGGGCAATTCTTACTGATCCAGATAATAAGAGGTTCAATATAGAAGTCTAATTTTTGGAATTCACTAGTATCAATTTTTTGGTATTTTGCCTAATTTTTCAGCTGAGGTATGTCATGCTTGCTTGCAGCTTCTAGTAACACATTTATGGCTTGTATAGCTGTCGGGATCACTGCAGCATGCAATACTCTCACCACAAAAGGCCAAACTCCTTGTTATTTTTATTTCTTCATTAAACATGCCTGAGATTTTACACTTTGCTCAGTTACTTTGCTTGGGCTTGTTTTTTTATATATATTATATTTTAATTCTTGCAGAATCAATAGAGTTCGTTCCTCTGGAAGTTTCAGCAAAGCAAAATCTTCCTGACTCCATTGTCTTTTGTTTGATCAGTTGAAAAGAGACCACGTTCTCCAACTGCAATGTACCAGTATATTTGTTTAATGATGCAAATGTGAATGCCAAATAGGAACAAAACTTATTCCTGCTGCAGGTATTTATAAATGGCATTAACATGTTATACAGAGACATCTGAACTTGGGTATTTCAATTCTTTCAGAATCTTTGGAGTTAGTTCTGGGAATTTCAGCAAAGCAAAATCTTCTTGGCCCTATTGTCTTTTGTTTGATCAGTTGAAAAGGTACAACGAAGCAAATTATGGCAAGCATTTGCTTTTAATCCTCTCAACATTTTAATTACTGGAGTTTGTGTCATCATTTCTTCCTCTACCAAAGAATCTAAGCAGGAAGACTTTATTTTTATTCAATATAAGAATCTGATTTCACATGGTTAAATATTGACCCTACTCTGTTCTCATTTCACACAGTGTGAATTCTCCAAACACACAAAATGCAACAAATTTTGTCTAAGCAACAAAATATGCATTAGAAGAAATATGTGGCGCAGTGGTTAGAGTGCAGCACTGCAGGCTACTTCAGCTGACTGCTAGCTGCAGTTCGGCAGTTCAAATCTCACCGGCTCAAGGTTGACTCAGCCTTCCATCCTTCTGAGGTCGGTAAAATGAGGACCCAGATTGTTGGGGACAATATGCTGAACTCTGTAAACCGCTTAGAGAGGGCTGTAAAGCACTATGAAGCGTTATATAAGTCTAAGTGCTATTGCTATTGCTAAATCCCATTCCCACCACAAGATGTTGCCATTTTATGGGCATCGTCTGGACAGGGACATGATGAAGTGGTGATGATGCCACAATATTTTCCTTAACAAAACAACACAAACACCATTACAGACACATTTTCTTCCTGTTCATAAGCAAACATTGCATGGCCTCAGGCAATAAAAACAGTGGGACAGACTCTACTTTGGCAGAACAATTTAAGTTGTTTTGTTTTTGCTGTTGGGTGAGGGAGACAAGTTGTGACTGAAGTACCAAAATAACCAGCCAAGAGTGATTTACACCTTGATTTATGAGAAAGCATTATTGAATATTGTTACTCAGGCTGCACACCTCTACATTAGAATGCTGGCACTGTTCCTTTCTATTCTTGTGAAAGAAGCCGAGAAAACCAGGCAATTATGGAAGGTTTAAAACCGATAAAGCTATTTGGAAATGCTAGGCTGACCTCCATGTGGATTGTTCATGCAATGGAGTCAGTTAACAGAGAGAAGGAGAGATTCTTGAGATGATAGCTCATTTTCTTCTTGAAAGAGGCAGAAACCCCCCCTCTTATAGTGTCTTTTATCTAAAGCCAAGGGAAGCTAGAAACACCTGCATTTAAACTTTTAAATCTTTCTTTTCCATTTAAGTTATCTAATCTGTTGTACGAACATCTGCTCACCGTTTCCTGTTTATTCACTCTCTTTAATGAGGTGCAAGAATGAATCAACATTTTGCCCTTCTCTTATGCAACCCCACCCCCACCCATTGCTTCTTTTCTGCTTTTCATAAGGTAACATCCTCCACTGTCTTATCTTTCCATGAAAGTGAGCCTTCCATTTCTTGGTATTATCACTGAGACATTAGGTTTAAGAAACAGGCAGGAAGCTACAAAGTAGAACTGGGATTGGTTAGTCATTTATTACTTACTATTTCTTGTATGCCACTTACTTGAGCAACTCTAGATAAGACTGAAAGTGAGATTGTCTGTGATGGGATTATTTACGCTGACCTGACCTTTGCACAAAATCTGCTAAAAATCAGAGCAGCATTTCTCAGACATTGAGAACTCAGTGCCTAGAGGAGATATGGAGAGGTGAATGCCAGCCCTGCTTTTTCACCTCCTGACCACACTATGATGATGCAGAAGATTGTTTGAAGATATAGTCACAACATGAATAGAGTAGAGTAGAGTAGAGTAGAGTAGAGTAGAGTAGAGTAGAGTAGAGTAGAGTAGAGTAGAGTAGAACAGAACAAAACAGAACAGAACAGAACAGAACAGAACAAACAGAATTGGAAGGTACCTTGTAGGTCATCTAGTCCAACCCCCTGCTTAAGCAGGAGATGGAGAATGGCCGTCCAGTCACTTCTTGAAAGCTTCCAGTGATGAAGCACCCACAACTTCTGAAGGCAAGCTGTTCCATTGGTTGATTGTTCTCACCATCAGAAAATTTCTCCTTATTTCTAGGTTGAATCTCTTCTTGATCAGTTTCCATCTATTGTTCCTTGCCTGGCCTTCGGGTGCTTTGGAAAATAGGTTGATTCCCTCCTCTCTGTGATAGCTGCTCAAATTTTGGAACACTGCTATCATGTCACCCCTGGTCCTTCTCTTCAGAAAGCAATGGTAATTATATTATATCTAACTAATGCGTAACATTCCATACAATCTATCAAATTATCTGTAAAATTGGGGAGGGGGGAGCTCTGTGTGCTTTCCAGCTTTATCTACCACTTGTCCATAAGAATAGAACCAATTTGAATGCCTTTAATAGTGATTACTACAGTTAGGAGGTGCCATTAAAAAGGCCCTGTCTCATGTACACACATCAATCAACTTTAATTGGGGAAGAGACCAAAATGTAAAGGAATTTTGAGCGTTTCTTCCTAGCTGATCAGAAACCGCACCTCATAAGCAAGACTGGACAATTTAAAAACAGCAGAATTGTGCAATTAAAATATTAAAACTAGGTTTTTAAAAAAATTAATAAACCTGCACTTTCCAATGAATAACAAAGACAAATTAAGACCACACATTTAAACATCTGCCTATGTGATGAAATCACCCTCTAAAATGAGGATCCAGATTGTTGGGGCAACATGCTGGCTCTGTAACCTCTTAGAGAGAGCTATAAAGCACTGTGAAGCAGTATATAAGTCTACGTGCTATTGCTAAACAAGAGGAGGAAGTAATATGGCATTTCAGCATGGAGTTCTCCATGGAAGGAAATCATAAACTATTGAAGCCTTTATCTGGCATTTCCCAAGGGATGCCAGATTCTTGTAAATAGATGATCAACAATAAAGACACTGCTTTGGCCTATTCATTGAGTTGTTGTGGTTCTTGTTTCCTGAAAGCTTTATGTGAAAAACAGTAAAGTTAGACCAAGTATTTATTTCTGTGCATATTTAAATCTGTTATTGCCCAACTCCAAAGGTCTTTACAAAGTACACAAAACCAAAAATCCACAAAACAAGTAAAACACAAAAGACACACAGACACAGTTTGGACCTACAATAAATTTAGATCAGGCTAAATCATGGCGCTTAACCTTGGAAGCATGATGAGGAATATAGTTCACTATCTTGTAGATCCCATTAAATAGCCTACCCTTCTACATAAAATTGCTTAATTTGACTCTTTTGGGCTAACAGTGTTATAATTCATTATTTCCATGTTAAGCTCCATAAGGAGTGCAGCAGTGGTGGGTTCTAAATTAGTTTGCCACTGGTTCGCGCAGGCCCATGCGCAGAAACGTCCCCGGGTGGAGAACCTCCCGCCGCCGGCGCTATCAGTTCTAAGAACCAGTCCAAACTGGGAGCAACCCACCGCTGGGGTGCAGTACATATATGCCAGTAAAACTAATGTAGCTATATTCTGTAACCCATATAGTATGAATGAACTTATTGTAGCTTGCCTCATTAAGGTGTCATTTTCTGTTCGGATCTTAAAAATTGAAGGGAACTGTAATCTCATGATCAACATGTCACTTGTTCCATTTGACTGGAGAGGGAGCAGGAATCTTTGTTTGTTAGATTCTTCAGTCTTTTATTCTCAGTGTGCAGTGTTCAGTGTGCAATGTATCTCTTTTGCAGATGCTCTTTTGTTTTTGCCAATACACATGTAGACCCTTTATGCATTTCAAAAACGTTGGTGTTGTGAAATTATCCAGAAGAGGATGGGATCTTACTTTTGGATGGATTACAGGTTAGTTGTCTGTGCTTGGTGTTTGTTTTTTTTAACCCACTGCATGGTTTGGAGTTCAGCAAAGCTTCTTGGGAACTGTTTTATATCTGAGGTAATGTTCCCATATGGGGGAATTTCAAGAATGGAAAAAAAAGCACTAAATCAAGGATGCTGAAAGACCTGAATTGTTTTACAAGAGTGTTTGGACATTAGGAGTGTAGGAAGACTGTAGCAAAAATATTCACAGATAAGCCTTTTTCCAGTGAGTCCCATCCATTTATTAAAATATAGCTTTTATCATGATCCAGCATGACAATTGACTTCTGGCTTACCAGGATGGGCAGTATAATCTAAGATATCTGTGAGTGAAGATGCTGGTTTACATTGAAGTAATGAAGAGCCAGCACAGAATTTAAATGATGCCATGTTAGTTCTCTAAGAAAATATGCTACAAATGTATTTATTTACCAAATTCCAGATCAATTTCACTTAACACCTTCCTTAGACTGAAGGAAACTTAAAATGATTGTGTTATCCTTGGCCTTTGAATGGCAACACTCCCATTCAATGCTCCCAAAAGTGGGTTGGGCCAAGACAAAGAAATGAATGCAGCTGAAATAAGAATTGTATTTATTTTATTTACTGGCATTTTATGTTGCTCCAAACATTCCAGCTATACAGATAAAACACACTGCCAACTATTTGATAGTGCCATTCAGTGTTTGTTGTTTCCACCCTGCCATGATGTGTTAGATGATCTCTGAGGCCTCTCTGCATAGTCTACACCAGTGATGGCGAACCTTTTTTCCCTCGGGTGCCAAAATATTGGGCGCGTGTGCTATCGCTCGCACGTGCGTGCCCACACCCATGATTCAAAGCCCCCCACTTGCCCCACCCCCCTGCGCATGCGTGCATGACCCCCCCACTCCCCCATTTTCAGACTTCCAGTGGGCCCAGTAGGCCCATTTTTCATCCTCCCCAGCCTCCAGAGGCTTTCTTGGAGCTTGGGGAATGCAAAAATGCTCCCCACCACCATCCCGGAGGCCCTCCGGAGGCCGAAATCACCCTCCCAGAGCCTCTGCACAAGCCAAAAATCAGCTGGCGGGCACGCACATGCACGGTGGAGCTGAGCTAGGGCAACAGCTCGCGTGCCAGCAGATATGGCTTCGCGTGCCACCTGTGGCACCCGTGCCATAGGTTCGCCATCACTGGTCTACACTTTGTATCCTGTCTAATGTGGTATTCACCTTATGCCTCTTTCTGTTCTTTTCTTAAGTTAGGTAGATAAAGAGAAATATAATTTTTGTTTTACTTCTACACATGGAAAGAAAACAGCATGGGTGGTAAATAGTTATGGAACGGTGCTTTCTCAAGTTATATTCATTCTTTCTTACATACTCTGTGATCGATAAAAGATGATCTGATGAAAAAAAATAGCTCTATTTTCAGGATAGACCTGTCACTGAATCTTGTATTCTTTTTTCCTTGTTAAGGAGCTTAAAGTTGCCTTGATATGGAAGAGCCTTGATATGGAAGAGCCACTAAGACTTGGATGAAGATTACACAGTCTAAAGAGAGAAGGAAACATGAGAATGAAAATTAAAATAACCCAGCCTTGATTTTGCCTACTATGAAAGGATAGACTTTCAAGATTCTGTTATTTTATTATGCAATAATAAAGTAGATTTCCGAATCCTTATAGTATCAGGTTCTGACTTAATCAAAGGGCTGATTCTCCTCTCCTTTCCACCAAAAATATAAATGAACGAAACAGAGAGAAAATATTTGTATTAAAATCGCAAGAGAAAAATTCAAAGTTATTGCTGCCCTAGAAGTTTTCTGAATTTCCATTTGAACTCTTTCAACGACAATACAAAAACTTTTACAAAACCATTCATTAGCAGCTTGCAAATTTTATAATATAAAAGAAACACATTCTGCAGGAAACATTTGGGTCACCATTCTTTCCCATGTGTTACTTTAGTATCTCTTAATTATTCAATTCAGCCTCTTATTAAATATAAACAAGGTCTGGTCATAGTGTCTTTAATATTTTTTATTAAAATCAATCAATTTTTCAAACACTCTGAACAAAGCAGATGGTTGCAAATATAATCTGAGTAGATCTTTAAAATCCTGTAAGAGTATAAATACTATGACTATTAATTTGGTTTTCTTGGTATATTCCTTGCAATTTTTACTTCCATGTTTTTAAAAGTACCTTCAGTAAGTCAGAACTCAGAACACTGCATGTATCTGCTAGTTCCTGGGTATTGGGAACAAAATATTGCCTTCCAAGCAATATCTAGGTTAGAAACAGAATGGGGTATCTACACATGGAAAAATTGTTTGCACTTTTGATATAATATGACCAAAATGTACAAAGATGAACTCATTCTGTTCTTTATATGAAGGAAATGCTATAGGTGACATATGTGTAACTGAAGCTGTTAACCTAGCATATTTTTTCCTTTTTTTTCTTACAGAAAAGTCTTATGTGAAGGATTCAATTGGCCAAAACCACAATGGCATCTGAGACTCATCTGTTAATGACCTTAGTGAATGGAAGACAGTACTTCAGCTGTAAGAGAATTAAGAAATAGCATGAAATAATGAATGAAAAGGAAGGAAGAGAAATAGATATGCTGTATGTCTAGAATGAGTGTCATTTAGATTGTTGTGGATCAGGGGTGGGTTCCTCCCGATTCGGACCAGTTCACCCGAACCGGTAGCGACCTGCTGGTGATGTCATGATGACATCACTGCCGGTCCGTGGGCACCGCCATCTTTTTTTAAAAAAGGTTTTTTTCCCCTTCTGAGCATGTGCAGAAGCCAAGTTCCGGCACTGTGCATGCGGTCACCATTTTTTCGGCTTTGTTATTATTATTATTATTATTATTATTATTATTATTATTATTATTATTATTATTATTATTATTATTATTATTATTATTATTATTATTATTATTATTATTATTATTATTATTATGCATGTGCGCGCAACGCACGCACGCACCCATGAAACACGCCCATGCAGTGTGGGAGGGAGCGAACCAGCAGCGAGGTAAGTCGGAACCCACCCCTGTTGTGGATGTATATGAAAGCAGAAATCTATAGGCTGGGGATCCATAGGCTGGGAATGGCTTGTAACTCTCATAAACATGGAATAACCAGCAACGGGTTTGGAAGAAATTATGCCATTTTCTCATTAGTGCAGTACAAAAGAAAATGTGGTTCTGTTTCAGTAAATGACTGAATGGAATAAATGGAGTGTTGAGGACTAGATAAAACAGTACAGAAAAACAGACTGGAGCATTTGGTGACTTAAGAATTTTAATAGTTGTTCTGCGACTATCTCCTTAAATCCACTGAGATGAATTTTTTTTATCAAAAAAGAAAATGGCTGTGTGTAGGAGTGTGTTTCTGCTGACTTTATTGTACAGAAGGAGACTGAGTTAATTTAGAAGTGTGTATGGCAAAATAAAACAAAAATGAGCAGTGTAAATAAATGCAGATTAAATTAAAAAGTAGATGGTGTATGAAAGAAGCTGAGAGTATAAATGAAGACTGAATTGCTAAATAACTGTATGAAAGAATGGTAAATGGGTTGAGAAGAAGTAGAGGACTAAGAAAGTTGTGTTTGGATGGAATTGATAAGATCATGAAAAAGAAAGAGTGAGAAATGAACAAATGATATAAATCAGTTATGGACAATGTAGAGGCAAGAATAGTTTGCAAGAATAGACAGGCATTGTGACATATAGTGAATTACTGAGTTGCTATAAGCTGGATGTTTTTGTATTTTCTATCCTTTCCTCTTATCTCCTCTCCATAATTTCTTTTTCTCACCACTTCTCACTTTTCCACGCTGTGTATTCATAATGTTGTCTACCCTGAAGTAGAATGACACAATATGCCAGCGGGAATTATGTTCATAGATTTAAATTATCTACTATAAGAACAGTAATATAAATCAGCAAAGGGTATGTACATTTTGTTCAAAAGATTATTATTAACCATTAACTTAAGTAAAGACTCAAAATTGCTATGGAGAAGAGCCATCTATGTGCTTGGTAGGAGTTTCTATATTGCCTATTTGTTTTATATGGTTTTCTTTTTTAATTTATTGTGTTTTTATGTTGTATGCTGTCCAGAGTAGCATTGTCTTAGTTAAGCATCCTTATAAATCCCGAAATAAATAAATAAACAAAAAACAAACTAATTAGGCTACAAGGTCTCATCCAGCAGGTACTTCTTATGTTCTGATGTTTCTCCAAAGTTCAGTCTCAAATATAGTCACCTTTTTTTAGCTAGTGCAAAATAAGATGGAAAAAAAATAGCGAAGAAAGATAAATTAGTCAAATTATACTAAAGTCAAATAGAAGGAATTCAGTTTAGCTTCCTGTATTTAATGATAATTTGAATGATAATTAGAAGGTATCTGTGGTAGACTGCTTTGTTAGAGGGACATCTGTAGCAACCTTCTTCCAACAATTTTTGCATCTTGCTGGGAATTTGTGGATTTGTAGTCTCAATGATATACACTATATTAGTAAAGGCTATTTTCAGTTTTCATTGTGGTCTCCCCCCACCCAAGCACAGCGAAACAGAGGACAAATTTACAAATGGCAGAACTAACAACCCTGCATGTGACAGCAGGGTTTTATGTGAGTTCTTTTTAAATATAATCTCCAGTGATAGTTGAGAATGGATTTCTTTGAAAATAATTATATCTGGTCTGACATTATTCTGTATGGAGGCCAACATTCAGTCTGAACAGTATGTGAAGTGTTTGGAATAACAGTATCTGTTTAAAATAACTAACAGAAATTCTTCCACTGATTTATTTTATTTTTTTAAGCCTGTAAAAAAGAAGGTAATTTGAAAGTGAACCAACATGTAGAAAGAACAATTAATTTTATTATAGACTTGCCTATAATAAGTCCAAATTTGAACTGGGGCTTCAAACACTTTGCTCTAGAGTAAAATAAGAGAAGATGGATAATGCAATGCTTCATTCTGTAATATATATAATTTCACTCTCAAACCTCTTTCTAAACATCCCTCACTTAAATTAAATGAAGTATGTGTTGATAAAACCATAGAAACACGAGCCTTTAGGCTTAAACAGAAGACAAGTTTGAGTCAAATGCTGTTTTAAAGGGCTGACCAAAGAGGAAAATCAGTTGCAGATGGCTGCCATTTCCATCCACCGAACATTAAAAGATTTATTCTCTGCTCCTCAAAAAAGTAAGCGGTTTCTCTTGATGTGGTTCCTTCCATTTACAGAAAAAGACATAAAACCATCAATCAATGTGTATCTAATATCTCTAATCTGTGCAGTGCTGCAAGCTATTGGGCTGGGTTGTTGGCTTTCCAGATGTAGCCGGACCAAGACGTGTAGTGCAAATAGTGCTTTCTTCGCTTTGCTCTTTCTTGTTGTTGTACAGAAGATTAAAACATGAAGAAAAAGAAATACCTGAGAAAGGACTTCAAAGCTGCAGAGCTAATTTAGCTCCGTATCCTGAGCCAATTCACAAACTGACTAGCTTAAGAGTACCACAATATTTTAGCTCACAGGAATATAATTACAGGCCAACAGCCTCAAATACTTTGTCACTCCCAAATTCTTCACATGCCATTTGGTCTTCCCACGAGCTGACTGCAAGAAAGCACTCTATTTTCATTCCTCCAAGTCTTCAGATTCACAAGCCACTATTGCAAGTTGAAACCTGAAAGGAAATCTCAGTGAACATTTGGGGGAATTAAGAAGGAGTTGGAAATGAGTGTCACTGGCCTGGACTTTTTAGTTTCTTGTTAAAATGCCGCTTAGGCTTTATCAAGCTAGCTTTCAACCCATGTTATAATTTTGGGAGGTGTAGCAGTGGGATGAATAAAGCAAATGAAACAACATTCGTACAAAATGCTTTCAGGAAGTCAATATGTAATGTGTGAGCCAGAGCTATTTATGTTGGTAATGTATGTAAATGACTAAGGCCATATCTACACTTTTTGTTTAAACTTATTCTGTCCTATGCTCATGCCAGTTTGACCTTAGTCAACTTAAGAAAATTCTGCCTGGAATGAGACATTTTGGCAACAGCTTGTAAATTATTCAGTGCAAATTCACATGTCCACACAGTTGGTTGCCCTCCCACCTTTATGTTCTGGAAACCATTGCCAGTTGCTTTCCTTCCTGAGGACATTTATATATCTCTGTGTATGTGTGTCTAAACATAAACACAGATACCCATACCTATGCATATTATTGCTGTTCTTGTTGTTATCATCCTGAATCAGTGCACTGCAGGATAAAGACCTCTTCACTGAAGGCTATCCATCATAATTTATCATGCTAGTCCAGTGTATGTTTGTAGATAATTTTTGATTTCTCAGTCTATGACCAGAAGCTTGGTCGCCTTGCCCTGGTTCAGTGCATTGGCTCTCTTTTTCTCTCCCCCTTATTGTGTTTCACACACAAACATACACCACACAAATATATACAGTATATAAATACATATACATCTCACACAAAGTTGGATTAAATGTATGTATACAAGATCATTTCATTGAAACGCAGATATGTACAAGCTTAATAAACCATTTTTAAAATAATATTCTTATTTGCAGTATCCCCCCCCCCCAATGTTTGTGTATTCCTTCTCTGTACCGGCATTGCAGAAATAGCATGATGGTTAATCTTTTTGCTTGGTATAGAGAGATTGCTGGTTTCAAATCTGTCATTCATACGCACAAAATTTTTCTTGAGTAGGAAGTTTTCCTTTCTGGTCCACCCTGCTTTTTTAATAAGGCTAAGGGTCTACCATATTTTTTAACTGAGAAATCCAGGGGCGGTCTAGAATTGCGGTTGAAACGCTCCTGCTGTAAGTAACAAAAGCCTAATAATTAAAATTCTGTGAGGTTCTGGACTGTTAACCTTTTCTTTGTTAGCCAAAGATTTTAACCACTAAGCTATTTCAGCAGCAGTGAGAAAAGGAGGCCTAAAACTATTTAAATGCATGATAAACCCTGGCTCATTTAAAGGAGTAGTCCTTTCTTTTGGGTCCGATTTTCGCCATCCACAGGCTCCAGAGGCTTTCCTGAAGCCTGGGGAAGGCGAAAACAGCCTCCCCCCACCCTACGGAAGGCTGAAAATCAGCTGGCCAGCGCGCACATGCACGCTGGAGCTGACATAAGACAAAGCCTCGCATGCCCTCAGATATGGCTCCGCGTGCCACCTGTGGCACGTGTGCCATAGGTTCGCCATCACGGGTATAGGGTTTCCAGCTTGAGCAGGGAGTTAGACTAGAAGACCTCCAAGGTCCCTTCCAGCTCTATTCTGATTTATTTTCATTCTTAATTGCAATACAAGGAAACAATTTTCTTAATTCAGGTGCATTTTGTCCTACAGAAATACCAAGGAAATTCATAGCGCTATTATACAAGCAATATCATTACACAAAAGGTGATCAATATGGGGTTCCATGTACCATCTATGAAGCGTTAGTATGGTTGCCTTCGCTTTTCCACATTGGTTATTTTTTTTAAAAAAGGTTAGATTTGAAGTTGTTGTTGGTAATATAGCAATATCCGCTAACTAATTATGCCCTGATATTTAACCTGACATTAATTCTTGATCAGTAAACCTACTGAGAACAGAATGATATGCTTACCGATACTATAGGATCAGAACTCTGCAAAGAACAGATTGTGACATTTTATAGCAAATGTTTTTTTTTAAAAAAACTTTTGTGTCTGAATTTTGTAATATACATTATGGGGGAGAAAGCAATGATAAGTTTACCAAAATAAGAACTTAATATCTTAATTGTTACTATTAATATGTGGAAGATATTGGTTAATCTACTGAATTCTAAAAATGATTAAAACTAAAACTAATGAAACTGATCAATGGCTTGAAAATGAAAATTTGGTGATTACATTAAAATCAATATATTTAATACATTGGTACAGTATTGGAGAAATATAGCAAAATATCTATCTACTCCCTGCTCACATTCTTAGTCCCACCATGTTTTGAATGAAATTCTGATAAAATTAAATGTCATTTTTTTTGCCTAATATCATTGCCCATTCCTGAGGTAAGAAGACGAAATAATTTTAGTACAATGGGTTTGCTTTTGATTTACTTTGACATTCCTTTAGTTCTGAAAATGATCTAGTCGTTTATTTAAGAGATCTGTTTTCTCCCATTGACTGTGCTTGTTAAGGATTATATGAACTGAAATCCAATAAAATGAAGAGGACCAGCTGAAATAATTATGAATGAAACTAGACCCATAAAATTTATAGGGTTTCTTATATGGTTTTCTAAAATTGCAAATAACTGAGGAGAACAAGAGTGGCTATAATTACACATTAGCAGTGTGTGTGGTGTGGGTGTGTGTACACCAACTCAGTCTTGGCACAGAATATAGGTGCTTGCACTCAATATTAGCGATGGTATTCCTAATTGTTGCCATGACTACAAGGACCTTCATGTACATTTGATATATGGCACTCTGTGATAGCAAGATGAAGGTTCTTGTAGGTAACTATAAATACGTTTGAAGTGGTAGACAACAGAAGCACAACGGGGATGAAGCTGAAGCAAAAGGATAAATATAAGAGGTTTGCAACCAAAACCACAACTTTTGACAAAAACAATCTTAGAAAAGAATACATAATAATCAAGAAGAAAAGGTCATATTTCATCAGACAGTATTATTCGTATTCCCCTACCCCTTAAAAACCACAACAGAAGGAAAATAGTAAGTTTTCATCTGTGTGGTCTTTTTATTTTTAAAATATGATGGGGAAAAGAGCTTTTGGGGAGGAAAACTGCTCCCATTATCATCCTTAAAGCCCACGAAGTAACTAATCTTCTGAAGTTTGGTCATTTTGCTGCAAGAGAAGCTATGTGCTCTTAAGGCACAAAGTCTGCCCTTTTGAGACATGCATGGAATGTGACAAACTCCTTGTATTATTCTGGTCTTTCCTGGTCCTGCTCAGGTAGATACTGTGGAGTGCCTAATAGAGGCTGCCCAATTCTTTTCATGCCCTTAACATACATACATACATACATACATACATACATACATACATACATACATACAGTACATACGTGTATCTGTAGCTCAGGTGACCTCCCTATCACAAGACCTACTGACCACACAAAACCCTTACAAATAGAAGAACACTGTCACTGACATCCCCTAAACTCTGCTGAAGATGTTACCTATCCTGATAACGAACGTTCGGAAACCAACCACAAGCTCTGAGAACGAACCTTCACCCTCATATGTATGTATGTTAAGGACATGAAAAGAATTAGGAAGTCTCTGTTAGGCACATCACAGTACACACACACACATACGCATGCACGCACATACACAGAGGTGTGTGTGTGTGTGTGTGTGTGTGTGTGTGTGTGTGTGTACACTGTGGAATGTCTAACAGAGACTGCCCAATTCTTTTCGTATAAATATCCATATGAATATTATATATAGTATATATCCACTATCCATTAAATGTTGCAAAGACCTGTTCTAAGGTTCCTCTGTAAAATAAGATATTAAAAACTAAACAGTTTTAAAACTTTAACCCTGCCCTATTTTTGTTGTTTTATATAAAGGCTTTTAATATTCAATTAAATATATTTGATTGTTTAAATTTTGAAGCCATGAGACTTCTTATCAATTTTGGGTCATTTAGCATTAAGAGAGAAATAATATACATAGATAAAAATCACAACTGATCAGAAGATTACACATTTCCAATAAAAAGGCAAGGCGATGGGACCCTGCATCTATCATATCCCAAGGCCTGAGAGAATCACCAATTCTTTTATTGATTTTCTGATGCCATTCCAGCTAATCTCTGGGAGGGATGTAATTCCAGAGATCATGGTATGTTGAAAAGACCTCGGGAGACTGAGCCAAGAGATGTTGCCCAAGGCAATGGTTAGGTAAAAGACAGCATAGCCTGAGGTATGTTTTCTACATACCATTGCAGCATACATTTCAAAAGATAAGATGTGCTTCCTGGGTCCCATAAGGCAACTATGTTTAATCAGTGGGATTCAGAACCCACCCATTCTGACATCTATGGATAGGCAGAATTGATTAGCGTAAAGCAGTCCCTTAGATAGTCAAGTTCAATGTCATAGATTTGTAGGTGACAATCAGCATGTTGAATTGCCCCAAGAAGCAAACTGTGCAGCTCAAAAAGCAGTGGTGATAAGTGAACATAAAGAAGCACACCTATTGCCCATGCTATCATATTTTGGACAAACTAGCTTCTGGGTGGTGTTCAATGGCAGCTATAGCATATTGCAATAATCCAATTGTGAGTTGACCAAGGCATTAGTCAGTGACTGAAGAACCTCCTGATCCAGGAGCAGATACTATTGCCACACTAGATAAACCTCTCTAATCAGAAATTATGAGACGAAGATGACCAGAGTGACAGAAGATAAGGCAGAGGGGAAAAGGGAACACCATTCTTCTCTAGGTATGGCTGCTTTGAGACTGACAACCACAACGATCCCTAAAACTACAGCTATCCCTGTTACAGTCCTTGTGTTAGTAAGAAGAGCTGGTAAGGTAAGAGACTAAGAGCCACACAACAGTTGGGCTGAGAAAAGTGCTAAGAGATTGATGTTATATAAATAGAATGATCAGGAACCAGACAAATTACTAGGATCTAAATTTTATAGATCTGGGATAACTTGAAATCATAATGCTACAGTCCTAGGAGACAGCAAATAGCAAAATGTTTAAAACACTACTCTCTTGAGATAATGAGTGCTCAGAAGTCAATTCATCAGACAACTTTTTCATTATAGCTTGCAATTATTTTAATTCTTACTCCAGATACAAATTATGTGACCCAAATTGCAACTTGTGAAAAAGATCAAGTGCTCCTAGACCACACCAAAGAAATTGAGAAATAGTGAATAGATGAAAAGCAGAATCAAACTGAAAAGTGTGCTTCCTTTTTTGAATAAAAAGGAGATTTCTCTAATAACATCGGACATTAATTTTTTTTCAAAAGTTTTGCTTCCTGTAAAACTTTTGGTGATTATGATAGACCCTTCACATAAAACAGTTTCATAATGACAATCTCGTGTAGGAATTTTGATAAACATGAACTTAACTTTTAATGACTATAAAGTATTTAATCAGATATGTTTCTAACATGCTGCATGAGGTCAACAGGCCCAATGTGTTTTTCTGCTGATTTTCATTGGTACTCAGTGTCCAATGTATCTCTCTGCAGTGTCCAACAATAATCAGCCAGCATTGATGGATTCCAGTTGCCCTGATACCATTTTCCAGTGTGGCAATGAATTGGTGAAGCCTTTTCTTCCTGTTCATTACTGACTGCACCTAGAATTTCAGGAAATATGTCCAACAGTTGAAAATGAATTTCTTCAGTGACATGTTCCATGTCATGGTCTTGTATGCTGTAAGAAGTTTGTCAAACAGCTAAATGTAGTTTGGTGCTCTGTAGTTATGAAGAAAATTCTCAACGACATCCTTGAATGTTTTCCAGGCTATTTTCTCTTGCCCCGCTAACAAATTTTAGAACTGCTGGTTATTGATGATGTATCTAATCCAGCAGTGGGTTGCTCCTGATTCAGCCCGGTTCTGCGAACTGATAACGGCGGCGGCGGGAGCCTCCACCCATCCACCCAGGACGTTCTGCGTATGCGCAAAAGTGTCGCGCAATCAAGCACGCATGCGAACCGGTAGCAACGGTTTTAGAACCCATTACTGATCTAATCTGTAGACGAACAAAAATGCTTTCATATCAATTATTCTTGGAAACATCTGCCTAAGGTAATGAAAACCTTCACCTTCATTGCATATTGTTTTCCCAATTTTTTATTTGAAGCAGAGGCAAAATTATCTTTGTCAGGTTAACACATGGTTCATGTGCCACATTTTTCTGTCCTGGAACCAACATCTTTCGGAATGGCCACCTCTTTTTAATGTAATGCGATTGTCTTGCACAGCTGTCCCATTTGCATATATAACAACAGTATAGCCATATTTCAAACAGGAGAGCCAAAACTTTTAGATCTCCATTGATATTCTAGTTGGATTTGGTGTACTGGATGTACTTCAACAAAAATTCCATGTTTTCGTGTGTTTCTTTCATATGTGCAGCATAGCCAATAGGTACTTAATGGTGTACATTGCAAAAAGATTTTTATAAAATAGTACATGACAGGCTAAATTACATTTCTATTTCATGATTAGCAGTCAAAAATCTATAAAACACACCCAAAAGTGTTGAGGAAGCAAAATCCCTTGTTGTCAGTACAGGTAGTTTTTGACTTACAACCATAACTGAGCCCAAAATTTATGTTGCTAAATGAGACATTTGTTAAGTGACTTTTGCCCCATTTTACAACCTTTCTTGCCACACTTGTTAAGTGAATCACTGCAGTTGTTAAATTAGTAGCATGGTTATTAAGTGAATCTGGTTTTCCCATTGATTTTGCTTGTCAGAAGGTCACAAAAAGTGATCACATGATTCTGAGACACTGCAACTGTCATTAACATGACTCAGTTGCCAACTGTCTGAATTTTGATCATATGACCATGGGGATGCTGCAATGGTCGTAGGTGTGAAAAGTGGTCGTAAGTCACTTTTTTCAGTGATATTGTAACTTTGAACAGTCACTAAATGAACTGTGTTAAGTCAAGGACTATCTGTATAATGAGGCCAAATTTCCTTTATCACCAACTTGTACTGCTTTGTTTTATCAGCCTACCAAACAATAGAATAAGTTTATATATAATTCCTTCTATGTTTCCTACTGCCTTTTCAGCTCTTGTGTTCAGTTGCTCTTAAGAAAATAAAGGAACATCTAGTTTCTAAATGGAATCTGTAAATGGAGCAAGAATCAAAAAATTTACATGTCTGTAGCTGCTGCAGCAGCCACAGAAGAACAGAAAAGAGTGGTGTAATTTCATAGCTTTCTTTTTAGTCAAAAGTGAACATTTTTGTATCCCAAAAGTCCTACAGAATAATCTTGACTTGATAGAAGACATTTTGTTGTCCAGTTATAAATGCAGATATCCTTTAATACGTGACCCATATATAAACAGTAATTGAGTCTAATACTCTTTGCTTGCATAGACACTTACAAACACTATTATCTTGTATATAACTCAATGCAAAGGAGATTTAGGATGTTTATTCTGAGACGGGATTGTTTAAATATGTTTTCTCAGACACAAACTGCAGAAATTCCATCTCTGCAGCGATCTCATTTGAAATCTAAGCTGCACTCCATCCCTGAAGCATTTGGTAAATTCATTGAGATCAATATGTAATGATACAAATAGGAGTTGCTTCCACATTTAACCTAGTTCCTTTTTCTTTTTTTATCAAGTTTTTTATTTTATATTACATATACATATCAATGCGAGAACAGTGTGACACCTGGGTGCCATACATTTCAGTACAAATAAAATAATATTATTAATCATAGTTATCACATCCATCCAGCTTATACTGTATATTTCTAATAATAATAATAATACACATTTATATCAAAGTATAATATTTCATTATTTCATATTATTTAAATATACACAATACTACCGCTGTTCAATTTCTAAACCTCTCTCTTATCATTACACTTATCTTATCTTATAAAAATGTGTATACTAATATTCCCCCTTTCTCTTATTTCTGTCTTTATTCTAACTTTTATTCATGTGACCATTATATTAAAAGGTGTTCCCTTTGTATTACAATACTATACTTTATTATTTCATTGTTCAATATTTAAATATGCAATTCTAATACCAATGACAATCTATATATATAAAAGCAAAAAACACTCACACATTAATCACAAAATCTCCAGAACCGTAAAGCCTACAAACTTGAAATTTGCCAGGTATGTTCTTCTAAGAAAGGATTTTTCAAAATGACCATCAGAGCATGAGTATTTCTTATATTATTATTAACAAGCTCTGATGTTAAGGAGTTCTACTCCCCTTTCCCCACCTGAAAAGAAATCTGATCCAAATGCAAAACACAAGCAGAAGAGTTTCAAGCAGGCAGCTTTACTACAGAACTACAGCTTTACTACAGCTTTACTAAGCCATGCACAGACTCCTTCCTGTCTCCTTCTTGCTCACACAGCAAATACTGTTTGAGTTTCCGAACACCCCTCAACTCTTTCACACACTAACAGGACGCTAGCCAGATGAATACCAATGGATGCTGGTAGGCAAAGACATATTTTTCCCCTTATTTTCCTCCTCAGTTCAGACAAATCTGTTCCTTCTACTGTAACACCAGTTAAAGGGAAAAGAGGCAAAAAATGCAGGAAAACATTTACAGATGCGATTAGGAAAACACAAGTAAGGGAAGCTGCCTGTTTCTCCCATGGCCAGATCTATGTGATATGCTCCAGAGTCAGTTCACCTGACAGCCTGGTCATCCTCCACCAGACAACAAAATCAGGAATGTTGTTTACAGGGAGATCCTGAGCAATTCATCTGAGGGTCGAATTGAAAGTCTATGCTATGCAAATAATGTCTTCATCTGTAATAGAAACTTAGCTTACCATCTCTAATGAAATAATACAGTCCCTTTTTTAACTACTCATTAATTTTCAAGCTTTAAGTGTCAATTTATCAAGCCCCATCACATGGAAGCTGATCGTCCCACTGGCAAAGCGGTCAGAACCTCTTGGCTAGAACAATTCCAGCACCGCTGAAGGAATCGGACAATAATATAAGCGGCTGCACTGCCGACAGCCCGTCCTGCTAGACCAACGGTCTAGAAAATTCAGCAGGGCAAAGATGTTAGCAGCCCTGCCCTAAAGCCTCCCTGCAGCCAGCCTAACAGATAAAGAATAGCCCTCTCGGGTGCCCAAAGGCAGAGCGAGACAGGCATTCACAGCGAAGAGTGATTTTCTCAGGGAAGCAAGGAAACCGTCATTCCAATGGAAGGGAAAGTGAGAAGAAAACAAAAAAAGTCAGAGAAAGTCCAGGATGGATAAATGCAAAATCAATAGAACAACCCAAAGTCACAGGAGCCGAAGGAAAATGTCAATGAGCTGAGGACTGAGTTGAATGACTGAGAAAACATCATCAGGGAGGCGGATCCTCAGAAAATTCAACCCAGTCCATAGAGCTATGGGGCTAGAGTAACCCACCCTGGACTCTTCCTTCGATGTGAGGGAAAAGCTGCTTGCTGCTGTGAAAGCAAAAGCAAAACAGAAACTCCTCTGCTTGTGTTTTGCATTTGGATCATATTTCTTTTCAGGTGGGGAGGGGGATATAGAACTCCTTAGCATCAGAGCTTGTTAATAATAATATAAGAAATACTCATGCTCCAATGGTCATTTTGAAAAAGCCTAGAAGCCAAGAGGAACATACGTGGCAAATTTCAAGTTTGTAGGCTTTGCGGATCTGGAGATTTTGTGATTAATGTGTGACTGGTTTTCGCTTTTTTATATATAGATAACTGTTAGAAAGGACCTTGGAGGTTGTCTAATTCAGCAGGAAACCCTATACCATTTCAGACAAATGGTTGTCCAATCTCTTCTTAAAAACTTCCAGGGTTGGAGCATTCACAACTTCTGGAGGCAAGTCGTTCCACTGATTGAGTACTTTAACCATCAGGAAGTTATTTCCTTAGTTCTGGGTTGCTTCTATCCTTGATTAGTTTCCATCCATTGCTTCTTATCCTGCCTTCTGGTGCTTTGGAAAATAAGTTGAGCCCCTCTTCTTTTGACAGCCCCTTAAATATTGGACCAGTAGTATTATGTCACGCCTAGTACTTCTTTTCATTAAACTAGACATAGCCAATTCCAGAAACCATTCTTTATATTAGTTATTAGTTTTTCAAAAGGATATGAAAGAGGTTTTGTTCCACATTCTGAACATTTCAATATAAAGGAACTTGCCTTGACATCTACTATGGTATAAGATTTCAAACGGGTAAAGGTTTATCTATTTAGATGGATAATGTCCTTAAATCCTGTGAGACATTCACAGATTCTTTTCCTCTCTCTTTTCCCTTGCCCCCTCTGATAGCATTTTGGCCTTCTTAAAGGCTACTATTTAGAGTGCTGCTTCTAAAGAAAATTGAATGGAAAGCAATGTGATTTGTTAGGAGAGGGAGGAAGAAGAAATAAGAATTATTTTCTTCAGCGAACTAACATATATTAATTAATCCAGATGTGATTTGGAATGATTATCTCTCCCCAATTTCCATCTCCTTGTGCTTTTATGAATAGAGAAAATGGCCTTGAAGCACACGTGGAAGTATCTGTTCATATCAGATAAACGAGGCTTGAGGCCAAACCAAGAAAGTGCCTTTTTAGTGTGGTCACTTTACAGTAGAGGGCTGACAGGTCCAGTATTTCAAGAAAGCTTTCAATTTGCAGCTGAGAACCTTTGGTTTCGGAAATTTGACTTTATTTGTTGAAATCCAACTGTAACTTTATTTTCTCACTTTACCAAAGACAACATACATCAAATCCACAGTTATTTAGTTTTGCCTCTCTGCCTCCAATAAATAAATGGAGAACTGGCTTTGTCATCATTTTCCTCTCAGCCCCACTAACAAGTACATGATTTGTATTTTTGAAGATATATTCACTTTAATAGCATAAGGGCTTTTGGGGATTAAACTAAAGATATGAGATGCCCTTGTGTGTTTGGATAACTAGAAACAATGCTTGCATTTCTTTAAAAAAAATCAGAAATGGAGTGTGTATAGATGAAGGATTGTGTTAACATATTGATTGCTTTTTGCACCATTTTAAATTAGCTATCTATTTCCCTTTCATAAAAGTTTTACATTACATTCCAATAAATTAAAGTTCAATTATCTGGAAGACATCTGCTGAGCATTCTTGGAGAGGAAAGGTTAATTGATTATACAAACAATCACTAGGATGTGAACAGTGGGAATATTGACTGCTATAATCCAAACTGCAGTTTGCCATACCTTCAAATTCCACTTGTCTACAGAGCAACAATGTGACAATATTTTCAGAAATGGCTGATGATTGTAAAAGACTATATTCTGACATTTCCTCATGAGTCATGTCTTTCAGAGCTAAAAATCAGACAGTATATGATGATGATGATAGATAGATAGATAGATAGATAGATAGATAGATAGATAGATAGATAGATAGATAGACAGACAGACAGACAGACAGACAGACAGACAGACAGACAGACAGACAGACAGACAGACAGACAGACAGACAGACAGACAGACAGACAGAACAGGGCGTTGTTCCTTACCTGAACACCCCTTCTCGTAGGGCGGAGCGAGCCTCCAAGAATGGGATGATCCAATCCATCAGCCAATCAGGACTGAGTCTGACTCTATATAAAAGCTGTCACCCCGAAGGGCACCCCCTCTTGAGACGAAGGACGCAGTCAGACCCATAGTGTAATAACCTAACCAAACTTTATTAAACAGCAGGAATGTAAAACTGTAACTCTATGCAAGAAACCAACAGGGAGGGACTTGGAGGCTCGCTCCGCCCTACGAGAAGGGGCGTTCAGGTAAGGAACAACGCCCCGTTCTCCATAGTGGGCGGAGCGAGTCTCCAAGAATGGGACATGCCAAAGCAGTTCGGTCCCTAGGGAGGGCAGACAGTTATTCATGCTGTTCCTCAGCCGAAAAGGCGGACTGAAGAACATGCCTCCCAAAATCAGCCTCAGCCGAGGCGAATTGGTCCACTTTGTAATGCCTTATAAAGGCCACCGGAGAAGACCAGGTGGCCGCCCTGCACACCTCCTCCAGAGAAGCTCTGGCCGACCACACAGTCGTGGTGGCCGCGCTGCGTGTCGAGTGTGCGGTCAACCCTTCCGGACACGGGAGGCCTTGCGCACAGTAAATGTCTGCAATGACCGACCTGATCCAGCTGCCAATAAGCGCTGGCGAAGCCTTGTTGCCCATGGATTTCGGATGGAAACAAACAAACAACGCTTCCGAGCGCCGAAAGGTGGCGGTGCGGACGTTGTAAATTTTAACCGCCCTCCGTACGTCAATGGTATGCCACTGGCGCTCCAAGTCCGATGAAGGTTGTGCATAAAAGGAGGGCAAGATCAGGTCTTGTGTCCTATGGAAGAGTGTATTCACCTTCGGAATGAAAGTCGGATCCAGACGGAGAACAACCCTATCGGGGTGGAATATACATAAGTCCTCCCGGACCGATAGGGCCGCCAGTTCCGAAATCCGATGTGCCAAAGTTATGGCCACCAGAAAGGCAACCTTGAGGGTGAGGTGTCTTAGAGAGACGGTGCGTAGCGGCTCGTAGGGCTCCGTCGTCAGTGCAAGAAGAACCCGCGGGAGATCCCACGTTGGGAATCTGTGGACGACAGGAGGCGAGATGTTGGAGGCCGCTCGTAGAAATCGCCGTATCATCGGATGGCCGGACAGTGTGTCTGCGGTGTCGCAGGAGAGCACGGTGGAGAGTGCCGCCAGTTGGCGACGCAGAGTGTTGGGGGCCAACCCCTTGTCCAGTCCCGCTTGTAAAAAGCGTAAAATACCCACGATGGTAAGGTCCACCGGACACAGCGAGGCGGCGGAACACCACGCACAAAATGACTTCCATGTGGAGGCGTAAATGCGGTCCGTCGACGCCCGTCTGGATGACATAAGAGTGTCCACGATTGCGTCGGGCACCCCGCGATGAGTCAGGCGGCGCCGGTCAAGTGCCAAGCGGTCAACTTGAACCATTGCGGGTCCGGATGGTTCAAGGACCCCTGGGAGAGCGAAGACGCGGTCGGTGGTATCCTCCACAGCGGGCTGGCCGATAGCGACCGGAAGTCCGCGAACCACGCTCTCCTGGGCCAGTGCGGGGCGAGGAGAATCACCTCCGCTTCCTCTGCGATAATCTGGCGGATGACCTGTGGTAGCACCGCCAGAGGAGGGAAGGCATATAGGAGGCCCCTCGGCCAGGGGCAACGAAGAGCGTCGATGTCCTCGGCCCCTTGTGACCGGTAGCGGGACACAAACCTCGGGAGCTTGGCATTGCGGGGAGTGGCGAAGAGTCGATGACCGGAAGTCCGAATCGCTGCACCAGCTGTTGGAAAATGTCCTGGTGCAGGCTCCACTCTGCCAAGTCCACCGCATTGCGACTGAGCCAGTCCGCCGTTGTATTGTCTACTCCCGAGATGTGCTCCGCTCTGAGCGAGAGCAGGTGGCGCTCCGCCCAGAGCCCCAAGGCTTTGGCCTCCGACATTAGGCCCTTTGAGACTGTCCCACCCTGGCAGTTGACGTGCGCCTTGGTGGTTACATTGTCCGTCAGCAACAGGACATGTCGGTTGTGGAGGATGGGCTGGAAGTCCTGCAGGGCCCGGAATGCTGCTCGCAGTTCTAGAATATTGATGTTGGGGAGGGTCTCCGACTGAGACCACGTTCCCTGGGCCACATGGGAAAGGACGTGAGCCCCCCATCCCTGCAGGCTGGCGTCGGTTGTCACCGTCACCCAGCTCGGTTCGAAGAAGCTGGACCCTTCGGATATCGCCGGGGACCGCCACCACTGGAGAGAGCGACGGACAGAGGATGGGATTAAGATTTTAGTCGATGAGTTGCTCTTTCCCGCCCTTTGGAAGGGTAGTAAGAGCCATTGTAGTTCCCTGGAGTGCAGCTGCGCCCAGGGAGTGATATGGATGGCCGAAATCATTTTCCCCAGGAGGGACGAAAGTTGTTTCAAAGGTGCTCTCCTGAGGCAGAGCACCTGTTGGACAAGAGTGGTGATATTGTCCTGCCTCTCCTGGGAAAGGAACACCCTGCACTCCAGGGAGTCCACAATAGCCCCAAGGTGGGTAATTCTGTTGGTGGGCCTGAGCTGGCTCTTCTCGATGTTTAAGGAGAAGCCATGCTCCTCTAAGCACTCCATGGTTAGCTGAAGGTCAACCTCCGCCTGCGAATAAGAGGACGAAAGGATTAGAATGTCGTCCAGGTAGCAGTGCATGCGTATGGGAATGGCCCTCATGCTCGCCGCAAGGGCAGCCAGGATCTTCGTAAAGACCCGCGGGGTGGAGGAAAGACCAAATGGAAGTGCTGAATATTGATAGTGGTTGGACAGGTAGCAGAAGCGAAGGTACTTTTGGTGGGAAGGCCGAATTGGGACATGAAGGTACGCTTCTGTCAGATCGATTAAGGACATGAAGTCCCCTTTGCGCACACACGCTAGGATGGACTGCAGCGTGTGCATCTTGAACCTCTTATATGCGACGAATTTGTTGAGCCGCTTGAGGTCCAGGACCGCTCTCCACCCCCCCGAGGATTTTTCGACAAGGAATAAATTGGAATAGAATCCTTGCCCCTGCTGGTCCTCCGGAACCCGTTGGATGGCCTCAATCTCCAACAGGTGCTGGATAGCGGCTAGCATTAGAGACCGCTTTTGAGGATCGGAGGACTGGGGGCACCTCATGAAAAATCCCGGTGGGGTGGAGAGGAGGTCGAGTGCGAGTCCCGATTGAATGGTTTCGCGCACCCAACTATCCGTGGTGGTATCTTCCCATCGCCCGGCAAAGTAGCGCAGGCGACCCCCAATGGGAAGGCCTGAGGGATCTACTTGAAGCGGCGGTAGGAGCGCCCGCCTGCACCCCGAAAAGGGCGCTTGGCCGGAGGATCTGCCTTAGGTCTGTCCTGCCCTTGATTCTGACGGCCACCCGCCTGATATCTACCCCGGTACCTGGGGGCACGGTAAGGGTGGCGAGGTGGGGGGGTGGGAGGGGGGGTAGCGGGCTTGTTCTGACCCCTGCGGGTACAGTTAGGGAGGACCTTCCGCTTGACCTTGGACTCAACGAGGTACGGGTCCAAAGCCTCCCCAAAGAGGGACTGACCCTGGACTGGCGAGGTAGCAAGGCGCCACTTGTTGCGAGCGTCCGACTGCCATCCTCGGAGCCAGTGCATCCGGCGCGCCACCACGGATGCCCCCATGGATCTTGCCGCGAAGCGTGCGCTTTGCAGAGTGGCATCCGAGGTGAACTGGGCCACCGCTAGTAATTTGTTGATGTCCTGGCGGGTGCGCCCATCGGAGGACTGCTCTTGCAGCGTCTTGAGCCAGCGGATGGAGGTCCGGCAGAAGAACGAGGCCGTCGCCGAGGCCCAGACGGCCCAAGCTGCCGCTTGATGGGAGCGCAAAATGGCCTGTTCCGTACGGCGGTCCTCCGGGCGCAAGAGTTCCTCAGAGTCGCCCGGCAAGGGGTTGGCAGAGTAAAGCGCCTTGATGGGCGGATCCACCGGCGGAACTGGCAGGTGCTGAGCCAGCCCTTGCGCCACATTGAAGTACCGTTTGTCTAAGGACGATGGGGCTGCTCCCGTGATCGGGGTCTGCCACTGCTTAGTGACCGATGTAATGAAGAGTTTTGGTGCTGGAATAACCTCCTCTAGGGAGGTTGTCTCTTCGAAGAGAGGATCGCCCTGTTCCTCGCCGTCTGGCTTGGGCTCCACCGGGGGCATCTTGGCCGCGGCCCTTGCCTTGTGGAGCAGCGATTTAAATAGGGCCGGGTTAAAAAGGCCCGTGGTTGCTGGAGGTTCAGGTGAAACGTCCTCGTCCTCCAAGAGGTCAAGGTCACGACCTGGCTCCTCGGTGTCGGGAGATGACTCTGGAGAGGAAGGAGATGTGATGGTCTCGGCCGCACGAGGTTGGTCTCGCTCGGTCGCAGAAGGAGGGCGGCGCGGTCGGGTGGGGACGGTCGCAGCGTCCGAAGTGGAGGGCGTTGGCGCGGATGTTTGTTTAATGCCCGCAGCGATGCCGTCCCTGATCGCCATTTGGATGAGGGCTTGGACCTCCGGGCTTTGAAAAATGGCGGTCGCCGTGAGTGACGGATTAGCAGGGGAGGGCGCCCGCGGTGCCTGGGGCTCCTCCCAAATGTCTACGTCTCCCAAACAAAGGTTTGGGTTATCCAGTGATAGAGCCCCAGAGGAGCGCCGGGATCGAGGGGTCACCAGATCAGCATTGTCCCGTGGGCGGGAGGTGTTTGAGGAGCTTGGGGCAGGCAGCTTTGCTTTGTCCTTGTGGCTGCCCTCCTTGTGCGAGGGTCTCTTGGCCTCAGCTCCTGCCTGGCGTAGAGGGGAGCGGTCCCTGTGTGAGGCGGGAGGAGCGGAAGTTGCCCTGGCATCAGAGCCCTGCACCCCGGTCTCCTTGGTGGCCTTTGCCTTCTTCCTTGAGCTGGTCTCTGCCATAGCAATGCTCGCGAAGGAAGCTGGCAGGGCTGAAGCCGCGGGGACTGCCGACACTGTCAAGCGCTCTTCGCGGCAGCCGACGAGCAGCTGGGCTCCCAAGTGCGGAAGGCGAGAGGGGAAATCCCTGATGATGTCGGAGCCCTCGGGAGCGCATGCGCAATGCGCGCCGGCTCCGACAAGCAGCTGGGCTCCGACGGAGGCGTCCGGCGTGCTGGGGAAGTCCCGGTGACGTAGGCCTCCTTCGCGCGTGCGCAATGAGCGCCGCGCCTCCGACGAGCAGCTGGTGCCTTCGAGCCGCCCGACAGCCAATCTGGAAGCTCCGAGGACGGGTGGCTCCGCTGCGGGCGAAGGTGAAGTGCTGCCTGGGTGACAGAGGCTGCAGGCGGCAGAGGGGGGGTGCTAGGCAGGCGGGCGGTGAGCTTCGCTGGCAAAGGTCCTCGATGAGGTCTGCGCCTGCGCGCTGATGTCTCCTCTTTGCACTCAACCAGAAGCAAAGTAGTGCGATGAGTTCTGAGCGTGCGTAGAAGCACCCCCGACCGTCAGCTGTAGGGCGGGCCTGGAGCGCCTTGAGGTAATGGCGGTTCGCGCCAAAAACAGCAGCACAGCCTGACGGAAGGCCCAGGGCCTCGGGCGAAGCAAGGGAGGCCGGATAGGATTGTAGGCCCTTATAAGAGGCGCCGAAACGCTGAGGCCTTTCAGGAGGGAACCGAGGTTGCACGGCAGGCCCTGACAGATTGAAGGGTTCCCCTCCCTGCGGTAAGCGGCAGAGCCGCCCTGGCCGTTGGTCACCCAAGCGTGGCAGCTTCTGTGACTTATAACGATTGACACCTCACAGGAACAATATGGCCAGGCCGCGATCCAATCCTCTGGGCAGCAGTCCAGAAGACAGACAGCTGTCACAGGACACCAGCTGCCCTCCCCACACACGATGACAGTTGGTGGAGTCAAATTTCACTTACTGATTCGTAGAAGATGTAGAATAAGACGATTAGTGGAAAAACCTGCTAGGTTAGGAAACACTAGTCCCAGACTTAGGACTGAGTCGAAAGAGGGGATGCCCTTTGGGGTGACAGCTTTTATATAGAGTCAGACTCAGTCCTGATTGGCTGATGGATTGGATCATCCCATTCTTGGAGGCTCGCTCCGCCCACTATGGAGAATGTTTTGGTTCCTTTAGTCTGGTAGTCAAGTTTGAACTCTCCAAGAAGGCTGTTACACCTGTGCAATCTACCTATGTTTTAATTTGTACCCCAGATAGATTTCAAAATGACAGCCTCCTAAAAGAAGTCAAAAGAGGGCTTACTGGTCAATGTTGATCTGCAGCATAAGTAACAAGCCTTAATGATGCCAATCAACCATGTACATCACAATTTAGAACTTGGATTACAAAATTTGATACAATTATGCAAGTGGGTATTATTATTATTTTGCACATATGTCATGCTCACCCCACAGAACCCATCTTCTTTTGGTTCAGAGCATCAACAGAAATTATGAGACATAAGGCTGATCCTCTCTATTTTTAACTCTTCCCAATTTGGTGAATGTTCTGTTTATGCTGTAAGCAAAAACAAAACAAAACAAAACTGATGTGTTACTAGAGACCTCCTAGGCAGCATCTCTAGAAGAAGAGGGTCAGTCTGAAAGGTCTTGCAACAGAGCTTTGTCTGCTCATCTCAGATTTTCATATGTAAATATACTATTTTTACATATGTGTAGAAAAATAATCCTTTCAGCCTCTACCCTTCCCCTGTGAAGAGTTTGTCATTGCACATTGTATTTCACCATATAATTTATATAAGTTGATAAAATATTTGTGTTGCTCAGTGCAATTTTCATTTCTAGATTTCTATTGCTAAGTACATGTTATTTTAAAAAGTACAGATTTCATTTTGAAGACAAAGCAAACTTTGCTGACAACCTTGAGCCAAAAATTTATTGGGATGGCTGACATTGCTATCTGCACAGGGTTGAATGGATTTGTATACTTCTTATTTGTGCCACTTTCACACAAGTTAATTCTTCAATCTATTTAAGGAATTGTCCACATTTCACATGAATTTCCCAAAATTTGCAATTTTGCCCCAAATACATGTCAATTTTGTATACACGTCAATTTTGTATGCATATTATATTTGTATGCATAGTATGTAATTTAATGTGCATTTTGCCTTATAATATGCTGTGCAGCTTTTTATATTTTTATTTTATTATAAGTTTTTTGCCTTATAATATGCTGTGCATTGCTTTTATCTGTAAGATGTGTTATTTATACAGCAAAGAATGTATTACAAATTTAGTCAAAGCTTCAAGTGGAAGGTGTAAATTTGTAAAATTCAAATGAGACTGCTGGCCTTCAAAATTCATCTGAAGCAGAGTTGTCAAGCATTCCTAATTTAGAAAGTTGGAAAATTATAAGCCCAGAAGGGTTAAGCAGTCATTCTTACAAACCAATTTGTTCTCCAACATGTCCTCACCCGTGTTATTACTGCACTAACAAGCAGTTGTGGATAAGAATTTGCAAATGATTAATTCCTTCCTTATTTCATATTCCATAGACAGCTATAAACTTAAACTTCTGCTTTCTCTTATAAACCACTGTAAAAGAGTCAAAGGGGAATGGGTGATTGACTGTTATTCTTAGAAGCCTAGCCTATGTCTATATTATTGCAACTGCTTGGGGAAATAAGTTTGTGTCTATGCCTTTCTTGATCTGATGCCTAACATGGGCACATAATTCTTATTCCAGAGAAAGGAAGGTGGGATTAATATTAAGTTATTGACTTTCTGAGTTTGCACTGATGCCCATAGCAGCACAATACGTGTATACCTCTTGCTGTGTTTTTGTCAGGAAGATGGAATTATCTCCAAGGCAAAAAAATGTGAAGATATTCATTAGCTATCAGGCCTTTATCAACATTTGAGCGGATTTAAGAATACCGTAACTTAATGGCAAGAGTGTCAGCAAAGGAAAATATCACTGGATTTTGCTGTGCTCAGACCAAACCTAGAGATTGGTTTCCAAATTTCAGTGGTGATCTGATTCCTGAAATTATGCACACTTCAAGTGTGGTGGGAAAATGTGATCTAGATGTGTTATCTGCATACATATCAATGTGTCAGATCTAGTAACCACAACTATAAAATCAAGTGTTTATTGTTGTTAAGAACTGATGCATCCATTTCTTCATGAATGGCCAATAAGCTTTCTAATCCAGAGTTTGGTATTAGCAATAGCAAGTCAGATGCATACAGGAAGCTCACAGAAGGGAATAGTCCTCTTCTACAGTTCTTCTATCCAAGACATGTGCCCAGACATGATTCTGAAGATAGCAAAGACCCATTAATAGACCAATGCTACATGATTTGTTCAACTCCTTTGTCATATTATCTACATCGATGATCACCTGCACCTCATTACATGTGATGGCAGCAAAGTTCACAGTAAATGAGTTGTATAAAGGCCCAAACACTTGGGGTCCCCTGGATTCTCCCTCTCCTGCACCTCTTTTCTATGATTAACTCTCTAGACAACCATTGTCTAGGTATCATTTTGAAGGGTTCCACAGAAAACAAGGAAATTATCCAGAGAGATATTCAAGATGGCAACAGGTGGAGACTTTTTACAATTATCCCATAGTCTGAGAATCATATAATATCTCCATAATATCAGCATGTTAAAGTTATTAAACCATGAGCACAAAGAGAGATGGCAGTCCTAACTCAGCACTGCAATAATGATGAAATTCCCAGGGATCAAAACTGAAGAACAAAGGATGTTGAAGACTTCTACTTAGATGGACAAATCTGTGAGTTTCTCTATTCCCACATTCACATTTTTAAAATCCCTTATTATCATTTATAAAACCATCTGCTTTATCAGAAAATGCCTATGAGAAAAATCCTTAGATTTAGATTACCTGATTCAGTAGTTTCCTCCCCAAACCCCAAAAACTTTAACCTTAGATTATCTATCATCGACCTCACCCCATTCCTAAGAGGGGTGTAAGGGGTGTGCATAAGTGCACAATCGTGCCTACCATTCCTGTCCTAATGTACCCATATATTCATATTCATACTTCTTGTACTCATAATCATGCTTGTACTATTATATATATACATATATATATATATATATATATATATATATATATATATATATATATATATATATATATATATATATATATATATATATATATATAATCATGTTTATACTTTGTTTATACTTTGCTTGTAATCATATATGCTTGACAAATAAAAATAAATAAAATAAAATAAAAAATAAAATAAAATAAATAAAAATGTGAATAGATATAAATCAGAAGGTCAGAGAGAAGCCTAAAACATTTTAAGAGATTATCAGAAGCAGAGTAGAGCATTCCCTTGCTTTGGGATATCTCCTGCTCCTTATAGTGTGGTGTTGTACTTGATAACTTCCAATCAAGGATTTTGTGCCTTGGCCTCATATTGTGTAGTCTGTTACTCCACTGTGCCAGCTGTAGCAGCTGCCTCATCTTAACAGCAGAAGCCAGGTGACCCTGGGGGAATAAATTGCTTATGTCAGCATGACTTTTGCAAAGGAAATCTATACTGACTTGATTTGCACAAAATGCTAAGCTGTAGTATGTTTGTTTTGAAGTAGCATGATATGAAATACACTTAACAAGTTTGTAAGACATGTGACAGGTTTAGACAGCTTGCTAAACAAAAATAAACTTTTCTGAGTAATTAATACTAAAGAATAACACTATCTGTATTTTAACATGAATGAATTAATGAGCACTGTGGTTTGGGGTTAAATGAGTAATTGAATTTTTTGACACAAATAAAACCCACTGAACGTTTCATCTTTCAGTCCCACCTAATGACACAATTCAGAGAAGGATTTTAGGGCACAGTGATCTGATCAATAAAATTTAAAGAAGATCCTTTAACAATTTGAGCACCTCTGGGGGATTAATCCATTCCCTCCATTCTAAATAAATGCTATATTTCAACAAATTATTATTAACAAAAGGGATATATTCTCTCCTCAAAGCAATTCTGTTTTTTTAAAAAAATGTAAAGGCAGCTTTGACCAGAAGTTTTGCCTTGTGATTTATTCTGAATATTTGTGGCAACTCAAAAAGCGCCTTAGCAGTCAATGGACAAAAAAATCCTTTTAGTGAGTCTTGGCATAGTCAGCCCTCAAAAGAACCATGGTGTCCATTGTGCTAGAAGCCAAGATTTTTGTGAAGCTGAAATTATGCACAGTAAGTGCCCATGCCACCTAATTCAAAGTTGCAGCATATGAAGCATACTCAACTTCAGGGAGGATGAATCTGAAAACAGATAACATTGTTGAATGATTTTTAAAGTAGGCTTTATATATCATTTAAAATGTTCCCAGTGGCATCATAAATGTTAATAAAAGAAGAGTGCTGTGGTTTCCCCCCAAAAAATATCAGAATAGAAATGCACAAATGTAAGGGGTTCTAAAATGAAAGACTGTATTTATTACTATTGTTTATTGTAGCAAGTTCTAAACTAAAACTATCATGAGTTTTCTGCGATGCTAATGACAGCTGATGAGCAGTTATCAATTAGTAATTCATATGCTCAATCAATATGTAAGAATTACGAAAAATCCTGGAAATATTTGGATGCTTCCCAGTTGGGATACTGTATTTTTTTAAATTGGTTTTCATTGTTGAAATCTTCCTTTTTTTGAATGGTGTTTGTTTCATATTGAATTGTTTCCATTTTATTATTTCTGTTTATTTGGAAAGGTTTTTGCCTATAAATTCAGCATTTTTTAGTCAAGTGGTATGATATTTTTCAGCATTTTTCTATTCCTCCAATAGTTATTCTGTTTTCAGAAAGCAAAGAATTAACATAACTTACCCTGTCATGATTTTTTGTATTCTCATAAGTCTCTTCTAACCTATTGTGATGGTGTTTGTGAAAAAAGATCAGAGCATCTCATGTTTTTGCTCACGTTCTGCTGACATTTAAAAAACTCCATTCAGCTCTTTTCTAGAACACCAAAAATGAATATAAATAAATATGCCTGTGGATTCTGGTTTGTTTTTTTTTAAAAAAAATGTTATAGGAGTAAATCCGTCCCCCATATTCCCATTTTTTCTGTACTGTATATGAAAGGTTGAAAGAATATGATACTTGCATTTCTTAAAAATAAAGTTCTTCATATGATCAAACTTTATCTAGTATTATTTCTGGCTTGAAAATCACCATTGTCTTTATATCACTGGAATTTCTATTAAGTTAACTTCCTGTATATTCATTAGCTACAAACTCTCTGTGTGTGGATTTGCCATAATGTTGAGAAGCATTGCTGTAAGATAATGTGTTTATATTGAACCCACTTTTCTAAGTGGTGAGAAGTTCTAGGGATCCTGTGTTTACTTGAATTGTTACCCTTCAGGAAGAGAGCAGGAGAACTTAATTGGCATTTTGTAAAACTTTATTTGTAAATAATTGCTTTGAGCACAAAGTAAAATATAAAATATTGCTTGCTTGCTTGCTTGCTTGCTTGCTTGCTTGCTTGCTTGCTTGCTTGCTTGCTTGCTTGCTTGCTTGCTTGCTTGCTGACTCTTTGCAATGAATCTTGGGATAAATCTTCTCCAGGATTATCTGTCCCCATCCTGTCTTTTCAGGTCTTCCAATAGTGCACCCACTGGCACTGTAATTAAGTCCATCCATTTTATAGCTTGTTGTCCTCTTTTTCTTTCTACCTTTTCTGTCATCATAATGATCAGCAGCAGCAGCAGCATCAATTAAATGTATATGCCACTCAACTCCCAATGACTCTAGATGGTTACAAATTAAAAATTTCTCGGTTTTACACAATGGGCCCATGGTATGATAATCTGCCCATAGATTTCTCAAAAGTCCAACACCAAATGTTAAATTCCCACAACACTGTCACACTATTTATTAAGGCTGTATTACTATTCTTCTTCTCATCTTTTCTATTTCCTGTCTCCTTTTCTACTTATGACTATAACTTTGTTGCTTGTATCTTTATGATTTATATTGTGTTATTTAGTTTCCTAGTATGATTTATGTTGATTGCTTATTTAGTATCCTATGACTATCACTAAGTGTTGTATCTTATGATTTATGATGAATGTATTTTTATGATGACTATGATCATGATTTATCACTTAAAGCTTTATTTACACTGAGAGCTTATGCACCGAAGACAAATTCCTTGTGTGTCCAATCACACTTGGCCAATAAAGAATTCTATTCTATTCTATTCTACCAAATTTTAAAAGCATTGATGCTCTTTCTATCTCGTTTCCTCAAAATCCAAATCTTACCTCCATGAAGAACCACTGCCTAAATTATTCTTATATTTACAGGTATAAACATATCACAATATCTGAATATGATTTCCAAGACCCTCATTGCTACTCCACCAAGCGATAGTATGTGTAGAAGAGTTAGTTGGCTGTTTGTGAAAATCCTTTCTCTTCCGTTTCAGCCTTTTTCCCACTGTTAGCACAGCAGAAGTGTTAATAAAACAGTAACCTTGACACAGATATGGAAGAGGCACATTGTTTCGGGAGCTTGGCAAATGGAGAAGCCCAGCAGCAAAAAAAGATAAAAGATGTTTCTTTTTTTCCTTCAGACAGAATGGATGGACCAGAGTGAGAAAAAAGTATAGAGGCCAGCAAAGAAAAGCATAACCTGGAAAGGTACAAGAGCTCTACATGCTAGTTATTAAAAGCAACAGCAAGAGTAGAATAAATTCCAGAGAGAAAAAAGGAGGCAAAAAAAGCTCTGTAAGAAGAAAACATCAATAAATAGTAGATAGCGACAGGGAATGATGTTATAGAGTATATAGTAATAGGATACATGTGTACATAGTTTTACACATCCCTTTTATAAAATACTTTTCATTTACAAAATAAGAAATCTCCCCATCCATTACAGGGAGATATAAAAGCAAACACCTGGTCTAGGGTCAAGTGTGTTTGTGTTTCTCTTGAGTACAAGTTACTCTAATAGAATTTGGTTTAAAAAAGAACCTGTGACAATATGCATGATATTTCCTGCTATGTCCTATACTGTTAAGAGATGATCCTGAAAGCTGCCTACCACTTAAGTGTATTCTAAGGCTGTTTTTTCTGTTTGTTGTCATTAGTTTGGTCTTTATATTAATCACGGTCCCATTTTTATTCTAACCTCCTTTATCTTCATTAGTAGACCTTCCAGATCATTTGCATTTTCAGCTACCTCAGCAATGTCATCAGTATAGTTCAGCTTATGAATGTTTCTTCTTTCAATCTTAAAAACATGCTCATTTAGTTAAACCCCACCTCTTTCGATTTATATTCCACATATAGGTTGGATAAATAAGGGGAGAATATATAGGTTTGTCTCGCTCCTTTACTGTCAGCTCTACTAGGTATAACAGATCAGAAAGGCTAAAACTACCGTATTTTTCGGAGTATAAGATGCACCGGAGTATAAGACGCACCTTAGTTTTGGGGGAGGAAAACAAGGAAAAAAGGCCTCTACCACCAAGCAATTTGCCAAACAGCAAATAGCAAACAGCACAGATGATATACACTGTTTGCTGTGTATTTCTGTGCATGTGTGCTTCACCCACAGAAATAGCAAAGAATTGGAGAAATGTACATTATGCCAGAAAGTTTTCTTAAATGTAGTCACACTAACTCTCCCAATTATTTAAATAGATCTACTCCAAAGTAACTAAACTCTAATACTAAACAGGACACTGTTACATTTCAGACTATACTTGTACAGAGCTGTTAAAATTAATTAAAATTTCTGGAAGTATACATTATTCTCTATTATTTAAAAGAAGATACAATAGCACTGGGCCTCTTCAGAGCAAGCATTTATTTTAAAAAGCTCTTTATTTTGTTTAGTTGTCTAGATTTACAGGGATCTCCAACCTTGGCAACTTTAAGACTTGTGGACTTCAACTCTCAGAATTCCACAGCCAGCAAAGCTAACAAAGCTAGCTGTGGAATTCTGGGAGTTGAAGTCCACAAGTCTTAAAATTGCCAAGGTTGGAGACCCCTGGCTCTAGAACAATAATAAAGCAGTCTTTAAAAAATAAGTCTAATAATTTGAACATTCTACAGACATTTATAGTTATTCACTTACCCCCTTCCATCCAGTTCAGCAGAAAATAAAAATCTGCGTGTCTCTCCCAGCTATTTGCCTCTGCAGCTACTTTCACTTTCATTTTCGCACGTGGCAAATCAGCTGTAGATCGGGAAGCTGCTAGTGACTTGCTTGGCTTTACAGGCTCTTCCCTCTTTCCTGCAAACAGGTAAATTGCTGGAAGACAGAGGCCAAAGGGTGGGGGTGGCTGGGTGGGTGGGGCTACATTCGGTGTATAAGACGCACCCAAGTTTTCACCCTCTTTTGGGGGGTAAAAAGGTGCGTCTTATACTCCAAAAAATACGGTACTTTTATTGAGATTGACTATAATAACAGAACCTTGCTAATCTGTTGTGTTATACCTCCTCCTCTTGCTTATTGTTCATTGAATTGGAGAGACATCCTGAGTAACTTCTGAATATTATCTCACTGTTCCAGATTTTTAAAAAATCTTTCATCCCTTTTTGCTTAGACAATAGATCCTGCATCCATCAAAGTCATCTTCCTTACTCTACATTTGCTAGTCTGAAGCCAATCTGTTTCACTATGTTACTTCCAGACTCTGATTTCTTGTCTTGGGTATAGATTTCACATGAGGAAAATGAGAAATTCTGAAATTTCCATTTTCTTAAGGTCATCTCAATGGTCAACTCAATCAAAGGCCTCGGTACAGCAAATGGAGCACATATTGACTTTGTTTTGGTAATCTGAAACACAGTTTAATCATTCCAAAACATAGCCAGAGTTTACTGCCAAAATTTAGATCCCCATGGGAACTGCCAGCACTCCAAATTGTTTAGTTTACAGAATCTTAACAAAAAGGACAGGAAGAAAAATGTAAAGTACTGTATAATGTAACCATTCATTCATCATATAAATACAATTCCAAACTCTACAGTAAAGTTTGCTGCATAGTCACTCTCTTCTGAAATCCATGACTTGTTATAATGTGAAGTCATCCTGAACAACTGAAATAGCTTAAGCAGATTTCTGAATATTTAGCAAGTTTTGGAATCAGCCCTTAAAACAAAAGCACTTTATGAATCACAGGAAAGGAAAACAGTAATGCTCTGATACCTGTGAGGACATCATATAATATTGAGGTGGGGGGAAACTATGATTATAAAGATTTTGCATTTGAATTATGAAAATCTTCAGATTAGGAAGATGGATGGCATTTTACACTGGTCCAACTTTCCATAGGCTGGGATGATATCATCTATATATATAAAAGCGAAAACCACTCATGCCGTAATCACGAAATCTCCAGAACCGTAAAGCTTACAAACTTGAAATTTGCCACATATGTTCCTCTTGGCTTCTAGATACTCACTAAGAAAGGATTTTTTGAAATGACCATCAGAGGGGGTCGTGCGCACATGCGCGGGAGGCGAGGGTGATTAGGATGAAAAAGTACCCAGGCAGCGCCGGGTCATCAGCTAGTAGATTATAATTTGAAGCCTGGCAATCAAGTGTTTATTGTGTTCTATTGTGTTCCCATAGCTACCTATGGTTGTGAAAAGTGAACCTTTAAAAAGCAAGACAGGAAGAAAATAGACTTGTTTGAGCTGTGGTGCAAGAGAAGGCTCCTACTTATTCCTTGGACAGCAAAGATGACAAACAAACAAGTACTGGAGCGCATAACACCAGCCATGTCACTGGAGGACAGAATCACAAAACTGTGTCTCACTTATTTTGGTCATGCCACGTGGTGTGGGGGAATTCACGGGAGAAAGTAATTATGTCTGGAAGAGTTAGTGGTAAAAGTAAACCAGGCCACCAAAGGATATGGTGGCTGGACACCATCCAAGCTGATACCTGCCAGATCGTAGGACAACTCAAAGAAGTAGTGCAAGATTGGAAGTTGGAGAGAAATCTGGCCCATAGAATCACCAAGCGTCAGACAACTGAATGGATAACATCATCATCATTATGGGGAACCTCACTTTTCAAACCCAGCAAATTCAATTCAATTGTTCTATGAAATACTTTCCCATCTCAATTGTCAGGCTTGCAATAAAAATTTTATATCTACATTTCCAGAATTATAGCAGCCTTGGGTTCTTTAAATTTATATTTTATTGCTTTTTAATTAATAACCAAAAAGAGGGGGGAAAGGAGCAAAACATAAGGATAATAGTGATGGAGATACATACATAAAAAGTGTTCTTAAAAAAGCGAAAGAAATTCATGCATTTATCTTTTCAATGCTGCAGTAAAAGTCTTTTATTATTTTATTTATTTATTTATGTATATCCCACCGTTATTATTTTTGAAAATAACTCAAGGTAGCAAACATATCTAACGCACATTCCTCTCCTATTTTTCCCATAACAACAATTCTATGAAGTGGGTTGAGTGACTGTCCCAAAGTCACCCAGCTGGCTTTCATGGCCAAGAAGGGACTTGAACTCATGATCTCTTACTTTCTAGTCCAGTGTTTTAACCACTAGACCAAACCTTTAGCCATAATAAGGGCACTGAGAATCTATTTATCTTGTCTGATTGTCAAATTCCATATGTTAAGTATATAGTTCTTTTGAATTATATACCTAGCTTTGTTTGGTTTAGTTTCTTACTTTTATTTTTAAAGGCAATTGCAAATCATCAGTAAATACAAGCACCACGTCTCAATTTCTTGAAAAAGCAAAAATAACAATTTAAAGAAGAATTCCAGTTATTTATAAATAGGGCCTAGCATAGTAACAATCTGGAGATAACTTGCCTTTTTCATAAGAGAATATGGACAGTGCAATAGCTTTCAAAATCTTATTTTTGCTTTGGACCTTGACTTTTTAAACATGTGTTAAAGATGTTTAATCTGTTTAAGCCTTGCTGGAACAGATCAATGTCTTCCAACTTTCTGATTTCCAGCAAAAGACACTTCTGGGAAGTTTGGGAAGTTCTGGGAAGGCATGCTGCATGAAAGTTGCATGGTTCAGACCTACAAGAAAGCTTTACAACTAAGACAATGAAGAACATATTTATCTTCTAACAGGATTGAAGTACTTGTAGAGGAGGATACGGATTACCTCGGATAAGGCAGGTGGAGACTGTTAGACAAACAAAAATTCAGTCTGGGAAAACAAGAAAGTTTGAAAAAGGCAATTAGAATTCTTCCACCCTGACTATCTTTGATATAGAAGGAATGTGAAGATTCTGTTATTATAGCATATATCACTGAAGAGGTATAGTATTTATTGTTATATATGTTTCTGCTGTGAAGGAATGACAGTGTTCTTAGTTTTATTCCATCATCTTCTGTCTCTCTCTCTTTTTTTTTTACATTTCTGTTCCAACCGCAGTCAACATTTTCTAGCTTCTGAATAGGCTAAATTCTCATTGGATTAATTTGGAGTGGAGAAGGTTGGGGAAAAAAGTGTTGTACTTGTTCCAGCCTTGCATTTCTCCCAAGCATCCTGATGCTTCCCATTTTATTAGCAGACCTAATTCAATTTATCTTCTATTTAGCAGTCACCAACATATTTCATTAACATCACTTACATTATTATAAAGGCACTGTTGTATCTGAATAAGGAATTTATTCTATTGCTTATTCCAAATTTTCAAAAATTGCATTTAAAAAAAATATTCTGTTTATCAAGACTTACATTATTTTGCATCTATATATTCTATTTGCAATTTGTTTCTAGCCATTTAAATGTTCCATGCTACCTTTCAGAGTTTTTTTCGTGTAATTCACTACATTTCAGTAGATCAATCATTATGCAGTATCAGCCATTATGCAGCCATTCAGCCACTATTTATTCAGATCTTTTGATTGTGATAAATATTACATTACATAAATCAACTAGTTTGAAAGCCAATATTTCAATCAGTCATTTTAATGCTAACAATTAAAAGCTTGGCAAGGAGACAGATCTTACCATCTTCCTAAATACTGGTAGAATGGGGTCCAAACACAGCTCCCTACCACATTCCATAGGCTGTGACTCCACAAAGAGAGGGAGGGAGGGAAGGAAGGAAGGAATTAAAAGAAAGAAGAAAAGGGTAACATAGTCACAGCTATGTTTAATATTCTTTAAGTATAAATTTGAAAACAATCAGATGTTGTGACCTCTAGTTCCAACAGCCTCACAGGAATGTCCATGACATAGTTTTGTTAAAGCCAATTTTGTTTGTTTTTTATTTTGATTTATTTTGATTGATTGATTGATTGATTGATTGATTGATTGATTGATTGATTGATTGATCAACTTAGAAATCGGGACTCTGGGCAGTGTACAAGTACACATGGTTGCTGATATGATAAAACCAACAGTAGAGCAAATTAAACTCCAATTCATATTTTTAACAAATCTCTTAATCACTATGAAATTTCACTCAGATGAGACTTTTCTGAAATAATTTCAACTTTTTACATAACTGATGCCATGTAAGTCCAACTTTTTTTATAAATTATTTCTTGCATGAGGAGAAGAGAAGGGTTTATGAAAAACTGCTAGCTGGTAAAACCTAATATATAAATGATAACTAAATATTTCAAAATAATAAAATACTCTTTAATTTATGATATTTATCAGCTAAGATGTAAAAAGTATAGCCTACAGTCCCTTACACACACAAAAAAAAAAAACGGGAATCAGTCTCACTAAAACCTATTTCTGAATAGACACACATATGATCACATTCTCAGCTTGTTCTTACTGTTCTTATTACTATATTTTTGTTCTGCTTTTTAAAATATATTTTGGTTAACTCAAGGTGGTAAACAAACCTAATCCTCCATCTTTTCTTTTCCCCACCACAACAAACCTGTGAGATGAGTTGGGAAGAAAAACAGTGTCCAAACTCAAAGGCAGAACTAGAACTCACAATCTCCTGCTTTCTAGTCCAAGCATCCTAACCACTGCACCAAACTGGGTCCAAAACTGTTTCTGACTTAATAGCAATAGCAATAGCAGTTAGACTTATACACCGCTTTACAGTGCTTTACAGCCCTCTCTAAGCAGTTTACAGAGTCAGCATATTGCCCCCAATAAGAGCCGAGATGGCGCAGCGGTTAGAGGCAGGTACTGCAGGCCACTTTAGCTGACACTGATCCGCAGGTCAGCGGTTCAAATCTCACCGGCTCAAGGTTGACTCAGCCTTCCATCCTTCCGAGGTAGGTAAAATGAGGACCCAGATTGTTGGGGGCAATATAAATATACATTGCTTACTGGTGTAAACCGCTTAGAGAGTGCTTGCACTGTGAGGCGGTATATAAATCTCACAAAATAAATAAATAAATAATAAACAATTTGGACCATCATTTTACCCACCTCGGAAGGCTGGAAGGCTGAGTCAACCTTGAGCCCGGTGAGATTTGAACTGCCAAATTGCAGGCAGCCGACGGTCAGCAGAAGTAGCCTGCAGTACTGCACTCTAACCACTGCGCCACCAAGGCTCAAAAGTTATTAATATAAAATAATAATACATAATTTTCAAATACATTACTGAGAATGCTGTTTTACATTTTCAGAACTGACTAAAAAGTTTCAGCTACATCAAAACATCATGCTTTATCCCATTTTTCACCTGACATATCCACCCAATCATTTGTTTTTCTGGCTAAGCTCAGGCACATGTGTATTACTCATGCAGATAATTGTCGTCTATACAAAGACTTTGAATAGAGTCCTTTGACTCTGAATATTACTCATGCAGATAATTCTTAATTTTGTAACTTTTAAAAGTTTTAATGTGCTGTTCAAAGGCATACATTTAAGATACTTCACAATGAAGATACTCTATTCATCTCTTGATCCATTGTATTCTCACATATTAAATAGACTTCATCATGAATTTCCTTCAAAGAGAAATTCACTCTTTAGTTGTATCCTGTTTGAGAAAGTCTTTTATATTTACCCTGGAATTATTTCTTTCACAGTACATCCTGTTTCATTTTTGTCTCCCATAGACAATCTTAGCTTTGCTCCCTCCAGAAATTTAATTCACTTCACCATCTGCCTGCATATCTGATCTTAGATCCAAGTCTTTTTTTATCTTTATTCCTCTGAACCATACTCTGTTTTTCTGCAGTTTCTATGGTATCAGTTTTAAAGTACAAGTTACTCCTGGCCTCTCTTTGATGTTCATGTGTAGTTTCCTTGAACAAATGCTGGGCAATAATTTACAGTTTTGGAGTAGCACTGGGCCCTATCTAACCAAGTGAAATTCAATAGTGAGAAAAGCAAGGTTATACATTTAGGCAAGACAAACCAAATGCACAGGTATAGAATAGGTGGTACTGGCTCAATGGTAGTAACTGCGAGAGGGATCTTGGCATCCTAGTGGACAATCACTTAAATATGAGTCAACAGTGTGCTGCAGCTGCCAAAAGGTGCAATGTTGCCCTAGGCTATATTAACAGAGGGATAGAATCAAGATCACGGGAAGTGTTAGTACCACTTTATAATGGTACTTGGTAAGACAGCTCTTGGAATATTGTATTCAGTTTTGGTTGCCACAATACAAAAAAGATGTTGAGACTCTAGAAAGAGTGCAGAGAGGAGCAACAAAGATGATTAGGGGACTGGAGGCTAAAGCATATGAATGGGCAGGAATTGGGTATGTTTATAAAAGAAAGGTTAGGATGTGACATGATAGAAGTGTTCCAATATCTAAGAGGCTGCCACATAGGTTGGGTCAACCTATTCTCCAAAGCACTTGAAGACAGGACAAGAGGCAATGGATGGAAACTGATCAAGGAGAGAACCAACCTAGAACTAAGAAGAAATTTTTTGACAGTTAGATCAATCAATCAGTAGAATGACCTTGCCTCCAGAAACTGTAGGTGCTTCAATACTGGAGGTTCTTAGGAAGAGTTTGGCAACCATTTGTCTGAAATGTCATAGGGTTTCCTGCTTGAGCAGGGGATTCCAACTCTTGTTATTTTGTTATTCTGTTAAAGCTCTCCTACCAACACTTACCAGGGGAAGGGTTCTATTGGTCTCAACATAACTTCTGCCTAAACAGTAAAATTCTATGTTAGCCCAAAAGAGTCACCATTCTGACATATACTATAGCCTCAATGAAAGGATTCTATCTGGACGTATTTAAATATTTATAATTTTGAAGAAACATATCTACACAGCAGATGATGTTCTCAGGGGTCTATTATTTACAATGACTATATCATAGAAATATTATTTCTTAATGAGTTACTTGACCTTCTATTTTCATATCTTGCTCTATCCTAGTCAGTACTTATTTGTAATTACTCTTATATTTTAAACACTTTTAGCGTTGCTTCTATGTATCTTTTAGCTTTGTCTTTATTTTTTCTACTTCAACTTTCAGCTGTCCTGTGTCTCTTATTAATTTATTTCTAAAACTTCCTCCTCCTCCTCCTCCTCCTCCTCCTCCTCCTCCTCCTCCTCCTCCTCCTCTTTCCCACAATTTCTCTTCTTAATTAGCCTTTATCTATCCAGGGCTGACCTTGTAAACTTTCTGTCAACTGGCCTGGGAAATTTCTTCTGATGCTTTACTTTGTGCTGGGTATGCTCTGAGCTCTTGTCCTCCTACCAGTCATGTCCACTTGCCCTTCTCAGCAGTCACAGCCTTTTGCTCTGATAATGGGCCTGTCATGGTTAATCAAAGGAGAAGCAGAGACACTCTAGGACACAGTCTTTTTTTACTGCCTCTGCTCCTGAGTGTATGCATTGCTCATCCCCAAAACTTTCAAGCCAGGGACTCTCTGCTCCTGCATCAGCATTGTCATTTCTGGTTCTTATGCTGACTGCTGCCCTTCTTGGGCCAAGGCTGAGAAGCACTGCTATATTTGAGATCATAAAGGAATCTTCTTAAAGGTCAGATTGGCCTGGAATGACAAGAAAAATGTCCTTTCCTTGGATCTCAATAAGGACATCTATGTGCATAAATCCCTTTTAAATCTTCTGACAAGATAGATAATTGTTGCAAGATCCAACAATTATCCTGGGACATGTATATTTGCCTTCATTCATGATAGATAATCAATTATGCACATTTATAGTAATTGTGTAACCTATCCAGTTTCCTCAAGTTCAGCCAATATAATCAACTAAATTTACATAGCTCCTAGATATTGTAATATACCCCAATTTGATTACAACCACTCTTCGCAATGTTGAAACACTTTACCGTTTTAAGGGGGCAGTGAACCATCATCCCTGAAATATTTTTATAGCCCATTCTTGATGACTTGCTGAAGTAGATTTAAGGGAAATCTTATCTATTAAAATGTATAAGCTGACATATTAAATTCAAATGCAAAGTTCTCTCTCTCATATTTTCAAGACAGCCTTTTTAATATGGAGTGAGAATTTATGTAATATTGAAAAGGATCCTTTGATTTTAAATGAGATACATATGCACCATTCTTTTGCACTGTTATTGTCTGTGACTGGTAAATGTTTCATTTGAACTTGAAATTGGTGCCCTATTTTTCAGCAAAGTATTTTCAGCAGAAATAGATCTTCAATAATCATGTGTCTTACGATAGAAAGTTTTCTTTTTCCCCATTCTTGAACTGAAGTTATAAAGGTCTGTACAAGGTTAACGATAATGACAAATATCAAAGCTGTCTTGCCAATCTGAATGGAATCTATCTTGGATATAAATAGCTGTGTGCTTTCTATGTTTTGCATTTCTACTGTTGACATCTTCAATTGCCATGAATTCTAAATGTTTTCATTCATTACAGTTCAAAATTGGTTTATTTAATGAAATGCTTCCTTTGGGATATTAAGATTAATCTTTTGAGTGTCTCCATTTTATATTGTAAGACAAAAGTTGAATTCTGTATCTCTCATGATGGACCTAGAAAATGTAGCATACAGTACATATGAAGCATTATAACCAATGCAAAATAACAGCCATAAAGATCTGATTAAAATACCCCTACTCTATATGAAGCAACTGCAGACAACTTACTGGAGATTATAGAAGAAATGTGTCACATATACACTAAACCGGGCAGACTTCTTATTGGAGAAAGGAACATTATTTAAGTCAGCTTCTTAATGACTCAAGGGTCTTTGGGCTTTTGAGGCTTCGTCATCGTCCCTAACCTAACAGCATGGCACAGTCAGTGTGAGCAGTAATGAATGAAGAACATAGAACTATATGTTCTTACACCATAGAAAGATGGTGTAAGAGAGATCAGCAAAAAGAAATGTAGTTTCTTTCTGCTTACTATGCTGGCAAATCAAATATACTAAGACATAATAGTGATAATTTAGCTAGATCAATGATATTATTTAGTCCAATAATTATGGATCAATGATATTATTTAGTAAAGCCATAGTCCTTAATTCAATTTAAGCATTATACCTTACATCTTCTTTCCAGGGGATAGAAATAATGGAAAGCTACATCGTCTGTTCATAAAAGGGCAAAGGGCAAGCTTTATTTACAAAGTTTTATTAACCTCTGAATATATTGGCTACCTATCAGGTTCTTCCAAAATCAATGAATACATTTCATGGTAAACTTACAGATTTATGCAGCTTGTGCTATAATTTATAACAAAGCATGCTTCGTTACCAAACGAGCACCATTTTGAAAGTGCCTCCAGCATCCTCTAGAGAGTCATGTGTTTTGACAATACTTTTTTTTTCTTAAAAAGTATTCTAAATTATAAAGCCCAGAACAAAATTAACTCAATCAACATTCCATTAGTTCTACATGGAAAGAGAGATATCCGAAATTCAAGCCGGCTTTAGAAAAGTGCAAAGAACATGAGACATTATTGCTGATGCCCACTGGGTAATCGAAAAATAAATGCCAAAAAGAAGTCAGTATATACTTCACTTCTAACAGAAATGCCTTGATTGTGTCAATCACATCAAGCTGTGAAATGTGGTGAGAAAAATGGGAATCTCGTTTCATTCTTTCATCCCAGAGCGTCACATTGTACTTATGAGAACTTACATTCAGGTCAGGAGGGTAGAGTACAGACAGAACATGGTGAAACAGAATGCTCCAGGTTAGCAAAGAACTGTTACAATAGAATAGAATAGAATTCTTTATTGGCCAAGTGTGATTGGACACACAAGGAATTTGTCTTTGGTGCATATGCTCTCAGTGTACATAAAAGAAAAGATACATTTGTCAAGAATGGTTGTCATAGGGTTCAAGTAAGCAATCAGGAAACAATCAATATGAATTGAAGGCTATATGAAGGCTGTAAACCTAAAGACAAAGGTAGAACAACCAGTCTTAGAACTGACAATGAAGGTATAAAAATGGTGGATAGCTTCTGTCTTTTAGGATTAATCATCAATAGTAAATGAACAAGCAGTCAAAAAATACACTATAGTGTATTTTAACACTTGCTGGTGCAGCCATTAAGACCTTGGAAAAGATATTCAGAAGCTGTGATATGTCTATACTCACAAAGATCAGAATCGTGCAAGTGATAGTATTCCTTATAACATTCCATGGAGGTGAAAGTTGGATTTTGAAAAAGCAAGATAAGAAGAGTATTGACACTTTTGAATTTTGGGGTTAGAGAACACAACTGAGAATATTGCGGAATGCCAGACCAATGAATCATTAAACAAATCAACCCAAGGTTCTCACTTGAAGCACAAATGACCAGGCTCAAATTATCTTACTTCACACACATTATGTGAAGACCTAGCTCTCTGGAGAAGACTGTATATGCTGGAAAAAATAGAAGGAAAGAGAAGGGACAACTAGCATCAGGTGTATGGATTAAGTTACAGTACATTGTTCAAAATCCTGAAAATCCGGGTTAGGACTTGGAGATACATCATCCTGAAGAAGTCTATCAAAGTAGTTGCTAAGAGTCAGTGATGAATTGATGGCATGAAATCAATATTCCATTTGAAATAAATTCAATGGGATATATAGTACTTCTAAATCATTTGTTTAAGTTTTATTTGCCATTCCTAAAAAAAATAGAGAAGTAAGGTACAGGTAAATAGAGCTAGAATTTGCAGAAAGCTTTCTTTGCATACAATTTTACTTCAGATGATGCTCACTAAATTGTATAGTTGGCTATTGTGTATAATACTAAACTGTTTCCCCAGAGAATTCTCATGCTGGGTCAAGAGGTCAGCGTAAGTGTCTGACTATTTCTCATTATTGAACTTCATTCTGCTAACTCCTCAGCATCTTGGTGTGAATGTTATTAAGCTATATTGCCCTGCCATCACCCTCGCCACATCTCTGGAATTAATTAGTTAAGTTACACAACTTTGTGCAAAATATGTCACCGTTCTTGTCCTGGTGACAATTAATATTTGGAAGACAATTTCTATATGAGCTACTACTGATGCCACTGCTACTAATAATAATTTAATTGCTTTTGTTGAAACTGTTTGTTTGAATTCCTCAACAAATATCTTCAAAGTTGGTGCCTTTCTGGTACATACATTCATTGAGAGACAAAATGCTTCATCTGGTGAAATTCACAGGCTGTAGGTGAATGTCTTGGCCCCACCTTAAAAAATATTGTCGTCCAGAAATAGGTGCAGCTCCCAGCTAGTTACTATACCATAAATCGCTTAAAATTAATTTATTGCAATTGGTTTGTTCCAGCTGATGGTCTCTTGGGCTTTTGTCTTTATTTTTCTTTTTTGTGAGTTAATTTTTATTTTTTATTTTGACTTGGACCTAGTTATTTTTATTATGTTGGAAGTTCTACATCATCCAAAAATCCTTTGAGGCTTAAATATTGTAGACAAGCAAGTAAAAATAAACTTACTTTATACATTCTTTTCTAGCCAAACAAGGCAGATGTTTTAAGGACAGGTGCAAGCTTGGAGGATAGTAACCACACCAATTATTTTCAACCATCTACAATATTTTTCCCTCATTGTAAAACACAATCGTTCATTATAAGTGAGTTCTTCCAAAGAACCCTTTTAGCTGCTGCAGATAATACAGTTATAATAACTGCAGGGAGAAAGAAAAATGGGTCTCTCTTTGATTCTGACAGGAGACAAAAGTATGCATTCATGTGAAATTTCAATAGAGAGGAAATTGGCGAAGTAGGAAAATGAAAAGCTGTTCGAAAGAATGGTATGGATAAAGTGTGTACCAAATCACAAGCAAAGAAATATACGACTTGAGGAACTATTGTACATGTGAAAGATGGAGCACAACTCTGAGGAGGAAGATCACATTTGATTGAAATGATCATTGGGTTCCAGCTTACAAAGGAAGAGGAACAAAGAATAATAGATAAGAAGATATATTATAAGAATTTTGAATTGTGGGGACAACAAAATATCTCTACCTTGGGATCATATAGAGAAAACTGGATATGTTTAATTGTAAAAGGAGAGATATTTTGTTGTTAAAAAACATTGTGCTTTTGGGAGGCCTGGAAATAGTCATTGTTCTTGTTAGCAAGCGGCAAGCATTGATGGTATTGGGTGCTCACTACTCAACTATTTTACTGTAATTTTCTTTTCAAGTTTGCCTTAGTCCATAGCAAGGGGCTGGATCTTCACTGCCTTTACTCAATTTCATTCTGCATTAGCTAATTGCATTTTCCTTAATATATTTTTCTTCCCTGGAAAGAAAGGGTTAGTGGTGAGAAGGGTTTTTTTTCCCAAGGGGCAGGAATAGTTCCTTTGGATCTGACTACATTATGTAAAGTGGAGAACTGAATCTAGTTCTTGTATTGTGCAAGGTCAGGAAGAAATAGTCTGGAAATATATTATCAGCTCTTTTCAGCCATGGAAATAAGATCTGGAGAGGACAGAAGTTGTGACACTAAATGATGTGCATGTGTGTATATGTGTGTGTGTGTATGCATACGTCTGCATGTTATTCCCATGCATATAGCTACTTTATAAATTTAATAAATAAATAAAATAATTTGATGCTTGTTATGTATTAAATCAAATTAGTAGCCAAAAAGAATGTTCCTTTTTCTTAAGAAAAAAAAAGACCAAACATGCAGGAATCTCTGTATTTTGCCTTCAAAAGACTTGTCTATCTCTTGGGATCACTCAGTTTTCAAAGGAGATGAAAGAATCAATTTCTGTGGCGTACAGTTCTCATGTCAAAGTCATATAACAAAAAAAAGGTAAAAAGCTTTGTAGCGACAGCTAAATGAACACTGTACATGAGAATAATTCAAGGAATTTAAATATAACATTGGTAAGAACTTACAGAATGTGAGAACTCCTACCTGATTTAGTCAGGATAAACTATGTGAATGTGAATGTAAAAAGAATATGCTTATCAGATTATACTAAAGTAGTTGTCATAAGGCTTTTTAAATTTTCAGCAAAAAGTTGACAAAAGTGCCTTTGGGCAAGAGATCCATGTCACAGTACCAATTAGAAGCAGTGTCAGTTCTCAAGGGGATTTGGGCCATGGCAAGCAAAATATAGATGTGGAGAAATTATATGCACAGAAATTATTGTGGATCTCCTAAAATGATAAAAAAATTCAGAACAACAAATACAAGAAAGGGTCTGTCTTAAGCACAGTATAGTATTTCATACAGAGCAAATTACAGAGGTGAAAACATAAATGCCCAGAGATTTACAAAATCACACTTGTATCAAAGTTGCATATTCTAGATACCAAGCTTGCATATTCTAGATACCAAGCTCTCCCATAATGTTTATGGGAGAGAAGGTTTATGGGAGAGAAGGTGGAGCCTATTAAATCCATTATGGAAGAATCATCACATTATCTTTATTTAGTTTTATTTAGCTTTAAATCTGAAGAAAATAAATTTATATATTTAAGTTTTGTCTTGGCTTCTCTCATTACTTTTTTTTGAATGCAGCCCTTGGCACACTTAATCCCAAACTGGATGTGGTTGTCCAATACCACATGATGCTTAAACAGACCAATGGTTTAATTACCAAATATACTTTCTTAAACATGCAGTGACACAGATAAAATTGTTGCTGTCTAAGCTATGCCAGTAAAACTGATTAGATCTTCTACAAAATGCATACAGCATTGTATTTGCATCACCTTTTAAACATAAAATCACAGTGCATACCGAATGAGACAGCCAATGTCTAAAAATTACAGTTTTCTTGTACCGTAGAACAGAATGTAATTTTAAGAAGTCATAAAAATATGTGAGATTAAATCATTTATTCTCAATGAATACTAGGAAATACATACCAGTAGAACTAAACAAAAAACATGAACTAGGGAACTGAAACAAAACTATAAAAGGAAGCTAAAGGCATTGTTGAATCTGACCACATATCTGTTTTTCATAAGGGTTTTCAAGGAATTCATGAAAATATTAAAAGCAGGACAATTAATTTCAAATCCTAACCTCTTCCCATTTAGCAGAATGCCAGATTTCCAGGGAGGAAACATCCTAGATGATGTTCTCATTATCCAAGATAGTAATAAAGACAACTTTTTAATATTTTAAGCCAAATTTCATAAGAAAAAAATATGCTTTTGAGAAATGCATCATACTTTGTAATAGAAAGTTATTTTATGGGGAAACTAGAACTGGCCAGTTACCACTAATGAAATAGAACTGTAAAAATTGAGATGCACTTCTAGAATCACAAATCAACAGAGGCCCTGATTATGCATAGCATTTTTAGCAGTTCTTTTCCGCAAGATTCAGATTAACTGCTTTATGGAGGATGGTAATAACTATCTCATATTGGTGGATCATTATTCAAGTTTCCGGGAACTAAATCTATTTTTTTATATACTACAGCACAGGGATAATACAAAAGTCATGAACTACTTCAGGAGACCTGGTGTTGCAGATGCTACTCCTCAAGATTGACAGCCATTTTCTGACAAGCAATTTGCCGAATACTTGGGAAGATCAGTAAAGCTCTCTTTCAAATTAATTACAACAACATTCAAAGGTACAAATCGACAAAATGAATATAATTAGGTGACAATCTAATCAACCATGCAATCACTTGAATGAAAATATTGTGCCTTTTTTGTTGACTTTCAGGTATTATTTTTGCATCTGTTCATTTTTACCTGTCCCTGTGGGTACCATGTCAAAAATAAGAAGCATTTACCCCAACTGTTATCAACAGTAACTCTTGAACTACAGTATATCCATGCCTTTATTTGCTTGTCAATCATCCAGTCTGGAGGATGACAGGAGAATTCTATCTCTCTTTACTCAAGGCAATAGAATCTTGACTCCAGGTTTTAGGGATATGTAGTTTAATCTAAATTCATTCCTTTATTTATTCTGTTTTGCCAAGGTTTTTGCAATGGAAATACACATGCATAATATTAAATATACATTTCTGAATTGCAGTTTTATAGAGAAGTAATATCAAAATATGGCTGCAACTGGTAGTTAATATGCAAATTTGCATATTATATACTTTTTTAAAAAAAATGCAATTATATATAGTACAATATACTTTTTAAATGCCAATCTTTCCGAACACTGTACATGTTATTTGGTATGAAAACAGCAGACTTAATCTAGGAGGGGGTTCTCTGGGGGGGTGGAGAGCCGGAACATCTCGGTCATAATGGGAAGAGGCAGATATGGCGGGAGCAGAGGGGAGGCCGCTCTCGGGGAATAAGACCTCGCTGTTTACAAGCGATCCCTTGTTCCGGCCCCTCCGATCCGGTTCCATCTTGCTCAACCTGAGTTCCTGGCAACCAGGGTTTTCAGGGCCCTGGGCTCAGGATGCTGCTGCTCAACGCCAGGTCAATTATCAACAAAGCCCCCCTGATACGTGATTTAATCACAGAGGAGGGGGCAGACCTGGTGTGTGTTACCGAGACCTGGCTGGGCCAGGAGAGGGGAGTAACTCTCTCTGAGATATGCCCAGCCGGTTTCTCGGTGCAGCATCATTCTCGACCCCAGGGAAGGGGGGGGAGGAGTGGCAATAATAACGCACGGAAATCTGCATCCTCGTAGGATCCCTGCCCCAGAGATGGTTGGGTGTGAGACGCTCCTTCTGAAGTTGGACTTAGGGGTACAGGTGGGCCTTTTCTTAACGTACCTGCCTCCCAGCTGCGTAAGTAAGGCCCTGCCTGAGCTGCTCGAGGCAGTAGCCGGCTTGGCAGTTGAGTTCCCTAGGCTTATGGTGCTGGGGGACTTCAACTTGCCATCTGCTGGCGAAACCTCTGGAATAGCTCAGGAGTTCATGGATTCCATGACAACCATGGACCTGACCCAAGTAATCCAGGGTCCGACTCATGAGGGTGGTCACACGCTCGACCTAGTGTTTCTTTCGGGGCAGTGGAGAGATGATCTGAAGATAAGGGATATAGTCATCACCCCACTGTCATGGTCAGATCATTTCCTACTGAGGCTGGATTTCGCAGCCCCATTCCTCCCCCACAGGGAGGCAGGACTGACTAGGTGGTTCCGCCCCAGGCGCCTAATGGAGCCGGAAGGATTCCAGAGGGAACTTGGGGAAATACCTGAAACCCTGGTACACAATTTGGCTGATTCCCTGGTGGCTGCTTGGAACACCGCAGCATCAGGGGCTTTAGACCAAATTGCGCCTAAGCGACCTCTCCGCGGCAGTGGATCCCGGAAAGCTCCCTGGTTTACCGAGGAGCTCCGGAAGATGAAACGCCAGAAGAGACGTCTGGAGCGCCGCTGGAGGGCCAGCAAAACCGAATCTGACTGAACACTATTAAGAATTTACATCAGATCTTATTTAGTGGCGATAAGGGCGGCAAAACGATCCTATTTTTCCGCTCTTATTGCGTCCGCAGATTCTCACCCAGCCGCCTTGTTTAGGGTGACTCGCTCCCTCCTTGCTAAAGGGGGGAGCGAGGAGCACTTGCAAGGCAGAGCTGAGGAATTCGCTGAGTTTCTGTCGGATAAAGTTGCTCAGATCCGGTCGAACCTGGACTCTGGCTAGGCAGAGTCCATGGAGTTGACGGGCAAGTCTTAGTCCACCGTTATGGGAAGAGTTTGGGCCTGTTTCTCCTGAGGATGTGGACAGAGCTGTGGGGGTGATGGGTCCTCCACCTGTTTATTGGACCTGTGCCCCTCCTGGTTGGTCTCGGCCAGCAGGGAGGTGGCACATGGCTGGATCCAGGCGGTGGTCATCGCTTCTCTGAGGGAGGGATCCATACCGCAGTCGTTAAAAGCTGCGGTGGTGAGACCCCTCCTGAAGAAGCCTTCCCTGGATCCAGCTGACTTGAAAGAACTATCGTCTGGTCTCCAACTTACCTTTTTTAGGGAAAGTTGTGGAGAAGGTGGTGGTTACTCAGCTTCTGCAACTTCTGGATGAAACAGAGCATCTAGATCCTTATCAGTCGGGTTTCAGGCGCGGCTACAGTAAAGAAACTGCCTTAGTCGCTCTGATGGATGATCTCTGGCGGGACCGGGATGGGAGGAATTCCTCCACCCTGGTGCTACTTGACCTCTCAGCGGCTTTCGATACCATCGACCATGGTATCCTTCTGCATCGTCTCGGGGAATTGGGAGTGGGAGGCACAGTTTTGCGGTGGTTCTCCTCTTATCTCGCCGATCGGATGCAGTCGGTGTTGGCAGGAGGGCAGAGATCGTCCCCCAGGCCCCTATCATGTGGGGTGCCCCAGGGGTCGGTTCTCTCGCCCATCCTGTTTAACATTTACATGAAACCGCTGGGGGAGATCATCCGCAGATATGGGGTGCGTTACCACCAGTACGCTGATGACACCCAGCTGTACATCACCACCCCATCTGACTTCAGAGAGGCAGTTGATGTAATGTGCCGGTGCCTGGACAACGTTAGGATCTGGATGGGGAGGAACAGACTCAGGCTTAATCCCGACAAGACTGAGTGGCTTTGGATATTGCCTCCTAAGGACTATGACAACTGTCCCTCCTTGGCTTTCGAGGAAGCGAAACTGACCCCCTCGGATCAGGTCCACAACTTGGGGGTCCTCCTAGATCCACAGCTAAAATTGGATCATCATCTTTCCGCTGTGGCTAGGGGGGCCTTTGCACAGGTTCGCCTGGTGCACCAGTTGCGACCATACTTGGAGAAGGAGGCTCTACTCACGGTCACTCATGCCCTTGTCACCTCCCGCTTGGACTACTGCAACGCGCTCTACATGGGGCTACCCTTGAAGAGTATCTGGAGACTTCAGTTGGTGCAAAATGCGGCTGCGCGTACTGTGGTGGGTGTGCCAAGGTACACCCACGTGACACCTATACTCCGCCAGCTGCATTGGTTGCCCATCGGTCTCCGGGTCCAATTCAAGGTGTTAATCACCATCTTTAAAGCCCTTCATGGCTTAGGACCAGGTTATCTCCGGGACCGCATTCTGCCTCACACTTCCCTTCAACCGGTTAGGGCCCACAGAGTTGGCCTCCTCCAGGTCCCGTCAGCCAAGCAATGCCGGCTGGCAGGCCCTAGGGGGAGAGCCTTCTCTGTGGCGGGCCCCGCGCTCTGGAACCAACTTCCCCTAGAGACCCGAACTATCCCCACTCTGCTGGCCTTCCAAAAAGCCGTTAAGACATGGCTTTTCCTGCAGGCTGGGGGTAGAGCCTAATCCACTCGAGCTCACCCCCAAGTATATATGGTTGTTGTATGGTTGTTGTATGGTTTTAATATTGTGTTTTTTTTAATTTTTATATTTGTTTTTAATGTAATATTTATAGTTGGTTATTCTTGTATTTTCTCTGCTGTACGCCGCCCTGAGTCCCTCGGGAGTTGGGCAGCATATAAGAAAACCAAAATAAATAAATAAATAAATAAATAAATACTGAACTGCATGCATTATTGCCTTCCATGCTGCAATGCAGTTTGTATGAGCAGATCTTGCTTTTCCCTGTAAAAGAGTTCTGGTGCAGCACATTATGTTTCCTCTGCAATGAATTTCCAGGCATTTTTATTCTGATTTCGTACATATTCTGCAATTTTAATTTTTGCAGCTTAATGAGAATACGTTCAGCAAATCACCACTTGTCCTGACATAGTCCATAGCTGAGTAGCAGTAACTTGATTTGATATTAACCAATTCCTTTCCTTTCTTTTCTTTCTTTTCCTTTTTCTTTTCCTTTACTTTCTTTTCCTTTCTTTCCTTTCCTTTCCTTTTCTTCCCTTCCCTTCCCTTCCCCTCCCTTCCCTTCCCTTTCTTTTCCTTTCTTTTCTTTTCTTTTCTTTTCTTTCCCTTTCCTTTCCTTCCCTTCCTGATTTTTGTTCATAAACCAAACAGTAGCATTCAAAGAATTTATGTTCCTAGAGATTTCAGATGAATAGTTTAAAATAAGAACTAGGTAATTGTCATTTCTGTCCAACTAAAGTAGTTGGTAAGAAGTGAAAATACAGCTTTCCTCATCAAGTACGGTAAAGCGAACAATAGAGTAAAACTTTGCTGCCGACTCAGTAGCAGCATTTGCCTAAATAAGAAATCCATCTGCATTCTTTGGTCCAGTACACTCCTCTCACTGTGTGGACTGCTCTTTCCACTCTTGTTTCCTGGATTTTGTGAATTCATAAATAATGAAAGAGATACAAAGTTTAAAGAGTTCAAAGTTTAAAGAGAGCTAAAAATATTGTTCCAAAATAAATACACACAAAAAGTGTTGGTATTTGCCCCCATCCCACAAAATCAGCTTGCTTGGAGGAACAATAGATGCTGTCCTTTGTGGCATGCGATAGAGTCTAAGGTGGTTGTGATTGTTGCATGCTAGCTAGCTTTCTTATAAGTGTAGACTATTCAAGGAATTGTCTCCAAGCTTCTCTGGAAGAACTAAAACTTGGAAGATTAGAAAATGATCGACAGCCTGTCCAAGAAAAAACAAGCACATACAGTGCAAAAAGAATGTATGTTCACCTATAATGAAAGTGTGTTGGAAATAAAAGAAATTCCACTTCCACAAGTGCTGAGGAATTTTTAACAATGTACAGCATGCTACAGCTCTTTGCAAATCTCCAGTCATAATAAGAATGTGATTGGTAAGAGGAGATCAAAAAGTTGCAAAGATAGGATCTTCCCATTGTGTAGCACACCTCAAAAGAAATCTGTGGCAGCTTTGCTTTTCATCTCTTTCCAATAGTAAGTCAAAAATAAAATAAAAAAATAAGAAACCATGAAAGAGGTGAATACACATTTTTAAAAATTCAACCAAAAGGCAAATTCTGATTGAATCCTTATTAAAAGAAGCTACCTAACCGTATGATCAGTTTAAGAGCAGAACAAATGAAACAGAGAAATGGTACATTTCCCCTTTGCTGGATCTGATCAAGCTGAGGATAGACAGTCGACTGTTGGGTATGCATTAATCTAAATTTCCACATTGCATTGTGGGTTGAAATCTGTACCCTAAATGACCCCTTTCAGTTGCATGAGTCTAATCATTACAAAGCTGGCTTGGGAAAAAACACCCATAAAGTATCTCTCTATGTATTACTAAAACTCATGATCTTTAACTGAGAAAAACGGTGCATCAAAGCATAACAATTTTTGAACAAGGTGCTTACAGAATGTGTCTAAAATTCAGGACTCATGAGTCCCAAGAGAATGAAATTGGGAGAAGTTGTGACAGCTTCCCTGCTACTAACTGTTGCTGCTGGGCTGCTGCTGCTGCTATCATGTGATAAAGATTTTCAACCTTCTGTGACAGTTTCCCAGCCAATCTTGCAATCTCTTTCTTCCTCCCCAACCAGTATTATAGGGAAGGGAAGGGAAAGGAAGAAAAGGGAAGGGAAGGGAAGGAAAGGGAAAGGACCTTGTGTACCCTTCCTGGGCCATGCTACCCACACATACATGCTTCCCCCAACCTGTTCAGCCCATGGAAGGAAGGAAGGGAGGGAGGGAGGGAGGGAGGGAGGGAGGGAGGGAGGGAAGGAAGGAAGGAAGGAAGGAAGGAAGGAAGGAAGGAAGGAAGGAAGGAAGGAAGGAAGGAAGGAAGGAAGGAGCTTCCCTGTTAGCTTCCCATAAGGAAACACAATGCACCACAAGTAGGCAAAAAAGCAACCTCTAACTTCTGAATTCCAGACAGGAAGTTGGAAGTCAGAAGTTGCTTTTTTGCCCACTTGTGATCATTCTGTTTGTCTGTTTAAGTAAGGAAACATCTCTAAAATACTGACCCAATGTAGCAAGGGTTGTCTAGTTCTTTTTGAAAGGTTTTTAATTTGTTTCTTTAGAACTTAGGACAACATCATTTCCAACTCCCACCTCCTAGCCACTTGTACTTTTGGAGGGGTATAGGACATTTTCTTTCTATGTCATAAATATTTGCCTTGCTTCTAAAACAGTTTTGCACACTTTGTTTGTTTGTTTGTTTTATTTGTCAAGCATATATAATTAAAGCAAAGTATAAACAGTAAAAATATGATTATATATATATATATATATATATATATATATATATATATATATATATATATATATATATATATATATATATACATACATACATACATACATACACACACACACACACACACACACACACACACACACAGTATATAATAGTACAAGCATGAATAAGAGAATAAGAGGTATGAATATATGGGTATATTAGGTAGGACATATAAAGGGAAGGAAAGAAGTTGTTCATCTGTTAATTACAGAAGATATTCACTAATTCATTCTTTCCCCACTATTCATATTCACATATTCAGCAAATCTACTCAAAGATATTTACCACATTGCATTATACAACATATATACCTGAATGAAAGAAATAATATGGTATCCCAAAAGGGAACAATCCAGCGGCGGGTTGCTCCCTTACCAGTGCCTGTGCACTGCACACACTCGCTGCGCACACATGCCCCCTTGCACGATTTTGCTTCTGCGCATGTGCAGAAGCAAAATTGCACCGAAATCTCGCAAGGGGACACGCGCAAGAGAGAAATTTCAGCGCGATTTTGCTTCCGCGCATGCGCAGAAGCAAAATCTCACCAAAATCTCTCTCACGCGCACGTACCCCTGCGAGATTTCAGTGCGATTTTGCTTCCGCGCATGCGCAGAAGCAAAATCGGCCAAAAATTCACGGGAAAAATGGTGACGCGCATGATGGACCAGCAGAGAGGGCTCTGGAGTGGTCGTGCGCAACTTGCGCAATCAGCCACTCCCTACCGGAGCTGCGCACTGGGCAGCTCCGGCAGGAACCCACCTCTGGAACAATCCCATTACCATCGTATCCAGAGAGTTCAACAGCTTATGTCAATAATGCAATATATGTTCTTAAATAATTTTTGCTTTTGCATTTTTGAAGGGTGATGTTGTAGTCATTTGGAACACAAAGGTAGCTGAAGTCCACAGTGACAGATAAAAAGCTGCATAGTGAATCAAAGCATTCTGTACTTTTTCCCCCCAGAATGATATCTGTCAGCAATATTTTGAGTTACCATGGAGACAATGGCTCCTTAATAGATTTTATAAGGGGATCGGGAGGAGTTTTTTTGCAGAATATTTAATTCATAATGAGTAATATGGGAGTCCCTTGTGTGGTTGCCAATTTGACTTGTTAGGTTTTGCAGTTTTGACAGGTTTTGTTTTATTTTATATTTAATCCTGCTGGAATTCTTTGTGGAGTGAGTTGTATGTATTCGGTAGAGACATAAATGAATCCAAAACATCTAAATCAATAATATGCATCTTAAATGAAAATTGTGCAAATAGGAGACTCTGCTTCAGAGTGGAATAATTATCCCACACACATATAAAGCTGACATATATCATTCTAAGCCATTCCTTCATTCAAAAAAACCTGAAAAAGCTACCTTCATCCTTAATTGTCAATAAAGATCCATGAAAAGGAACTTAAAAATATCTCACCAATGACCATTCTATACATTATGTTCTATATCGGTTAGTAGAACATACAAACAAGCAAAGGAGAGAGACTAACTTAAATGAACAATGGGGTGTGCCCAAGATATGGGATGTCTAGCACCATCTTTGAAGCACTTTGAAGCACTGATGCATCCAACATCCTGCAAAATACTAAGCTATAGTGGCAAATGATTACAGGAGTTTTGTAAGTTGAGATTCTGTGCAGACAAGCCAGAAGAGAATCGACTTTGCTGCCAAGGACAATGCTAGAAAGATAATAAATGAATGTGGTATAAAAACACAGAAATTGTCTGCTTACCTGCATGGCAAGTGGTAAAGGTGAGTTAATAGCAATATAAGAGGAGTGAGGAAAAAATCCTGGTTCCTCTTTGTTTAAAAGGCAAATAAATTAAACAAGATTAGACAGGGGCATAGATTTACTCTCTCAGCCTGAGTTTCAATAAAATCTGTATGGAAACAGAAAGTCACAAATGTTTTATAAACCGACTTTTAAAATAGGGGCTTACAGATGTAAAAAATGCAACAGGAGGTCAAAGGAACAGAGGAACAATAAAGACAGACTAATGAAAAAAGAAGAAAGGAAAGAATCATGAAAATGCAATCAGAAGCACAGTTTTTACTTGATTTCTCGGAGTTTTTCCTGCAAAGAAAATACTACCTCAATCACAACACCTGAAATCTATGGATGATACCTGCTTTGATTGACCTATTTAATATTTGCTTTATCATTGTTTTCTCCTGTACGGAAAGTAGACAGCCAATCAGTTCAACTGTGAATTGTCTCCCGAGAGAAGATCTTTTTTGTTCTGTGTCAAGGTTAAGGACAGCAGAGATTTTGACATGGCCCTTTTTCAGTGAGGTTCTTACAGCACCATTTTTCTCTGATGATTAGATCCCCTTGTACTAATTGGGTCCTGAACAAGACAGAGATTTTCAAGAGCTCCAAGTGCAAAACCCATCGGAATTCAGAGGAGTTGTCTGCTGCTTTGACAGGTCAGGCCTTCGGTGAGGAATAATTTTCAGCAAAAAAGAAAGAAAGCAGCCCCTTTGTTTTTCACATAGTTTGGCCAAATGCTTTAGAAGTTTGAGTCAAGGAAAAGGGAAGGGGAGTTCTCTTAAATATGTAATCTTTTGTCTTGGCTCCAAAGATCTTTACATTCTCTTAAGGATTCTGGAAAGAAAAAAATAGAATTGTTTATGCCCTGTATACCTTTTTTTAAAAAATGCTATACAGAAACAGGCTCATGAAGATTTGTTTTTCTTGTTTCTCCTCATTCAATTAAAAAAAAACCTGGAGTTTCTGAAGCTGGGCTGTCTATTAATCTTGAATTCTAGTTGTGTGGAAAACTGTAGGAGGATAAAATGCAGCGCTTTCAACTGGGAAAATGTAAAACTAGATACAGAAATATTAGATTTTGTGAGTAGTCAATTATCAGATTATCTCTAAAGAGACCATAAAGATTGAGAGGTAAGTAATTGTGATGGGAATGGGCTTTAAAGTTGTGGCTGCTGTGGTTTTACTGATGTCAGCCTATAGCTAATGTCCATTTAATGCTTTATATTCAAGGCTACTGCTTAATGTTCACATTAATTCTCAAATACTGCTGCAGAGCAATTCTAAAGCTTAACTGAAGTACTCCACTGATTCCAACAGTCTTCGCTGCAGTTCAGCAAGGAGAAATTAGAATTCTGTATGCTTGTTTGTTTGCTATTTTAAAAGGTTGGAGGTTTTTTCCATTTATTTTATGTTTTTAAGTCAGAAGTCTTGCTTCCTGGTGACCACCTAAACAAGCCTTTGCACTTTCCTTGGCAAGATTTTCTGAAGTGGTTTGCCACAATCTTCTTTCTTGGACTGAGATAAAATGATTGCTCAATAGTCGTTCTGCTGGTTTTGTGCTTAAGGCAGGACTAGAACTCATGATGTTCTGGTTTTTAGCCTAATTGCTTAATCACTACACCAAACTGGCTCTCTTGAATAGCTTACATTCTCCCAATTTCATGTTCGTCTCTTTTTGCAGCTTTCTGAAATTGGAATTGCCCCATTGTGGAAAGCACTAACTATGGAAACTGGTGGGAATTTCATATAAGATTTATGTTCCGATTCTGTCTCAGAGACCACAGAATTGGGGTCATATTAAAAGCAAATTCCTGAAATAGCTCAAACTTATGATTAAAAGTAAATATCACCAATTTTGGAATACACTCTCATACATCTTTCTGTATGTTTGTCTTGAGAAATAAGGGGCATGCATGGGAGCGGGGGAAGGGGTGTTGGAAGTTTCATAAATTTTCTGAATATCCCAGAGACAGCCAAACAAAGAAAAGTGTCTCATTAAGGCAAAATGTATCTTCTCATCGTGTGGCACCTTTGTCAGGCGAACAACCTCATCAAGGAGAATCAAAGTGTTCTCTCAGAGGCCTATTGTGTAACGCTATCAGTGGTTTTGTTTTATTTATTAAACATTAAACAGGTACTAAATTTACAATTCCAAGAAAAAAAACATGCTGTTCTGAGGAATATTTGTGCTCGAGCTTCTGATTTGATTTCAAAAAATGCTTTGAAGTTCAGAGGACCATAAACAGTAGCACTGTGTGCACTTCTTTAAAGAAACAACATCCTTTCCTGGGATCAAATGGCAGCCAGACAATCTTGCAAAAAACATGTTACTGTTTTAAAGGGTTGCAAGAAAGGTAACACATTCATGCTGCCACGTGCATTTTTTCTGAATTATTTCTGGAGTGCCACATAGCCCTAGTTTGTGCACGTAACAAAGATTTAATTTATGCCATCATTTTCATCTACTAATAAAGTATAAGACCTTCATTACATTCTTGTAAACATCAATTCTATACTGTGCTTTTATATTCAAAAGTGTATTCAACACAGAAATGCACAGACGTTCATGAATGAACACACCTATTTTAACCGAAAAGCACTTTAGAAATAATTAGGAAAAAGTGCTTTGGAGTAGATGGTTAATGTGATTGAAGAACAGAGGTGGGTTCCTACCGGAGCTCCCCGGTACGCAGCTCCGGTAGGGAGCGGCGGATTTCACAACCGTTCCGGAGCCCTCTCTGCCGGTCCAACCGGCACGTCTCCATTTTTTTCAGTGATTTTCAGGCGATTTTGCTTCTGCGCATGCGCAGAAGCAAAATCGCACTGAAATCTCGCAAGGACATGTGCGCGAGAGAGATTTCAGTGAGATTTTGCCTCCGCGCATGCACAAAAGCAAAATCGTGCCAAAATCTCATGCGCACGCGCGTCCCCTCGCAAGATTTCGGCGCGATTTTTCTTCCGCGCATGCGCAGAAGCAAAATCGCGCAAGGGGGTGTGCGTGTAGCGAGCGCACGCTCCCACAAAGCATGGAGATGCGTGCGCATAGCTCTGGCAGCAAGGTAAGTGAGCAACCCGCCCCTATTGTAGAACTCTTTAATAAAAATTTTTTAATAGGATCATGCAATTTGGAAAAAGGAGCAACTACCAGAAGAGTTGCAGAAAGATGCTATATGCTCTGAAGCACTTTTTTGCAATCAAATTCAAAATGTTGCTTAGCCCTAAAATCTACTGTATGTCTTGATAGAAGGATACATATGAAAGTTATGTTCCAAGAACACTAACTCTTCTAAGACTTGTTTCTCTCTCTTTCTTAATTTGAAGAAAATTATTAAAGCATTGTTTACAAAAATCTAATAATAAATAATTAAATTGACAAGATAACTCCTTCTTGCTTAAAAGTCTGTGCTGACCAATTGGCCCCCATCTTCACCCAAATCTTCAACAAATCACTAGAGATATGCCATGTTCCTTCTTGCTTCAAACGCTCCACTATCATCCCAATGCCAAAGAAGCCCTCCATCAAGGGACTGAATGACTATAGACAGTTGCTCTAACATCTGTAGTTATGAAAACCTTTGAAAGGCTAGTGATGTCCCACCTGAAAACCATCACGGATCCGCTGTTAGACCCCCTGCAATTTGCATACCGAGCAAATAGATCAATAGATGATGCTGTTAATATGACTCTGCACTACATCCTACAACATCTTGACTCTCAAAAGACCTACACAAGGGTCCTCTTTGTAGACTTTAGTTCAGCATTCAATACCATCATACCAGACATTCTTCTAACTAAACTAAATCAGCTAGCGGTACCTGAATACACTTGTAAGTGGATCACAAGCTTCCTAACAGACAGGAAGCAGCAGGTGAAGCTAGGTAAAATCACATCAGATACCTGTACAATTAGCACAGCCCCCCCCCAAGGATGTGTGCTCTTACCACTTCTCTTCTCTCTGTACACCAATGACTGCATCTCAAACGATCCATCTGTTAAATGACTGAAGTTTGCAGATGATACATCAGTGATTGGTCTCATTCAAGACAACGATGAAATCGCATACAGACGGGAGGTTGAACAACTAGCCTCGTGGTGCGACCGGAACAATCTGGAACTGAACACACTCAAAACCGTAGAAATTGTGGTAGACTTTAGGAGAAACCCTCCCATTCTACCACCTCTTACAACACTAGACAACACAGTATCAACAGTAGAGACCTTCAAATTTCTAGGTTCTATCATATCTCAAGGTCTAAAATGGTCTTCTAACATCAAAAACGTCATCAAAAAAGCACAACAAAGAATGTTCTTTCTCCGCCAACTCAGGAAGCTCAAACTGCCCAAGGCGCTGCTGATACAGTTCTACAGAGGAATTATTGAGTCTGTCATCTGCACCTCTATAACTGTCTGGTTTGGTTCTGCAACCCAACAAGACAGACACAGACTTCAGAGGATAATCAAAACTGCAGAAAAAACAATTACTGCCAACCTGCCTTCCATTGAGGACCTATATACTGCACGAGTCAAAAAGAGGGCCGTGAAAATATTTACTGACCCCTTGCATCCTGGACATAAATTGTTTCAACTCCTACCCTCAAAACGACGCTATAGAGCACTGCACACCAAGACAACTAGACACAAGAACTGTTTTTCCCCGAACACCATCACTCTGCTAAACAAATAATTCCCTCACCACTGTCAAACTATTCACTAAGGCTGCATTACTATTACTATTAGTCTTCTCATTGTTCCTATCACTCATTTCCTCCCACTTATGATTGTATGACTATAACTTGTTGCTTGCATACTTACAATTTATATTAATATTGATTGTTTCCTGATTGTTTATTTGTACCCTATGACAATCATTAAGTGTTGTACCTCATGATTCTTGACAAATGTATCTTTTCCTTTATGTACACTGAGAGCATATGCACCAAAGACAAATTCCTTGTGTTTCCAATCACACTTGGCCAATAAAGAATTCTATTCTATTCTATTCTATTCTATTCTATTCTATTCTATTCTATTCTATTCTATTCTATTCTATTCTATTCTATTCTATTCTAAATAGATAGATAGAATTCTTTATTAGCCAAGTGTGATTGGACACACAAGGAATTTGTCTTTGGTGCATAATACATTTATAACAGTGATGGCGAACCTTTTTTGATTCGCGTGCCAAAAGGGGGTGTGTGCGCGCACTAGCACGTGCGCACGTGCCCATACCCATTCCCTCCCCCTATGCAAGTGCACCCCCCTCACTGCCCCCTGGGCATGCACACAACCCCCCCCCGCCCCCGCGCATGCACACAGGCCTCACTAAAGCCTAGGACAGTGAAAAAATGGGCAAATGGGCAAACCGGAAGTTTGAAAAAATGGACTTCCGGTTTGCCCATTGTGCTGTTTTTCGCACTCCGGAATACAATACATAAGAGAATCTGCCTGAAAATGAAGTGATTCAACTAAAACACAAGTAGTGCAAACGTACTTTCATTTAACGTTCATCTTGATTATCCTAAAATTTTACAAAAGTTCAGGACAAATCAGGACGGGAACTCGAATTTCAGGACAAAATCAGGACGTTTTCAGAATCAGGACAAGCTTCTAAAAATCAAGACAATCCTGATAAAATCAGGACATCTGGGCACCCTACCTCAACTAAGAAATGGAGATGAGCCCTGCCCCCTAGAGTTGGACACGACTGGATAGGTGAAACCTTTACCTTTATTACTGAAATTACCTGCCAAACTACTTGATTGGTTTTTATAATTAAACATGTTCCATTCATTTTGTTTTGTTTTAGGAAATACACTGTTTAAATAACTTCATTCCTCTTGTTTTGCATTTCATATTTCAGAGAAAAGGTAGCACAAGAGGACAAGAAAGAAAAACAGACATGTAAAGGTAATAAAGCAACTCAAGGGTCCTGCCATACATTCATCCAGACCATTTGGCTATTTTAGAAAGTAGGCCTCAATTTTTGATTCATTTGGGTTGTTTTACTTCTCAGGTAGTAGCAGCAACTTTTTCTCTCCTCCCCTTCCATCCCCCATGAAATAGGATGCTTATCATCTCTTAAGGAATGAAAACATGGACAAAACCCCAGAAATGTGAAAGGCACTCAGCTAAACAATACTGCACTTTTATTTCCACCACCCCTATTTATCTTGAGTTGCCGCTTTTGGTTATATAAAGCAGAACATTTCTAACTGAGACAAATGTACTATTTATTGAAGTCTATGACTGAAATAACTGTGTAAGCGTTCTTCCTATCAATCAAGCTTGGACTCTACAATTTAGATTTTGTTTCATTTACAGTAGGCAAACTCATAACTTAGTGTTTGAGTCAGTTTTCATTATAATAGGTGCCTTAAGAAGAAACATAGTTCTTTGTTACATACTTTGGATCAGCCAAATAAAGCATAGAAGGTCAACGGCAGGATCTACCTGAAAGGGCTTTTTTTGTCCTTTCATTACAATTAACTTTCAACCAGCCTTGGAGTTGACTGAATTCAAAGGAGACTTTATATTTTCATCTCTAATTAAGACAGGTAGTCCTCAACTTACGACCACAATTGAGCCTAAAATGTCTGTGGCTAAGTGAGACAGTTGTTAAGTGAATTTTGCCCCATTTTATGACCTGTCTTGCCATAGTTGTTAAGTGAATCACTGCAATTGTTAAATTAATAACACAGTTGTTAAGTGAATCTAGCTTTCCTATTGCCTTTGCTCATCAGAAGGTCTCCAGGACACTGCAACCATCATAAATATGAGTCAGTTCCCAAGCATCCGAATTTTGATCACATGACCACAGGGATGCTGCAAAGGTCATAAGTGTGAAAAATGGTCATCACTTTTTTCAGTGCTGTTGTAACTTGGAATGGTCACTAAATGAAGTCGATGACTACCTGTAGCCTGTTGTCATGGATCCACCCCTGGACCCTTCTCTGGATGTGAGTTCAGAGGAGGGTGAATTTGAGTCGGCAGAGGAAAGTACAGAGCCAAGTGTCGGTCAGGATCAGGGCTCAGAGAATGCTCGCTTGATGGAGCAGCCTTAGTTGGGTTGATCGGCCAGTGAAAGGCTGCAACTGAGGGAAGTGAGCCAGAGCTGCAGCAAGTTGGCCAGGAGGCTCCAGGCGAGGACATGGAGCAGCAGCCACCCATTAGCAATGAGGAGAAGGTGGAGTCCATGCCTCCTCCTGATCCAGGGATACATAGAGCAGAGAGGAGGCAGGCACAATGCCAGTCAGCTAGACTACTCATGAGGAGGCAACCTTGCCTCTCATGAAGGGCTGCACTGGCATTGTCTACTTAACCCCACCCTGAGGACTTGAGTGTTCCAGGACTGTGCCTTGTATGCTCGTGCCGTGTATCCTGGTCTGTTCAACTCCTGGACTGCTTTCCTGGACTTCTTGTGTGCCTGTTGGACTTGGTTACCCAATCTTGCCGTATTATGTTCAGAATCTGGACCTGCACAAAGGGGTGCTTTCCAAGGATCTTTTTGGGGAGTTTGAATAAACACTTGTAGAACTCTTGCCATATGTGCACAGGGTGGAGCGGGGCAGCACACATATCAGCTTTTATACCAATGTCACAGGTGACAATAGCAAACTTATCATGCTTCTCAAGTTTATCCATGCCAGATTATCCATGCCACCAATGGGTATAGATGACATGAGTTGGAATATCAGAACTGGAAATATGTAGTATCTCTACCTGATTGTTGCTAAATGATCTGTTATTAGACACTTTACAGTTTAACTGAGGCTGGCTAGTTTATAGGATTATTTATTTATTTATTTATTTATTTATTTATTTATTTATTTATTTATTTATTTATTTATTTATTTATTTATTCATTCATTCATTCATTCATTATTTGTTTGTTTGTTTGTTTGTTTGTTTGTTTGTTTATTTGCAAAGATGAAATGGGCAAGTTTCCCCCCCTAAAAAACTGTTTAAAACAGGGGTGTCAAACTCAAGGCCCGAAGGTCATATCCAGCCCACGGGGAGCTTAGATCTGGCCCGCAGGCCACCCTGGAAACAGCGAAGGACTTGCCCGTGGTGCCTCTGCCAGCAAAAATGGAACTTGCGAGGGCCCTGGGCGACCCTCCCGAGCTCCGTTTTCGCTGGCAGAGGGTTGCAGGAGGCCATCGCAGGCGAAAACAGAGCTCAGGAACCCGTTTTCACTGGCAGAGTACTTGGGCCACCACAGGCACTCCCGACTCGAGTTATGTGTTGCCTCCCCCGCCCCCCCACACACACCGAGGTCAAACACAACACTGATGCGGCCCTCAATGAAATTGAGTTTGACAACCCTGGATTAAAAGGAGTACCTTCACTGGGCAAGAAGCTATCCTCTGTAGTTAGAGTTCACCCAAGTTCTGTATGGTCTCCAACCAGCCTGAAGTTTCAATGGATCTTGAAAATCTGGCCCAACTTTTCATGAGGAAGAATGAATCCTCTTCTGGGTAGTATGGCTTTGCTTCTTATCATGGCCTTATTGGTGCTATTTTTTTCCTTGCTTTTACTATTACTATATATTCTTTTTATTCTTTTCTGTGTTCTTATTTGTGAACAGCCTAGAAACTCTGGGAGTTGGATAGTGCAAAATAAATAAACAAACCTCACTGTGTATACTGTTATTGGGTCTTTCCAACTGTACCTCTCAATAAGTATGAATGTTTCTCAGGCATTTTCTGTATTTTCAGATTGGAGTAGGAAGAATCCATGCAGAATAGGCAATCTCAAAAGTAACCAGGCCTTTAAGCTATATATGGCTTTATATGGAACAATCAGCAATGAATTGTACATAGAAACACACTGCAACTAATTCATCTCCCACAGCATCAATGATATATTGGACCACTGAATTTTGTACCAATTAAAGTCTTCTGCCTTTTTATTGGATCCTGGCCATCTAGGACAGTGATGGCGAACCTTTTTGGCTCGCGTGCCAAAAGAGTGTGTGTGCGCGCGCTAGTGCACACATGCGTGCCCACACCCATGCCCTCTCCCCGCGCATGCGCATAGGCCTCACTGAAGCCTCCAGAGTCCTGAAGCCTGAGGATGGCAAAAAACATCCCAACGGGCCAACCAGAGGTTCATTTCCGAACTTCCGGTTGACCCGTTGGGACGTTCAGGAGAATTTCCTGAAGCCTGAGGAGAATGAAAACGGCCGAAAATCAGCTGGCCAGCGTGAGCTGATATAGGGCAACCCCTCTGCATGCCACCTGTAGCACGCGTGCCATAGGTTCACCATCACTGATCTAGGATATGAACAATTTTCTATATGAAATGATCAGCCAGACAATGCACACTGAATGAATCTTCAGGGCCATCATTAGAAGAAAATAATGGATCACTATAAACAATGCAGCACAGATGCTACAGTGGTAAAGTATTAGCTATTCACCCTTCTTCTCACTATGAAGTAAGTTGAGGCTTAAGCTCATTCCAGCATGTAGCCATTCTCACTTCTTTTCTTCTATCAGCATTGCTCCAGAATCTCTTCATGAATTTTATTTTGTGGAACAACTCAGAGAACCAAGAAAGTATCCAGAATCAGAGGTATGGAAAGCCCATCCATAGGTCATCATCCTTAAGAAAATGTTTAAGCTTTAATATCTGAGAAGAGACCATGACTACATCAATACACAAGCTACTGCTACCTGCCATTATTGCCCACTTGTACAATCTTCTAATTTCTCAAATGAGCAGTACCGGTATCAGGATACTGAGCTGTATTCATCCCCCTCCCCTTATGGAGTTCTGTCTATTCCAGGGCTAGGGGGGAAAGGAAGAAAGAGAGATACAGAAAGGTAGAGGATATTGATGCTTCTTTTTTTTCTTTAATGTTATTTATTTATTAACTCTTCCGACAACAGACTAAGTAAATAACAGACAACAGACTAAATAAAGTAGTAGAAAGTCCTCATTCTGTATGGCTGCTCATTCCTTGCTGTTTCCCATCATTATTCAGAGGACATGGGTGGTAACAGCATATTCTTTCTTCACACTACAATTATATATTTGTATCGTATTCATAATATGTTGATGAGCAAATAAATAATGGACAGTCCAGTCAAGGCATCTGCCCAAACATGAAGGTCAATATTTCCTAAACATGAAGAACATCTGTACTGATGTTCATTCTGTTCAGAGTAAAGAGAAATTACAAATATCATAAACTCCATTCATCAGATTCCAGACAGGAGAGGGAAGAGATGACACTATCACTTCCATAGTTTGAATTATTCAATTAATGTCTACTGAACATCTGCAGACAAGTTTAAATAATGGACTGGTTTTATCTGAGTGAATGAGAAACTATAGATGTTATGAACAGGAATTTTTCTCACTCCCTTTTGCTTCTCCTTGGAATGCCTGCATTTCCACATGACAAAATTCATGACAGCTACTTTCTAAAAATCTGACAGGTGACTATGTACAGCATGAAATCAATATCTACATCAAAACAGAACAAAGGGGATACAACAACAACAACATCCATTCTTTAAAATGTTCTGAAGCATTATATGACCATATTTACTGATATCCCTACTTTAGGGACGGTACAGATATTATGCAGTTATTTTCATCAGGGATTACTTGGGTAGTTATACATTCCCTTCACTGAAATTCAGACAGGATTTCCCTTATCCCACCAACTTTAATATGAGTGCATTGACAAAAAAAAATCTTCACTATATTCAAAGTGTAAGGTCAAGCAGGTTTCAGAAGTGTAAGCATGGTAAGTAGTGAAATTCAGTCAGTTTTGCACATGATTAAGATCAGTACCAATTTAAAAATAATTACCGTACAGAAAAGGAGAGGGTGATATATTGTGGCCCTACTTTCTTCATCATAATTAAATGGAGGATATATTACCGTATATTGTACACAGCAGGGGTCCCCAACCCGTAGTCCATGGACCGCTACCGGTCCATGGCCCATTGGAAATCAGGCCGCACAAGTGGCAGGCGAATACACAAAGCTCCATTTGTGCATGTAGGGAATTAGGTTACATGTGCAAAACCTAACTGGAAACAGAAAGCTAAACTTTCAGAGCTAAAGGAAGGAATGGGCAAACAATGCTAGATGATAAATAAGATATCTTTTTTTCTCCTTCTCAAAGATCATGAGTATTCCTAATGTTGATTTTAATCCAAATCATTCACAAGTTTTGAAATTTTCCATCAAAGTTCCCACTATCCCACTGAATTCATAATTAGACTACAGTTTTAAAAGATGTTTTTGTGGAATGAAATTCAGCCCAGAAAAATGGCCTAGTAAAAAACCTAAACGAAATCTCTGCATCATTTTGGTAATACTGTGATTGTCATGCAGCATCACTACTTCTCCTTTTTTCTTCACTCACCATTATGAGGACATTGCTAGACGTTTTCTGAACAAATGTGTTTCTGCACTCGGCTCAAAGACACACTTAACATTGACTCTGTTATGCAGAATGCAGATAAGAGTTTATAGAGAAAACAGACAAATATAAAAATAATAAAGAAAACAAGAAATTTTAAAAATGCAAAAAGCAATATAGTGGAATTCAAGAAACAGTTTTCAACCTTCTTCTGAATAGTTACAAGGCACCTCATTGTCTTGCCTCCCCCTTTAATTTTCAAAAATCCCATCAGCCCCTTATTCAATCCTTTTTCAACCATCAAATCCAGAAATCATTTCGCAATTTTTTTTACATTTTCAGCAAAAAGTCCATAAAAGGTTTCTAGTATTTTTAGTTAGTTATTTTTTTTCATATTATGTTTTTTGACATACATATCATATGAAAAGAGAAACAAGAGATGGGCAAGAAAATGCTATTAGTTAAGGCTTTACTCAAGTCCATGGACAAGCGTTGCCAGATTCAGTCCCTGACATCTCTAGGCAGAAATAAGCATTCTCTGCCAATCAATTTTATTCCTCCCTGAGTCCTTCGGGAGTTGGGCGGCATATAAGAATAACAAAATAAATAAATAAATAAATACTCTCTGCTTGTCAAAGCAAAATGAACAATATTTTTGAATTTATCTTTTTGCAATTTAAATATTTGCAAGATCAGATGTGGGCAGATAAAGATTAATTTTACTTTTCAAATTATATGATGAAGTTGAACAAATTATCCCTAGGCTTTAAAAAAAACTGCACTTTTAGAAAATTTTCAGAAACATTCCTTTCTTGATGCTTCTTGATTTCCTGATTTTATGTAACATACAAGATAGCTTCATTTTATGGTTGATCTGGAAAGAACTGAATAATAGAAAGGAGCTTATTAATGAGGTTTTTAAAAGATGGTCAATTGATTTTCCAATATTTATGTACGTCCACAGTTCAAAATACTGCCCTGAGTCCCCAGGGAGTAGGGCGGCATATAAGAACTCTAAAATAAATAAATAAATAAATAAATAAATAAATACCGGTACCTTTTCCATTAAGGGCCTTATCTAGACAAGTGCTGAAGCCAACCTTTTAAACAAAGATGCAGCTATCTCAGTATGGTAGCTCCATGTGGCGAAGAAGATAGGAAAGATAGGATGGAATTTGTTGAGTGCATTTGGGCCTGAGGGAAAGAAGTCAAAGAGTTTCTGTCAGAACTTCAATCACTCCTTTGTGGTCACCACCTTCATTTATTTATCATGCCCTGCAGACATGTCTGGTCATCAAACATTTTTCAGTTGCTTATAACCTGTGTAGTGCTAGTTCGCCCTAGCAGATAGTAACATACTTCTACAATTTGACAGACTTATATCAGATTTGTTCCTGGCTTAACAGCATAATCCTTCAAACAACACACAAATTCCACTGCCCAACATCAGATTCCCAGAGAGGCCCAATCCTAGGAGATTCCTTTTAGAGTTTAAAGTGTTTCCTTCACCTTGTTTTTAATCTGCAGCTTTGTTGCTCTTGACACAGAGATGTAGACTGTGCTTTTTCTGTATAGATTCTTCAGAGAAACTCCTGCTATAGGTAGCCCTCAGTTACCCTCTGTAATTGAGACTAGGAACTGCCACTAACTGACACGGTTGTCAGGGAGTCAACAGCAGCTCTGGAGTCCCAGTTGCTATTGTTAGACTAATCCCATGTAGTTGCACTGTCCCACAGTCACCTGATCACTATTTGTGACCTCCTGCTGGCTTCCCCATTGACTTTGTTGGAAGCTGAGCATGAAAGTCGCAAATGGAGATCATGTGACTGTGGGATGTTGCAGTGTTTCAATTGCAAGCCGGTTGCCAAGCAACCAAATTACGATCCCATGACTGTAGGAATGCTGCAATGGCTTCAAATATTTGGACAGGTTGTAAATACCCCTCATTCAGTGCCATTGTAATTTCAGTCACTGAATGAGTGGACATTAAACAAGGACTACCTATAATTTCAGAATATTGAGAAGGCACCTTTTCTGACCTTTAAACATTCTCCTTTTCTAACAAATGATCTGTTTAGCACACCAGGCCAATTAAGGTTCAGACATTTTAAGTAGTTATTCTGTTCTGATAGGTACCTTTATTATACTTTATATTTACATATACAAACAGTATTTCTCATCAACAGGAGAGAAAAAATGTATTTCCCACAAAAAACGTACGTGTCAGTGGTGCAGGAGAACAAAGGAAATTATGCTGCGTCTGTAGTACTATTTTTCTATAAAAGTGTAAACTTTACTATTTATATTTTTATTAGTCATCCATATTAAGAGTGACTCAACATAGAAGTAAGATATAGAAAATGCATTAGCATTCTCCTTCATCCGTCCTCTATTGTAAAGCTTGCTTCTATGCAAGCATTAAAACAATTTGTTATTCAGCCCTTCCACTTCTGACGCAAACGTATCGAATGTACACTAAAGAACTGTGACAAATACTGTAAAATAAATTGCAATGGTCAAAGGACAAAACCGAAGATTTCCAGTGAGGGGAACATTTATTGACTTCTTTGTATCATCAAAGTGTTGCTATAAACGATGATCAATATGGTTAGAATAAGAGCTAGAAATCCAATCTCAGCAAACATAATGAGTTATCGTAATATATTCTTGTTCTCAAGCTCCAGGAACTTGGAGGTACTTGTTGGATTTCTTTGCTATAAAGTTTCCCTTCAGAAGGCTACTTAGCGCAGGACTTTTAATGGTCAGCTACAAATGTCATGTTTCAATTACTTACGCATTTTTCCACTATTTGAATTTAAAACATGTGAGCGGTGCCTGATTCTGTTTTAGAGTCCTGCAGACAATAATATGCTATTATTATCCAGCCTTTCCTGATATCAATTTTTTTCCTTTCCAATTCATAAAGGCAATTCCTATAAGGCGTTGAGGTGAAGAAAAATGCCATAAAAATTCCTAACTCCTGGGAAGCAGAATAGTGTGTTTTTATTTTGCGTATTTATTACTTTCCCTTTTTTCCCCCAAGGAACGATGGGATTTTTGGTGCTTGTCCCTCCTTTTCCCATTCTGTTCTAACTTCTATATCTTATCATTGCTATATAATTTACATATATTTTAATACACATATATTAAAACCAAGAAACGTTCTCCGCCCCCAACATACGGTAGTCCGTACCATACACCAATTCATTTAGTGACTGTTGAAAATTGCAATGGCAATGAAAATTGACAGTTTTTCACACTTACGACCATTGCAGCATCCCTATGGTCACATGATAAAAACTCAGATGCTTGGCAACTGACTCATATTTATGACGGTCGCAGTGTCCTGGGCTCATGTGGTCAACTTTTGCAATCTTCTGACAAGCAAAGTCAATGGGGAAGCCAGATTCACTTAACAAATGTGTTACTGACTTAACAACTGCAGTGATTCACTTAACAACTGTGGCAAGAAAGGTCGTAAAATGGGGCAAAACTCAGTTAACAACTGCCTATTTAGGAATATAAATTTTTGATTCCATTGTGGTCGTAAGTCAAGGACTACATGTAGTATTATATTTGTTCTCAGATCCTATATGAATGTAAAAGAAAACTCATGATGAAAACAATTTGTGACAACATTCATCCCATTGCAAAATAACTATTGGTCATGTTTTTATGCCCTATGGTTCCTTATGGTTATTTTGAAATTAACATAAACATTTTCCCAATAAGCAATACGTATTGTTCATAGAAGTATATGAAATATGACTTGTTGTATGTCAGGTCATATCAATGGTCCATCTCCCACAGTATTATTAATGTGTTGACTTGCAAGGATTCTTCATGTTTTCCAACTAATTCCAGTTTCAGCCAGACCATGTTGAATCTGGAACCAAGGAATCTGGGTTCTACTATGAAGTTACTTCTCTTTCTTCTGCGCCTAGATGTTCCCTACTATAGAATAAATTCAGTGGATTCATTTAGCAATAAGCTCCCACAGTTATTATAGCAATAGCACTTAGACTTATATACCGCTTCATAGTGCTCCACAGCCCTCTCTAAGCAGTTTACAGAGTTCAGCATATTGCTCCCAACAATCTGGGTCCTCATTTTACCAACCTCAGAAGGATGGAAGGCTGAGTCAACCTTGAGCCTGGTGAGATTTGAACAGCTGAACTGCTGAACTAGCAGTCAGCTGAAGTAGCCTGCAGTGCTGCACTTTAACCACTGCGCCACCTTGGCTCAGTGAATTATCATTCTTCAATAAAAAGGCCTATTAGCCATTTGCCTATTAATGTGAGCTTTTTATATGATCCTTCTCTCCTGTAGAAAGAACTAGATGACTTTCCAATTCTGTTATTTTGTTCGATGATATGAGGTCCTGGTGATCGATCTGTATTTCTAGACATCGGAAGGGACTGATACTGGAAAGGGACCCAAAGTAGTTCACAATTTTAGGAACTATTACAATTACTTTAGGCAGAATAGGCAGGAGCTCCAGTCACAGGCCAGTATAATTCTTACATACAATTAAAAATCAGAATTTTTTACCAATGGTATCGATAATTAGTATCAAATGATTACATTATTATAGCAAAATAACTAATTGCAAAAATATATTTTCTATTTAAATAACAAGAACTAAGTAGAGCTCTGGCACTAGGACCTTATGAAGCTACAGTATTTTATCTAAACTCCAGCTGATTGGATGTACTCCTGTTTAATAACAAAATTAAATGAACGTGACTCATATAGGCTCATTAAGACTGCTGGGTGAAGAAATATTCACTTAGTGTTTGCAGTATGCTAATTCCAGAGAAGTGATGCAATCATAAATGTCTTTAAAAACCACCCAGAGTGTTTAACATTTAACTCTAAAAGCTGTAGAAAAATCCTACACAGCAGGCAAGAATGATACATTCATTTTTATTTCCATTTTAATACCTCAATGCAAGTAGAGCAAAGATTTAGCACTTTCTCCAGGAAAAGCTCAAATGTTAAAGAATTTTGTTAAGCGCCCCCTCCCTCCTTCCAATAATAAGCTTACTATTTAATGTAGATTTATTAGGGTATGTAGAGCCAGTTTGGTGTGGTTGTTAAAGGCACTGGGCTAGAAATCAAGAGACTCTGAATTCTAGTTCTGCCTTAGACACAAAGCCAGCTGGATGACTTTGAGCCACTCCCTTTCTCTCAACCACAGGAAGAAGGCAGTAGCAAATCACTTCCGAAAATGATGCCAAGGAAACTACAGAGATTTGTCCGTGTAGTTGCCAGATGCCAAGACTGGCTTGAAGGCATACACACACTGGAATGTGTGAAGGTGCATCTGACATTTTACCAGCTTATTTTAATTAGAATTTACTCTAGGTGTTGGAAGAGGATCCACCGTAAGAGTTAAGACAGATTGTTGTATATGCTTATCTATGTTTATAAACTTTGATTCTTTTCTTCTTTTTATCTCTGCCTTATTTGTTGGCTAAAGACCATAATAAATACAAATTAAATTGATGGTGTCATGCCATCTGACTGCCTTTCAAAGAGAGGAGGAGGAAGAAGAAAGAGGAGAGGAGGAGGATGTTCAATTAGACAATATTCATCACATACCAGTTGTGAACCAATGCATAATACTGGGTGGGATTGTTAATCTCTGCACTGTAAGCAGAGGCTTTTTTCTCCCGTTAACCTGATTTTTTGCTTTCATACGATTCATCTAACTATAAACTAATTCAGTTTCGGCCTGCAACATGCCAATTTAAAGTTCAACATGTCATGCAAATGTAGACAGAATATTTCCAGGGTGTCAAGGATGAGAAAGTGCACATTTTAGGCTATCCTTTGACATGGTAAACATTTGAGTTTAAATGCATGGACAATGACCTCTTCAACTGGGTTACATACCGGTAGTACTCTCTGGTTAATAGTGCACATAAATATCCTCTAATATGACAAATGAAGCAAAGAAGGAGATTGTTGCATTTAAAAAATGACAGCAGAAGAAAAGAATCTGTCCCTCCTACTTCTCTCAGTGCCATATGTCCTGAGGTTAGAGCAGATCTGTTTCCTATAGCTTGAAGCAGGTCCTCTTCCTTTGACTTAAAGAAAGATCCCATTTTGCAAAAGCTAACATGTCACAAATCAATGCACTTATCTTCTGCATTGTTTTATTTTTATATAATTCTTAAATTTTCATTGATTTCTCATCAAAACTGACAGGATTGTAATATTGCTTTTTGTTTAAAAATATGTCCGGGGTGGGGGGGGAAGGATGATGGAAAACATTCAATGGAAGCTAATTGATGCAATATTGAGTAGACATATCTGATTAATCTTTGCTACTTCGTTGAGCCTATCCCACCTGGCAGCCATTTTCAAGGAGTATTTACCTCAGAATGTCAACAGTCTGAATAAGTGTGAATGGTCCATAAAAATTGCTATTCCTGTTGATCTCCCTTAACGTGTCTAGTGACATGTTTGAATCCATTTCTATCCTGACTCTTCTGGATAAGCTTCATCCAGCCTCTGCTACCTTTTACTTATAATTTTACTATACATACAGTAGCTATGTCCCAAATGATTGGAAAATGTTTTATCTATTTAATACCTGACATTTTCTCCAAGACGTCAAAAAAACCTACGCAGTGCTCCCATCTCTAACTTTTTTTCAATAAGTTAGGTTTAGTGTGAAGGATTGACCTCAAATCATTCAGTGAGTTTCCACAGATTTTCATCTTAGTCTCCCAGATCTTTATTCCAACCCCAGTATAACAAATTGTTTTTCAAAGAAGCCAGCTTCACTTTTAGTTGCTAAACAATTTTGAAGTCTCATAATACAGTTTTATGTTTTGGGAACAGTTCAAGCACTGTTATAAATCCTACTAATCATGGAATCTGAAGGATTTCAGCCTAATTCTATTATTGAACAGCAGAATGAGCAGACCTAAGTCATTGTCATAGAATATTAAGGGGATGGAGGTCTACAACCCTATTAAACTTTAACTAGAATAATAAGTTTGTTTTAAAATGCCCCTAAAGGAACATTAAACTTTTAAACTGTGTATATTAGGATGTTTCAAATGTCACAAAGCACTACAATGCAGTAAAATATGTGACCTTCAAGAAATAACCTATCTGAAAAAGTAAAAATAGAAAACAACTCATACAATTGTGCCAATTATCCTTTACAGTTGTACTTTTCAAACTTCACAATAGATTCCATAAAATAGTAAATGGATTTGTGACACTGCCTGCATGAATTAAGACATCATTTCTTTGGTATTAGATTGGGGTACCAAATAAATATACAATTCATTTGTGATTATTAAATTACATATCACAGGGATTCCCAAATGTTGTACTACAGGAATTATCTTTTATGGAAATGGCAAGGTAAATGGGGATTAAAGCTCAAAGCTAATTTTCCTTGGGGCAAATAAGGACCCTAACTTATACATTGAGACTCCTCACTATACATCACAGGTGTCAAAAACGCTGTGTCATGTTGCCATTATGTGACATTTCATGATGTTTTCCCCATTTATGGAACTGGGGTAGACATGGCCTGTGCATGATGCATCCACCCCACAGGCCGCCTGTTTGACACCCCTGCTATAAATTATGAAATGAATTTTATACTTTTACTAAAAAAATATTCTCTAAAAATTCAAAGGACAGTCTCATTTATTGGCAAAAAGAAAAGTTCTAAGTTTTATGCTATGTGTACTCAAGAATGCTGGATTGTTAGTTAATCCTGTTTGGTCCTGTGGAGTTCAAATAATTTTGTAGTAGATCTCAGGCTGACCGAAGGGAGGGGTCAAATGCATCATCAGTCTCGAATCCCTTCATGCCCACAAAAGATCTAAGTCCAACCTACCCTGAATTCCATCAACTCTTATCTACCGCCAATTTGCTTTGACCGTTAGTAGTTCAGATTCTTGTAGACAACTTAAGCTTGCAACAAACTTATATATTCATTTGAATTGCCTGGACTCCTGATTTTCTGCACTTGACAAGTTTTGAAAGTGATCACTTCTGGGCAGGTCATCTGAAGAGCTCTTCCTCTGACTTATTTAGCCCTTTGCTCTCCAAATGCTTTGGATCACCATTTTCATTCCTACCCCCTACCCCACAAGCCAATCATTGGCATGACACATTGGCATTGTGAGGGCACCAAGCTGGGAAAAACTATTCCAGATTATTATCACCACCCCAAGGCTTTTCTTATTTGCTGTCTACTTCATCAATAGAATAATTTGACACCTGCAATTTTCCCTTCATTGCATGATACTTGTTTACTGTTACCCCAACATAAAACTTAAACAGTTTTGCTGGTCCTTTAGTATTGCAAAACAACAGATTTTTCTGCTTAAATTAAAACAGAAGGATGATATATAACCCTTATTTGTTTGCCCCATGCCCATCTTTCATAAAAGTGTGGGTTTTTTTGCCAAACCCAGATTTTATTGGTCCATTGTTGGCAGATTGCCAGAAAAAATCCTATATTTTAGGAAGTAGAATGAAAAATATATGGTATTAGCTATTCATCATCCAACCATGATGTGCACTCATGAACATGCACTAATGAGAGCAATACATTCCACTAGCAAGGTGGGTTAGAAATCAATGTCAGAATGCCATATCACTATCTTGGCAAGAAGTGATATCAACATTGTACAAATGAGTAATATTCCTAATTTCCTTATCTAGGAAATTCAGAGACAATTTTTCTTCGGAACTGTAGTCTTAGCCAGAAACCACATATTCAGGAAACAGGTGTAACTGCTATGTACATTTTCTGAATGTTGATATACTTAACAGGACACACATAAATTCAGTTAAAGAATGTAGCTCACCTTATAAAACTATAGTGATTAACAATATAGAAACAAATATGATCAGATTCCATGCTCTATGCAAGCTGACACTCATCTTCCAAGCATGATTAGGGAAGATGAACCCTAACTGAGCTTCAGATTTGTTTATATCCAATACTTCCATAGTTACCATAAAGGGCATATCTAAGTTATAGTTCTCAATCTCCTCCTGTTACATACTATCACAATGGTTCAATGTGATTGTCAAGATGAAAATGACACATTGACCCAAAGAGATCATCTTAAAATTTTACTACCCACCAAAGTGAGTGCCAAGCTCTTAGAAAACACTAAAGTCAAAGTATATTCTAAACCAAAAAGTTAATATAAAAGATTAGCAGAATACAACATGAACTAAAATGTTAAACTAAAACATTTTAATGATAAACTAGAACATTCTTCAATTAAAATGTTCAGGAGTTGCCACAAAGAAGAGGGATCAATCTATTCTCCAAAGTATCTGAGGGCAGGACAAGAAGCAATAGAAAGAAAGTAATCAAGGAGGGAAGCAACCTAGAACTAAGGAGACATTTCCTGACAGTTAGGAATTAATCAGTGAAACAACTTGCCTTCAGAAGTTGTAAATGCCCCAACACCAGGGGTGGGTTCCTAACGGCGCAGTCCAGTGCGCAGCTCCGGTAGGGACCCGTCGATTACGCAATTTGCATGCGACTGCTCCAGTGCCGTCTTCGCCGGACAGTCGCACGCATCGCCATCTTTTTAAAAGAATTTTTCAGCTTTTTTGCTTCTGTGCATGCGCGGAAGCAAAATCTTGCCAAAATCTTGCGAGGGGATGCACGAGCGCACGAGATTTCAGCAAGATTTTCCTTCCGCACATGCGCAGAAGCAAAATCTCACCGAAATTGTGCGAGGGGGCATGTGTGCGTAGCGAGTGCGTGCACACGCACAAAATGTGGAGTGCACGCACAGCGCACCGGTATCAGTAAGTAAGCAACCCGCCCTTGCCCAACACTGAAAGTTTTAAAGAAGAGATTGGACAATCATTTGTCTGAAATGGTATAGGGTCTCCTGCTTGAGCAGGGGGTTGGACTAGAAGACCTTCAAGGTCCCTTCCAACTCTGTTCTGTTCTGTTCCGTTCCATTCCGTTCCATTCCATTCCATTCCATTCTATTCTAAACTTATCTTAATAAAAAAAGTTAATGTGCACTGTGATAAAATTCATACAAATCTAAAAGCCTAACATTATTATGAGAGCCAGTAGAGGATAAGGTACCAATCTAGAAACCAAGAGACTGTGACCAATAAATCATAAAGCTTAGGCATAAAGCTAACAAAATTACTTTGGGCCAGTCATTCTATCCCAACCCTAAGAAGGTATACGCAAACCATTTTTGAAAATTTTGCCAAGAAACCGTGGGCATTTGTTACCACGGAATGGGACAATTCACCACTGACCTCTCCATGGCCAACTCGCTGTGGCTAACTCACCAGGACCAACTTGCCATGGGACAACTTGCCACAGGCAACTCACCACGGGGCTATTCACTGCAGAACAAGTTAACAATTCAATTTAATTATTTAAAATAAATTTAAAATATTTTAATTTTTGTCATTCACTTTTCATTTTGTCTTCCTTTTGCATCCTTTTTTAATGATTCTATTCCACCATTTCTTTAATATTAGTGTAAATCTTGTCCCGCAGCAAGTTGTTCCACTGCAAGCTGGCCATGGCAAGTTGTCCCACACGGAGAGTTGACTGCGGCAAGGTGGCCATGGTGAGTTGGCCATGGCGAGTTGGCCACAGAGAATTGTCATAGACCAGTGGTGGCGAACCTTTTTCGGCTCGCGTGCCGAAAAAGGGGTGGCGCGCTGGCACGCGCTCGCTTGCCCACACCCATTCCCTTCCCCCCCACGCATGCACACAACACCCCCCCATGCTGCCCCCTGCGCATGCGCACACACCCCCACCCCCGCACAAAGGCTTACCGGAGCCTGGAACGACGAAACCGGCAAACCGGACGTGCGAAAAAATGCACTTCCGGTTTGTCAGTATGCTGTTTTTTGCACTTCGGAGGGTTCAGGGAAGCTCCCTGAAGCTCCGGAACGCAAAAAACTACAAAACGGACAAACCGGAAGTGCGAAAAAGTGCACTTCCGGTTTGTCCGTTTTTGTAGTTTTTTGCATTCCGGAGCTTCAGGGAGCTTCCCTGAACCCTCCGGAGTGCAAAAAACAGCACACCGGCAAACCGGAAGTGCGTTTTTTCGCACTTCCGGTTTGCCGGTGGGAACCCTCGCGTGCCGGCTTCTATGGCTCCGCGTGCCAGCTCTGGCACGCGTGCCATAGGTTCGCCACCACGGTCATAGACCCTTGTTGCCAGGCATCAAGACTGACTCAAAAGGAGAGAGAGAGAGAGACAGACAGACAGACAGACAGACAGACAGACAGACAGACAGACAGACACAGAGAGAGACAGAGAGACAGAGAGAGAGAGAGAGAGAGAGAGAGAGAGAGAGAGAGACAGAGACAGAGACAGAGAGAGAGACAGAGAGAGAGACAGAGAGAGAGACAGAGAGACAGAGACAGAGAGAGACAGAAAGACAGAGAGAGACAGAAACAGAGAGAGACAGAGACAGAGAGACAGAGAGACAGAGAGAGACAGAAGAGAGAGAAGAGAGAGGGAGGGAGAGGGGGGAGAGAGAGGGAGAGAGGGAGAGAGAGAGATGAGAGAGAGATAGACATGGATATGGACATGGACATGGACATGGACATGGACATAGACATAGACATGACAAATGAGATCCCACACATGGAATATGGAACCCAACTAAAAGGAACAACAAATTTTCTCTGATTCAAAGTACACCCATGATATGCTCAAAATATACACTTTTCTCACAAGAATATGATGATATCTTATTTAACTTTTATTTGCCAAATGCCAAGCACTGGAAAAGAAAGCTTTTATGGACATTAAAACTTAGCAAACCAAAGAGAAAAAAGAATAGGCATATCACAATCCTCAAATAACAAAAGGTGGTGATTTTAAACAGATGCAAGAAGTAGGGAACAAGGAACTAATAACACTGTGTGAAAAGAAAAACAAAGATGCAAAAATGGAAGGTTTTAATCTAAAGAACCAACTGAAAAGCAAGATCACAAGGTTATATTATATTGATGAGAATCAAGGAGACCAAGTACATGTGTGTCATAAAAGAAAGGCAGAAATTGCATCAAGCAAACAAGCATAGTCATGTTCATCACAAAGTTGATTATAATTAAGTTTTCTAAGGCCAGGCATTTCCAACACATATTTCCCTCAATCTGAGAGGATTTTTTTTTAGTTCTCTTATTTCTTATGCCTTAAGACATCAATCTGAAATATTTGAGAGTTTAAATTGTTTTCTAACCAGCAAACCACAAAGTACCCTGAAGGAACATATTTTAATAATTAGTTTACATTTTCCCCATCAAGAAAGCTTTCTACAAGAGTGAGCTGGTTAGGGAATTTGCAATATTGTGTACTGCTGGTATAAATTGGATAAAAAAATCTCTAACTTCAAATATACGGCATACTAGTCATATATTTGATTTTATGTAAATTGGAGCAGTAAACAGAGAAGCATTAGGTGATTTTCATTTTATGTCAGTTATTTTATGTGTGTATATTTATTCTGCTTGGTGTTTCATATAATGAAAGATCTGGCATGAATTATAATTCAAGACATGCCAAGGATATCAGAGGATTATTATTTATATATTCAGGCAACAGGCAACCAGCATTAAAGCAAGTGAAAAGGAAAATTTCAGAGTTTTGCCAATGGTGCAGTAAATAATACATTTCATCCAGACTGCTTAGGTACCAACAGTAAAATAGGACCATCATCTGAAAATTTCTCATTACAACTTTCTGGTTAACGTAAATCGTCATATTGTATTCCTTTTAGGATCTCATAATTACAGCAGAGCTCAGAATTAGCAAAATCATCTCAATGAATTTTAGAAACCATTCGCTTAATGATAAGTAAGAAATAGCCTTAAGAATCTTTAGCTAAAATCATTTACATGTATAGGCCAATAAAAGGGAATTCTGGAAGTCAGGAGCCAAACCTGATATAACCCATGGAATACACAAAATGCATTGGGAGAATCCAAATGGAACATCCTTCCCAACCAGCAAACAATAAAGTCAATGGAATGGACAGTCACATGAAATAAGTTCTCAACAGGACTAGTGAAAAACTTGTACTTCATTTGGGACATAACCAGCAACACATCTGTTTCTCTGTTTAAATCAACCAACGTGTCTGTGGGGGGGGGGAATGGGGGGGAGGGAGAGAGGGAGGGAGAGGGAGGGAGAGGGGAAAGGGAGAGGGAGAAAATTAGGATAGCTGCCCAACCTTCACTGACTTCCTTGCTTACTTACTAGGTTTACATTTCATGTTACTTCCAATAATTCATAGCTCCATGAGACATACTTTTTCCAAACAGATCTTACACTATTTTTGTAGGAATTAATGTTCAGGTGATTAAAATTAGGTCTACTATTCTTCAGAAGTCTGCCAAATTCAGGTACATAAAGAGCCTGCAGAATGCCTAAACAGTACTAGGCAACACAAATCTCATATGTTATACTAGACAATATATTCCTCTGGCACTCTTGCAAGTCAAGCTAGAAGGTGCTATAGAGGGAAGGACCTGTCCCTACAGCAAAATGAAATGTCCACCATCATCACTGAAGCATCATAGATTATTCCTATGGCAATGTTTATGTCAGATGAAGATGAAAGACCACGGTTTAACAACAGAACTGTGGAATAAATGAAAGATTACTGTAGGACACTTCTGCAAAGGGTCACCCATGGCATCATGAGGATTTGTACAAAGAGTTAGAAATGCCAGGATAAGTGGGATGTAAAGATGAGTCCTTACTCCGTTATCCATATCTTAGATATATAATAAGGGACGTGCATAAGAGCACCACTGTGTCTACAGTCCCTGTCCTACTGTCCTATTGTTCTCTTGTATCGGTACTTTTTTAACTTATGTTTATACAAAACAACTACTATCCTGTACATGTTTGACAAAATAAATAAACAAAATAAAAATAAATAAAACATATACAGTAGTAGCAAAAAAATCTAGAATAAAGCAATTTCTGGACTTGAGCAGAACTTTAATTTTTCATGGCAAGCCATATGGCTAAAGTTATGAATCTGATTAAATCAATTACGAATAGAGGGTCTGTCTGTCTGTCTGTCTGTCTGTCTGTCTGTCTGTCTGTCTGTCTCTCTCTCTCTCTCTCTCTCTCTCTCTCTCTCTCTCTCTCTCTCTCTCTCTCTCTCTCTGCCTTTGAGTCAGGTTGTTGTCTTGTTTTTTTATTCCCAGCCTGGACAGGTCCCTTCAGTTTTCTTGGCAATAGTTTGCCATGGTCACCCAACTGCTTTGTGCCTAAAATGAGACAGGCTTCTGGTTTTTGTGCCTAAACTCACAGTCTTCTGGTTTCTAGCCTGGTGCTTTAAGCACTACACCAAACTGGCTCATCTATACCCTAAATAATTCCTTCCAACTTTATGACTATCATTTTAAATTGACTTCAGAGTACCTCTTTCTCTTCCTCTCTAAACAGAGAAATATCTTAACAGAGTGGAGTAACAAGGCAGTGTTCTTTTGCTGCAAACAACCAACACAGCTGCCCCTGAGAAATTATTTTCTCTCAGTATTGTAATTCCTCCTTTGTTGTGATTTTATTGTTACAGCTTTGAGGACTAATTCCACACTGGTGAGTTATAATGTCTTCACAGCATTATCCAGCCATTGCTGAAGTGATAAAAAATATTTTGGCACAACAATGGTTTGATGACTGTAGAAGAAGCTGTAAGTTGCTAGTGAGAAAACATATGGTTGTGCTAGAGACTGTTGTTCTCTTTCATAACAAAGGGGGGAATATTCTCTGCTTGAAAACTTAAGTGCACCATTTTGTTGCTATTAAGCATATGTCCCTTCCATTTGAAGGGATAGGAAGAGTCTGGTTTTGTAGAAGTCTGTGCCTCTCCTAAAACTTAACACTTAATAGCCCACATTTGGCACCGCTCAGTTTCTCTAAATGCTCCCTCATCCTTTAACAAATGCTTACAAATGGGCTACACCAATCCAAGTGTTTCTTGGTAGTTAAGAAATAGATGCACACATAAAAAAGATGCTAGACCAATCCTTGAATACAGCTCATCTGTCTGGAACCCACACCGCATATCGGACATAAATACATTAGAAAGTGTTCAGAGATATTTTACGAGAAGAGTCCTCAACTCCTCTACTCGCAACAGAATACCTTACGCAACCAGACTTGAAATCCTGGGCTTAGAAAGCTTAGAACTACGTCGCCTTCGGCACGACCTAAGCATAGCTCATAAAATTATCTGCTACACATCCTTCCTGTCAACGACTACTTCAGCTTCAACCACAACAATACACGAGCACACAACAGATACAAACTCAAAGTGAACCGCTCCAAACTTGACTGTAGAAAATACGACTTTAGCAACAGAGTGGTTAATGCCTGGAACTCACTACCTGACTCTGTGGTTTTGTCACCAAACCCCCAAAACTTTACCCTTAGACTGTCCACTGTTGACCTCACCCGATTCCTAAGAGGTCAGTAAGGGGCGTGCATAAGGGCACCAGTGTGACTACCGTCCCTGTCCTAATGTTCCTTCTTATCAGTACCCATCTTATGTATATAAACAATGTTATATCTATGTATATTACCAATACGTACTTGACAAATAAATAAATAAAATTTTAAAAAATAGGTTTTATCTACTGTATGTAGCAACAGCAAACCTTGAGCTGAACTTGAATTTATCAGCATTACATTAGTGAAGCATAAACATGTTTCTAGATCTCTTATAAAAGTGTACAGACATTTACATGTCCTCATATTGTTATTGTTATTCTTATAACGCAAAGTCAAACAACCTAAGTAAGCATTGCTAGGGAAAAAATGAAATCTATAGAAAATATAACTTACAGAAAATATAAAGCCAACTCTATTATAAGGCAGAACAATTCTGCATTTGAATTGCAATGACAATCAATAAAATGAAATCCCTAACAGAGATATTGTGGTATATTGGGTACCATAGGAACCATAGACTCTCTTTTCAAAAAGGGAAACCTATGTATTATAATAGATACCAACACAATTATTCCAATCATAGATAAGAAAATGGGCAATAAAAGCTGCAGTTCCTTACAGAAATGATTCTGGCAAAACTGTACAAATAGCAAAGTTTTGTAAAAAGCAAGTGAGGAATTTAAAAAATGTTCCAAATTCGGAAAGGTCTAAAATGTCAACCCAAAAAATGTTTAGTTTTTTGGCATAAAATAAGCGATGCATTGACAATAGGTTTTCATCCTATATAAATAGTAGTAGAGAAGAAGTGTGAATAGCCACTACAGGTTTTTTGAACAGATGTTTATCAGAAATTATTTCTCTTAACAGCACACAGGAAGCATATCAAGAAATTAAACAATTTCAACAGTACAAAATATCAAGGCAAAACCATCCAAAGCCTTTAACAAAGAACAACACAAACAATAGGCAATCTATTAAAATGCATGAATTGTTAAATTATTAATAAACTAGAAGTTTTGTGTCAAATGAGTTATGAGGTAAACTGTAAAAGGTAACGACTCTGAAGATAGTAAATGTCTCTAGGGAAAATGTATTTCTTTCAGGTAATTACCTTAATTTATCTTTATTTTGCTTTTCACTTAAAATAGAAAGGCAAAAAATTAGAAAATGAATAAAGAAAAAATAAGTCCAAAGTCAGACATTGTTTTTATGAGCCCTTTAAAAAAATGTTGTCCATTAATTTCATACAAATTATACTTTTAGCAGTATTCATGATACTGCTGAAAATATGTCATCTATGGATAATTACACCAAAGATTTTTTAAATTTTGTGTAAAACAGTATTAGAAGTCCATAATGTAACATATAAATAATGATACATTTGTCTCTGAAAGCCACTTCTCAAATTCTATGCATGTATTTTCCATAGTTATTACCACCAACAAGGAAGTCAACGCTATTGAATTAATCAAAATAATTTCTAACTATTAAGCAAGTTAATTTTTTATATAAAAAATTACTTAGCCCTAATCTTTAAAAAGATATTTATTCCTCATTATGTTGATATGCATGATTTCCTCTTGGGAAGGTACTGTATGAACTTTTAGCAGCATAAAATTAATTCATTCAGTCACCATTATAAATTACATACCAAGATTATATCCAGCCCAGAATCAAAATCTAAAATATCCCAATATTTCAACTTCCAAATCACCTCTATAATACCTACACATACAAGATAGATTCACAACAGGAAAGGGGGGAAATCCTTATTTAAAAAGTTATATCCAATTTTCTTCATTATTAAAATGTTACTGATTCAGTTAAACTGATTCAATTTATGGAGATTTGAATGATTGGGTTAAAAGGGGATTTTTATGCCTGGAAACAAAGGTTTACAAGCAATGTGGTCAGTTCCTTTCGAAGTCCAGAGATTTAGGAATCCTGAAGTGTATTTATATAAAAGATCATGACCATATAATACCTTAAAGCATATAACGGTTGTTCTGTTATTTCAATTTATGTTCCACCTTTCCCTTCAGAGGGCACCAGTGAAAATGTAGGTGAATTATGCTCCAATTCACAATAATAACTGATTCAATTTATGTCTAGTCATCTCCCATTATTTCACCCTAGTTAAGAAAGTTTAGGAGAAGCTGCCATATTGTTTTGAGGCAGCTGTCAATTCACCTCAACAAGGGACATTATAATATAGAGGCAAGGCAATTTTTATTACTGAGGCACTTCCCATCCCTGCAAAACCTCCCTAGCATTTTAGCAAGTAAAGGAAGTTGCAGAAGTAAAGCAAAGGTAAGCCTCTTGGCCACTGCTTTTAGAAGCAAGAGAGAGCCATGTCATTTTATAAATCAGCTTTCTATTCATCCTTTTGACTAAACTGAATCAACACAAACCATTTCTTCAAAAACTTTAGAGAAGCTTAATAAGAGCTTTTTTGATGGCTTCTTTTTATTAATTAAATACTAATTGGAATTTTAATTTAAAAAAGTATAGCAGAAGGAAGTTCTGTAGACCAACACCTGAAATGTTAAAGAGAAATAAGAAAAGCATAGGAGAGACCACTTCAGGAAAATCTGCCAATTTATAGGCAATAGTAAGTTGATCTTTGTATATTTTTCTATAAAGCCAAAAAGGAATTTCCAGAAAAATATTTTATAAGAATTCCAGCCAAGTTGAATCTATTGGCGTCATGAAATGATGACAACAACTGAAGTAGTAGCATTACTCTGAGAAAAAATATAGATGAGAGGTGAAGTCAAGATATTCAAAACAGAAGCCAAGACTGCAAAGTGTGCAGGTGCAGTTCCAATGGGATTGGTAATTGTCTGACAGCAGCAGAGGCACCAGCCTGTAGGATGAAACCTGATTCTAAATTCTGAGATTATAATCCTAGTCCAGGCCTGATCCTTAATACTTGGCATGCTAGTTTCAAGACTCAATATTGCATTGGAGGTGCATTTTGCAGACAAACAAAGATCCTAAGAAAATTTGATTAAATGGCTTTATAAGCCCTCAAGTTTGTGTAGGACCGAGTTGTATCCCATATTTGGGCAACTGTTTTAGCTGTAAGCAATTTAACTGCTGCTGAGCTATAATTTCTCCCCTGTTGCCTATAAAAATTTAATTATTGCTTGTGTGCTCTTTTGGGCAATAGAAGTGGCATAATTTACCTGGGCTGTGAATTTTCTCGAGGCCTGAAATACTAAGCCAAAGTATTTATAATATTTGACCTGTCCCAGTTTGTGGAAATCAATTATCCATTTGTTCATTTGTGTTTTGTTAGAAAAAACTAAAAGTTTAGATTTGTCATAATTGATTATTAATTGTTCCTCATTACACTGGATACCAGGATGTTTTGTCATTTTTTAGTGAAAGAATGATGCATACATTTAATGCTTCCTTTAAGACAGTGTGGGAGTAGAAGCATGTTTCTATCTTGGTCATTAATCCTTCCAAGACATAAAATATTCTGCATTGTTAAAGCACTATAAAAACTTGTTTCTGTAACATGTTCTATAAATGCCACATTAAAGACAGTAGAAGAAAGACATGCTCACATTAAATGAAAAAAGGCATGATTCACCAACCTATTTTTCCCTTGGGTTTAGCAACTGCTTTGATGCTTCTACACTAAAACATTACTAATTTCCTTGTTTTTCTAACAGTATGTCCTTGGCTACCAGTACATTTAACCTGTAAATACTATTCATTCACAAGTACGTGATAATCTAATCTCTCTAATTATTAAGAAGAATCTTTTCAACAATTAACAGGCAACAATCAGGAATCAGAAGCATCAAATCTCAGATAATTCTCACCAGAATTCTGACATAATGACAAGCGGTGCAGTTAAATTCTCTGTTGAAAAGTCAGAATCTAATAAAGTTTTAAGCTTCAGGTGACTATTCATATGAACAAAAAATAGATATATTTTAAAAACCCAGCTTAAATATTTATTAGCTTTTGAGTTTTAAGGCAAAATTTTCTATTAAAACATATTCAGTCAGGATCTCAGAGCATCTTACAAAATTAAAATATAAACTCAGATTACAGACAAGGAACATACCTGAATATTTTGAGTGTAAAATATTGAGTGTAAAATATTGAGTGTAAAATATAAACTCAGATTACAGACAAGGAACATACCTGAATATTTTGAGTGTTATGTAAACATAACAGGAGAGATATTTACATACAGTGCAGGGATGGGTTCCTCCCGGTTCAGACCGGATCACCCGAACCGGTAGTGGGTGATGGTGATGTCACTGAACTGGATCGGCTGGTGCCGGTCCGTGGGTGCCGCCATCATTAGATATTCAAGGGTCAAGCTGGGCAGTTCTTTGGATTTGAACAGGAAAATCTACTTCATATGGTATAGAGATACATTATCTAGAATTCTCCTTAAACCAAAGGCTCCTGGATCCCATTGCAAGATGGAGGAAAGCCACGTGGCCTCAGAAAAGAAATAGCAGCTTTAAGTAGTTGCCAAGTGCTATGTGAGTGCCCTGCAAGTTTTGAAGCATATTTTTCCTTTGTACCAAAGCACTGTATAACCATTTCACTATAGGAAATATCAATCAATTAGATTTACTTATGCTCTAAGAACAAACACAGTAAAAAGACCACGACTATAATACAATAATTATAAGTAATGAGTTTTTAAAATTGTAAGAAACTTTTAAAACAGTTAGTAACTGTTTAAGAGCTGTGATGGTGCAATGGTTAGAATGCAATATTGCAGGGTAACTCTGCCGACTGCCAGCAGTTCGATCCTGACCGGCTCAAGGTTGACTTGGCCTTCCATCTTCCGAGGTTGGTGAAATGATGACTCAGATTTTTAGGGGAAATATGCTGACTCTATAAACCACTTAGAAAGAACTGTAAAGCACTATGAAATAGGGCAACTATTTAGAACAGTGTTCATTCTGGATGGGGAATTCTGGGAGTTGAAGTCCACATATCTTAAAGTTCCAAAGTTTGCAAAACACTAATTTAGAAGGAAGAGGAAAAATGATTATGGTGAGATCAAAATGACCAAAGCAATGGTATGATACAGTAATACCAAGCAAAGAAAGTATCTGTGACAATATATTAGAAACCAAAAACTGATGCCAGACATCAGTTTTTTTCTCTTTAGGACACTTGATCTTTTTAATCTGAAAGTACTGCCATGAACTAAAAACATTCTCTCCAATACTCCCACCATCCCAAATGAGAACTATATGATGATCAATCTCTATTGAATTCTACAAAGCTTACTACAACTAAGTAGAAATGTTCAACATTATCCGCCAGGATGAAAGGCCAGTATTTTCACAGAATTGGGCCCATTAAAAAATAGCAAACACTCTGATTTTGGCATACCTTAATTAAAACAGGATTCCGTTTCCAAATGGAGAAGACTCAAGGTTTTATTGTGATCTCTATTCCAAAGAAAATATGTGTGGGTAAGGTTTTAGTACTAACATTTTACAGGATACAGTAAAGTCCGGGGTCATGACTTATTGTACAATGTCTAACAATGTAACAAAAGTCTAGCTCTGCAAAATTTCCTCTTGATGTAAGCTGTCTAAATGTTAGAGACGTGTAACTTCAATAATAACAGCTCAAAGAAACAGACAAATGAAATGACAAATATTATTTGCCTCTTTAAAGGAAAAGTCTTTATTTTTCAGTTCAGTAATGTTTTATAGCATCTGCATTTTGAATCCGATTGCTTGCATTTGCACTTTGATATTCTCACTTGTCCTACAGAAACTACCGTATTTTTCGGAGTATAAGACGCACCGGAGTATAAGACGCACCTAGATTTTAGAGGAGGAAAACAAGGAAAAAAGTATTCTGAACCAAATGGTGTAGTAATATATTATTTAATAAAATACCAGTGTAGCAGAATACTTTTTACAACCATGCATACTTTTTACAACCATGTACACTTTTTACAACCATATATACTTTTTACAAACTTCAAACTTGACAGCTTTAAGACTAGTGGACTTTAACTCCCAGAATTCCTCCTCCAGTCATGCTACCTCAGGAATGGGAGTTGAAGTCCACAAGTCTTAAACTTGCCAGGTTTGAAGACCCTTGCACCCCTAACCCCTAACCCAGGGGTGTTCAAACTTGACAGCTTTAAGACTATGGACTTCAACTCCCAGAATTCCTCCTCCAGTCATGCTAGCTGGGGTAATTAGAAGGCAAAACACCCCTGTTTTTGCGAAAAGCGGCCAGTTTTTCGCCCAGGTTTTTTTTTTTTTTGTTTTTTTTGTTTTGCAAAAACAGGGCATGCAGAGGGTTTGGGAAGCCTGCAGAGCACTCGTAGGGGGTGGGGGAAGGCAAAAACGCCCCCATTTTGCAAAAAACGGCCCATTTTTCGCAAAAATGGGATGCAGGGGCGGGGCTTTGGGAGGCCAAAAATGGCTGTATTCGGTATATAAGATGCACCGACATTTCCACCCTCTTTGGGGGGGGGCAAAAAGGTGCGTCTAATACTCCAAAAAATACAGTATATTCACACATGGAGACCAAATTATAAAAAATGCAGTATGGGCATTCCAGATGATATTGAGTATTTTATTATTAATACTCTGGATGTATTAAGTATTCAGGAAGAGTGTAATTGCTTTAACTCTTTTATTTTTTATTTTTGTTTTCATATGCATGTACATAAGCGCACATACAGATAAAAAGCATGAGCCAATATTAACAATTCACTCCAAATCTGATTTGCAAAGGAATACTGTAAGTAGAACCGTTTCAAACTTTATTTGGGCACATTTTTCAGAATGAAGTCCACGGGTTGTTGTCATTTTCCAGTGTGTGCAACTGATATAACTTTATCTGGCACAACTACAGTACACAGCTGCAAGCAATAACAGTTTGGGAGGCTATGCAAGCCTTTCAAACTAAGAGGCTTCAGAATGTGCTGGAACATTTCATATCATTAAAGCAGCTCCCTCTTTTTCCAAACTCCCATGGTTGGTTTGGAAGCTGCTTTTGGCTGTCTCCGAATGTGTGACCATATGCATCGCTTCACTTGCCTGGGAACAATAAATAAATGAAGAGGCTGTTCACACCCATCCAAATGGAGGTGGCTGGGAACGGCTGCTGAAGCAAGTCTGGAGCTGCTTTCACTATTCCAAGAGAGTGCTTGCCTTTCTTCCATGTGGTCTGAAGCAACCCTTTGCAACATCTCATATTCTCCATGCCCAAGATGTATTTGGACTACAGCAGACCTTGCATATATACAATATAATATAGTAATACTTTGCCATAATTCTCATACGGCATTGCTAAATATTGCTTCTGTTTCTTTCTATGTAAGATTTGATTTGGCTTTAAATCAGAGCAGTATTTGCTTAGCCTCTAACATTTTCTGAAGATTCCTTATTGATTTTTTTCATGAAATTCAGAGTGCTCTCTACTTTAAAACATGCATATAAAATGAAAATAGAAGCTGAAATGACATTTAACTCAGAAGAAGGTTAATTCAATGCAGGAATGGAAATTTAATGGTGAGGTCAAATGGTCTATTTAACCCAAAGGGTTCTTTTTCTGAAAACAGCCAATCCCAGAAAATAATAGCTTTCACAAAGTAAAACTGCAAATAATATAGCTATCATATAAAAAAAACATTTCTCACAGGCTCTCTACAGCAATCACAGTCAAATCCTATAACCCTATTTTAGCCATCAAACTCATACTGCAGAAGAAAATGAAGGCAAAGACAGACCATATGCTTTGGTTCCAGTTTCAGGTCCCAAAGTCTCCAGATGTACGTGGGAAAGATTCCTAGTTAAAACTCTGGAGTGCTGCGGTAAACCAGTATAGATAATACTTGGTGTTGTCTCTATAAAAGGCACTTTCAAATATTCAGTATGAAAAGCCATCAGTTCTCAAACAGCAGACATGAGCATCATTTCAAGTATCACTAAACAGTAAGTTTTATCTCCAAGAACCATCCTCACCTGACAGCAAGCATCTTCTCTTTTTTGCTAGAGAATAATAGAGCAGTCATACAATCCAATTTGGGATCTTGTTGAAAATTTGTACCTATTTCTTATTTGGGGGATATTTCTCATAGTTTATTTCAGCTTAATTCTCCCATAAAACTAGATGATTGTTTTTTCTCTTGAATAAGGTAGGACACATCTGATCAATGAAAAGCCAGGAATTCTTAATGAAAATTCTGATTTTGGGTTACAGATAAAATAATATATCTACTACATGTCGATTTTACAGAAGATGCTGTTGAAAAGGCACCACGCAACTTAAAACCATTCTATCTATTGGCCCTGATGGACTATGTGACCACTTCTTTAAAAAGCTCTCAACAAACATAGCAGAACCTCTTAGGTAATCTATGAAATATCCTTCAGAACCAGCTCCTTGCCTAACTTATGGTCACTAGCCACTGTCATCCCTATCTTCAAAAAGGGTGACCCCAGCCTAGCTGAAAATTACAGACCAATCTCATTATGTTGTGTCACCTGCAAAGTCATGGAATCAATCATAAATCAATCCATTACCCTCTACTTAGATACAAACAACCTACTCTCTAACAAGCAGTATGGTTTCAGAAAAAAACTGTCCTGCAATCTGCAACTCTTACACTGCAAAAACATATGGACTTCACAAATCAACAAGGGTAAAACAATAGACGCAATTTATATAGACTTCTGTAAAGCCTTTGATTCAGTGGTACACAACAAACTACTCCTAAAACTAAAATCCTATGGCATTTCCAGATTCCCTGCATAAGTGGATAGTTGCATTCCTATCAAACAGGCAACAAGTAGTCAAAATAGGAAACGCCCTATCAAACCCTGCACCTGTTAACAGTGATGTCCCTCAAGGTAGCGTTTTAGGACCCACACTCTTTATATTTTACATAAATGATCTTTGCGATCATATTATAAGCAACTGCATTCTCTTCGCTGATGATATAAAACTATTCAACACCATCGACAATGATGCTACCCTACAAAAAGACCTTGACTATGTGTCAGAATGGTCAAACAATTGCCAACTTCAAATCTCAACCAACAAATGCTCTGTCTTACACATTGGCAAAAAAAAATCAGAACACAAAATACAAGCTGGGCGGATACGACCTCATAGACGACCCTCACTCCATCAAGGACCTTGGAGTACTCATCTCAAATGACCTAAGTACCAGAGCTCACTGTAACAGCATTTCAAAAAAGGCATTAACAGTTGTTAACCTAATCTTGCATAGCTTCTTCTCCAGTAATATTGAACTGCAAACTAGGGTATACAAAACTTTTGCTAGACCAATTCTTGAATCCAGCTCATCTGTCTGGAACCTGCACTTCATGTCAGACATTAATACAATCGAACAAGTCCAGAGATACTTCACAAGAAGAGTCCTCCACTCCTCTGCTCGCAACAGAATACCTTATGCCACCAGACTTGAAATTTTGGGCTTAGACAACTTAGAACTTCGCCGTCTTCAATCTGACCTAAGCATAGTACATAAAAGTATCTGCTACAATGTCTTACCTGTCAATGAATACTTCAGCTTCAACCACAACAATACATGAGCACATAATAGATATAAACTTACGGCAAACCGCTCCAAACTTGATTGCAGAAAATACGACTTCATTAACAGAGTTATCAATGTCTGAAATGCACTACCTGACACTGTGGTTTCTTCCCTAACCCCCAAAATTTTAACCTTAGACTATCTACTGTCGACCTCACCCCATTCCTAAGAGGTCTTTAAGGGGTGTGCATAAGCGCACCAGTGTGCCTACCGTCCCTGTCCTAATATTCCCTTTTATTCGTATCCATTTCATGTATTCATAATCATGTTTATATCCATTATCTAATACATGTGTGATGGGGGGGGGAATCCTGTTTCTTTCATTCGATTTCCATGGCAACACACAAATAATCATCAATGTACTTAACACTTCTAAACCAATAGAATAAATGTGCTATTATTTTCAAAAACGTTTCCTTCCTCTCTTCTACAATCTCCTACAGGAAAGTTAATTTGCTAGATATAATCAGTTAAGTAATATAAGGTTATCACGGCTTAGTTTAGTTTTCAGCGGATTTTTTTTTTCTTTTTAAGACTTACACTTCTGTAAAACTTATGACCTATAGTCTACCATGGTATTTCCATTATAAAATCAACCTAAGATAGCTGAGAAAACAACAGATTTTCTGAATGTTTCATGATCTATGAGTCTATCATAATCAGAAATTCTATTGATAAGCAATAAATCAATTATCCAGCAAGAACTACTTGGCTGCAGCCAAGAGGTCATCAACAATGAGATAAATGTCCCTACTTTTTATTTAAAAAATGATGGTGGCAATAATGTATAATAAAGGAAAACTAAATATTAAAACAGTACAATCCACTTCTAGCTAGGCACTTTACAAAAAATAGTTGGGAATGACAGAAATGCAAGGTCTGATTGCAAAGAGGATATGATCCAGGTAATGGGAAAAGACAGAGACAAATGTATATTTAAATTCTGAATTTATAGATGAGAGGCTAAAGTTAAGAATTTGGAAATATTAGAATTGTAAGCATTTTGGAGCATTGGGCAATTTATAACACAACCACCATGTTCAAGAAATATTTCTATACTAGCATGGTTCCAGCTCATGTGAAAGTCATGTATGTATGTATGTATGTATGTATGTATGTATGTATGTATGTATGTATGTATGTATGTATGTGGTTTTCATTATAGATCCATGATGGCGAATCTATGGCACGTGTGCCAGAGGTGGCATGTAGAGCCCTCTCTGTGGGCATGCACGCTGTCACTAGCTTTTCTTCCGGGTTCCGTCGTGCATGTGCCAGCCAGCTGCTCTATTCCAGGTTCCAGCGCATGCATGCACACTGGCCAACTGCTCTCTTCTGGGTTCCAGCGCTCTGGTGCATTCCAGTTTCGGCACTCAGTGCCGAAAAGGTTAACCATAACTCTTATGGAGCCAATGGGAACTGGATCTTCAGCAGAACATGTGGATGGGCTGCTCACCATTTCTTGTATTCTGAGACCTAAGAATTCAACAGAAATCCTATCTGGAATCAATGATTCTGCTTCCTGTTCTAAGAAACCTGTTTGGCTTTATTAAACTCTTTGTTTAATTTTAAATGAAGCAAAATATTACAAAGAAACTATATGCTGTATCATAGTCTCCGAGCATCTCTTCATTTGGGAAAATAGGCATGTTAACTTCAGGGTAAAAAGAGATTCTTATCTAGGAAGAAGAGAATCTGGTTGAATGAGACAAAATTAACCAGTTTGATTACTTCCCACATGAATATTGTTAAGATAGCTGTTGAAGAAATTAAAAGAATTATGGAGGAGAAATTAAGTGTCAACTTTCTACTTTCCAAACAGAACCAAAATTGCCTGAAAGCAAGATCCAGATTTAATCAACAATTATCAAGGGTCAAAGCTGACTCAGGCCCAGCTGCAAAGTTCTCTGTTGGAGGTGGCTGAAGAGATGGGTAAGCAGTTGGCAAGTTTCCAAAATTAAGTGCCGCAGTCAGTTGCTAAGCACAAACAAGATTCTCTCTTCTCTAGAGTCTCTCGGTAAAAATTAGGCAGAAAGGATGGAAGAATTTATCTAAAAGAGAATTGGCAAGTGATTGTCCATGGATGCAATAGGACAGGATCACACATGCAGTTCCAATTAAACTGATTTATTATTACTAATGCCTTTTGTACAGGAATCTACTCAACTAGGGTTTAGCACTTTTTTGGTACTAGATAAGATTCGATGGAATTTAAGAAGGGTTGGACTTAGTCTGTTAGTAACTAAATAGAGACTCTAGGCTGGTTTCTCTTTTGATACTGCCCCCAGGTTCTTCCACTCATTCTCCTACATTGGGACAGCAATCACCTGGATCAACTTCATGGTTGCCACAGTAGCCATGGATTCCCAAGCCGCTTCCAACTCCCAGAACCACATGCCTGGGGAATTCCATCACCAGCCTGATCACAAAATCAAGTAGCTGTGGTAGGAAGACTGCCAGTATCAGGGAGACTGGAATATAAGTAGCAGTCCAATTTCACAGATAAGGCATCACATCTAATTATCTGCAGAGCAGTACCCCTGGAAGCCACCAGAGTTTCCCGGACAACCATGACACACTTTCACTCTTGCCCCAGATTCTTAGCTGATGTCATACATTATTAATAGTAATACATGCACAATTGCCTGCAATCCATGAAGCATTTTACAGACTGATCTGGCATTCAGCAACCACATTAGTTGCATAAAGGCACTACTGGTTATGAACTCTGCCTGAGTAATTTCATGCAACGCAAAATCCAATTCTACCATCGAACTGTAAGTTTAATTCAGATCAATAAATGTAATTGTGGCAAGCAAAGTAAGACTTCCTTGGCAATAAAATTGCAGATTATTACTCATCAAAGACAGCAGTCTGTTCATAGGAACGTATGTATCATGTTGCAATGACACATTATCCGTAAAATCAATTATCACTGCCATAATTGCAAACTCCAGAATGTATAGTATCCTCAGCCTATAGAAGTGGCAGTGGGTTGAATTCAGAAAAGTTGGTTCTTTACACTTACCTGGCAGAGAAGTTCACTATTGATCACTATTGATTGATCACTAGTTCTTCAAATTCTTGCCATCCAGATAGCCACTGGCTCCTAGAAAAATCTCTTTGTTTATACTCTGTCCACCTAGTGCAATTTTAATTTCAATGTTTCAATGAGTGACATATCTAATAATGTGTCAAACCTGTCATGCTAACATTTCCTCTAAAAGAGTTGACATAGAGCTTCCCATATCCCTCCCCAATAATATGTTTAGTCATTTCATGTGATTTAATTTTCGAACCAAAACTGATAAGGTACAGCTACCAGGATTATAATTGGGAGCAGGAAAAACAGTGGCACATATCCTTCGACCTTGAGAAAAGAATTCCTTTGAATTACAAGACAGGCTATTTGCTCACAACTGAATAACAGAATTAATCTAACTCAAATAGGATGAAGGGTAAACTACATATTACCTCACCAAGGGCTAGTTTCTTCCTAAACTTGAATTTGTTAGATAAGTTTAATGTAACCTTTACAGAAGAAAATATTGATGGAAGACAGATAGGTACTTCATTTTCTTTGTACTCATGTATTATTCTCGTAAACCCTACCAACGTGTTTTTTTCTCTCCTGAACTGAATTTATTTATATTTTTGCTGAAAAGCTGAGACATTTAAAAACGCCTGAGGAGTGAATTTATCGGAAAGAACTGGCAACAATGGATGTTTAGCAGCAGTCATGCCCTTGACAGGGCCCTTCTAGAAGAGTTTGTACACATATTTTTTTAACTTTCTATTTACTATTCTTTTCAAGATAACATACAAAAAATGTGAGGCATCCTACCACACTAAAGGCATTTACTCATTTGTATATGATTTTTGAGAGTTTACTCTTCAGCGATTAAATGAGCCATCACCGGGTCTGGTGTGAATTGACTGATTTTCTAAATTCAATAAAGAAATTGATATCAATAAATATTCTAGGAGCTACTTGATAATTATTTAGTCATTTGTGAGCTTTATGTTTATTAATCACATTTCTAGCCCATATCTAAAAGGTAGTTCACAAAGATCAGAATGCACAATAAAAATATACAATTAAAGCACCCGTATTCCAATTGAAACACAATTCAGAATGTTTAGTTTAGTTTAGTTTATTGTCATTGCACCTCGTACAGCGAAATTAAATGCCATCTTCAGTGTACATTATAACTATAAAAATAAAACACAAATACATATCCTTCACATTCTATACAATTGAATTGAAAACCCGATATTACATTAACATTGCACTATACAGTAGAATTCAATATAGTTACTGCCCTGGAATAGAAGCTATTTTTCAGTCTATTTGTCCTTGTTTTTATTATCCTGTACCATCTGCCAGATGGTAATGGTTCAAAAAAAGAGTGCCCAGGATGAGATGGAGCTTTAAGAATGTTTTGAACTTTCTTAAGGCAGTGGGAGCTATAAAGCTTTTCCAAAGAGGGGAGAGGGCAACCAGTGATCCTCTGGGCAATGACGTTGACCCTCTGGAGTGCTGTCCTATCTGCCACTGTGCAATTGGCAAACCATACACAGATGCAGTAAGTTAAAATACTCTCTATGGTGCAGCGGTAGAAGGTCACCATCAGTTTTTCATTCAGTTGTTGTTTCCTGAAAAGTCTCAGGTAGTATAATCTCTGCTGGGCCCTTTTGACCAGTGCTGCAATGTGAGTGCCCCAGGTCAGGTCCTCTTTTATGATAACACCCAGAAACTTAAAAGTGGCCACTTGTTCCACTCGGTCTCCATTGATAAGCAAGGGTTGGATGTCTGATCTATTCCTTCTATAGTCCACTGTAAGCTCCTTGGTCTTATTTGTGTTAAGGACCAAGTTATTGTCTCCACACCACAAAAGCAACTGGTCTACCTCATCTCAATAGACAGACTCATCCCCCCCCCCCCGGAGATGAGTCCCACCACTGTTGTATCATTTGCAAATTTAGTAATAGTATTACTAGCGTGAGTGGGAATGCAGTCATGCACATAAAGAGTATAGAGTAAGGGACTCAACACACAATCCTGTGGTGTACCAGTGTTAAGAATAAGGGCTGTAGAGATATGATTACCTAATCTGACCCTCTGAGAGTGGCCAGACAAAATCCATAGTAGATTATATTATAAAACTAATCTATAAACTCAGCCATGATGGCATCACATCTCAGAGGTCCTTCAGAACAGCTCCATTTTGAGCAGCTTCCAGAAAATAGTTAAAGTTTAAAGAAGTCACCTTGAACCACAAGATGAATGGCAAAGAAATTTAATAATAAATTAAATAAATGAAGTGTGAATCTGACTATCTAGTGGGAAGCCACTCCAAAAGTTCAGTGCTACCATCAAAAAGCAGCTACTCCCTAAAATGGAGATGACAACTGCCTGGTTAAATCACATTGACCAGGCTGACTCCAATGGGAGAAGACAGATAACTTGGCATCAAGCCATGTAAGGATTTATAGGTCAAAACCAGCACTTTAAATTTTACTCAGAAACCTATTGGCAACCAACACAAGGTCCACAGCGTTGGTATGATGAGTTATTGTGAAAAAGTCTGTCTGCTCCTTAGTTGTGGTCTTCACCTGCTATTTGCTAGCAGGAGCTGCAATTCTAGTAGGAAGCGCAAGTCACAAATCTGCTCCTACAGTGTAGTGCATCCTATCCAGATACATCATTGGAGCAGACAGAGAACCCCAATGGACAGCTATAACTCCATCATGCTAAGATTTACTTTAAGCATATTCTCTCAGACTATCCTATCCAGAGGATAATGGAATGGACAATTTTATTGAAAGATATAGCATGTGTAGTGGCATCTATGACATTCACATGAGTATTGTAAGAGAACCAAATGAGTTTGGCATAACCTCCAGTGAGGTTACCCCACCCCCATCCTTAAATACTAGCCTGTAACACAACACATAGACTGGGTACCATGGGGTAGGGCATAATGGCTACCTTCGGTGACTGATCTGAGAGTCCTATAGAACTCTCTCTCTCTCTCTCTCTCTCTCTCTCTCTCTCTCTCTCTCTCTCTCTCTCTCTCTCTCTCTCTCTCTCTCTCTCTCCTCTCCCTCCCTCCCTCCCTCTCTCTCTCTCTCTCTCTCTCTCTCTCTCTGTGTGTGTGTGTACATATACATATACATATACATATACATATACATATACATATACATATACATATACATATACATATACATATAATGTGAGTGTGTGTATATGTATGTATATGTATATGTATATGTATATGTATATGTATATGTATATGTATATGTATATGTATATGTATATGTATATGTATATGTATCAGGGTTTAATTGTAGAATTCTTGTTACTCTCTGAAATTGGTCTGTTTTCTTGTAGAGGTTGCATTATTCAAACTGTAATTTTATTTAAAATTTATTATTTAAAATAAAACAAAATATAATAAAATATATAATTTTATTATTTAATTCAGTTATTCTAACTGGAGACCCAGTTTGGTCCAGTGGTTAAAGCACCAGGTTAGAAAGTGGGAGACTTTGAGCTCAAATCCCAGCTTAACCATGAAAGCCTGCTGGGTGACTTTGGACCAGTCATGGTCTCTCAGCCCAACCTACCTCACAGGGTTACTGTTGTATGAAAATAAAAGGAGAAAGCTGTGTGGATATGTTTGCTACCTCAGTTTGTTTGTAAAAATAATAAAGGTGGATACAAATAAATAAATATAATAATAATAATTAGACTATGAAACATTCAGTGATTTGGGGTTATCATACAATAAATAGGGGGCTAATTATGACATATTGTGAATTCATTGATAAAATAATTCTCCCTTTATGGAAAGAAGTTGTGATAGCATTTTTGATTGGAGCATCAGATAATTCCTAATTTATGTCAGTCTGCAGCAGTGATCTCCTTGTGTGACTCTCTCTCTCTCTCTCTCTCTCTCTCTCTCTCTCTCTCTCTCTCTCTCTCTCTCTCTCTCTCTGTGTGTGTGTGTGTGTGTGTGAGTGAGAGAGAGAGAGAGAGAGAGAGAGAGAGAGAGAGACAGAGAGAGAGACAGAGAGACACAGAGAGACAGAGACAGAGACAGACAGAAAGAGAAGTCAAGATACTGTAGTTACAACTGTGCTATTAAAGCTGAACTATCTTGACCAGTAATTTGACCACTCCAAAGCTCTTGAACTGTAGAAGTATAATGTAACTAACATATAAGCCCCCAAACTTTAATTATGAGGTCAAGCACTCCACCAAAAAAAGTTATAAGAAACTCTCAACAGCTAGCTAAGAGGTTACTTTACTTGGCCTTGAACCTCTTGTGCGCAAAATATTGATGCTAAACCAAAACCAAAATATTGTGCCTTATTTCCCTGATACTGTGGCATTTGTTTCTGTTGTTATTCTTTCATATTTTTGTTTGGAGGATAAATTCTTTCTTTTACATTGCTCAACAGCAAAACTTGAATCTAAGGTATTTATCATTGTGATTACTCAGTAATGTTTTGGGATACTTCTGACAAATTATTAGAACTAGAAGTACTGTGAACTAAATTACAAAAATTAATCTATTTTTCCCTTGTATTGGGGGGTTTCTATGCATAAAAGCATCTGTAAAATAGGCTAGCTCTGTAAACTTATTCAAGGACTAGTGTTCACAGTACAGCAATTTATCACTGAGGTGTCCTAAGTTAGCAATTGTTAGCATTGGAATTTATCAAAGAAATGCATAACACTTGTGCCATCTATCATTTGTCCATTTTTCATCGACAAAGTCACAATCTAAAAACTTACACCCTTAGCCTGAATGTTTAGCATTTCCTGTCAGACTCTCTGTCACATACCTCAGAAATAGCTATTAATCCATCTTAGAACAGCAGGGAGATATCAACTGATAAATCAGCCTATGACCATGAAATTCTATTGCTAGCTGTCAAACATATGTCACAGCTGGAAAACATTATAGATGAAAAGCATTAGTATGTTTACAATCCTATGACTGAGAGACATTCATCCAGAAAGAAGATGGAATAGAGACATAGGTTGAAGTCTTCTCAAGAGCCAAGTAACACCTCCCACACACACATCCATGTAACAATTACATATTGTTAAGTTCAACAGAGGATCTGTTTGTATTACAAAGTGAAGTGGCAGCACTTAAAAATACATGAGGTCTGGAGGGTCATTTTTAGGGAGCAAACTGCTCTAGCAGCAGACAGTTATTATTTTCAGAGGCACACAATTGAAGTGGAATAAGAAAAAAAATGTGTGCTTAGGCTGTTCAAATGGTAAATATTTTTTCAGGAACAGTTATGGATGTCTTTAATTCCAAAGTCTCTGGGTGGCAGAATTAAAATAACAAAAACACTCTAGCTAGGCAAATGGTATTAATACTTAATGGTCAGTTAGCTAAGGCTGAAACAAATTAGCATGGAAGCAGACAAAGCTATTAAAAACTAGAAATATTCTTGCATAGAATAGAAACTCCAGCAGGATTTCAGTTGGCTGTTTTAAAGAACTTTGTGAACCAGAATTCAGGACACTGTCTTACCACACCAATCCTTTCATCCATCTAAGCCAATGTTTCTCAACCTCAGCCACTTTAAGATGTGGGAACCTCAACTTCCAAAATTCCTCAGCCAGCATGCTGGTTCACACATGTTAAAGTGGTCGAGGTTGAGAAACACTAATCTAGGCTATTTTCCATACTGACTGGTAGCAATTCTCCATGGCTCAGACAACAAGACATTTCTTCTGGAGAAAGTGCTGCTCTAATTGGGATCTTTCACAGACAAAATATGTGTCACAGATTGAGGCCATTAGATTCTCATTTTGCCGTTGTCAAGGCTAATCATAATGGCATAAGCCTGACCCAGTCTTCAGGCCATTACTTCAAGCAGCTAATGGTGGGGCATTGATGGTTGTGTGGGAGTATATATCTTTATGCAGCAGAAATTGTTGTGCAGAAGAGAATAAAAATAATATAGCCCATCGCAGAAGGAATTCTGGAGCTCAGTGCTGTCTCTAAAAAAGGAAAAACTATCTCTATTAGGAAATGACATTTCAATACAAACCTAATCCAGCTGTATTCTAAGTAAAAGAATGAAAGGCAGTGTAATTTTCTACATCTTTTGGAGCTGACAACATATACTTTATTAGTACAGGAGAGACAGGGAGAGGGGGAAGGGGAAGGGAGTGGGAACAAGAAGCAGGAACTAGAGGTAATGACAGCCATAAAATATCAGTTTAAAACCTGTGGGGAGTGTACCCCTGGGGCACAGTGCCAGGGACCTCATAGCCAGAATCCTCAGAAAACAGTGCCAAGAGACTCAAGCCAGCCCTTCCCTCTTTAAAAAAAAAAACATAGCACCAGCTGAAAGAAAAACACAAAGCAGCCCTGCTAACAGAGCCTACAATAGAAATACTTAAGTAGAGCCATTAAGATAAGGGGAATCAGGCTAAAAATAACTCACCTGAAACTTCCTATTTCTTGCCTCCCTGACAGGATTAACTCCTAGGACATGAAAAACAAAAGACCCGGCACCAAGATTAACCCAGGAAAACAGGAAAACAAAACCCAGGGCAATCAGAAACACATCAAAACCTATCAAGCTGCAGGAGCTTCAAAGGGGAATTAAGCATAAAAGGCTCAGTCACACTTCCAAGTTTGCTTGCAACCCAGGAATGCTTGAGCTGTGTCACTACTCTTCTTGCCTTCCTGAATTAAAGAATCCCTTTTCTGGCAGCTGCTTCCATGTCTATTTCTTCTCAGCATCGGTGACTGCTTCCCAGCTGGGAACAAACCAGGGAAATTTCTTCCAACAAACCTACTAAAGAAATGCAGTAGCTCAGAAGAAATGAGAAGGAGTCAAAGAAGGAAATCTATGCAAGCAGTTTAAGTGACTATTAGGTTGGGAAAGTGTAACAAGTCAACACTTGCGGAACTGGATCTTCCAAAAGATTGTTCCTTTCAACTCTCCTTTGTCAATGATATAAATGTCACAAAACCTGCCTTAAGCTCTGCTAGCTAGCTCTTTGCCTCAAGTGTCATACAGTATATCACAGTATAGGTACTGGCATAAAGTTAAATTGGCAGTCCTATGTGAAATGTGAAGTGGGTGCCAACATTTTTTATTATTATTAAAACAGCAAGCTATCTTGAGCCATCCCTCCTGATATGACTTTTGTTTTATGGGCCTTCTTAATTTTTTGAAATTTTTCCTATCTCATATTGGTATTATTATTAAGACAATTCATTATTCTGTTGTCTTGCATGAACACTGAGAGCTTCTGCACTGGAGACAAATTCCTTGTGTGTCCAAACACACTTGGCCAAATAAAGTATTCAATTCAATTCTTCAAACCGCTGGTATGGGGGGGGATAAAAGATTCTCAATTACATAAAATGTTTGAGTAGTACAATTATTTTTAGAGTTATGTTAATGCTTTCTGAATAAGTAGTAGATTTACCAGAACCTCTTCTTTTAACCCTGCGAATGAGCACCTGAATACGATTGAAGTACAATATAAACCAAACTGAAATTCTATCCACAGTTAAAAGTCATAATCCTTCAAAGGAATGTATACATTCATGGAGTTTTTGTAGTGGCTAAATGTAAGCATTAAGGAAATCATTACACTAATGTCAGATTAGTAAAAATGTTTGGGTAAGACTTGCCAGTGCAATAATATCAAATATCAAATATAAATAAATTAAATAGCACATGTAAGTAATATTAAAAAGAAGCCCGTCAACAAAGAATAAATTTAAAACACATTTATACTATTGTCAAAAGGAATAACTCAAGGATGTTGACAGTGAAGTTCCCCAATAAAGTAAAACGGGGAAAAATCACTAGGAGATACCCTACTGCAAGCTTTTAAAACTTACAAAAAAATAACCATCCTTAGTTAAAATTACAAATTGGGAAGAACATCAAGGGTATAAAAGCTTTTCCAACTGTTAGCCGTTCTTCGCATGCAGTAGGAGTTCAGTCTCATGAGATTATTTCCTCAGAGACTACTTCACAAGTAGAAACCAATCTTACTCTTGAAATTTTAATAGCACTGCATTGGCTCTATTAGCACATCCAGCAAAAATGCAGACTGCAAATTCTCCGTACAGAATGTTTATCCGTCTATCATCTATCTATCTGTCATCTATCTTTTTTCTTTTCATTATCTATTGTCCGTCTATCTATCCTTCTATCTATACACATATACACACAACACACACAAATTATAGAGCACAGATTCAGCACATGTGAGCAAACAACTGCATAAAACCAGGGGCAGATTGGTAGATCCAGTTCTGCTTCCCCAACCTGAAATATCTCTAGAAAGTGCATTATTGCCAATTAATTCTTTCCATTAAGCCTTTGTTGTTGGTCTATCTATTGAAGATGTTAAAAAAAAAAGAATGACAACTCCGTCCGTACAAGACCAATATGACCGAAGAATCCTGCTTTGTAGTACTTTTCTTTGGGGCAGGTTCATCAATCAATATATGTTGAATTCTACATTTTATCTGACTTAATTTAATACATCAATGTTTTGTAACAGTATAGCTAGAATTGATTTATTTGCGTTATTGCTTCTCTCTGAAGATTCTGCTGAAACACCAGTCTTCTAAGTAGCTGTCATATGAAAACACTATTAGTTTGAATGTTGATGCAAGAATTTACTCAACAGAGGAAAATAAATGGATATCTAAACACTAAGCTCTTGCTTCTCTCTTCAAATTTTTTTCCATGTCTGCCAACTTCAGTCTTTATTGACTACTCAGCTGCTGGTAAAATAATATCAGATCAATACCAAGATGCATAACAACAGTCTGAGGGAAATAAAAAGGTACTAAATTCTCAAAAGATCTTTATTCATTCATGAACCCCCTTACACTAATTACCAAAGTATAATACTGTTTACATGCACTCTAGAATCGCAGGCTAACTTAACTGTGTTTTTTTTTTAGATCTCCTTTGGGTAACCAGGAAACTATTTGAAAGGCCATGCATAAATATTTAATGCTACATGATAATGTAATGTCTAAAAAGAAATATGGGGTACAAATATATTCATTTGTTAAAATGTAATATAATATAATTAATTCTAGTGTTATGTCAGTCTAATTCACAGTTTATCTTGCCATCAGCTTTTGCATTTTGACTGGCAACATAAAATGATAGGAATAATAGGTTTAGGTTTTTAGATTAGGAGAAGGTTAATCAGATTATATTTTTTCTGACTAAAAATAACTAATAATGTGGAATTTCTTATATTGATATGCATTTGTTCTTTATTATTTCTTGAATAAACTCTGATCCACTCTTAATATTAATTTGCTTTTTACAAAACCTACATTTTAAGGTTCAAATATAATTACAAGATTAGAACAGAATTTAATGGTAATATTGGGACAAGCCAAGAGAAAAAAGGAACATTATCATTTCTATTATTATGTTTGTGGCATTATGAGTACAGAAGTAGTCTCTAGTGGTGGGACTATGAGCAGTCCTATGCAGTTCTTTATATTCTCTCCAACTTCCAATAATATTGAAAAGAAATTATGTAAAGACAGCTGGGACTAGTCCATTCATCTGTCTGACCATTGGCAGGATTAGTCTTTGAAGCAGAAAAGAACAGAAGAAACTCCGCATAATGGGAGAAGCTGGAAAAATAAAGATCTAGTTCAAAAATGGGCTGGATCAGGGTGGGGGCTACAGATAAAAAAAATTCCAGGGGAAAGAAATCATACACCCCTAATTCACCCCAATGGCAGAAGCAATCGGACAGTCACTCAAAATGTTTCAGGTTGCTACATTCTAAGCTTCCCTCTTAATTCCTTCTGTGTCACGTGACCTGGAATAAGGCTTATATTGCCTGTTCTGTGCTTCCCACTGCACAGATATATATATGAAAACACAGAAATTCAATATTAAAGCATACACGAGCGCGCGCGCACACACACACACAGACACACACACCTATGAGGAGAGAATACATATGTAGCCATCCAAATGAGGAGCCCTGATGGCACAATAGTTAGAATGCAGTATTGCAGGCAAACTCTGCACACAGCCAGAAGTTCGATCCTGATGGGGCTCAATGTTGACTCAGCCTTCCAGAGTCAGTAACATGAAGACCCAGGTTTTTTTGAGGGGGGGCAATATGCTGACTCTGTAACCTGCCCAGAGAATGCTGGAAAGCACTATGGGGTGATATATAAGTCTAAATGCTATTGCTATTGCTAATAATACCTTTACACATATAGACACTACATATTACTACCGTAGTTAAACTCAGAAGAAAATACAAATGACCACTACAAGTAAAGGGATTGGAAAGAATTCTCAAAGCTATGCTCTGCATCATCTCCCCACCTCATTTATAAGGATGTTGGACAAGTTCAGAGTGATGCATTTGAATAGTTTGAACTGGTAGGTAAAATAAATGGTGAAACAGAATAAATATAAAATTCCTGGGTTTCCCTTGAGAGGGAAAAGTTTATAAGAGCTGAAGTGGTGCAGTGGTTAAATGCAGCCATTGCAGGCTGACTGCTAGTTCAACAGTTCAGCTGTTCAAATCTCACTAGGCTCAAGGTTGACTCAGCCTTCCATCCTTCCGAGGTCGGTAAAATGAGGACCCAGATTGTTGGGGGCAATATGCTGAACTCTGTAAACCGCTTAGAGAGTGCTGTAAAGCACTATGAAGCGGTATATAAGAAAAGTGCTATTGCTATTGCTATTTATTTAAGGCTATGTCTGAAAAATAGCAGGATTATGGGTAGTTAGTAGCTGGCTTTAGAAGGTATTTGAGATAGCAGTCACCTCAGGTGGGTTTGTATATATTTATATTTTACCGCAATCCCAAAAGTAATATCGATAGTTCACAGGATATGGTATAATAATGAAAGCATTTATGATTAGTTTAAAGGTATAAATCAGTAGTGAGTTCTAAAACCCATTGCTACCGGTCCGCGCACGCGGACAACACTTCTGCGCAAGCATCCCGGGTGGGTGGGTGAAGCCTCCTGCCACCGGCGCTACCGGTTCACAGAACCAGGCTGAACCGGGAGCAACCCACCGATATAAATATGTAATAAAATCCTAAATGTGACATGATAGACAGGCAGATGGAAACTCCCCTGCACCTTTTGCACCAAGTGAAGTTTCTAGACACTTTTTAAGATTAGTCTCTAATTTTAAGATTAGTCTCTAATAGAATAAACTGCAGAGATCTAATACAGAAAGCAAACATAATTATTGCCACAACTGACTGCTTCAGGAAGAGTTGCTGGTGTACTAAATAAAATTGTGCAAATTATCACTTGCCACCACTAGTTTCTGAGGCTCCAGGCCCAGCTCAGGATAAAGTAGTATACCCAACATGCAAATCTTAGGTTCTTTCAAAGGGAACATAATTTGTCCTACAATAGATTAACTTCAGATCTTCAGTTCTGATTTATTACTGATCAACAGCATTCCTATCTGGTCAGAATTTAGGCTCAGTATGTTTATCGTGCTATTTCTCTTAATGAATATCTGCAGTGAAAACAATTCCTCATTAGTTGTTTCACTGACAACTGTCCTAATCCATCTCATGTTGCTGCTTCTATTTTCTTCTTGCTCTGGATGTTATAGGCAAGAAAATGAGTCTGCATGTCTCTAGGAAACAGAGACATGGACACCTGGATAGGTGTCTTTCTACCACTTTTGACTAGCAAACAGTGATCGGTATTCAGGTAAGGATCTAATCACTCCAATCATTTCCAAATATGAAGGCCGCATAGATAAAATTTATGTTTAACTTATGTTTAAATTTTATGTTTAACTAACCCCACATTCAAGTATCAGGTGGCCAAACATCTTCACAACTGCAAAAAAAATTTTAATTTGATATATTGCTTTATTGTCCTATTGTTTTTTCCCTTTCCCTCTAACAAATTGTTACATAAAACTATTTCTCTGTTTTACTGTAAAGACGGTAAAAGACTAATTTTTGTTTTATTTGGCAATGCTTTATTGTGAATTATATCCATTACTACCCTTTGCTGTGGTTATATCTAAAGGTATAGTATGTATCTATATCCTGTCCTCCAGAGGTGGGTTTCAGCAGATTCTGACCAGTTCTGGAGAACCGGTAGCGAAAATTTTGAGTAGTTCAGAGAACCGGTAGCGGAAATTTTGAGTAGTTCAGAGAACCGGTAAATACCACCTCTGACTGGTCCCGCTCCCATCTATTATCTGCCTCCCGAGTCCCAGCTGATCGGGAGGAAATGGGGATTTTACAGTAACCTTCCCCTGGAGTGGGGAGAGAATGGAGATTTTACAGTATCTTTCCCTTGCTACGCCCACCAAGCCATGCGCACCAAGCCACACCATGCCCACCAAGCCACGCCCACAGAACTAGTAGTAAAAAAATTTGAAACCCACCACTGTAGTCCTCCAATCAGGAGTCTCTGGATGTGTTGGGACAGCAAATCCTCACATTTCAAACAGCTTCAGTCTTTGGAGAATCTCAGTCATCCAGATCATGATTGTCCCAAAGGTGCTTTCTTTCAAAAATACAACTGGACTTTCTTGTTTTGCTTGAAGACCTTTTGCTTCTCATCCAAGAAGCTTCTTCAGTTCTGACTGAATGGTGGTGAATGGAAGGATATATATTCCTTGCAGTCATCTGGTCATCAGCCCTCTTTCTGAGAATCCTTGAGGCCATTTGGAGGTTTATCTGTGCCCTCAGGTTCACCTGAATCCTGTAGTCTGCAATTTTTTTTTCTGGAAATCCATTCATACTCCCACACCATTCGAAGGGTGTTTATCCCAAAGTGCATAGCTAAATGTCTATGGAGATTCTCAGTCATCCATATCATGATTGTCCCAAAGGTGCTTTCTTTCAAAAGGCAACTGGACTTATTTGTATTGCTTGAAAACATTTTGCTTCTCATCTAAAACAGCTTCAGCAAATAGAATAACAGTCCAGTACATTTGGAAAAAACTGATCGAGCCATGAAGTATAGTATGTACTTATACAACAAAATAAAAAGTATTTCTGAGTTGTTGTTTGGTGGCTGTATTGCTAAGTCCTGTTTTTTTTTGTTTTGCATAATTTTAAAATCTAGATACTTAGATCTTTTTCATAGTCTGCTGTAACCATAGCAATGATCATATGGCATTTTTTTTGTTCTTGCATCCAACAGTCTGATGTGTTAATCAACATTAGCGGTAGACTGCTGGGAGCAAAACAATAAAGATTAGTTCAGAGAACATTTCTCATCCTGTCCTTTTGCTGTAATTAATTTTTTTTAATGGAAGAGATTTTTAGAAAACATAGAAGAGATTAATACACAGCGAGCATCTTTGTTTCCTGCATGAGACATAATTTTAAGAATGGGAATGTATCCTTTCTTTTACATACAATGCTAAAGAGAATAGAATAACAGAGTTGGAAGGGACCTTGGAGGTCTTCTAGTCTAACCCCCTGCTTAGGCAGGAAACCCTACACCACTTCAGACAAATAGATTTTAAAATAGTTTAATAAACAAAATATTGCTTAATTCCAATAATTTGAAAAACCTCCAAAGAAAGTAAGAACCTCAGTTTCCCCATTTTACATAAGAAGAAGAAGAATCCTTTACAAACTGTTCAGCTCAGGGAAAAGAAGTCCTGGTCAGAGAAATAAGACCTCAGAGATCTCACCAAGAAATTGCAAAGATCTGGAGAAAGTTAATTACCGGTAAATTAAACAGATTAACAAGTAAGTCTTGTGCAAATTGTGAAGTTTCAAACTCTCTACTTCTGGGAGTGTCAGAAGAGGAGCAACCTTTTCGTTTAGTCATCTTTATCCAAATTGCTATCTACACTTCTTACAGATACACAAAGGTTTGAAATAAAGTTGTATAGGCAGTCTTCGACTTACAGCCATTCTTTTAGTGACCATTCAAAGTTAGAATGGCACTTATAAGTGACTTATGACCATTTTTTACATGTATGGTAATTGCAGCATCCCCATGGTCACATGATCAAAATTTGGACACATGGCAACTGGTTCAATATTTATGATGATTATAGTGTCCTGGGGCAGGGGTGGGTTCCAACTTACCTCGCTGCCGGTTCGCTCCCTCCCGCGTTGTGTGGGTGCGCGCTTGCTTTACGTGCACGCACATGCGCAATAACTAAAAATCGGGGGGGGGAACAAAGCCGAAAAAAAGATGGTGACCACATGCACAGTGCCAGAATTCGGCTTCTGCGCATGCTCAGAAAGAAAAAATATATAAAAAATTCAAAAAAACTTCAAAAAAACTTCAAAAAAAGACGGCGGCGCCCATGGACCGGCACCGACCGATCCGGTTCGGTGATGTCATCGTGACATCACCAGCGGGTCGCTACCGGTTCGGGCAAATAGGTCTGAATCGGAAGGAACCCACCCCTGTCCTGGGGTCATGTGATCACCTTTTGTGACCCTCTGACAAGCAAAGTCAATAAGGAAGCCCAATTCACTTAGCAACCGTGTTACTAAATTAACAAATGGACTGATTCACTTAACAACTGTAGCAAGATGGGTCGTAAAATGGGGCAAACCTCATTTAACAACTGTCTTGTTTAGTAATAGAAATGTTGGGCTCAACTGTGATTGTAAGTCAAGGACTACATATATGTGGCTTTTATTTTCAACAAAGGCAGCCTGAAATTTTGCAAGTAGGCCTTATATAGATTTACTCTAAGTCCAAAAAGCATTCTTGACACATAATAGAGAATAAATATTAACAGTAGGAGCTACTGCAGTGTAAATTTTAACATCAAGCAGTCTTAATATATGGTAACAAAACAGAGATAGACTTTAGTGCCCTGGTTTACAAAACAGTACAGTTTACTTGTTTCTCTCCAGAGAAATGTGGTTTGTTTTTATTTTTTTACTTTACTTATTTTATTTTATTTTTTAATCTTCTACATTCTGTACATTCACATATGTATAAAGTAAAAACGCTTTAAAATTGAATGAGTTCAAATGAAAATGTATTTATTAAACCTTTTTAAACTGCATTTTCAATAACTGCAGCTTGCAGTTTATGTATGATTCACCAAAAGGTCTCAAGGAAGGGAAAGTAAATTCTGTTTAGCAATTAAGTTCCGCCTTTACCCTGTATTAAAAGTTCACAAAATGTTCACAGCGCTTTGAGATCTAGCAAGTTTGATATCCTGGGAGAATTGAAAGAGTCCTGGCTATCTTTTTTTTATCAAAAATGTGGAAATAACAAGTAGAATATCTTCTGCTGGTTCTTCTTAAAATAAGGAGAAAGCTGTAGAAATCTTTTTAATTTTCCAGTTCATCACACATCTGGCAGGTTTAATGCCCTGGAGTTACTCGAATGCCTATAATTTCATGACAATTTATGCAAAGATAGATTATCTGGAAGTGGAAAACTGGAAAAATGTAATGGAAAATGAAAGAGACGAAGGTTCAAAAATGAATTAATAAATAAATGATTGGGGTATTGCCTATAGATAAATGTGACAATTGTGCACTATTGAGTATAACTTCCAAGCCTGCTAACTAGGTAGATAATTCTTTCATAGTAAAAATAATAACATAGGCACAAATAATAACATTTCTCAAGTAGTAACTGGCCCCCAAATAGCGGTTTTTCCCCTCCCATTGAGATTTGTAGGTGTTCAGTAAAATATCTTATTATTGATTCACAACTATAGAAATCTCTGAATTATCACCCATTTAACCTTTGAGAGAAGGAGCATTTGGAAGATGGCCTTTATACAGCAGTGAAATAAATACTTCGCGGTAAGCCATAGTTTCTTTAAACCTCATAGGATGGAGCCCAGATCACAATTACTAAACTAATCACATTATGGCTTAGGGGTCAATCAAGATATAGGCTTTGTTTGGGTCCCATAGTTCCAAACTATATCCCATCTTGAAAGACAAGCAATAGTTTTTCCAAAAGCTCACATTTACTTCACTGTCCCAGTACTTACATAGCCTCATAGCAAGACCATTTTATACATGCAAACAGACACATAGTGTTCCATCTATCAACAAGATTTATAGAATAATCCTTATGAAAAGGTGAAACATTCCATGTATACACTGGTGACACAGCAGTAAATCATTAGACCAAAGTAATACTTCCCAGTAGCATCAGTGGAACTTCTATATGATTAGTCTATATAATCTGTATAACCTATCAAAAACAGCACCACAAAAAACACAAGTTAAAATAGGGAAGAAAATGGTAAGTGAACACCTGTCTACCCGAGATGAGTTCAAATCACCAGGACCAGATGGATTACACCCCAAGGTTCTGAAGGAACTGGCAGATGAGATCTCAGAACCACTGAACGATATCTTTCAGAGATCCTGGAGCACCAGGGAACTGCCAGAGGACTGGAAAAGAGCTGATGTAGTTCCAATCTTCAAAAAAGAAAAAAAAATAGATCCAGGAAACTACAGACCTATCAGCCTGACCTCAATACCAGGGAAGATTCTGAAAAAAAATAATCAAGCAACAAATCAGCAAACACCTAGAAGCAAACAAAGTAATAACCAAAAGCCAACATGGGTTTGTCAAATACAGATCATGCCAGACTAATCTTATTGCATTCTTTGACAAAGTGACAAAATTAGTGGACCAGAGGAATGCTGTCGATATAATTTACTTGGACTTCAGTAAGGCATTTGATAAAGTAGACCATAAGCTACTACTAGATAAAGTAGAAAAATGTGTGTTAGACAGCACCACCAACAGATGGATTCGAAACTGGCTGCCCAACGCACTCAACGTGTAGTGCTCAATGGAACTGCATCTACATGGAGGGAAGTATGCAGTGGAGTACCCCAAGGCTCTGTTTTAGGCCCAGTACTCTTCAACATCTTCATCAATGACTTGGACGAGGGGATAGATGGGGAACTCATCAAATTTGCAGATGACATCAAACTGGCAGGAATAGCCAACACTCCAGAAGATAGGCTCAAGATACAGAAGGATCTTGACAGACTTGAACATTGGGCGCTATGTAACAAAATGAAATTCAATGGTGAAAAAAGTAAGGTTCTACATTTAGGCAAGAAAAACAAAATGCACATGTATAGTATATGTGGCACCTTGCTCAACAGTAGTAACTGTGAGAGGGACCTTAGAGTCCTAGTGGACAACCATTTAAATATGAGACAGCAGTGTGCAGCAGCTGCCAAAAAAGCCAAAACAGTTCTAGGCTGCATTAACAGAGGGATAGAATCAAGATCAGGTGAAGTAATACCACTTTATAATGCCTTGGTAAGGCCACACTTGGAATACTGCATTCAGTTCTGGTCAACACGATGCAAAAAGGATGTTGAGACTCTAGAAAGAGTACAGAGAAGAGCAACAAAGATGATTAAGGGACTAGAGGCTAAAACATATGAAGAACGGTTGCAGGAACTGAGTATGTCTAGTTTAATGAAAAGAAGGACTAGGGGAGACATTATTAACTCCCTCAGAATGGGTTCGCAATTTGGGAGTCCTCCTAGATCCACAGCTAAAATTAGACCAACACCTTAAAGCTGTGGCTAGTGGGGCTTTTGCACAGGTTTGCCTGGTACACCAATTGCGACCATACTTGGAGAAGGAGGCTCTACTCACAGTCACTCACGCCCTTGTCACCTCCTGACTGGACTACTGCAATGCGCTCTACATGGGGCTGCCCTTGAAGAGTATTCGGAGACTTCAACTGGTGCAAAATGCAGCTGCACGTGCTGTGGTGGGTGTTTCAAGGTACACCCACGTAACACCTATACTCTGCCAGCTGCATTGGCTGCCCATTGGTCTTCGGGTACAATTCAAGGTGCTGATCATCATCTTTAAAGTCCTACATGGCTTAGGACCAGGCTATCTCCAGGACCACATTCTGCCGCATTCCTCCCTCCGACCGGTCAGGTCCCACAGAGTGGGTCTCCTCCAGGTCCCGTCAGCCAAACAATGCCAACTGGCGGGGCCTAGGGGGAGGGGGCCCCCGCTCTCTGGAACCAACTTCCTCCAGAGATCTGAATCATCCCCACCTTACTGGCCTTCAGAAAAGCCATTAAGACATGGCTCTTCTTGCAGGCGGGGTGAGTTATATCTTATGTCTCCCCCATGTATGTATGGTGTGTATTTATATATTTCTTAACTGTTTTTAAGCTGTTTTTTAATGATTTGTTTGGAGTTTTTATAAATGTTGTATGCCGCCCTGAGTCCTCAGGGAGTAGGGCGGCATAGAAAAACGACCAAATAAATAAATAAATAAATAGCAGTGTTCCAGTGTTCCAATATCTCAGGGGTTGCCACAAAGAATAGGGAGTCAAACTATTCTCCAAAGCACCTGAGGGTAGGACAAGAAGCAATGGGTGGAAACTAATCAAGGAGAGAAGCAACTTAGAACTAAGGAGAAATGACAGTGACAGTTAGAACAATTAATCCATGGAACAGCTTGCCTCCAGAATTGTGAATGCTCCAACACTGGAAGTTTTTAAGAAGATGTTGGATAACCATTTGTCTGAAGTGGTGTAGGGTTTCCTGCCTAAGCAGGGGGTTGGACTAGAAGACCTCCAAGGTCCCTTCCAACTCTGTTATTCTATTCTATTCTAGTCTGAGAGGAAAAGTAATCCATACACTTTTTATATTTGTGTCAAACATGTGGAAATTCATTTACGCAGAGAATTCATTGCTTCAGGGGAAAAATTTTCACAGAGAGAGAGAGAGAGAGAGAGAGAGAGAGAGAGAGAGAGAGAGAGAGAGAGAGAGAGAGAGAGAGAGAGAGAGAGAGAGAGAGAGAGAGAGAGAGAGAGAGAGAAAATCAGCTATAAACCAAAACATGTCCAAGATTGCAATTCCTTCAAATGTCTTTTGACATTTGTCAAATGTCTTCCCAAATGGACAGGGAACAAGATAGGGAAAGAGGATCCTAGCATGCTAGAAAAAACTCAGATGCTCCAATAAAGGAGAATATTTGTAGTGCAGGGTTGAAATGGGGGCTCCTCGGTACTCTCTGAGCTTGGTTGTTTTCTTGCAGACGTTTTGTTATCCAAACTAGATAACATCACCAGTGCTCCTCGGTGCCAAGGACTACCCCCCAAGCTGTTCACTGTATCTTTAATAAGGCACCTCCCCTTGTATTTGTTTTTAAAACTACTAACCACTTTTCAAAGCCATGTGGAAATGCTTTAAACAGATTCCAGAGTGCCTAATCATAAATAATGTGGGTTCTGTGAAGTAAATAATCTGCTATACTTTCCTTTGGAATAGCGCAATAAATGAACATTGTATAAATGTCCAAGAACAACCAAATCTCCCTGATGCCTATTTGCCTACACTCACCTAATTTAACTTAACTACATTTATCTGGGTATTTTTATTTTAAAAGCAGGTCTTCATATTAGATGAGCCTATTGGATATTTTATTGGGCAACTTGTTCTACTTAGTGTGTTAAGTCAGTATTTCGCATCATTATTCTTGTGGTTTGATGTAATAATTCAGAAGACTAGTAAATTTTTCCATCTGAAAAACAAGACAGGCCTATACTATAAACTTATTCACTCTTTTCTCCTTTCTGACTAGGACCACTTCTTGGGAAGCAAAAAAATATATATCTGGAAATAAGCAGGCTTTTCAAGGACAACTTCTTGTATACAAGGCCTACAAAAGAAATCCCATACCAGTAACTACATTAACTAATTTTTGCAACAACCAAACTAGTCCAACCCTTAGCTTTTGAGCCCAGAAAAACCAGTTTTTGGTTTATATACATCAATGCAGTAGTTTGGAATGTTAGAGTAAATTTTCTGTAATCAGAGGTAACAAAAATTTCAAGGGAAGAGGTGTTCCCTGAAAGAAAATCCTTGATCTGAGTTAAATATGCCGCAGCAATGATTGATAGAATTAATCTAGAGAAGCGCAATGTTTAAGTGACCAGTTCAGATCTACTAGGACTCCTGTTTTTCCCCTCCGTTATTTTGTATTTTTAGTGTTAGGAGACATATTCGTGCAGGGTAAATAGATCCCATACTGGGTTGTTCTCCTTGCTAGCAAGCTTTATGTCGATATGTAATCAGTGATCTTGAGTGATAGGGTCAAGTGACTGAGCTTTGGACCTGCATTTCTTTAGCAATCTAACATTGTCTAATTCCCACTTGATGATTAGCTATCTTCCTTCTTGTATTTCCTCTCCAGCTTTACTACAATCAATTTCTTGCCAGCTTCTTTGACCATGTTTAACTCCTGCCCTTCCCCCTTCCCCCTTCCTTGAAATTGTTTCTGTATAAGAAAACTCATTATCTAGTCATTTCCCCCAACTCAGGCTATCATCTGCAAGTACAGTCTGCATGTCTGGGAGGTCACATAACAAGAAAGCAGATGGTGTTTACTGTCTCCATTCCATCACAAGCAAAGTTTTCTTTTATATGGGAAAAACTTTAGTAGAAAAAAATACAAACAAAGCCATCAAAGTCCACAATAGGCCAGTAGCATTCTCATTTGTCAAATATATACAATTATTTTTACTTCAGCCCTCGTCACAATTTACAAACAGTTGGGAAGAAAACTATTGACTGTGCCACATTTTAAAATGAAGTGCTTTCTCTGGAGCATTGATTGGACTACATCTTTGGAATACATATCAACAGTAGGAGTCATATGGCATCCTCTCTTACATTAGAAAGAAGACTATGCATATCACACAACCAGTTGCTCTCCAACATTGCTTTCTTTAGCTGAGATAGGAAGAAGATATATTCCAGGATCAGCGAGCAATACCTTATTACTCCAGATTTTCTTAATTGTTTTGGCAATAAAACAACTTTGAATCCAGAGGGAGATTAAAGTCCAAGATGAATGGTATTGCACTTAAGATGTTCAGGAAGAAATACAGGAGTCAATATTTGTCTGGGATTGTTAGGGGAAACCGTCTTGTCTCTCACTGTGTGCCTTTGGCTTACTTTCCTTCTAAGTCATTTACCTGCTAACTGCCATTGCTCTACTCACCTTCCTTTCAGATGAGGCAGGCAGAAAAGTCAAGAGAGCAGCAGGAAGATGGTTAGCCTACAAATTGAAAAAGGGAAAGGAAAAAAAACTAATACATCAATTAGAGGATAAGAATGGAAACCTCCAGCACCAGATAGAAGGGGAAAAAACATTGTACGAAATTATTTTAAGGAACTATACAGAGAAGATAGAATAGGGAAGGAGGAAATCGAAACATATTGAAAGAAAAAGGCTTACCCCCAATAGAGGAGGAAAGTAGGGAAATGTTAAATAAAGAAATAACTCAAACTGAACTGAAAAAGGCAGTATTCAAACAGAAAAGCAACAAAACACCAGGACCAGATGGAATTTAGGGGAATTCTATAAAACAATGTAAGAAAGTTTGGAACCTTTAATGTTGGAAATATATAACGAGACATTATTACAAGCAAAATTGCCAAAATCTTGGGCCGAAGCTTACATTACCTTAATTCCCAAAGAAAATACGGATAACAAACAAATTCAAAATTATAGACCTATTTCTTTGCTAGATGTTGACTATAAAATATTTATGATGATTGTGGCAGAAAGAATGAAAAAATTACTAAATAAAAGAATTCATACAGACCAAAATGGATTTCTACCTCACAGGCAAATTAGGAACAATACCAGGATAAGTATTAAATGCATTAGAATATTATGAGGGACACACAGAGAAACAAGCAGCGCTGATTTTTTTAGATGCGCAGAAAGCCTTCGATAATTTGAATTGGGAATTTTTTATTCAACAAATACGAAATATGACTTTTGGACCAAATTTTGAGAATATGATAGCAGCAATATATTTGACACAAAAAGCTAGTGTGATGGTGAATGGAGATTTCACAGAAAAGTTCAACATATCTAAGGGAGTAAGACAGAGATGTCAGTTGTCACCCTTAATCTTCATCCTTTCAATTGAGGTTTTACTAGAACAGGTTAGACAAAAAAAGGAAATTAAGATAAGAAATGAGTAATACAAAACCCAGGCATTCGTGGACGTTTTAGTATTCTTTATAGAATACCCGATAGACTCAGGAATGATATTATTGAATGAAATAGAATAATTCGGTAAGGTGGCGGGTCTCAAAATCAATAAGGATAAGACTAAGATACTAGCCAAAAATCTTACGATAACGCAGGAAAAATAATTGGTAGAGAAAACTGAATTGCAAATTGCAAAAAAAGTTAAATATTTAGGAATCTGGTTGACAGTAAGATGCTCAATGCTAAAGGAGGATAATTATAAAAAATTATTGCAAAAAACAAAGCAAGATTTGAAACAAAGGGGGAAGCTACAACTATCATTGGTAGAGAAAATTGCCTCAATTAAAATGAATATACTTCCAAGATGGTTATATTTATTTCAGACGATCCCCATAAAATTAGACCAAAAATTCTTCAGTGAACTGAACAAAACAATAACTAAATATGTGTGGACAGGGAAAAAAACTAGAATAAAACTTAAATTACTACAGGATAGTCGAATTAGAAGTGGCTTCGGACTCCCTGACTGGGAGCTATACTATCAGTCAGCAACACTAATATGGATTAAAGAATGGATACTTCTAAAAATAAAAGAATACTCACGTTAGAAGGACATGATTTGCAAGCAGGGTGGCATGCGTATTTGTGGGAGAAAAAGAATACAAAACATTCACACTTTCAAAATCATTTAATTAGAGACGCATTACTGCAAGTTTGGAGGAAAATTAGGAAAAAACATTATAACAGAATACCAGGGTTGCTATCTACAATGGAGGCAATGATCTATCCAAACACTTTAAATGTAACCAAAATGAGAAGGTACAATCAATTGTTGGATAATCAAGGTAAATTGAAAACAAATCAAGAATTGGGAGAACAGGGAATAGTTATTGATTGGTGGCCATACCTACAATTGCAGACAAGATACAAAAAGGATACAGAAGAATTTGGCATTGATAGGGAACAACAACCAATAGACAAAATCCTATTAGGAACAGAGGAGAAATTCATATCGAAAATGTATAATTACTTGTTAAGAATTGATAGGGAAGAGGAAGTAGTAAAAGGAAATATGATAGCTTGGGCAAGAAATTTTGGCTATAATATTCAATTGGAGGACTGGGAAAAATTGTGGACAAAAAACTATAAATTAACAATGTCGGCCTCATAAAGAAAAGTTATATAAAATGTTTTATCATTGGCATCTGGCACCAGCAAGATTGGCAAAAATTTATCCGAGTCCCAAATGTTGGAAATGTAAGCATGAACAAGGCTCTTACTTTCATATGTGGTGGTCATGCCCTGAAGCAAGAAAATATTGGAATAAAATAAGGAGTTGGTTGCAAGAAATAACAGGTTCCCAAATAGAATTCAAACCGGAAATGTTTTTGTTAGGAATAATTAGAGGAACCTATGCAAAAGAAATGCAATATATTATAATACACATACTGACGGCAGCAAGAATAGCTTACACGCAGAATTGGAAATTAGAGAGTAGCCCTTCTGAAAACCTGATAATTAAGAAAGTAATGGATTGTGTGGAGATGGTTAAATTGACTTTAGAACTGCAGGATAGAGAAGATAAGGAATATTATATGGTATGGGGGAAATGGTATTTTTGGTTAGAAATAATAAGTAAGTTTATATCATATATATGTAATATTAATCTATAGGAAATGTACATTTGAATTTATAAACAATGTAAATTGAATGGAAAATACTTAGGAGAATAACCAGAATGAAGGTCGATGTCTGAGGATTGGGAAGATTGGATGTGAGATGTTTTTAATGTAAAAAGTTTAATAAAAACATTTTTTTAAAATAGAGAGAGAAAAACATTCAATGAACTGTATCAAGTACAGTTAAGAGCTCATTCAGAGAAATGGTTGCCAAAAAATTCATCTCCATTATCACTACTGTGTTTGTGGAAAGGTTTCCAAGAATGCTTTTCCATATGTTCAACAGCTTTTTAGACTTGGCAGTTAACAATGTCCAAATGGAGTTTATGGATCTCAGGACAGTAAAGCAAAATCTACATATCCATCATGCTAAAGGAAATACATGCTGTATTTCCTTTCAGGATGAACAATTCTATACATAGAAAATAAATAAGAAATAATAAGTCGCAGAAATTAAGGACATGAGATTAGAAAAGCAAAAACTAAACAGCTAAAGCTAGTTTACAACACCACTTACTAAACTCTGTGTCATTTTATCATTGCTTCCACTACTTCATTCAGCAATAGCAATAGCATGTAGATTTATATACTGATTCACAGGGCTTTACAGTCGTCTCTAAGTAGTTTACAGAGTCAACATAGCCCCCAACAATCTGTGTCCTCATTTTACCAACCTCAGAAGGATGGAAGGCTGAGTCAATCTTAAGCGGTCAGGTTCAAACTTCCAGCAGTGGCAGAGTTAGCCTGCAATACTGCATTCCAACCACTGCGCCACCCTGGCTCCTTTTGTTCTTTCTTATCAACTCCATAAAGTCAATACTTTCTCAATCTTCCCTTTTCAATTCACATATTATTCCTTTGTCTCCTGCTTTTGGGTTAAATCCTCATTCAGTCTCTTTATGACTAAACTTCAGCATCCTTATTTCATACCAAACACTCTCTTGTATTCAATCCAGTCATTCAATGCCTGTTCAATTCAGAGTTGCCTGAACTGTGAGATGGACAGCAAACAAAACTGATAAATAAAAAAATAAATTCATCCTTGGCTTCATCTTTCTTGTTTATCACAAATACTCATTAATTACCATTAAAGTACCCATTGCATTTAGTTGATTTACTTAGGGTTCTTCTGATGTAATCAGTTCTCGTTTTCTTATAGGAACATGGCCAGAAGTATTCTCTTCTAGACAGACTTTTTTTCTTCTCTTGACAAACTTTCATTTCTTCAACACCACAGATCACATACTTCTCACTATCTTTTTAATATCATTTACACATCTTAAAATTTCTCCATCCCTTTTATTTTTTATAAACATTCCACTTCTGAGATTTAGTTCTCACACTGTCACTAAAAGAAGAAATCTGACTATTACAAACATAAAGATCAGATGGAAACAAGCCAACCCATTCCAAAAAGGTGGCCAACTAATCCATTAAGTAGGATAGGAATTTAAATTGAACATAAAAAGGGTTGAACCATTTCTTTATAAAGAAAGCTAATTCCTAAAATTCTTTTGGTTGTGATTTTTTTTCTTTTTTTTCAGTATTGCTTATCTTGATGGAATTTGGGGATAGTTTATCAAGGACTTTGGTTATATAGGTAGTCCTCGACTTACAACAGTTCATTTAATGATTGTCCAGTTACAACAGCACTGAAAACAATGACTTATGACAGTTTTTCACACTTAAGACCGTTGCAGCATGCCCAGGATCACATGATCAAAATTCAGATGCTTGGTAACTGACTCATGTTTATGACGGTTGCAGTGTCCCAGGGTCATGTGATCACCTTTTGTGGCCATCTGACAAGCAAAATCAATGCGGAAATCAGATTCACTTAACAACGGTGTTACTAACTTAACAGCTGCAGTGATTCATTTTACAACTGTGGGAAGAATGGGGACAAAATGGGACAAAATTCACTTAACAACTGTCTCACTTAACAACAGAAATGTTGGGCTCAGTTGCAGTCATAGGTTGAGGACTACCTGTACTTGAGTGGGTGCAGCTTAACAACATCAAAATATACAAATTCACCTACTTTCTCTAGTTTTTAACCATTGTTGTACAACTTGTAATTGATCACTACTTTTTCTCTGTCACATATAGCTAATTTGGTCTTGCAATATTAATTGTCTAAGTCATACAAAATTGCTTATTCACTATATTGTACACTTTCTCTAAATCAATAAATATGTAATGCTTTCTTTCTCATATTCATACATTTTCAATTATATTCTGAAATCTACCCTTCTTACTGCTGCCTAACATAAAGCCACATGGCACTTCCTGGGTTTGTCATCTGTCTTATATTTCAATTAGAATTTTGGCAAGCATGTTCTTATGCACACTTAACAAACTTATCCATCTGTAGTTTTTGCATTCATTCTTACCACCTTTAACTTTGTTTCTCAAGACAGACTTTTTGCTAAGCAGGTAATCTATCTGTAACTATTCATTCTTGGATCTCCAAATGGTCCAGTCCTTTGTTTTTTGTTTTTTACTTTCTCATCTCATTCTGACCCATTTATTAATATCACCCAGCACAATAATTTTGATCACTGTTAACTCACTGCTCACTCCAGGAGTTCATTTCTAAATGGCTCAAGGTTGAGTCAGCCTTCCTTCCTTCCAAGGTTGGTAAAATGAGGAGCCAGGTTGTTGGGGACAATGTGCTGACTCTGTAAACCACTTAGAGAGGGCTCTAAAGCACTATGAAGTGGTATACAGGTAGTCCTCAACTTACAAACACAATTGAGCCCAGAATGTGTGTTGCTAAGTGAGAAATTTATTACCGTGAGTTTTGCCTCATTTTATGACTTCTCTTGCCACATTGGTTAAGTGAATCACTGCAGTTATTACATTAATAACACAGTTGTTAAATAAATTGACTTTGCTTGTCAGAAGGTCACAAAAGGTGATCACACAACCCCAGGCTACTGCAACCGTCATAAATATGAACCAGTTGCCAAGCATCTAAATTTTGATCACATGACCACGGGGATCCAGCAATGGTTGTAAGTGTGAAAAATGGTCATAAGTCACTTTTTTCAGTGCCGTTGTAACTTTGAACAGTCACTAAATGAACTGTTGTAAGTCGAGGAATACCTGTATAAGTCTAAGTGCTTTTGCTATAATAATCATAAGGTTGCAGATTTTCTTCAAACTCATCTCTGTTTTTTTCATTATCATATTTCACTAGAGTATAACATACAAAAGATGAGCCGAGGTGACGCAGTGGTTAGAGTGCAGCACTGCAAGCTACTTCAGCTGACTGCTAGCTGCAGTTCGGCGGTTCAAATCTCACCGGCTCAAGGTTGACTCAGCCTTCCATCCTTCTGAGGTCAGTAAAATGAGCGCCCAGATTGTTGGGGGCAATATGCTGACTCTGTAAACCGCTTAGAGAGGGCTGTAAAGCACTTTGAAGTGGTATATAAGTCTAAGTGCTATTGCTATTGCTAATTTCTGCCAACCTATAAGTTGTATGTAGATTATATCAGTTTATACTTTCTAACATACATTTTGCTTTTCTATCCATAGTTAAACCTCTACCTTCCTTTTCTTGCATGATTAATCAACTCCACTCAATAGAATCAAACCATCTTTATTTATATCTACTCCATTCTCTTTGTTTTGCAAATACATATCTATACATATCTATTTTTCTTCTTTCATTGCTGTCATCATCATTGCTTGCTCCTTACTCTTACTCTTCTTAGATTCCAAATCTGTCAGTGTAATGCAACCCAAAGCCCAATTTTACCGAAGCAACTTCATGCTAGTCTATGCAAGCTGCAATCTCTAATTAAGAGACTATGTTACAAGCCAATATCCTGTTGCCCAGTCAGGAGGTATACGCCATGGACTTACATACTCAGAATGCTAAATAAGACATGAGAAGCAAACTCAACTACCAGAATCAGATAAAGCTTAAATTCAAAAATTCTAGTTAGGGCTTTAATCTGATTCTGCACACCTCTTCTTTTTTAGAGAAATCAAAAGGTTTTCTGAAAGTTAACTTAAGAATTTTAATGTTTTCTTTCTCTGATGTTTTTCAGCTTTAATTAGTGTGTTTTAACTGGGAGTTGTTTGTGTCCTTATGGTACTGCTTTATGTCACTTTTATAGTAAGCCACTTTGTGATCCTTTTACGACCATGTGGCAGTGCATAACATGCTTTAAAACACCATAAAATAAATAGAAAGCAATAGATGTCACTTTATAATGAGTTCAGTGTAAAATATGCTATCCAGCAGTAATCTTTTATAAAATCTTTACATAAGTAGTCCTAGGAAAACAGAGGATATCCCATTACTGACAGATCAGAGACAATTTATATATGTAACAGAGAAAGCTATGCATTATTCTCTGAGAGTTATTGTATGCTGCAAGTGAGAAAATTGCTAGTGGGTGGAAATCTTTCAATGATTTGTCAAGGAAACAAGCCATCCAATCCGTTCTCCTTACATATTATTCTACACTATACTTTTTGCTTTTGTATTTGTAGCCTCCCCTTTGTCAGAAAACAAAATATGTTTTTGTATTGTATTTGTGTGTGTGTGTATGTTGTTTGTGTATATGTATACATGCTGAAATAATTATTCTGTATGGATAATACCCCTGGGAGTTGGGCTATTTTATATATAGCCTGCCTTTATTATGTTTTATAAACAACTCAAGGCAACAAACGTACCTAATACTCCTTCCACCTCCTATTTTCCTCCCAACAACCATCCTGTGAAGTGGGTTGGGCTGAGAGAAAGTGATTGGCGCAAAGTCACCCAAACAACTTTCATGGCTAAGGCAGGAGTAGAACTCACAATCTTCCACTTTCTAGCCTAGTGCCTTAATCACTAGGTCAAACTGGCTCTCTGGATACTAATGTAAAGATGAACATTTTGACATTGGGACAAGCCAGTTTCTATATTATTCAAAACTACCTTAAATTGGATGGGGCAATGCTGTATAAGCCACCTGGAGCTTCCAAAGGTAAGACAGGTTATAAGTCTAACAAATAAATAAATTAATAAAATAAAGGACCGCCCAAATGTACTGATTTTAATTTACCTTTCCCAATCTAATTTCCTCCATTTGTGACAGCCTTTTTATCTTTATCTGAGGGGAACATATTTTTTATCTTTATCTGAGGTGAAAATATAACGAGACATTTAGAAGGTATGTATTACCAACTGAGCAGCCCATAGAAAGCATTGATACTGCTATACAGAATCTGTGCTGAATTGATTGCAGAATAGGGAAGACATACCTGCAAAGCTGTAAATTAAATTTTTGAACAGATCGAGAGACACCTTCCTGAAAAATAAAACTCTGCTATAGTACTTGTTAATGAATTTTGACTTTACCTATATTTGAAGAATGGTGGCCACAGAAATGCCTGTGTGATTGATTTTGCCCTTGGTGTGTGAAGCATTTTTACTAATGAAACTAATTATTGGGATTCAACTTTGTATATACTGACTTTCGGTCTATCTACAGACCACTGACCATTACAGACCACTGACCACAACAAATCAGGGACACTGTTATCTCCTGCTCGTTGTCTAAAAAGAATTATTTTGACTGTCTCTACATAATATGCCTCCTATTAGGTAGGCCCTTAATATTCTCAAGGCGTCTTTGCATATTGCTGTTTCTCTCCAGCGGTGAGGTAAGTAGCATGCAGGTTCTATGCTGTAGTTAAGCTGAAAGCACACCAAGCAGTACATCTTCATGTACTGCTTGGTGTGCTATGGAGTTGCTTTACTGTTTTTGAGGGACATCTCTTCATGATATCACTTCCACCTCATTCCAGCCTCACGCTGAGTAAATCTAGAGCCATTTTTAGTTGGTCCGGTTTGGAAGTTATTTCCTTTCCTTTCTCCAGCATAAAACTGACAATTCTGTTGCCCAAATCATCCATTCACTAGGATGACTGCTATGCCAGCCATCTTGAGTTTTTTATGCATACATGCACACACTGAAAGTCACTGGAATGTTTGTGCCATTATTACAAGAGCCTGAACTATTAAATATCTCCCCAATTATCCAAACCAAACTTTCAAATTAAGAATTTTATCCAAATCTTTTTTTCACATTCTCCCATAACTATTTCTACTAACTGCCTTACCTTAACAAAGAAAAAAGTGGAAACAAAAAGAAGTGGAAACTTTAAAAAAATATGTTGGATGATTCATTTGATTTCTAAAATCCACTTGATATTTTACAAATAATACAGAAGATATATAATGAGAAGATATATAATCAGTAACTGTGAATGACTTTTTCCATTTTCCCCTCAGATTATATTCTTAAATTCCTAATATTATCACCTCAACGCTGTCTCCAGTCTGTTTTACTTCTTTCAATATTTGATTTGCCTTTTGAGTTAGGTCAATTTGCTTTTTGCTCTGAGTTTTAATTTCCTGTGTAAATTGTTCTTCAATCTTTTCCTCTGCTTTTGCATTGTATCCTGAAGTGCACATGACATTAAAAAAAAGAACCATAGTGTTTTTGTTGTTATTTTTCATACAGAGTTTAAGGCAATTTAGGTTACCACATTCTGTAATTCCACTTCTCTGAAATTCTGAAGTCTGTATGCACTGCAGAATTTCCAAGAAATAACCAAAGTTTCCCAGATTTTCAGAATATTATATCTCTATCAGTTCCTTAGGCAAACCATATCTACACATTATATTTTGATATGATTTTGAGCATAACCACTGAACTGTTTTGCTTGATACAGAAGTCTCGATCCAATTACTAAATCCATCAGTAACAATCGTAGAATTAGTAGATTCTTCTGAAGAAGCAGGCAACCATTTAAGGCAGTTCATATACACTATGCATCATGGATCATTTCATCTTTGACTATAGAAAAGAAGTTCAGTCTTTGCATCATACCTCTTGTATATTTGGCAGATAGAACAATTTTCCACAAGGAATTTGTTGACCATTTCATGTAGCTGAGGTGAAAACTCCATTTATCATACTTTGACTAATATTTTATCAATACCCTCATGTGCCATGTGTTGGCTATCAAGAGTTGTTCTTTCCATCTAAAGAACTTACACAATTTTGGTAAAGAATGCAGCTACCATTCTTGTGTGGGACTCTGCAGATACACTTACTAATCTAGTCTTGTTCTTTTGTGGGGGCTTTTACGTGATAGAGACAGCCTTCAAATTTCTTCCACGGTTTATAAATATGTTTCCATGTGTTAACATATTGTACTTTTTTAAAAGCATTATGCCAATTATCTTTCTCTCAGTGTTTCATGTAATGCTGTATGCCTTAAGTATATTCACTATCAGTAACCATAGCAACCATTTGTTCTCCTTGGATTGCAGTTTCAAGGACATTTAACACTGCTAATATTTCTGACTTTTTTAGCACAATAAGAGTTAGCTATAGAAGCATTCATTGTATGTCAGCGGTAGAAACCTTGGCCCATGTTATACAATTTATTCTCATCCTCCCATCATGAAGCCTTTTCAAGAAATAAACTTCATAAGTATTCTGCCAAGGGTTTGCATTTCCTTTCTAATTTTCACTGTCCATAATTATATTTTGTACTTTCTTCTAAAATGATTGAATTGTTTCAAGGGATGCCTTTTCTGTGTCAAAGATGCTATACATTAAGCTAATTTTGAGTTAGATACATAAGGCATCTGAGTGTCAGAGTGAGGTCTTCGTCTACCTGAATATCTCCTCTAGTAGGTTCCAAAACAATGCAGGGAGTCTTTGACTTACAACTGGTCACTTAGTGATCTTTCAAAGTAACAACAGACCTCCCCAGGCTACTTATGACTCAGTTCCAAAGTTATGATGGCCACGCTCCCCATGGTCTTGTGACTGCATTTTGGGCACCATAGTCACATTACTAATTTTTCTTCCATTTTTTATCAAAAAACCAGCATTTACTTCTGATTTTCAGCAAACTAGCCAATATCAATGAGTTTGTTTAACAACCACAGCATTCATTTTACAACTGTAGCAGTCACTTAATGACTACTGCAAAAAAAAGCTCATAAAATCAGGTCTCTGCTTTATAACAGTCATGAATTTTGACTATAATGGGCATAAGATGAGGACTACCTGTACCCAGTTATTTCATTCTTATAGAAGTTGGATCTTTTTCAAACTAATCCTCAACCCTGTATCCAGTATTAATTTCAGAATATGAATGTCCTTAAATTGCTTTCTACTGAGTCCCTAAACAAGCCTGGCTTTGACTTCCCATCTGGTGTGGGGATTAATTCAAATCCTGATTATTAAATGTTCCTCAAATGTAATCCAAAGAAATTACCGTATTTTCAGAGTATATAACGCACCTTTTTGCCCCCCTAAAAGAGGCTGAAAATTTGGGTGCATGTAGCTTTTCAGAAGCTTTTTTTCCAGCCCTAATGAGGGCTTTCCCTTCGAAAAAGTTTTTTTCAGCCCTAAAGAGGTGCTAATGATCTTCCCTGCTTCCAGGATTTTTTCATTCCTACTCCCTCCGAAGAAGTGTTTTTCCAGCCCTAAGTCTTTGCAGGCTTGTTTTTATTGCTATTCCCTCTGAAAAAGGTTTTTCTCAGCCCTAACCAGGGGATAAAATAATGTGCTGAAGCTGACCAGACTAAGGACGCTAGCCAGATGAATACCTGGTAGGTAGATTTTTTCCCTATTTTCCTCCCCAAAAACTAAGATGTGTCTTATACTCCGGTGCATCTTATACTCCGAAAAATACGGTATCTGCTCTTCCCTCTCTTCCACCATTTTTGCCTGTTGCCCAAAATCTTACCATGCAATTGTGAAGTTGGGGATTGTTGATTAACCCACTTCTGTAATCCTCCAGATAATCTCCCTTTCCCAGAATTTCAAGCACACCTGATTTCCAAGTATGTCATTATCATTATAACGTGGTCAGCTTCTTTTATTACACAAGAAGTTGTGAATGTTCCAACACTGGAAGTTTTTAAGAAGAGATTGGACAACCATTTGTCCGAAATGATATAGGGCTTTCTGCTGGACTAGAAGACCTCCAAGGTCCCTTCCAACTCTTTCATTCTGTTATTCTGTTATAAATGATGCCGCATGGCCATTTGTAAAGCCAGGTCTACCCTAACAGAACTTTGGTGACTCCAGATTGTCTGAGATTTGAAGTAATTCAGCTCTAATAATTTGAATTTCAGTATATATTACTGTACCCCTCTATTTTCACTTTCTCCCACATTCCCTCATGCTAAATGGAAATTATTCCATTTAGCATATTCCAAAAGTCGTGATTTTACTGGGGTCTGTAGATCTGAAGGGTTACAATAGTTATTATCCCAACGTTTATCCTCACAATGGATTCTAAAAACCCATGAATGGCTCGCCAAGCAATCCAACATTTCTTTTGGGGCTGAAAAGGTTTTGTGATTGTTGTTGTTGTTGTTCCTTTATATGGCTTACTTGTTTTGATGGAACAATAGTATTCTTCAGATGACCGTAAGAACATTAATCAAGGTGGTTACTTTTTGTCTTTTTGTTGTTTTATTCAATTGTAGTACACCACCTAGAATTGCTTGTGTGTGATGGGCAGCCATATAAAATGTGTGTGTGTGTGAGAGAGAGAGAGAGAGACAGACAGACAGACAGACAGACAGACAGACAGACAGACAGACAGACAGACAGAGACACACAGAGAGACACAGAGAGAACACATCACTTCCTCATGTGATTCTCTGCATGTTCTGTCCATATTAAGGCATCTTGACAGGCTAACAAAGTTTGGAATTGTTCTGATAATTGTAGCAGAACCTTTTTCTCAATTAATTTTCTATTTGTTGTTTAGCAGCCTTCAATTTCAATACCTCAAGGGGTGAGGTATCAGCAATATGCTGATGATACCCAGTTGTACATCTCCACCCCGTCTCAGTTCGGGGAAGCCGTAGACGTAATGGGCCGCTGCCTGGCCGATGTTAGGGTCTGGATGGGGAAGAACCGGCTAAAGCTTAACCCTGACAAGACTGAGTGGCTGTGGATATTACCTCCTAAGGACTCGACCAATTGTCCCTTCTTGGTTCTTGGGGGGGAGAAATTAGCCCCCTCAGAACGGGTCCGCAATTTGGGTGTCCTCCTAGACCCAGAGCTAAAATTGGAACAACATCTTTCAGCTGTGGCTAGGGGGACCTTTGCACAAGTACGTCTTGTGCACCAATTGCGGCCCTACTTGGAGAAGGAGGCACTTCTTACAGTCACTCATGCCCTTATCACCTCACGGCTGGATTACTGCAATGCACTCTACATGGGGCTATCCTTGAAGAGTGTCCGGCGACTACAATTGGTGCAAAATGCAGCTGCGCGAGCTGTGGTGGGTGTACCTAAATGCACCCATGTAACACCTATCCTCCGCCAGCTGCATTGGTTGCCCATTAGTCTCCGGATCCAATTTAAGGTGTTGGTCGTTACCTTTAAAGCCCTACATGGCTCAGGGCCAGGTTATCTTCGGGACCGCATCCTGCCGCATACCTCCCTACGACCGGTTAGAGCCCACAGAGTCGGCCTCCTCCAGGTCCCGTCGACCAAACAATGTCGGCTGGCGGGACCAAGGGGGAGGGCCTTCTCTGTGGGAGCTCCCTCCCTGTGGAACCAACTCCCTCCAGAGATCAGGACCATCCCCACCCTGCTGGCCTTCCAGAAAGCGATAAAAACCTGGCTCTTCCGGCAGGCGGGGTAAATGAGATACTCTTTTAACTTTTGTAATTTCTGTATTTTTAATTATTGCATTTGTATGTTTTTTATATTCTAATGATAGCTTTTATTTTGTAATGGATCGAATATGGTGTGAGCTGCCCTGAGTCCCTAGGGATTGGGCAGCATAGAAATCCAGCAAAATAAATAAATAAATAAATAAATTCAATTCAATTCAATTCCACTCCTCTGCTCGCAATAGAATACCTTATTCCTCCAGACTTGAAATATTGGGATTAGACAATTTAGAACTACGTCGCCTTCGATCTGATCTAAATGTAATTCATAAAATCATACACCAAAATGTCCTTCCTGTCAATGATTACTTCAGCTTCAACCGCAACAATACACGAGCACGCAATAGATACAAACTTAATGTAAACCGCTCCAAACTCGACTGCAGAAAATACGACTTCAGCAACAGAGTGATCAATGCCTGGAATGCACTACCTTACTCTGTGGTTTCTTCCCCAAACCCCCAAAACTTTAACCTTAGACTGTCTACAGTCGACCTCACCCCATTCCTAAGAGGTCTGTAAGGGGTGTGTATAAGCGCACCACTGTGCCTACCGTCCCTGTCTTACTGTCCTATTGTCCTCATTTATCTGTACTTTGCTTATGTTATGTTTATACAAACATCTACTATCTTGTACATGTTTGACAAACAAACAAACAAACAAACAAACAAATAAATAAATAAATAAATAAATAAATAAATAAATAAATAAATAAATAAATAAATAAATAAATAAAATTTACCTCCTAACTAATACAAGGTAGAGAAGAGAAGCCAAATTGGCTTCCTTACTTCTAGGCTACTTGAATTTTAAATTGTCAACCATTCTTCCTTTAGCTACAATGAGAGTTTGCATTTGTTCCACCCTTTTGCAAATGTTTGCCCCAGGGAACTCGAGTCATGCACTGATCTCCTGGTTGACATTGACACGGAGCAAAAAGATCAAATGATATAAGTGGTCGGGCTTTTTGATATGTGGAAATCAAGACAACTAGCTGAACAAGAGTTAATTACTTTTGGGGAATATATTTCTTTGCAGACTTGCTCAGCATATGACTCCTTGTAGTCATCATGTTGGATATTGAGTTCATAAACAATATGATAAATAGTCAGTCTAATGAAGTACATATAATCCCTCTAAAAGCCCATGGAAATAGAACAGCATGACATGACAGACTAAATGTACCAAAGACCAGAAGAAGATCAAAGTATGATCTTTAACAGTTATTATTCATAGCTGATGGATAAAAAGTGGTCAGGACAGGAGCTTCCGTGATCAAGAATTGCCCCAAAACAGTAGACTCCCTCCCTGACCTATATTTTAAATTGTAATTATATTCCATCAAAAGATTGAATCAGAAACCTGAGATAATTTAAGTAATCTCTCTGCTTACATTTATTGGGAAAAGTGTGTTTACCTGTGATGTGTATCTCTAATTATTTTTCTGAAACTGAAAAATTTACTAAAAGAATAATTGTATGCAGGCTTTGATGCAAGAAACTGTTGCAATTTTTGCATTGCCTACTATTACTATTGCTTCCTGTGATGATCATACCCACTAGGGGCAAGGGCCTGAGATGAAAGAATAAAAGTTTTCTGTGTTTTCTCATTCTGAAGAGTCACTGACATGTCTGATGATTTCTCTTTTGGCCTGTAACCATCCTCATTTCTCATAGGACACCTTACTTGTCCAGACTAAAAAAATCAAGTGAATTATAGTGTGGCCCCTGACTACATCCTTCACCATTAAATGATATATCTCACTTGAAGTCAATCAGTGTTCCTTGTACCTTCTGTTGAGGCTTATTTTGCCAGCTTTCTCCATTTCCAATGCTTCACAGCCGAGTAATGGCTGAGTGGATGACCTGAGATTTTGGTAAGCGATTGCTTATTTATGCAAGGCACACACATACCTTTCAAGGAAACAGGAGCATTTTGGACAGATCAGTGACTGACAGTCAATGATAGAGGACACAATAATTCATTGTTAACTCCTGGTTGTTGTTAGTTGCAAAGTCATGTCCGACCCATCACAGCCCCATGGACAACGTTCTTCCAGGCCTTCCTGTTCTCTACCATCCTCTGGAGTCCATTTAAGCTCATGCCTACTACTTCAGTGACTCCATCCAGCCACCTCATTCTCTGTCGTCCCCTTCTTCTTTTGCCCTCAATCTTTTCCAGCATTAGGCTCTTCTCCAGTGAGTCCTTCCTTATTATGTGGCCAAAGTATTTGGGTTTCATCTTCAGGATTTGGCCTTCTAAAGAGCAGTCAGGGTTGATCTCCTCTGGGACTGACCAGTTTGATCACCTTGCAGTCCAAGGGACTCGCAGGAGTCTTCTCCAGCACCATTTATTTTATTTTATTTATTTATTTGTCAAACATGTATAGGATAGTAGTAGTTTGTATAAACATAACATAAGTAAAAAGTAATGATAAAAGAGGACAATAGGACAGTAGGACAGGGACAGTAGGCACAGTGGTGCGCTTATGCACTCCCCTTACAGACCTCTTAGAAACGGGGAGAGGTCGACTGTAGACAGTCTAAGGTTAAAGTTTTTGGGGTTTGGGGAAGAAACCACAGAGTCAGGTAGTGCATTCCAGGCATTGGTCACTCTATTGCTGAAGTCGTATTTTCTGCAGTTGAGTTTGGAGCGGTTTACATTTAGTTTGAATCTATTACGTGCTCGTGTATTGCTGCGGTTGAAGCTAAAGTAGTCATTAACTGGAAGGACATTTTGGTATATGATTTTATGAACTACATTTAGATCAGATCGGAGGCGATGTAGTTGTAAATTGTCTAATCCTAGTATTTCAAGTCTGGTACAATAAGGTATTTTGTTGTGAGCGGAGGATTGAAGGACTCTTCTTGTGAAATATTTCTGGACTCTCTTGATTGTATTTATGTCTGATATGCAGAGTGGGTTCCAGACAGGTGAGCTGTATTCCAGAATTGGTCTAACAAATGTTTTGTATGCTTTGGTTAGCAGTGTAATATTGCCAGAGAAGAAGCTACGCAAGATTAGATTAACAATTCTTAGTGCCGTTTTGGCAATGTTGTTACAGTGGGCTCTAGTGCTTAGGTTGTTGGATATGAGTACTCCAAAATATTATTATTATTATTATTATTATTATTATTATTATTATTATTATTATTATTATTATTATTATTATTATTATTATTATTATTATTATTATTATTATTATTATTATTATTATTATACAATTGTATCACAGCGGCCAGTTGTTTCGCCGGATTTGGCATTGATTACTAGTCGAGCCCCACCCAGGGGCCTAGGAAGTCGTAATGTATTTTCGAAGTATATGTGCGGAACCGAGCAGTGCGGCTTTCTGCATTTGACTGATGGTGATTTTGTCAATTTTGAGCTGTTTTAAATGTAATTCCAGTGCTTTTGGGATAGCACCCAGTGTTCCAATCACTACTGGAATTACCACTGCTGGTTTGTGCCATAATCGTTGGATTTCAATTTTTAAGTCCTGGTATTTTGCAATTTTTTCGTGTTCCTTTTCATCGACCTTGCTATCTCCTGGTATTGCAATGTCAATTATAGTCACCTTGTTGTTCTCGACCAACGTGATGTCTGGTGTATTATGCGCCAGTACCTTGTCTGTTTGTATACGAAAATCCCACAAGATCTTGACCATCTGATTTTCAGTGACTTTTTCAGGCTTGTGTTCCCACCAGTTTGTAGCAGTATGGATGTTATAATTTTTGCATAAATTCCAGTGGATCATTTGTGCAACAGAGTTGTGTCGTAATTTGTAATCAGTCTGTGCGATTTTCTTGCAGCAGCTGAGCACATGGGCTACAGTTTCATCAGCTTCCTTGCATAATCTGCATTTAGCATCATTTGAAGATTTATCAATTTTGGCCTTTATGGCATTTGTACGAATTGCCTGTTCTTGTGCGGCCAGGATCAATGATTCTGTTTCTTTCTTTAAAGTACCAGATGTTAACCATAACCAAGTTATTATTATTATTATTATTATTATTATTATTATTATTATTATTATTATTATTATTATTATTATTATTATTATTATTATTATTATTATTATTATTATTATTATTATTATTATTATTATTATTATTATTATTATTATTATTATTAACCATAGTTCAAAAGCCTCAATTCTTTGGCGCTCAGCCTTCCTTAAGGTCCAACTTTCACAGCCATACATTGCAACTGTGAAAACCATAGCCTTGACTATATGCACTTTTGTTGGTAGGGTGATGTCTCTGCTTTTTAGAATGCTGTCTAGGTTTGCCATAGCTTTCTTTTAATTTCTTGGCTGTAGTCCCCATCTGTGGTGATCTTGGAGCCCAGGAAAATAAACCTGTCACTACCTCCATTTCTTCCCCATCTATTTGCCAGGAATTGAGAGGGCCAGATGCCATGATCTTAGCTTTCTAAATGTTGAGTTTCAAGCCAACTTTTGCACTCTCCTTCTTTACATGCATCAAGAGGTTCTTTAGTTACTCTTCACTTTCTGCCATTAGAGTGGTATCATCTGCATATCTGAGGTTGTTGATATTCTTCCCGGCAATCTTAATTCCAACTTGTGATTCATCTAACCCCGCCTTTCTCATGATGTGCTCTGCATATAAGTTAAATAGGCAGGGCGACAGTATACAGCCTTGCCAAACTCCTTTCCCAATTTTGAACCAATCAGTCATTCCGTGTCCAGTTGCTTCTTGACCTGCATATAGGTTTCTCAAGAGACAAATAAGATGGTCTGGTACTCCCATCTCTTTAAGAACTTGCCACAATTTGTTGTGATCCACACAATCAAAGGCTTTAGCACAGTCAATGAAGCAGAAGTAGATGTTTTTCTGGAACTCCCTAGCTTTCTCCATGATCCAGCATATGTTGGCAAATTCATCTCTAGTTCCTCTGCCTCTTCAAAATGCTGCCTGTACTTCTGGTAGTTCTTGATCCGCATACTGCTGGAGCCTAGCTTGTTAACTCCTAGCTTTATTCATTATAATGTAGCAAAGCTTTGCTTACTCACATGAGCATATGCACATATGTCCCTTTCAGTCCTATATATGGTACTCACCATGCTCCACCAAAATAACTCCTCAAGATACCTGTGGGGAGCAAAGAGGTTAGGTCACTATCCAGGTGGTTGTATGTACACCCAGTTGTCCACTGCAGTCTGCTCCATCTGTCCCACCCCTCCCAATTCAGGGGACCTTCCCCCCAGCCCCCTCCACTGCTCACAGTAGACAGTAACCAGCACTATGAGGTGAAAGAGGTACTGATTGCCCAGTGGCATAGGGGACGGCTGCAGTACCTTATTCTATGGAAGGGGAATCCCATCTCTGAAGCATCATGGGTACCTGATAGTGACATATGAGCCCCCCAACTGGTCGCTAGATTTCATTGGAAGCACCCTGGGAAGCCAGGAGGGACTGTTCCTCTGCCTCCCTCCTCTCAGCGTGCTCTTTGTCTTCCAGATGTTGTCTCCATAATAGGGGGCCGCATGTCAGCTCCGGTGCGCCATCTGGCCCAGAACTGCCATTCGACCAGGGTGCCACCACTCAGAATCCGCCAGCCAGCTGCAAAGCCAGGATCCTCTGTTCGACGCTGCCCCACCATCCCGAGACTGCCTGCCACGCCGCCAAAGCCAGCACCCACCTCCCCAGCGCAGCGGCACCTCCAGAGATCGTCGGAACAGGCCTGCCACCCAGGAACATGTCAGGTGCCAGCTGCATGACCACCAAACAGCTGAGAGGCTGTCGCTCAGCAATGACATCATTGGGGAAGCCACAGAGTGAAGGTATCGGCTGAGAAGCAACCCGTGGCTCTCAGGCCGATACCTCAGGATCCAAAGGGATGGCTGGGCTAGCCAGAAGGCAGACGTTGGGCTGGAGGCATCACAAGATGAAAGACTAAGGAGGAGGGGCAATTGGCAAGCTAATGACTACTTTTTCTCACTTCCGGATCATGTGGGAGGGAGCCACGTGTGTGAGTGGGTGGGGCAGTGATTACTAGTTAAATGGTGGTGGGGAGCATAGGCAAGTATCCCTAACAAGAAATTCATTGTGTTTGTTTCCTGTGATTGTCAGTTTGTGCCAGAAGCGGAGTAAACAAGAATTAACAAACCAAGATTGCATTTGGAGTCTTTCCTGCCTTTTTGGAACCTGACACGGTTGCAGGAATTGGGTATGTCTAGTTTAATGAAAAGAAGGGCTAGGGGTGATGTCAGGGTTCCAAATATCATCTAAAATTAAATCAGAGTCTGAGGCAAATTCTTCCTCAAAGTTCCAATTTATTGACAGAGCCATGTTGGCACATCTGGGTGAATCCCGAATCTGAAGAGCTTTGGGGTTCACCACCCAGTTGAAAGTTCAAGCCCTTGTCCCCACTCCCCCAAGTCCATCATGTTGACCAATGTCCGACTGCTAGCCTGGCAGATCCACCCATCTCCTTCCGTGCAGGTGCAGGAGTGCGAAGACAAAGGATGACCTTGACTTTCTAGATAGAATTTGTTATGACTACATGCAAACAGCCCTCATGCAATCCCCCCTCCCAAGTTCCCACAGTAAAGCATGCATAATAAAATGGCATAAAGTGATATCTAAGGGGCTACCATCAAGAAGAGAGGGACAATCTATTCTCCAAAGCACCTGAAGGCAAGACAAGAAGCAATGGATGGAAACTAATCAAGGAGAGAATTTCCTGACAGAATAATTAATCACTGGGATCAGTTGTGTGTTCCAGGAGTTGTGTGTATGCCAACACTGGAAGTTTTTAAAAAGAGATTGGACAACCATTTGTCTGAAATGATATAGGGTTTCCTGCGTGAGCAGGGAGTTTATTAGAGAATTTTAATTCTCTGTTGAAGAAAATAAATCAGAACCTCTTACAGTCGACTGCATTTAGCAGATTCAAATAACTTCTTTATAATCATATTAAAATATTTACAGTACCATACATTCTTCTTTACAGCAAGTTCAGAGCAGACTTCTTTACAGACATCTCGTGGAGAGAGACATACATAATGGAGACAGACTGGAACCACACCCAGCCCCAAGCTTAATTCTTTGCACATACTCGGTAACACTTTACTCTCATTGGCTGACTGAGTTACCACATGACTATTCCAGCTCATGAATATTCCAACAGAGTTGGACTAGAAGACCTCCAAGGTCTCTTCCAACTCTGTTATTCTGTTATTCCCTGGAGGATAGGATAACAGAGCCTGATCATTCATGAAAACATTTGATGATTTTGACCAGGTTATCCGCTTTCTAAAATATACTATTGGTAGCTACATCAAAACTCCTGTGAGTGAATGAGATAAATCAATGAAGCTCTCCATACTCACTCTGAGTATATTAAAGAAATCATAAACAGTTTTTCAGTTTTTTGAAAGCTGGCCCTAGCTTTAGCAGCTCGGTCTCCAAAGGAAAAAATCAAAAGGTCTCATTTTCCTTGGAGAAGAACCACATTATCTCATTAATCATTGGGTTTACATCTCCACAATAGCTAGAATCCATCTGTGACTGAAAAGCCCCAAGTTTTCTTGGCTTTTCTATTTTAAAAGCAATTCAGGGCACAGAAATGGAAAGATTTTTACTTCAGACTCAGGAGATCCACCACCACTGAAAAATCAAGTGTCACTCAGTATTAAGCTACTTTATATGCTTTTAAGTCTATTCATAGCCCCAAAATGTTCTTTTATGCTGAATAATCCATTGCGCTATCTTTAAAGAAATATATAATGTACCATATGAAAATCCAGAGTAATTTTTTATGTGGCCGATCAAATGCACAGGAGACTGAACTATGAAACAATAAAACTTTCTTGCTCATACAACTGAATGGAGCCCTGGATTTCTGATCTGCCCTGACCTTAAGTTGAAAATACATTTGCTAAGGTAGACTGGAGCATGGGAACAATGCATTATATTCATTTTTTAAAAGGCTATTTATTTTCCACCCCTTGTGGGGATTAAACTCCTTTCCTTTTACCAATGCACTATAGATGAATGTTAGGCAAAACAGCAATGGAGTGAAAAATTAATGTTTCTATCTCTGTATTGGCTGCTTACAATGAGATTATTTTCCATAGCCACATCTTTGGAGCACCTTTTATCCTGTATGAGGAAAAAAAAACACCTGCCGTTGGGCTATTCTGCTTCTTTCCATAGAGTTGGGCAGGGAATAAGCATATATAAATGTTCCATTGCAACGCTTTCCACCCTTCCAGTTCATCCCTGCATGAATTTAAGTGGTATCAACTCTGCCAGGAACAAAATAAGAGCGAGCAAAAAAATAAAATAAAATTGGTTTTGGGGACTGAGAGGAGCCATTGTTTAAACTCTCAGAGAACCTAACTCTCTGCAGACCTTACTAAGTGCTTAGTTTATTTTGTCTCTAACTTAACATGTTTGACATCCATGCATTTCAATGTAGATTTTTAAGTGATGGAAAAATTAATCCATTTAAAAAAAATAGAGGTGAAACTATTAATGCAACATTTTTTTTCTTACCCCTTTGGGTAGTTTGTATTTGTTTCTCCAGTTCTTGTTCCTTTTGAGCCAAATAAAGCTCAATGTCAGATGGTCGTAGTAGCCAATGATTTATATCACTAACAGTAAAATAAAGAAGACTAAAAAGAAACAGCTAACCCATTTAAAACTATTTAGAGAAAAAGTATCAGCACTGCAGCTGTCAAGATCAATTTCACCGTGCCTATATTGAATGAACATTGCATGTTTCTTAAATGGTAAACAAGGAAATAAGCTTACCACACAAACTCTAAACAACAGGGAATTCACCTTAGAGCATGTTTACTAAATAGACACACCGTGCAACCTCTACTAGAGAAATCCAAAAACAATTTTTACAGGTCAGTATTTATCCAATTATTTGAACGGGAAAACAAAAAGGCACGCAGAAATTCAGCTAAACTGCTTCATCCTACACGGGGTCTACATATTTGTTCTGGTCCCATTTGTGTGGCATTGTCACATGGGGTGGGTTTCATCACAATGATACGTGTGGACCTCATTTACACACTGGATCATATGTGAAACAATCTTTGAACTGTCCTCTGCAGAAATGAATTCAATTCCCTTTTCCTCAACTATAAACCTTCAGCTGTTACCTTGTACCAATCTGTGTCTCACCCAAAGCAGTTCTTAGAAGCCAGGTTTCTTTAAAAGTAGTTTGAATGAAAAATAGGTGTACCATAATAAAATGTTGGAGAATCTTCTTCCAAATGAAGGAACATTTTTTTAAAAAACAAAGATTTTTTTTTACACATTAGAGGCTACTTTGAAATAAATATTTCAGTTTGGTTGAAAGAAATCTGCATACATTCAGAAGCGCTTAAATCAGATTTTTTTTTTTGAAACAGGAAAGTGACAATTCCTTCACAAATATTCCAAATCTATCCTCAAGACTGTTTTAGAGGGGGGAGTAGGGCGGCATATAAGAGCAAATAAAAATAAATAAAAAATCGGGGAAACCCCGTTCAAAGAATGGCTCGGTATTTGACACAATCAAATAATTTGATATTTTGCACTCAAATGTTATTCTGTTCAAACATTATTCCAAGAGGTATTTCAGTATTCAGGATTTTCCCATATTTGTGTTATTACACTGATAGAAAATACTGTGAGAAAAAAGTGGTCAGGGAGCTCTTTCATAATTTTTCTTCCCCAGGGTCTCTCAAAGCTGTTAAAATTCCCTGTGGTGTCTAATTTATGTTCTCTCCTTGGAAATGTGACTTGCACAAATGCAGTTGATAATGTCAAATATCCAAGAGCACATTTTGTTTTCTTTAAAGGAATTTTGGAAAACACATTTTAGGTCTGCATTTCTTCAAGGATCATCTGCTGGGGGCCTCCTCATGTGCGTAGGCAGGAATAGTTGGGACCAGAATCAAAATTGAATGAAAGCACTCATTTCTGTTCTCATTACTCTTTGTTATCATTACGTTGCCTTTCCCTCACATAGCAAATTGCAGGAAAAGGACTGAGCTCTTGCAGAGATAGCAATAGCAATAGCACTTAGAGTTATATACCGCTTTATAGTGCTTTATAGCCCTCTCTAAGCTGTTTACAGAGTCAACATATTGTCCCTAACAATCTGGGTCCTCGTTTTGCCAACTTTGGAAGGATGAAGGATGAATGAACATTGAGCGGGTCAGGATGGAACTGCTAGCAGTCAGCAGAATTTGCCTGCAATGCTGCATTCTAACCACTGCGCCACCATGGCTCTTTCAATAAAGATAAAGATAAAGATGGAGATGGAGATGGAAATGGAAATGGAGATGATAAGGAGATGATTAAGGAGATGATAAGGAGATAAGGAGATAAGGAGATAAAGATAAATTGAAAAAAAAAAGTAAGATTCCTGATATTGGCTTTCAGGGATGGCTTTCAGGGAAAGCTGTTGGCTTTCAGGGAATCTTACCCATATTTGAAAAGGTAATTTTATCTGCTCATCAAACCATGACTGCATATTCCTGTAGCATAGATTTTATTATAGTTTGTAACATTAGCCAACAGTTGTTTATTATTTTTCCACTCTGTAGTTTTAGAAATCTCTGCAGTATTGTTTAAAATGTGACATATATAGATAATTTCCTACTTTTCTATTCTTTTTTGTTGATTTTGTCTTGAGATTGTTCATGTTATTTCCTGGTTGGGTTGTTTGTTTGATTTTGGACATGTAATTTTTCTCATTCTTTCTGTAAAACTTCTTAAGAAATAAATAACAATAAAAAAATTAAAAGATATCGGAACACTTCTGCAATAAATCTTTACACGTCATGTCTTGTTTGTTCACATTTAAGAAGCATTGAAATGCTATCACATCACAATTATGGAAATAAAACTACTATGCTTAGGTTTAGAGAAATAGGTAACTGTTATATATATATATGAGAAGCATATTATCGTGGATGAGTAAATTTTGGGCCCAGTCCATTACTTCAACTCTATGATGAGGGTAGACAGTATGATATAATGGATAAATTGTGAGGTTGGGAATGAAGAGTCTCAAAAATCTAGGTTCAGATTGTAGAAGTTTATTAGCTGATGGTGCTAGGAGCTGTCTTGTGGTTCAATTGGTTGCTGGGGGATAAAATGAGGATATTTTATGCAATTACCTTGAGTTCTTGCAAGAAACATGAGATGGAAACCCAATAAGTAAGCAAGAAAGTTAATGAATTTTAGGCAGCTATCCTAATTTTCTTCTCTCTCTCTCCCCTCCCCCCTCCCTCCCTCCCTCCCTCCCTCTTTATCTTTATATCAAAATAATTATTTTTGTAACACCCCAGTTACAAAATGGGTTCTAACTCACTTTGCTGCCAGTTCGCTTCTTCCCGCACTGTGTGGCCGTGCCTCATGGGCATGCCCGCGCTTTGCACAGTGCTGAGAAAATCCAAATAAAATAAAATAAAAAGCAGAAAACAAGATGGCAATGCATGCGCAGTGCCGGAAAGTTGGCTTCTGCGCATGCGCAGAAGGAAAAAAACCCAGAATTTTTTAAAAAAAATTTAAAAAAAATTTAAAAAAATTCCAAAAAAGATGGCGGCGTCCACGGACCAGCACCGACCGAACCGGTTCTGTGACACCATCGTGACATCACCAGCGGGTTGCTACCAGTTCGGGCAAACTGGTCCGAACCGGGAGGAACCCACCTCTGACTCCAGTCCTGATACAACTATATGCACCACTAACTTAGTAAACACAAAGCAGCCTCCAAGGTATAAATTTCCTATAAATTGGAGCCAATTGGAAATTATTTTGCAGACTATTTCCTTTATTCCTATATGATAAATCATATGAATACAAATAATTGTGTGCTTAATTAGATCTAAAGATTTCTGCCATATTATATTAAATACATTAAGAGTATCTGATGGAGCAATAGTGGAATCCCTTATTAGCCTCCTAGGAAAGAAATACATATTTTTCATCTCACTTAAAGAACTATATGCACTTTCTCTCTTAATTGGATGCATTAATTCTCTGGAGGAGACAGCCAATTATAGTGAGCTCCGTGTCAACAGCAGCAACTGACTAATGGTGGTCATCTAGCTATGCAGACCTTGTTTAATATGCCTCTAGTAAAATAATTACTCATATAACAAACCCTGTCTTTTATTACTAATTGATAGGAGGATCATCTCTAAATTAATTTCAGCCATGCAATATTATGTTGAATATGAGTTACTCCTCATTAGACATTCTGGATGTTTAATTTTTGTTATAGATGTGTATGTACATACAGATACACACAGAGATAGAGACGATAGAGATAGTAGAGACAGAGACAGTGATAGAGACAGAGACAAGGATAGAGGTGATAGAGAGGTTGAGGTAGGAACAGGGACAGGGACAGGGATAGGAATAGGGATAAAGAAAGAGGGAGGGGGAGAGGGAGGGATAAGGATAGGAGTAGAGAAGAGGTGGGTTCCTGCCGGTGCAGTTAATAACTGTTGTTCGGCGCAGAGCCGAAGACGCTGCTGCCATTCGCGGCACGGGAGCTTTCCCCGGGGCGTTTTCCCCGCCCACATGGATGCCGCCGTTTGTGTTCTTTTGCCCTCTGCACATGCAGAACGCTTTGCGTATGCGCAGAGTGAAAAAGAACGCAAAGGCGGCGTCTATGTGGTCGAGGAAAGCGCCCGGGGAAAGCTCCCACGCTGCGAACGGCAGCAGCATCTTCGGCTCTGCACCGAACAACAGCTATTAACCGCACCGGCAAAAACAGGCAGGAACCCACCTCTGGAGTAGAGGTAGACGAAGAAGAGGTAGAGATAAAAGTAGAGGTAAAGGTAGAGATACAGATGGGGATAAAGAGAGAGGGAGAGATAGGGATAAGGATAGGAGTAGTTAGAGGAAGAAATAGAGGTAGAGGTACAGGTAAAGGTAAAGGTATATATAGGGAGAGGGTAAAGGGAGAGGTAGGGATAGGGATAGGAGTACAGGTAGAGGAAGGAGTACAGGTAGAAGTAGAAGAAGAGGTAAAAGTAAAGGTAAAGGTAGGGAGAGGGAGAGGGATAAATGGAGTGGGAAAAAGAGAGAGAGAGATAAGACAGAAACAGATTGAACTATGTTGGTTCAGAGTGGTCAAATAAACTCTAGCAAATATTTGTTCTCTCTGTTCCTGCTATTTCCCAATAGTTTTGGGAAATTATTGTAATTTCCAGTTTAATTTACACTCACCACAGTCCCTGCATCCAGATCTGAGCAAGCACACAGACCGTATACACAGAATAGCCTGATGTTTTACGTCAAACAACATCAAAACATTAACTGGCAAAGTCAGGAGAAAAAGCAAGCAAAAGACAGGAAAGAAGAGACATGAACAAGAGGCAAAACATAAAAAGAGCGGAGGACTTAATATCCACAAACTACATTTTCAATATGTCTTTATCAAAAATGCACAGAACATTGCAGACTACTGGAAATAATATTATCACTAATTAAGTTCCTTGGACTCTAACCCTTTCATGTATGAAACAGTAGCAGAAGAGAGATTTAGTAGAGGCAGTTAATTTATTTTATAATTTTATAATTTCTTTTCAGTACCTGCCTATTTTTTTTATTCCTGTCCAGTACTCTTGTGTTCATGCCTTTTCATGTTTTTTTTTCATATTTTGCCTTTCTTGTTCAAATATTTTCCTAATTTCCAGTTGCACTCTTCTCCCCTGTTATCAGACCTGTTAATTTTTATTATGATTATTTTTCTGTGGAATGTCTTCTCTAGAGCAGCAAATAGCTATTTGGTTTCTCAAACACGTCACTCTTTTTGGTTAAGAGATAAGTGCAGATATATTTTACATGAACATTATAAAGCAGCTTTCCCTTGCTTCATTTTGATTGGCATGGGATCACAAAAGGGAAAAATAAATTCCAACATTTAGCTGACTTGTTTGAATTCAAGCCTAGATTTTTTTTTCTTTTGCCCTGAAATAATAATCCTATTTTGATTCTCTTACTCTGTACCTTTGCAAGGAATGTTGGTCCCTAGCAAGGACAAACTTTCAATCCAATTTCTAAGTCCTTATCCGTTATTTTCTTAATAAGAGTTGGTCATCTCTGTGGCCAACTCTTTTGTGCCAGTTTGTATTATTATTCATGCATCCTTCTGTCCTGTTTGCTTTAGGTTGGACAAAATCCATCAGATAAGCTTCATTGTGTTTTCCTTTCAACATGACTTCTTTTGTAACAGCATAAATTTAAACAGAACTTTACACCCACTTTGCCTGAGATAATATACATTTATGTAATTTCCATCCATTTCAGGTACATAGTACGCTGCTTAAAATATAAAGTATTCCTAGTTTCATGATGATTTAGTTGTTGTTTCATCTTAATACTGTTCTTTCAGTATGAATCTATCAATATTCCCTCTGCTAAATTAACAATTCCTTGATAAGATTCTGCTTACCAGGCTTATAAATCCATCCGATACTTTGACTCAAGGTGCCACTATTCAGCAAAAATTGGGTTTTCCTTTCAGAATCATGTTCAAAGATTTGATTTACTGTAGCTCAGTAGAAGTTTGACTTTTCTTTTAGGTTATTTAATTTATTCTACTGTATAGGTTTTAACTTCATAAAATCTTCATTTTCATTTAATGTTTCCCAATCTATTACAGTAGTACATTTCTCCTTTTTGAAGGATCCCCTTCAACTGTATGTTTAAAGTGTCTCCAGTCAAGCAGTTACGTTCTCAAAAGATAAATTTCATTGTGAAGTTTGATTGTTTATTATATAATTTATAGCTTTCTTGTACTGATCTTAACAACAGTTCCTGGATGAAATTATCAGAAAGGTTCGTACAGGTTTGTTTTTGTGTCTCCTAAATAGACAAATACTTGGACTTCTCTATTCAGTTCCATTAAACTTCCATTTCAGATTTGCTTGTTTTCTGAACATTAAAATATTATTGCTCATTCCTGACTATACATACTGTATGTCTGTCTCAGTTCATCTCAGATCTCCTTCCCTGAAGTACTGTTTTGAATCAATGTTTGGTTCTTGAGTTTAACCTCAGCATTATTTCAGAATTAAGTAATCTATATTTTTTCATCCAACACATCCCAACTGGACATGTGTTCTCCCAAACATTGGAGAGGGACAGCTTTTCAAATAATGCTTCCATGTTCCAGATGCTATGCTCTTCATCTTCAAGTATGAGATTTTTCAATCCCAATGTTACTGCCATTTTCACAATGTGTGGGCTCTGAGTTCAATTACTTATTTAATAAATTCAGATGTTTTTGTGTTTGGGGTGCTTTAGGAATGCTGTAGAACCGTGATGGCGAACCTATGGCACGCGTGCCCAAAGTGGCATGCGGAGCCATATCGCCTGGCATGCATGGCGTCGGCTGTTTCTCTTCCGGGTTTCTGGTGCGCATGTGCATGCAATGATCAGTGCGGCAGTGCTGGAAACCAGAAATGCTGCTCTTCCATTTTCCAGTGTGAGCATTGCGCCGGCCAGCTGATCAGCGCATGCGTGGCAGTAACCAGAAGACTTGCTGGCCTGGAAGTAAATTTTTTGGTGCACGCATGCCCCTGGGCCACTCCTCTTCCTGATTGTGGCCCAGATGAGCGCGTGTGCACGCGAAGTGCTCCCTTTTCGGCACTTGGTTCGCCATCACTGCTGCAAAATGTTCAGTGTTTAGTCTTGATTCTCTGCTGAACCCATAACTTTTGGGGGATCTTTGGTGCTCATTGAGTTTGGTTATTTTCTTGCAGACATTTGATTACCATATTAGGTAACATCTTCAGTAGTAGAAAGAGTGAGGTTTGCTCTCTTTTTATATACTAATAGGTTTGCTCTCTTTTTATATACTATTGGTGTTGGTGAATGGGTTCATGGTGGTTCTTTGATTAGATTCTTGTTTATTGTTTGTTTTTTGTTTTTTGTTTGTCTGTCTGAACTGATACTTCCTTGATTGGGGTATTGTTTACTTCTTGATTGTTTATCTAATGTTAAACTTGGTGTTAATCTCTGCTTATCTGACTGTTGATTGCTGGTGGTCTTTTTCTTTCCTTATAGTTTGTTTCCAGTTTAGTTTTTACCCAATTAAAATAGCACCCTATTGTCAAAACCTCAAGGTAAACCAGACTAGGAAACAATGTGACTTTAATTATAAAATTATAGTAACAGACTCTTGCAAATCTGAATGCACTTTTCTCCTGCCTCTTTATGTGAACTAGAGAGATGTCTGAGTCATTTATTTACATTACATTCTTGCCAGGGGTGAAATCCATCAGGTTCTGGCAGGTTCTGACAGGTCCTTGAGAACCGGTAGTGGAAATTTTGAGTAGTTCAAGATAACTGGCAGTGGAAATTTTGAGAAATTCAGAGAACTGGCAAATACCACCTCTGGCTGGCCCCAGAGTGGGGTGGGAATGGAGATTTTGCAATAACCTTCCCCCAGGAGTGGGAGGGGAATGGGGATTTTGCAGCATCCTTCCCCTGCCACGCCCACCAAGACATGCCCACCAAGCCACACCATGCCCACCAAGACATGCCCAAAGAACTGGTAGTAAAAAAATTTGGATTTCACCACTGATTCTTGCCCTTTTATCTAACCATTGCCTTGGGGGAAGCTTTTCTCCTATTCCTCAATGTCATTCCCTCTGTCTTCTACCTCTATGTTCACATCAGAACAAAACGTGTATCACTGCTAGAAAAAATATAGCTTACTTTTTTATTAAGTATAAGCAAAATTTGGAGCAATTAATTGATAAAAATGGGATTAAAGGAATACAAAAACAGGGAGTAAGGGACATAAATGACAGGCAATAATTTGTGTTATCTATATCTATCAAAAAGCACAGAAATGTCCAGAACCACGGGAAAAAATATTATGGATAATTCACATGTCCCAAGGAGAGTAGCCTTTGATTGTTTGGGGTTTGATCCTTTTTATATACACAGCAGTAGCAAAATAGAAATGGAAAGTAAGATAGAATGTGATCCTTCTTCTATTGTGCAGGAGGAAAGGAAAAAAAATTCATAGATGGTGCTTATGTATCCAATATACAAATTTCTGAAATATTTTTATTTCAGACTGAGATTTTTATTTTCTTGCTTTCTTTGCTATATTTTATAGTTTCTTTTTTGACAAATTTCCTGCCTGAAAAGGACAGGAAGATATTTTGTCCCCCATTCATAAATAGAAGTTTTCAGAAATATCTTAGTACAATAAAAGTTAATTTAGCACACAAGATGCTGCTCTGTTCCCTAAGGCAGTCATCACATTATGCTTAACTATCGTTAGTCAAATGTCATTATTTATGTACGTATGTATGTATTTATTTGTACGTCAAATTTATATGGCTGCCTATTGTACAAAAAGTGACTCTGGGAAATATACAAGTAATAAAACAAATATGTAGAAACAATCATTATAAAAATATTTTAAAAAACTTAAGCATAAAAAAGACTTAATATTAACCACAGCAGTGGTGCTGATAATGGCAAGTTATCACCAGTCACCCCCTGGGACCCTCAGGCCTGATGACATAGCCAGGTTTTAAGGGACTTTCAGAACATTAATAGGGATGAAGCTAACCTCACTTCAGGTGAGAGAATGTCCCAGAAGGTGGGTAAAGAAGCCCGCCTCCTGCAACCCACCAAGTATAGTTCCCTAATTGATGGGACTCAAAGCATGCCCTGTTTGCCATTGTCTCTTGGTTTGTTTGTAAGGGTCTTTTTGCATAAACAGCTCAGAAGCCATTTAAGTCAAGGCTTTGAAGGGCGATATTAGGACCAACTGAATGGGATTTTTCTATGTGGAAGAGAAGAGAAGAAGAGAAGAGAAGACGAGAGGAGAGGAGAGGAGATGAGAGGAGAGGAGAAACTTTCAAAACCCAGTGAAGTGTTACTTATCTCAACCCAAACAAGCAGGAGAAATACCACCTTTGTAGTGTGAGAGAAGTAACTTATTAAAAATGATAGAACTACACCCCCCCCCAAGTATTATAAGTATTTTACAATGCCAGAAATGGCATATTAGCTGAGGAAAAACTGAATTCTTTTCAGCATAGAATTATGCAAAAGAAGAAAAAATCAATATTATCTGGAAGGTCAACAGATTTTATATTAAGAGACCAATCTGATGATACTCTAATTGAGTCAAACAGAAACTTTAAGCCTGACCTATGTAGTAAACTACTTGCAAGACTGATATCTAAGGACAGGGACAAAAGATCCTCATATTAAGACATTGCTGATTGATATGTTTTATACCAATTAGCTTTTATTAGCAAAGCCAACCAAGTTTTATGACCATGCAAGAACTCAAATAAATGTTGCAATGTATCTATCACAGTCAGCATAGGGTGTTGAATAGTCAACATGCAAGAATGTGGACAAACAAATGCTAACATTTTCAGAATGGACCCAGAAAGTTTGTAGATGTATATGAATGTCACCTTTCATAAAAAAAATATTAGCGTCTATAATAATTGCACCTAGATAGATTAATAGTTTTTTTCCTTATTCTGCTCTTCTAAAAATCTATGGGCTATCTGAGGAAAGGATTCTAAAAGAGCTAAAATGAAATTATGAGGCAGAAATTTAAAAATGGTTCTTTCCACATTAAATGGGAAAAAAAAGTTGAGCCATGAAAATCTGCACTGCATTAGTTTCAATGCAGTTAAGCGATAACAGCATATTTAATATGCTTCAAGACCCAGAAAATAAGTTGGGTGAAGTGTACACAGATGTCAACTTCTGTGTAGAAAGCATCTTCTTTCTCCCTCTTCTTTCTGCCTGAACAAATTACTTGGATTAGTAATTTGCTGTCATTTCTCTTCTGTTTCCTGTCAAAACATTCCTCAGTTGTTATTCAATTTATTCTGGATGCACCAATTATGCATGTTTGATGTCCTTATATTTCCTTCCTTTCCTTCTATTAGCCCGGGCTATCCTGAACATCTTAACTTCACAACTGACTTAAATGTAGTTGAAAAAGCATAATCATCATAGTGGAAGACGTAAGTAGAACATATGTCATGACACTTCAAAGAAGTAATGCATTATTTCTGACACTCTAAACAGTCTGCATATGCTAGCATGATTAATCGTAGTGTCCCTGCAGTGAAAACGGGCATCTCCCTCGCTCTCTTTCATTAGCTAATGTTGTTGATTTATGTACACACTGTACTTTACATTTTGACGTAAATCCACACATTAATTAGCTAAACTTTGCTACATGACAGAGAGGAAAGCAGGTTTCTTAGGTTTGGGAAAATCTCATTTTCCATGAAATACAAAGATTGAAGAAAGCAAAAATAGACTCTGGAAAAAATTACTTTCCTCATCATATGCCTCATCTGAAACTCACACAAAATATAACTTTCATATTAATTACAAAAATGTATTTTTCATTTCAAAAAATATGCAGTTCACTATTGTTATAAACTAGCCGTAAAACAAAATCTAACAATCAGTGAAACCAAACAGAAATGTTTAAAATACAAAAATCACAGTGTAAGCATAGGCTTCTATTGAGGACTGAGTTCCATTGATTTCAGTGAAGTTAATTAGACTGAAGATCCAGGAAAATAAAAACCAAAGTTAAACCACACACAGTGAGGAATTGAACACAGTTTTAAATATAGGGATACTTTCTGGAAAACTAGATTTTTAGCTGAATATGGGAAGATATTCCCAGATTGAGTGATTTTCAAAAAACAAAGTTTCACTTATATCTCCAGAATATCTCTTAACAGCAGGATGTCCTGTTAACAGCAGGGTTTCCTGCCTAAGCAAGGGGTTGGACTAGAAGACCTCCAAGGTCCCTTCCAACTCTGTTGTTGTTGTTGTTGTTGTTGTTGTTGTTGTTGTTGTTGTTGTTGTTGTTGTTGTTGTTGTTGTTGTTATTATTATTATTATTATTATTATTATTATTATTATTATTATTATTATTATTGTAGGAATCATAAGTGGTTGAGGGCAACTACATTTATTGAATTGCAGAATGGAAAAATCTCTTGAAAGTCCTTTTTTAAGAACGTGGGAGAATAACCAAAGAACTTCAGTGAAAGGTAAGGAAAAGTGATAGAATTGGTAATGGTGATTCTGTACCTATTGTGTTGCAACACTTAATTGCAACATACTCAATCAGGCTAAAATGTACAATTTTACAGAAATTTACCTATGAATAAACACTGATGAGATTTCACTTCTAAATTAATATGTATCATATAGTGTTTTGCAGGCAATAACCACTACTTGTTTCTTCTGTCCAGAAATACATTAGCCAGAGTAAAATGGATCAAATGGCAGTGTAATGAGTTCTGGAAAAATTATACAGACTTAGGCCATTGCAGCATAGCCCTAGTTAATAGCTAATGGCTAATAGCTAATGACTCCCATCTTTAAATCAGCCCCATACAAGTTCTGAAATAATGAACTATTCCTGATATATGTAAGGAATTATTAACCTTGGCCATATATAACTTCTACAGAAATGCAAATAGCCTTTGAATCTAATCACAGAAGAATTTGTTTCCCCCTAAGGTATTCTGAAATTTCATATGAAGTGTTATTTTAAGAAGCCCCTAAACTGCCTCACTTACTACCAGATTGTCTACATTCAGGAAGAGCAAATTATTATATGCTCCCCCAGAGCGGCTCTCCTGAGCAAGATGAGATGAAGCAAATCCACAAACTAATCAAGCTATCAAGAAAATGGCGTATTGTAAAAGTGAAAAATCTCCATTTGCTTCAAAATGAAGCCAGAATCTACACCAAGTAAGGATTTCTCAGCTTCATCCAATCTGTTAACTCATTGGACTAAGCCATAATTCATGAAGAAAACCATACCACTGAGTTGATACTAACCAGCGGTGGGTTGCTCCCGGTTCGGCCCGGTTCTAAGAACCGGTAGCGCCGGTGACTGGAGGCTCTGCCCACCCATCCGGGACACTTCTGCGCATGCGCAGAAGCATCACACGTGCAAGCGCGCACATGAACCAGGAATAAAGGGTTTTAGAACCCACTACTGATACTAACCCTAAGTCATGGTTTACAGTCCACCATGATGAGATACACACACACATTGGATTATCAAAGCCAAATCAGTCAATTTATCCCAAACTTTTTGTTCTGGTGGCTTCAGTTCAGTTAAGATTTTTTATCTCTCTCCTCGAGAAGATTTGAGGGATTTGGACGCTCTTTGACTTGGAGTCTAGCACACTATTGCTGCCTCTTCAGTCTCTATCTGTTCCTTGCCTGAACAGGTACTGGAGAATTTGCGAAAGATGACTCCCAAAGGGATATAGCTTATAGGGTGTTGTTTCTGGGGTTCTAGGGTGGGAGGTCCCCAGCTCAAGTTGAAATGCTCTATTCCACCTTACATAGCTGTGGGTTTAGCAGCTTCAGAACTTATAAGAGAGAGCTCCCCTTTGCACCAATTACAAAGGATACAATTTCTGGCTCCTATCTTTAAAAATGTACATGCACATATACTTGCAACTGATTGGAACCTACTTGCACACATGAATTCTGAATGGAATTTTTTTTTCATAACTTCTTAATTGATGAGATAGGTCAGCATTTTCTATTGGCATAACTGGATCTGGATACGTAAGTAAGTAAATGGAAAGAAGTTTCTAAATTCAAACACTAGTTGCTTCTAAAGTGTTGGGTCTATGTCCATCAGTGGATAGTTGCAAATTGTTACTTAGAAAATGGATCTTTGAATGCCTTATTACAGAGAACCAGAAATGAATGATGGTTGACATCTTCAATCCATAATAGCCCAGAGGTTCCATGCATGCTGCTCCAAAAAAAGTTTTTGTAATCTCCAGGGAATAAGTACAAGACCAGGTATAATGAGTCTGAAATGGACAGACCAATGCTATGCTTCTCATTAGGGATTAACTGGTTCCTTTTGCCGAATATATGCAACCATTTAGATTGATATTGATTTTCCCTAAGTGCACATTTTCAAAGAGATGAATGTAATTGCTTAGCAACTTTAACATTAGCCCTGGTGCTTTAAAGAAATGGAGAGTGGAAGAGAGAAGAGGAGGGGAAAGCAGAGAGCCAGAACTCACTAAGGGGCATTATAACCTTTAAAACTAATCATCCCTCACCCCCCGACCCCCCCCCACACAGGCACAGTTTCTCAAGTTTTCAAAAAAGAACCAGCAAAGAAATATAACTCAATTTTCTTGAGGATATGCTGCACTTGGAAAGAGCCCTCCAGCCCAAGTAAACCTTCCCCCCCCCATAGAACCAGGAAACATTAGGCATAGCGTATTGTGTGGATAACACAGAATTTATTCTTTACTGTATATGAATATGGGGAGTATCTGTGATATTGATTGCTCATTCCTTTGTTGTACTCCTTACCTATTGCTTGGCAGACACTGTATGGAAGGTTTATCAAAATAAATCTCTATGGCCTTCAGCATTAAAAGAAAACCCTACATGTTCTTATTTTCATTCTTAGTAAATCTGTTTTGTTAGTCAATCTTAGTAAATCTGTCTACCGTAAATGTGAGGACACTCCAGGTTCTTTCTCTAATGTCATCTATCAGGAGCTAGGTGGAGTATCGTTGGGGCCCATATTCTATGGGGTACCATCTGCTCCATAGAATAACTGTCCCCTATCCCCGAGATCCAAAGGACTTTTATCTTTTAGGAAGGCTATGAAGAACTGGTTCCCTGCCTCCCCTGAGCATTAGGTGAGGATGGGAGTTGAGTCCAGCAAATGTAGAGTTGGTCTGATGATGTTAAGGCACCATGGTGAGAAGTCTGATGTTTTTTTGTACAATGTGGGGTCATGTTTTAAAATGTTTACATTTTTATTGGTTATTATTGTGAGATACCCAGTTGTTGGTAGCCATACAGTAATACAATAATTATAGTATATAAAATGACTGACCAAGAGGTAGGTAGGTAGATAGATGGATAGACAGGTTGGTAGTAGGGTAGATGATAGATAGATAGACAGACAGACAGACAGATTGATAGAAAGATAGAAAGATAGAAAGATAGAAGGATAGAAGGATAGAAAGATAGTAGATAGTAGATAGAAAGATAGATAGATAGATAGATAGATAGATAGATAGATAGATAGATAGATAGATAGATAGATAGATAGATAGATAGATAGATAGATAGAAATATATTATATCCAGAAAACAGTTTCTCAAAGAAGCAATTACCAGCCAGTTGTAGCTCAATACACAATTTTAAAATTTGCATTTCCACCACATCTAGAAAGTGCCAGGCTAGGAAAAAATGAGCTATGTTTTATTTCCTTTTTTCCTTCTTAGCATCTAACCATAAATTTCCCTTTCTTTCTTTCACAGTTTTTCTTTGATGCAAAAAGTTTTCTCCTAATGGGAGTTAAACAGATCTTATTTCTATACAACTGCAGTGCAAGGTGTGATTTCCCCCCATGTTACTTTTATTCCTAATGAACCCTGAAATAAAGTGAGACTTCTCAGTTATCCTGCTGTAATAAGGAGATTCTACATCATGTAACTGGGTTCTCACATTCATTTAGGCCAAAACTAGACAAGTCACATTATGATTCATCACAACCCAACCATTCATTCATACAAAAGTTTCAGTGAAGTCCATGAATCAAAATTAAAAGCTGGGGAAAAAATTCATCGCTTTGGAATGTCTTCCCTAGAAAACACTGATTTACTCCCTTTTTATTGAACGTTGGGAAACTAGAAATAGTTATTAAGTAAATTTGCTGTTGCTGCTGACTTCAAATCATTTTCATTTAGGGTTTAATAAGTCCCCATGTTTAGATTTTTAAAAATTAATTTTTAAAAATTAATTAATTTTTATCTTACTTTAACAATTAAGATAATTATAAAAGTGGCATATTTCAAAGGAAGGCCAGATCAACATATTAGAGGCTTTGAATGAACAAAAATTCAAGTACAATCTGTAAGCATCTGACCTTCTGCTCTTTGGCCTCCCAGATCCATCCATTTTGCTTTGTTAACTGGTGTGACCATCATGTCAGTTATTTTCTAAATGGAAAAGTGCTCCCCACCCATGGCAATTATAGAAGAATTAGCAAGCTGTCTGGTTTCGAATCTGTAAATAGATCAAAAATGTTAGAGTTTTAACAACAGATGATAAAAGCAATGCCCTATCTCTTTCTCGTTTATATAAATATCTGATGCTATTTCTAATGAAATATATAATCTAAATCTGTTTTTCCAGCACATTAAAAAAAACATGTTAACTTTCTAATAGCATTGCTCTCTAAATGCATTTAAAATCTAGCCATTATGTGCCCAAGAATTGATGTAGATTATTATCCTCAAAATAGCACTGGTTAAGATGAATAAAAAGTGGGGTTTAATATCAAAACTGTTAGTGTGCAAAAACAAATGAGTATTTTTGCCTCATTAATGTTTAAAGCATAATTTTATTCTCGTTTGTGCTGGAAGAATTAAAAAAATAAAAGCAGAAACTGTCATTCTCCATCTCTCATAAATTAAATCATTAAAAACTGTAGTTACTAAAAGGAATTATAAACACTCTTTTTCATTATCCCTATGTAATATGAAATCATGGAGAAATTTTAACTAGCCAACAGGAACGTGCTGTTCTTTTCATGATGATGTTATTTTGAAATATGAAGTTCGAGTTTGTTTGGATATTTTTTTTGAGAATCACTCATGAATTTTGTTCAACATGGGAGACAAATAATATGGAAAACAGCTGCACAGGAAGTTAGCAGTGACACCACTTTTAAGGACTATAATTATAAACTTTGCCCATTGAACTTATAAATGTCTTTGGTCTCAGTGTGATTTGTCTTCTGCAAGCTGGGTATGGTAGTTTTTTTCCCTTCTGTAATGGCAAAATAATATTGCACACATAAGTTGACAGATGGAAAAGCAAGGCAGAACTATTTCTCATCCATCTTCTCTTGCCTGAGAAGGCTTTCTGTAATGTCTTGGAGACATGTCAAAGACTGAGGCACCATTATTTAGTACCAAATACTATCTTACACTTAGGATAACCTACATTTGGACAACTCAGTGAATTAAATCGTCCATACCAGATTGTTTTAACAACTACCAGTACTTATAAATCACCCTAAGTCTCCAATCTTACGGCTTCTACAAGAACATCTCAAAGGATACAGAAGAGAGCAGCTCTTCCACTTTAAGTCTTGAGAGATTGCTCTCCTTCAGAGAACTTTAGGAGGTTCCAGGAGGTACCTTCATAAAATGGCTGAAACGTTGGACATTGCTGAAGACAGTAAAAAGGTGGAAAGCTGGGGCAGATCAGGAGCAGGCTTGAATGAATGGTCCTTATCCTTCCGTCCATCCTTGGAAAGTATACAAGCTTTAGAGCTGTCATAAGAAATCCTACTCATTCCACTATGTGGGAAAGCAGAGAAGAATCTGATGAGGACATGAAAATGGGGGAAGGTTAGAAAGTGACTCTTTTCCATACCATCTATATGAGTGGAATAAACATATAATTTCTCCTTCCTTCCCTGTTCCTTGGAAGTGCTTAATTTTGGCTAGGCATTACCTTAATGTTTTTCTTAACTTAGTAAATAACTATCAGACAAGTCCTCCTATTCTCCATCAAGCACACTTCAAGTATCCTGTTTAGCCAAACCCTGCTGGGTAAGACACAGTGATCTAAAAACACGAAATCCAGCAAAAATAACAACTGTATACCAGTATTTATGACAGTGCATCATAAAACAGCCCATTCATCACAGGCAGTGTGGCAGTGCTGAGGAAGAGCTACGTAGAAAACACAAAATGGATGCACTGAAGCTGCTGAGATATTGCAGAGAAAGTGCTGCTGAAACTATATGGTGACATCAGGATCAGCCCCACTTTTAGGCCCAATGAAGGAAGCATTTGCCTCAAAGTTATAGATACTACAGGGCCACCACAGTAGCAATCCCTTAGATGCTGTTTCTCAGCTCTGCTTCCCTCACCACACACACACACACACACACACACACACACACACACACACACACACACACACACACACACACACACACCAGGAGCGGGTTCCTAATTTTTTTACTACCACTCTGTGGGCGTGGCTTATTTTGTGAGTGTGGCTTGCCAGCTATGTGACCAGGTGGGCGTGGCTTGCCAGCCATGTGACTGGGTGGGCGTGGCTTCTCGGACTGCTGAAGGGAGGGGGACTGAGATAGCTCCTGCCGCCCATTCCCCCTCCCCTCAGCAGCTCGAGAAGCCTCAAACGTGCGAAAATGCCTAGGATCATCACCGCGTGTTCGTGGCTTCTCGGACAGCTGAAGGGAGGGGAATGGAGATAGCTCCTGCCGCTCGTTCTTTCAGCGTCTCACGCGCTCCCTCAGCCATCCTCCCCTACTTGGACTCACTGTGGGGTAGGAAGGCAGCGCATTAGCAGTGCCGGAAACTCGGCTTCTGGGCATGCGCAGAAGAAAATTTAAAAAAAATTTTTTTTTAAAAATGGCAGCTCCCAGGCACCGGCAACCGACTGCACCGGTAATGTGATGTCACCAGCGGGCCGCTACCGGTGCTATAGAGTGGACCGCACTGGTAGGAACCCACCACTGACACACACCAATTGTTCCTCTTGACTAGAACATAGATCTGGGAGTACTATGAGGTCTATATTGATCTGCTTAAAGAGATCAACTATTTCCGATGCAGTGGAAGATATTGTGCCTTCTCCAGTTATGACTTAATCCAATCTAATCAGCTTCTCCCCATGGAAGGCAAAACAATGTTTCAGATGGTCCAGTGCTAGGAATGCATTTGCATATGTAGAAATGTCATAGAAATACTGTGGCAATAATCCTTGCTAGGCAGGTACAGTATAGGAATAGCCACCTGACAGATTACACTCACCTGTAATCACTATTGCCTTCTTCAGTTCCGTGGTACACAAAACACGGCACACTTGCCTGATGTACTCATTCCCTAACTTTTTACACAATCTGGGCCAACAATCATACATTACAGTCTCATCCATTCATACACTCGCATAGGATGGCTGGATTCCCATGAAAAAGAGAGAGAAAAATAGAATATATGAAAACCAGAAGTTTTCTTCTCTCTTTTTCACCAGTTACCAGATACTGAAAGGCATGATCTCCTCTCCCAAAGGTAAACAAAATGTTTGCTGATATATTTTCCCTGCTCTACCCATTCTGATTTTCTCAAAATTTCCAAGCTTATCTACTGTGAGATCTGCTATCTTCAGTACCTACAAGAAAAAAAAAGCTATGCCATCGAATAGCTCACTTGGTAGGAAACTGCAGAAGGAACACATGGTCTTCTTTGAAACAAGAGTTTAGGCCAAAACAACCCCCCACAAAAAAAACCACAGTTTTTCCAAAAGTTAAAACATAAAAATAAACCTGAAAAAAGGGCAACTATAACTACTGTATGTTCTAAGAGAAGCAGTTCTGGATAAAACCACCTAAATAATGGCCTGACAATTAATTACTGAAGAAGTAAGTTCAAAACAACCCCCTCCCCCAAAAACACCAGTTTTGTCAAAAGTAAGATAAATATGCAAAACAGGAAATTATAGCTACATGCTAAGAGATGCAGCTCTGGATAAAAACCCACTAAATATAAGATTAGATACTGAAGACATAAGTTCAAAACAAGCCCCCAACAAAAAAACTCAGTTTTGCCAAAAGTACGATAAACATGCAAAAAAGGAAACTACAACTATGTGCTAAGAAAAGCAGCTCTGGATAAAAAAAACCTTAATATGGCCTGAAGATTAGTTACTGAAGAAGTAAATCAACCATCCAGCATTCAAATAAGGGGAGGAATGGCCCACTCATCCTCCCAGCCCTTTTGCTTAACTTTAATAACAACAATCAGATCAGGAGCAAAGGAAAGATAATCTTCAGGATTCTGCCATACAGAAAGAAACAGCATACCTATTTGAATTAAGATCTCAAGAACTTTTACTTTCTTCCCCTTAAATATTCAATGAGACATTCTGGGATTGCAACTTCTTCCCAAAGCCTATGGATATTAATCAAAACCCTAAAGCAACTCTATTTTCCAGAAATAAGCTTTATACTAAACAGAGGTGTGTGAATGAAGTTTTATTACATTACTTAAAGAAACAGATGGAAGAAAATGTTTTCATCCCTTGTTTCAATAGAAATACTTTGCTGGAGGATGGGGTGGGAGGTGTCCTGAATGAAAGATTTCTGGCACAGGGAAGAAAGTGATTGGCATCTTTCCTTCTTCAAAGTTCCCCAAAATGAATTATTTTAGGATCCGTTTGGAGTTATTCTCTCTTCTCTCAAGGACCATTTGTGTTGTGCTTAGTTTCAGTTCTCCAAATAGGAGATTGAGGGCATCACTGGTTTTGAATGGGTATCTTCCTTCAATGGGTTTGAAGGTACTAATTACTCATTTTAAAATTTGTCCCCTTTCAGAACAACTTGGAAGTTCATTGTGAAATACACTTGGAACCATTGAGTCATAGAGTTTGAAAGGAACTTAGAGGCCACCTTCTTAGTTAAGATCCACGACAGCATCCCTGATGGATAAATGTTCCAGCAAAGGAAAAGTCACGTGGCAGCTTGTTCCACTGGCTGACAGCTCATACAGGAAGTAAAATGTTCCTGACATCAAACTTGAATTTCTCTGTACTTTTAACCCATAGTTTCTGGTCTTGCCCACTTTCTGTTTTTGTTTAGATTCTTTTGTGTTTAAATTTTTTTGTTGATCCCACAAACTTTCAACTCATTCTGTGTGTATGTGCTTAATGGGTTTACAATCACCTTTATTGAGTTTTGCATGTCATTGTTAATCAGCTCTTTCTATGCAGCTAAATTCCCACCCTGAACTGCCTCCTGTTGAAGGAGTTGCAGTTTTAAAAGTCCCTTAAAAAAACCTAGCTTGATTGCTTCTATATCTTGAAGTGGTTCAAATTGCAGGTCTTAAGTCTGAATGTCAGAGGCAGATATTATCACTTGCTAATGGCTGCACATTAGGCTAGACAGAAGCTGCTCTAGTAGAGCCCTCAAAGATTGACAGAAAGAAGAAATTCCTGAACATAGAACTGTGATTTATTCAAGGCAAGATTTAGAGGCTGAAATCTAGGTATTCTTCTCAGCAGAATAAACACAAAAGTGCCCAACTGCAACAGAGCTGCCTTTTGAAGTAAGCGAAGAAATCCACATTACAGCTGAAAAGCCTCCCTTATAAGAGTAGACTCTAGCATCACTTCAGTTTCCAAATGAAAGAAAAATCTAGAAGCTGCCTCCATGGTTGGAGATGCCTTTGGTCCTTCCGATCTAGTATTATTCACAGTGACAGGTAGCAGTTCTTCAAGGATGTGGGCAGGATTTTTTTTTCAATCCTTCATTTTTCCAAGAATTGAAACTGGGGCAAAGGATAGGCTTAGCCACTAAGCTATTGCACAACAGAGAAAAATGTACATTATATCCCAAACCTGGCTAGAGTCTGAATTTCTTGTAAACCACCGATATGGTGTTAGATTCCATACCAAAAGGACAGTCAATCCACCTAATCTTTCCAAATGAAACTTTGTGCCACACAGCTTCCTGTCTACATCTACTTCAATCACCCATAAATCCACAAATAATATGGGAAAGTCATTTTCTCGGCCTCAAAGAGCTGTAACCAAGGTCAAAAATAGATAATCATATCTTTCCTAAGTATAGTCAGGCTCACAGTGCAATCTCATAAACAGGCAAAACAAAGCAATATAATACAATAGCTCCAAAGCCAGAGATGGAAAACTTTGTTATTTCCCCTAGTTTTCTGATCTTACACAGCCTTACACTATGAACTTTTGAACTCAACAGGCCTTAGATTTGAGTAGATACTGTAAGCACATAACTTTACTACAGTATAACTGCCTACATTGCCAAGTTTTGGTTGATGGGTTGATTGTGTTATTCAATATACATCCTGTCGTTCTTTTGGTTCTAATATTCAAAGGGGTTATAAAAATAACAATTTTAAAATTCAGAGGATAAAACATAGCAATAACTCGATGCAATTAATAGTAAAATCAATCATTAAAATAAATTGCAAAAGAGCAGTGTTTTTGGCATCTTTCTAAATACTGGAGGAGACAGCCAAATGCTTCTCCTTAGAAAGCACATTTCATTTCCTGGGGATTAAGCAGGAGAAGGCCTTCTCCTTCACACCACCTTGTTGAGCCTCTATAGCCAGACAGTAATTTTCTTAAGGGCTTTTCCCATTGATCTAAGTAATCAGATAGGTCCATGGGAGAAGAGGTGATCCAGCAGATAAATAGACTCCATGTCATTTAGAACTTCAAAAGTCAACATCATCATCTTAATATGTGCCTAGTAGGCAAGTGACAGCCGGTACAGGCATCATATGATCCATCAGTCAGCAGCCTGGCTGAAGCATTCCCACCAATTGAGTTTCTGCAGTTTTTCAAAGAGAGTTTCACATAAATCCCACTACAATGATCAAGATGGGTTAAAGCCAAGACTGGAAATGTTGCAGTTTGCACACTAGCCATAACTGTGCAACCATACACCTCTCTACATCTGCTACATACAAATCCAGCTCATTACAGGTAGTCCTCAAGTTACGACCACAACTGAGCCCAAAATTTATTTTGCTAAGTGAGAAGTTGTTAAGTGAGTTTTGTCCCATTTTACGATCTTTCGTGCCACAGTTACTCAGTGAATCATTGCGGTTGTTAAGTTAGTAACACAGTTATTAAATGAATCTGGCTTCCCCATTGACTTTGCTTGTCAGAAAGTCATAAAAGGTGATGACATGACCCCGGGACACTGCAACTGCCATAAATATGAAACAGTTGCCAAGCATCTGAGTTTTGATCATGCGACCATGGGGATGCTGCAATGGTCATAGGTGTGAAAAACGGTCATAAGTCACATTTTTCCGTGCCATTGTAACTTTGAATGGTCACTAAATGAACTGTTGTAAGTTGAGGACTACCTGTATTTGTCAATCATGTAGTTTAAAAAAACCTTTGACACTGGAGGTACTATAAAAGAAAGCAATGAATTTCAGTTGAATTTTGCATCCATTGTGAGATTGCACAGCTATTAAGATAACTATGATTTTAACTACCAGGGCACAAGTTTTAGCATAGTATAAGAGATATTAACTGTAGATTCATTAAAATATCAATTTTCAAAGTTCTGCAAGAACTATAGAAGGGCCTGTAGTTACAGCAAAGAGAAATAATCCATAGAAGGATGAAGAGAAAATAAACTTTGTACTTTGGAAGAAGGGAGTTAGATTGCAGATTTATCTAGAATACTAATTGGGTCTATCATGCTTTACAAAATTGCTGGGATGAATCCAGAGTAATCCTGTCACTCACTAGGATTTTCAATTGATTTATTTCAATGGGCATGGGATTCAAGAAACAGAAACAAATTTTTGTTTTGACTTCTGGGGGAAAAGCACATCAAGTGTGGTTTTCCTCTCTGCTACAAAAGTATAAATAGAAAACACTTGGTGCAGCAAGAAGTATTTGTTTGGATTCTTTTTCTTTCTTTTTTTTCTTTCTTTCATTTCTTTTTTTCTTTTTCTTTTTTTTCTTTTTTTCTTTTCTTTTTTTGCTTAAATGATGAAATGGACAAAGTTTAATCTGGGAAAATGCCTCATTTTTTTATTCTGATGCAGGGAAGTATACAACTGGTGCTTTTCTAGGACATAGCATGAAAGATGGTCAATGAGCCAGGTTTGGTGCATGTGCAGTCCAAATAGTTGGATATGCTCAGTGCAAATTAAGCTTCAGTCTGGGTAGCTGAATGACTCAGCGTTTAATTTTTTGTAGCCAGAATCTGTGGCCAGAAAAATGTCAGTTCCAGCACAATGAAAATAGTCAACAATAGAAGCTATTTTTGCTTCTCTCTGATGACAACTTTACTAAGTATTCAAGCAGGTGTCCTCAGACACCCAGCAACCTTCACCCATGCTAATCACTGATGGTGAATGATAGTTGAAGAAGTTTCCTTCCCCATGCAAGATCCTGGGAAGAGCAAGAACACCTTGTTATTCAGCATGGCATCTTTCCCACAAAATATCGGGCACTCCATCCCCTAAGACCCTTACAAAAGCCTTAAAACCCTTTTAGCTTGACTGAACTGATTAATGTAATATTGAATAATAATGAATTGAATAATCAAATAATCTTCCCAGTGGGGGAGGTAGATTTGTTTTTAATTGCATTGTTATTAACCCAATTTATGGAGGTTAAGACACACACTACTTCACGTTGTTTGCAGCTGAAATGGCCTTCAAGCCTACCGTAGTCAAATAAATAAATATTGAAAAGAACATATATTTAAGATATGTTATTGGTAGGCCTAGAAATACTATCATTTCTGGTTAAAATCTATGAAAGGTTTTGACATTATTTCCCTCCTATTCTGTGCAATTAGCACAGGAGCCCCCCAGGGCTGTGTCCTCTCTCTCCACTTCTCTTCTCTCTGTACAACAATGACTGCATCTCAAAAGATTCCTCTGTTAAAATACTGAAGTTTGCAGATGATACAACAGTGATTGGTCTTATTCAAGACAATGATGAATCTGCATTCAGATGGGAGGTTGAACAACTAGCCTTGTGGTTCAACCAGAACAATCTTGAACTAAATACACTCAAAACCGTAGAAATGGTGGTGGACTTTAGAAGAAAACCTCGTATACTACCACCTCTTACAATACTAGAAAACACAATATCAACAGTAGAGTCCTTCAAGTTTCTAGGTTCTATCATAGCTCAAGACTTAAAATGGACACCTAACATCAAAAACGACATCAAAAAAGCACAACAAAGAATGTTCTTTCTGCGCCAACTCAGAAAACTCAAACTGCCCAAAGAGCTGCTGATACAGTTCTACAGAGGAATCATTGAGTCTGTCATCTGCACCTCCATAACTGCCTGGTTTGGCTCTGCAACCAAACAAGACAAATATAGACTTCAATGGATAATTAGAACTGCAGAAAAAAAATTGCTACCAACCTGCCTTCCATTGAGGACCTGTATACTGCACGAGTCAAAAAGAGGGCTGTACAAATATCTACAGATCCCTCACATCCTGGACACAAATTGTTTCAACTTCTAACCTCAAAACGACGCTATAGGGCACTGCACACCAGAACAACTAGACACAAGGACAGTTTTTTCCCAAATGCCACCACTCTGCTTAACAACTAATTCCCACAACACTGTCAAATAATTTACTAAGACTGTATTACTATTATTCTTCTCTTCCTTACTAGTATCTATCTCTTCCCACTTGTTACTATAACCATGTTGCTTGTATCTTTCAATTTATATTGTTTTTATTGTTTCCTAGTATGATTTGATACTTATTAGTAACCTTGACTATCACTAAGTGTTGTATCTTTTTATTCTTGATGAATGTATTTTATTCTCCTTATGTACACTGAGAACATATACACGAAAGACAAATTCCTTGTGTGTCCAATCACACTTGGCCAATAAAGAATTCTATTCTATTCTATTCTATTCTATTCTATTCTATTCTATTCTATTCTATTCTATTCTATGCTATGCTATGCTATGCTATGCTATGCTATGCTATTCTATTCTATTCTATTCTATTCTATTCTATTCTATTCTATGCTATGCTATTCTATTCTATTCTATTCTACTCTACTCTACTCTACTCTACTCTACTCTACTCTACTCTACTCTACTCTATATTATTCTAATCTGTTACATTTATTTTGGGTTTTTTTATTGTACCCTGCCATGAATCCATATGGAGTGTGGTATATAAAACTAAAGTTAGTAAATCAGTCAAACATTCAATCAATTAATCAATCAATCAACCCACCATCAACCAATAACAGGCCAGCCCCTCACACAAAGTGATACCAGTCTGAATACTGAGACTTGAATTATGTTATTAGATAAAGTAATCTGACAAAAGACTACACATGAACCCTGATAATACTAGTTATTAGAGGAGCAAAGTGTTTTTCTATGGAACAAAAGAATTCTGTTTTTTCCTTTGGTTCAGCTGTGCCTTAATAAAAGAATAAAATAACTTGTTTTTAAAACGTCCCTCACTTCCAAGAAATTGATTTCTTTATTCTGTGGTGATACTTAACCACATTATGATTTTTTTCCCCATTCCGAGTGACAATTATATGTGCCCTGAGCCAAGTGGAAAAGCAGGCTTTGTTCTGCCTTTGCATCTGGTTCCCTGGCAGCTGTTTTTATGGCTGATTGTAGAGCTAAATCTGGTACCTTTCTTACACTTAGAGATTGTTTGGATTAATTGTCCCCCTGGTTGTTGTTATTGTTGTTGTTGTTATGGTTTGTCATACAGTCTGCCAGATGATCAGACTGGATTTGGCATTTTTGTCTACTTATCAAGCCCTTTCCAAGGATCTGGGATAGGCAGATTTGGATGTTGAATGTGTTACTGGTATCGTCACAGAATGTAAGTTGTTCTGAGTAAAGCGCCTTTTGCAATTGTCTAATGGTGAATTTGTCAAATTCATTTATTTCTTTATTTATTTATTTTATCAGATTTATTATTGTTGTTATTGTTGCCTGTTGAAAGGACTCTCATGTGTGTATTCAAGAATTTAGAATTGTTTCATTGTTTCAATTGAGAAAAAATATGGGATATGTAATCTCCATATAAATACAAAGCCTTATCTTTGTGTAATGTATTTCTAGATTTACCTGCCCCCCTAACATTAAGCCTGTTTATCTATATCACAGATGTATTTTCTGGGGAAACTATCTCATACTAGATGGCCTCTCTGTGAATAATCAAATATCTTAGATTGCAAGACACAGAAAATCAATATGGAGTTCGATAACATATGATATTATCACAACTGTGATGAGAAAAACATGCATTTTACAAAATGATAGTTACAAAAAATAAGGATGAGAGAAAGATACTGTATTATGTGCATAGAAATAAAAAGACAGTTGCAAATAATGTAGTGAAGAGAGTAAGGTGTGGTTGATTTTAATAGGCAGCACAAGGAACAATTTTGATGAAAATAAAAAAAAAGTTGAATTGGAAATAGATGAAAAGGCTAAACAAGGAGCTTCCAGCAATAGAATCAGTTTGTTAAGAGCAGTTAGGAGTATATTTGGAAAGTGGTTGTTGTTATTGCAAAATCTTGTGCTCTTTCTTTTAGGATTATGGTAAAACAAGATACAGAATATTATTTTATTAATCCATTACAGATGTTTTAACATCAAAGATAAGATTTGTGAATTCACTTCTTGTCCTCATTCAAATGTTAATTTGAATTAAATTTAAAATAATTCCTGGTGAATGCTTCTAAATTCTCTTGATACGTTGGAAATTTGGGAAAGATACCAAAGTCATGAAATTGAAATAATATTATGTACTGATGTCCAAGGGCTGAAAGGGAAGCTCATTCCTGTTTTAAAGAATTGAAAATGTATGGATGAGGATTACGGAAAGCTGTGACCTGCTAAACTTTACAGATCTTCTACCAGTTGGGAAACAAGAGGATCTAGAAAGTCCATGACTCTGAAATTGAAATTCTCAGGTTTTTTTCCTTGTTTCATTCAAGTTCTACAATGTTCTGTACATTCTAGTGTTGCATTGTGTATGATAGTACTCAGATGGTTTTGGGGGAGATCTTAGTTCTCTCCAGGAAGGCAATTGAATTTGTTGCAATTTTTAAACTAAGAACAAGGTGAGACACATAAAGATGCTGTCCATGTTATGTCCAGAGGTTATTTTGCAATTACAGCTTTTCTGTTACTCAAACACTTTTGAACTGTGTAATGAAGACATAATACATTTCATGAAAAGCAATTTATTCTATTGTTCTTGTGACTATTGTTATTGGGATGGACTCCCTAGTGACTCAAATCACCTCTTCAATAAAATTATAACAGAAACATGGATGGACGTAGCCTCACAAATGCTGGACAATATGGAAATGCAAAGAATGAGAAAAGGATGGATTCAGGTTTTATCTGCACTGATTTGAAAATCCTTTGAAACATATGTACAAAATGGGGAGGTGTGCATAATAATGTCATGATGATCAGACTGACTATGTGACACCCCCTGATTTTTCTATTGTGCCCTAAAATCAATATTTCTTTCTTTCTTTCTTCTTTCTTTCATCAGGCCCAAAACTAAAAATGATACATAGTGATTCTTCCAAGTTGAGTTATTTATTGTTTCATACCTATAGACAAAATTTTGCCAGATTCAGCACTCTATTATCTGCATCTACAATACACTCTGTGAACTATTAGGAAGGGGCTGTCTTCACTTCCTTTCTCTTACACATAAATTCTAAACTGAGTTGCTTCTTACTTCTCTAGAATGCACCTCCTCCCTCCTAGGAATCCACTTTCTTATTATATCCTTCCTTCCTTCCTTCCTTCTCTTTAGGACTCCAAACTTCTAATGTCTCTTCTCATTCTGATTGGTCACCTTCTATAGTCATTTGACATTTCCAGGCCCTTGAATGGTCCTTCATTTTTAATCATGCTTTCCCTATTTGACCTTCCTTTCCAATTATCCATGTCCTCCTTTACCTTCAAATATCTGATAATCCTAATCTTCCATTACTTTCCTTCTCTTCTCCCTGGATGAATGTGTGGTGTATGCTGCCGACTATATAAGCAAAAGAGAGCCCGAGTTTACCTACTTCCTCTCCCAGCACTGCAATAAATGAGAGAATTCATTACTAAATGAAACAGAAGCTGTGAAGCATACATAAAAAGAATTTAAAATGCCTTGCATTTTCTTACCACTTACAGTACTCGAGCCATTCAAACCTAGGAAATCAAAATGGTTAACTAAAATAAATTTACCTGTCAGTCCTCGCTGCCTTGTGACTCTGAATGCAGAAGAGTTAGTTTGGGTTTTGTTTGTTTGTTTGTTTGTTTGTTTGTTTGTTTGTTTGTTTGTTTGTTTGTTTGTTTGTTTGTTTTGGCTCAAATTGAATTTCTGAAACAGGGGACTTCAGAAAAGCAAAGAGGCAGCCTTAAAGTTCTGTGGAAAAATTCCCTAATGAACTGGATTAAAATTCCCATCATTCCACCCAGAATAGCCTTTTCTCTAAGGATATGTTACTCTTCGGAAAATGTATTCGGAGAATTGTAATGCTGAGGATTATAAACGCATACATCTGGAAAGCACCCGGTTGGGGAAAGCTGCTGTATAAAAGTTTGAAACAATTGATAGTAGCAAAACTTTATTTGAAAACAAATGTTTATTTATTTATTTATTTATTTATATTTCTATGCCGCCCAACTTCCTAGGGACTTGGGCGGCATACATAATAATATTATGTATTAGCTGTCCCTTTCTTTGTAAATGCAGGAGTTTTTCATGTCACATACAGGGGTGGGTTGTGGATCATTTTGCTACTGGTTCACTCAGGGTCGTGCTGGGTGCATGTGCGTGCTTCGCGCGTGCGCCCCCCCCTGCAGCAATCAAAAAATAGCTTCTGCGCATGTGCAGAAGCAAAATCCAAGATGGCGGCACCCACAGACCGGCACTGACAGAACCGGCTCTGTGACATCATCACCAATTTACTAACGGTTCTAAAGAACCGGTTAGAACCGGTAGGAACCCACCTCTGGTCACATTTGAGAAAGGTTTTGCTTTATTATAATTGTACATTGAAAATCCAAGAAACCATTCCCAAGGCTCCTACCTCAAAGAGTACACTTTTCGTGTGTGGCTGTGGTGAGCTGAGGGCATTGGAGGAACTAACTCCCTTGGCCAAAGAGATAGAAAAAATGTTGATATAAAACAGAAATTGGAGAAAGCAGTTCAGAGCCAGTTACATTGCTATCTTACTGCAGAGTGTTTGGAGGAAATTTAAGGAATAAGGGTAAACTTAAAGCACACTACAATATAGGGATTCTGATTAAAATAATGGTCATTGTATCTATTGTGGAGAGGGGAGATTTTTCATGTCAGAGATCTTGATCAAGCACTGCCAAACAAAAAGATTTCAGTTCTAAGGCACTGTCCAGAATTGAACCGAAGATGCTTTGTTTGCTATTTAGGAGCTCTAACACACTTAGCCACTGATTACTCTTAGTTTGTTCCTGCCAGAAGACAAGAGAGCATGCTGCTTTAAATCCAAGTCACAACACAAACTCAGAATTTCAATGGCTTTCTTTCCCACTTCATGGAATGGGGAAAAGCTCCCAACCTCCCCAGAACAAGAGATAAATTGTCACAACCTGACTCAGAACACTAGGACCAAGCAAACCCAGTACCTCTTGTTTGTGGGGCAGATACTTTAGCTTAGTGTCATTGCCCTAAGTCAGGGGTGGGTTCCAAAAAATTTTACTGCCACTCTGTGGGCGTGGCTTGTTTTGTGGGTGAGGCTTGATGGTCATGTGACAGTGGGTGTGGCTTTGTGGCCATGTGATTGGGTGGGAGTGGTTTGGCAGTCATGTGACTGGGTGGGAGTGGCTTTGCGGTCATGTGACTGGGTGGGGGTTGCTGGGTGGTCATGTGACTGGGTGGGCATGGCCAACTTGACATCACTCACGTCAAGAGTTAGGGTTAGATCAAAGATGGCGGTGCCCATGGACTGGCACCAACCGATCCTGTTCGGTGACATCATAGTGACATCACCAGCGGTTCGCTACCGGTTCTATTGAACCGGTCCGAACCGGGAGGAACCCACCCCTGCCCTAAGTATGTTGCCTGGCTTATTTATAACTTCAAGATGGGCTAAATTGGCATGATAGGAACATACACCGCTTTGTCCTGGGAGGTACAAAATTTTTCTCTGGCACTGGGACTGCAGCAACCTAGATAGTTATCTAAATCCTCTGTATAATCTCTGAACTTTTACGCTTTTCTTTCCTTCCTTGGTGAGCAATCAGATGCATTCAGAAAACTGCAGAGACCCACAGCCAGATCCCCAGGACCCAAAGAAATAACCCTTAAGTCACTCTTGGGGATCAAACTCAGAATCTCCTGTTTAGCAGTCAAGCATGTTAAATGGCTTGGGCATATTGTCAGTTGTGGCACAAGTGATGCTGAAAGATACATATATACAGTGCCAGATTAAGGGAATATGGTGCCCCTAAAATACTAACTGATGGCATCAAAGCTACTGAGGTAAGAAATTCCCTTTTTAGAATGATCTGGAAGGACGGGCAGTGTTGGCACCCCTAAGTTTTGGTGCCCTAGGCCAGAGCCTACTCAGCCTTAGCCTAAAGCCAGCCCTATACATACATACATACATACCATGGTGAAATCCAGCAGGTTCTGACAGGTTCTGGAGAACTGGTAGCGGAAATTTTGAGTAGTTCGGAGAACCAGTAGCGGAAATTTTGAGTAGTTCAGAGAACAGGCAAATACCACCTCTGGCTGGCCCCAGAATGGGGTGGGAATGGAGATTTTGCAATATCCTTCCCCCAGGAGTGGGGAGGGAATGGGGATTTTGCAGTATCCTTCCTGTGGAGTGGGGTGGGAATGGAGATTTTGCAGTATCCTTCCCCTGCCACGTCCACCAAGCCACGCCCACCAAGCTACACCACACCCACCAAGCCACACCCACAGAACCGGTAGTAAAAAAATTGTATTTCAGCACTGATACATACATACATACATACATACATACATACATACATACATACATACATACATACATACATACAAACATATATCCATACATAAATACATACATAAATACATACATAAATACATACATATCAGGGGTAGGTTCTAACTTACCTCGCCACTGGTTCGCTTCCTCCCGCACCACGTGGCTGTGCGCGCATTGCATGCCGCGTGGCCGTGCCGTGCTGGTGCAAGCGCGAACATGTACAGAAGCAAAAACCAGCAAAAAATAGCAAAAAAAAACACCAAAAAAGATGGCGGCGTCCACAGACCGGCACCGACAGAACCGGCTCTGTGACATCACCACCAGTTTACTACCAGTTCTATAGAACTGGTGCAAACCAGGAGAAACCCACCTCTGATACATACATACCTTTCAGGTTTTGTGGTGTATAGCCTCCAAAGTAAAGAAATATCATGCTTGTCTTGTTAGTGTATTGGTATGACTCTTGCTTTTGATATGAAAAGCTATAGTTATAATCATCAGAAAGATACCTGGGAAGGCCTTATACCTGGCAGAGCTGAATTAATAAATCTAGCCATCCTCGACATCCACAAACTCATTAGAGAGATGCACCCCCTACCCAGGTCCAGCTGTGATTGTAAAATTATGGGATGGTGGTTAAAGTCTCCATTGCCTCTGCCTTTGAACTTCATTCAAAATTCTAATCTCAATCACGATATAAAATCAGAATGTTAATCAGGTTTTCGTTCTGCTTTGGAATAATAAAAAGATCCAGGTGTGCCCTGTTCAGCTGTATCCATCTTTTTAGTATCAAAAGGTTTGGTTTCTAAGGCACCACTGGGAATCGAACCCAGGATCTCCTGTTTACTAGACAGGTGCTTTAACCAGCTTAGCCATGGTGCCTCACACTATAATTCAGGCCACTCACTCTAAAGACAGGAGAAAGATGCTGCATTAGCAAAGTATGTTACATTCTGCCAGTGAGATCTCAGGGCAAAAGCCCTTAAGACTGGCTGACACAAAATTCTTAATATAGCAATCTCCTGCGTGCCTTGCAAGCCTGATTCAACTTTGGAATATAAGAAGTCTTGGGTTCAAAGCCCAGTCCACTGAAGGAAGGATTGCAGTTCCTTTTGATTTTTGAGAGCTTTGCTCTTATTTTCAATCTGAAAATAATTGGGGGGTGAGGTGGAGCCCTTCCTTCAGCCTCTAAATCAGTGGTTCTCAACCTTCCTAATGCCGCGACCCTTTAATACAGTTCCTCATGTTGTGGTGACCCCCAACCATAAAATAATAAAATTATTAGGAAACTCATGGGTGGGTTCTAACTTACCTCGCTGCCAGTTTGCTTCCTCCTGCGCTGCATGGCCACTCCTCGTGGACGCGCTTGCGCTTTGCGTGCGCACGCATGCGCAGTGCTGACATTTTTTTAAAAAATTGCCAAAAAGAAGCCAAAAACAAGATGGCGATGCATGCGCAGTGCCGGAAATTCAGTTTTCTGCGCATGCTCAGAAATTCCCATGGTACAGATTTTTTTTTTTTTGCAGTAGTCTATTTGCATGTGGGTAGATCCGCCTAGAGACGGATAGAGGAGCGGTGTCTCGGTTCCTAAGACCATCGGAAATATATGTTTTCCGATGGTCTTAGGCGACCCCTGTGAAAGGGTCGTTCGACCCCCAATGGGGTCGCGACCCACAGGTTGAGAACCGCTGCTCTAAATAGACAAACAAAGGCATTAGCCGCAACCTAACTCAAGATGTCCATTCTCCATTCTCCATTCTCCATTGTCTATGGAGATTCAAGATGTCCTGTCTATGGAGATGAAAAAAGCACCTTTGGGTCAAGATGTCCAGCTTATAATTTACTCAGCCCAGCTAAGCTGTAGTTCTGCTGTTTTACAGCCCTTCTTTGGCCTATGGATCAGCACCACAGTTTCAAGCTAAAAGTGATAGCATGTTTAATCATGTTTGTTAAGTCCACAACATCCCTGACTTGAATTTGAACCTCAGAGTGAATCACCCATTTTTTTTATATAGATTTAGGAGTTTGGAAATTATGACCCTTGGGACGTCACTAAATTGCAGTTGCCAGCAATGTCCCAAACTTATATTGCAATAATATCTGGAGCCTTTCCCCAGACTCATCATCCTCTAGAATTGTCAGCAACAGCCACACTGCCTGAGGAGTCTGGGATTTGAAATCCACACTTTGGAAGGGTGTCTAATTTGGGGAAGGATCCTTCGTGGTCTCTGAGCTTGGTTGTTTTCTTGCAGACGTTTCATTACCCTAACCAGGTAACATCATCAGCACTAGCATGATGTTACCTAGTTAGGGTAATGAAACATCTGCAAGAAAACAACCAAGCCCAAAGAGCACCAAGGACCCCTCATTTCAACCCAGAGCTACAAATATTCTCCTTTATTCGGGAAGGGTTTTGGAAGATCACAAATCCTCACCCCCGAACTGCATATGGGATTCTCACTTAGGATAATTTGATTTCTTGTATCCTAAACTAGTTACCACTGTAGAAGAATATTTTGCTTTTGAAGAGACTCATATTTTCCAGTGCAAAGATAGCAAATGTTTTTTTTTAAACTGTATTTGGCTGATAACAGAAAGAAGCACAAGTGGAAAAAAAGAGCCCAGGCTCTGAGATATTTCAGATCAGCAGTATTATCAAACTGTCCGTCGGTGTTTCTCTTCTCACAGGCTCTGGCCAATTCCCACTGCAACTGTAAGGAAGAGCTGTTTGGAACAAAGCAGAGCCAGCCAGCCATGATCGTATAGTGGTTAGTACTCTGCGTTGTGGCCGCAGCAACCTCGGTTCAAATCCGAGTCATGGCATCAAATGGCAAGTGCATGAATTTTTTAAAATCTATTTCAGGAAAAAGCTAAAGACTTTCTGTGAGCCGTATTCATATATAGCCACATTACTGGAACCTAAAGCGTACGTTCTGAATACATTACTTTGAGATTGTGTCATTACATTAAAAAGATTTATATGTTGCTTTTCTGCTCATTAATTTGGGAACAGAGAAGATGAAGAATAATATTTTATTTGCACATTATCCTATATTTTTACCATTGTGTAATGTACATATGTAACAGTACACAATTTTAAAATTAATATAAAAAGTTGGCAGGTCAGTAATATACCATTTTCAACTACAAAATATATTTAACATAGATTAAGTTTATATAAATGTACACTAAAATGGCAGTTGTAATAACCAATGTTACTGAGATTTTAAATTACAGAAATGTGACCTCCTTCAACCATATCTATTATTCTATTCTATTATCTATCTATAGCCGCCCAGAGTCCCCCTGGGAGTTGGGTGGCATACAAATCTATTTAAATAAGTAAGTAAGTAAGTAAGTAAGTAAGTAAGTAAGTAAGTAAGTAAGTAAGTAAGTAAGTAAGTAAGTAAGTAAATAAATAAATAAATAAATAAATAAATAAATAAATAAATAAATAAATAAATAAATATTCCAACCACCCGCCATTATTTCAACCACTCACTCCAAAGCATCTTCTTTTCTTTATAAATTAATGTTCTATTCAGGGTGCAAATTGTCAAGTTTTCCCCAAGTCATTGCACTCTTCATTTTTATCTATGTTAAAATAGATAAAAAATCCAAAAAGGATTTTTTTTTAAAAAAAAACACCTACAGGATATTTTTGTAGAGATGTAATTTGATTTTCCAGTACAGGTAGTTCTCAACTTACAACAATTCATTTAATGACTGTTCAAAGTTACAGTGGCATTGAAAAAGTGATTTATGACCACTTTTCACACTTCCAACCATTGAAGTATCCCAATGATTACGTACTTGATCAAAATTCAGATGCTCAGCAACTGGTTCATATTTATGACGGTTGCAGAGTCCTGGTGTCATGTGATCCCCTTTTGAGACCTTCTGACAAGCAAAGTCAATGTTGGAAACCATATTCATTTAACAAATGTATTACTAACTGAATAACTGCAGTGATTCAGTTAACAAATGTGTCAAGAAAGGTCATAAAATGGGGCAAAATTCAGCAACAGAAATTTTGCCGTCATAAGCCAAGGATTATCTGTACTAATTTATGGCTTTTTCAAGTCTTCCTTATCTTGGAAGAGGGCTCTCTTCCATGCAATAGGGTGGAATTTGCCAGGCTGGTTGACACGCTATGCTTACCAGATTCCCATTCTCACAGCCATGCATTCTGAACAATTTTCTTTCACTTTTCCACAAAATGCAACAATCTTTCCACATTTATCCACATTACAGGATTGTTGCTTTAAGAGGCAGCCAGAACTATGAATTTTGGATTAGGTAAAGCTAGTTCATCCCTATACTGTTTCATTGGCACTGCTGCTTTGGAGAGAAGTGACACTGAATTCCCATAGGAAAAGATATAACTTTGCAAAGATTTATTTATTTATTTTATTTATTTAGACGCTCTTATAGGCCGCCCAATCCCGTAGATTCCCTCTACATCATTTTCATCAAGCTGTAGACCAGGGCCATGAAACATATCATGGATACATTGGAAAAATTGCCCTTGTTTAGAACTGTAAATGCAGTGCTCAAGTGCATTGATGGACTTATTAAAAGGAAGAAGTTTGGGGAAAGAGAAATCATACTTGAAAAAAAACTGCTGGGTTTCAAAATAGGAATATTCTTCATACTAAGCAAGAGTTAAAATCAGCAAACCACTGACAAAGACCTGTGCTAAAGGCTGCAACAGATTGCTTGAAGAAAAGCAGAGGACATGCAAGAGAAGAATGTTTATTTAAAGCTAAATTTTCTATCTACACACATATGTATTTTGATGCTTTAATGTGTATATATGCATTACGGGAAAAATCTTAATCTCAATTTCAGGCGGTAAAACTAAATAGCTGAAAACTGCCTTGAAGTTTTATTGATCTGCAGCCATAGACTTTTCTGAACAGAAGTCAGAATTTATATGCAAACAAAAGTATATCACTGATTACATATGTCATCTTCCTGCTTGCCTTATTAGGAACAGGCAATAGTTAATTCAGGAAAAGGGCAGCTTTGTCCTTAAACCACACATAGTTATTTCTAACTTGTTTCTTTCCCTAAGGATTTGACAAAGAGAAATTGCTTCAAATTTATGTGTAGCCTGTGCTCCTTATCACATATTCCCATCCACATTTTGTTTCTGTGCCTCAAAACTTCTATAGCACTTAGACTTATATACCACTTCACTGGGCTTCGCAGTCCTCTCTAACTGGTTTACAGAGTCAGCATATTGTCCCCAACAATTTGGGTCCTCATTTAACCAATCTCAGAAGGATGGAAAGCTGAGTCAACCTTGAGCTGGTCAGGACTGAACTGCTGGCAGTCGGCAGAATTAGCCTGCAATACTGCATTCTAACTACTACGCCACCAGAGCTATGGTAATGGTATGTAACTGATTCTGTTATGTACTCTAACTGTGAGTTTGAGTCCTATAATCTGATTTGGGTGTACTACATTATTTAACTTAGTACAATTCTAGACAACCTCTGACCCATTGGGGAATTCTTTCAGATATTTCCTTATCTAAAGAGAGAAACAGAATGACCACAGGCAGTTTACTATCATTTGGGTTTTAAAATTAAAGAAGAAAATATCCATGTTGAGTGTATTTGAGTGCTGCATAAGTCTGGAAGGGTATATAGTTATGTGCAAAAGATGTGTGAATTAGGGAGGGCACGTAAGCAGACAGTATGGGTCAGGAAGGGTCCATGGAGTATGTGTGAGAGGTGGGTGCTATGTGGGTGAGGTAGAACACACCTGGGAATAGCATGGGTCAAAAAAGGTGCATGGGAATCAAGGAGAATTGTAAGAGGAGCCGCATGGGTTAGGTAGGGCATACTAGTGGCAGTGGAGATCATAAATGGTGTGGGAGGGATTATGGCAGAGCATGAGTGGTACTATGCTGGTGGTGGGGAGGCACATAGGGTGATGGTGTAGATCAGGAAGGGTGCTTGGGGATGCTTGGAGGTGCATGAGAGTTGCTGTGCAGATCAGGGATTATGTCTTTCCTATTCCTTTTGTGCATCAATGAAAATTATTGAAGAATAAGTATTGAAGAATTGCTTTTTAAGCACTTAGACCCATAGTCATATACTGCTCTTTCCTCGTTATTTAACAGGGATTCATTGCATACTATAAATTCCTGCTTCTTATATCTGTTGTATTGCAGTGCGTGCAATAAATCCCGAATGCCTCCATTTTGATGAATTGTATCATTTGTTTGTTTTGGCAAGGATCCATGAAATAAATTTGAATAAATTTGGCTCACTGGTTGGGATCTGGCATTAAATGTCTGATGTAATGATGGATTTGCCCTTGAATAATTATAGGATTCCCTCCATTGTTCGTTGGAAAGAATTCTTTGGCACCAAAAGTTATTGTTTGGAAGAGGCAGCTGCATTGTCTGTTGTTCTTCCTGAACCCATTTGCAATAGGTTCATCACTGCTATAAAAACTGAGTTCTTTAGGTAAAGGTTGCAAATTGTCTATCTTGACATTTTCCCTTCAGGCAGCAGAAATTGGTGGTTTCTTTGGGAAATAGGAATGCATGACGGTGATATCAGATTTTGGCCATGGAACAAACATCAGCAGAAACATTACATTCTGCAAATCAAGCATTTTGTTTCACTCTTTCTCTTTCAGGTCAAGCTGTTGAAGGTGGTATTGTCGTGTTAAGGAACTCTCACAATAATTAATGTTTGCCACATGTTCTCAAGTTGATCTTCTCTTCCCTCCTCCATCTTTCCTTGTCTCCTCATTCTGTACCTTTGTTGTGAATCTGGTAACATGCAGTCCTCTGTTTCTTCATCTCTTCTCCTCCTTGCTACAACTTGAAGATGTTTGGTGTCATTTCTTGACCATGATGTCACCCCTCTATTTCTATATGGCATAATAATGCTGATGATGTTTTAAGTTAATTTAATTACTTTTTTCTACCACAATGTTGAAATTGCTGTTCCTCACCTCAGAACAGTTTAGAATCTATGCCAGCTTCACTGAGTTGTAGGAAGCTGTCAGAGACAATTTAAAAGTAGAATCATGGAGAGACCGGTTGGTGTTGCGGGGAGAACGGCTGGAAATAGCAGAGCTCTGATGAGCTCTGTGAAAACCAGCCGGTAATAGCACTATAGCAATAGCACTTTACTTATATACCGCTTCATAGTGCTTTACAGCACTCTCTAAGCGGTTTACAGAGTTCAGCATATTGCCCCCAAACAATCTGGGTCCTCATTTTACCTACCTCGGAAGGATGGAAGGCTGAGTCAACCTTGAGCCTAGTGAGATTTGAACAGCTGAACTGCTAAACTAGCAATCAGCTGAAGGTCGCAATGCTGCTTTTAACCACTGCGCTATCTCAGCTCTTATCTGCATGCCGGTATCTGCATGCCGGGAGACCCTACAGGGCCAAAGCCACCCTGGAGGGGTGGTGAAGAAAGGAGAGGTGCTTCATTGATCATGAGGAATTTGCAATTGGGCTGTAGTCACTCAACCTCCTTCTTGCCTAAGAAAGGCTAGGTAGCCGCATCATCATCAATCATCATCATCATCATCATCATCATCATCATTTTCATCAACACTTGATTTTGCAGTGATGTGTTCTGTGTTTTGCATATATCAAAGAAGGCAGTATCAAATGTTGCACTCCTTGGATTTGTCATTATGATAAAGACTTTAAGGGACAAAGAAGGCATCAAAGCACTGTCACCTAAATCAGGGGTCCCCAACCTTTTGGACCTCAGAGACCACTAAATTCATAATTTTAAATCCCGTGGACCACTAATATGATCTGCCTAATGACTGGCTGGGTGGGCGTGAGTAGGTGGTCATGTGACTGGGTGGGTGTGCCCAACTCGATGTCTTTTACATCGCGGGGTGCCTCGCCAGCCTCTACTTGCCCTTCCCCTCCCAGCCACTTCTCGCCTGCCTGCCTGGGCTCCTTAGGGCCCCAACAGGAAGCAGTTGTTGGAGCAGCCACCACGAGAAAGAGTTGGCAAAACAGCTGGCTCAGTTCAAATTGGATCTGGCCAAGAAGGAGGCTCAGCAGAAGCACCTCACTGAGGACTACGAGCATAGGCTTTCCAAGCAGAGGGAAGACCTGCGGGAGTGCAAGGCCAGGTACCGCTGCCTGCAGGCTCAGCGGGCTGAGATGGTCAGCCAGTTCCAGACCATGATGCTGTCCCACTGGAACAAGGCCCTCTGGCTCTTCACCACCAGTGGCACTTCCCTCCAGCCTTCGCCCAAAGCCTCGCACCAGGAGGCTGAAGCAGACCCCAAGTCAGAATTTCTGACCCCCTCTGACTTGCACAAAAAGTCCCTGAAGGAGGAGACTCTCTGCAGAAACACAAGCATTCATTGCACATATCCGGCCCAGGGGCCATAGTTTGAGGACCCCTGATTTAGTGCAATATAAAATTTTTCTCGTGGACCACCGGTGGTCCACGGACCACCAGTTGGTGACCACTGACCTAAATGAACCAAATAGGAATATTATTTCGCTAGTCTTAGAAGGAAAACTCTGAATATCTACTCTGAATTAATTTTCAATGAAGCACTAGAAAACATCTACTTTGATGCTGGCCTCAAAGTAAACGTTGTTTGGATCAACAATTTAAGATATGCTGATGACACAGTTCTGCTTGCCAGTAAGCATGAAGACCTTCAGTTTCTCACCAACAGAGGCACAGAATTATCTGAAAAATGCAGCTTGAAGCTTAACACCTCAAAAACCAAGATCATGGTTGTCAGCAAACAAGCCATTAATTTACCACTGATAACTTCAGAAGGAGTACTGTACCTCGGTTCTAATTTACATGAAAGCTGGAACATGACCACTGAAGTAAAAACAAGGATAGAGAAAGCTCGAACAGCATTCTTCAAAACGAAAAAGGTCTTCTGCAGTCACTAAGATTGAAAATCAGGCTTGTCAGATGCTACATCTTTTCTATCCTGCTCTACGGAGTGGAGAGTTGGTCTATGACAGAAAGCCATTTGAAGAGACTAGAAGCATTTGAAATGTGGATTTACAGGCAGCTGTTATGTATAACTTGGGTTGACAAAATCAGAAACAATGAGGTGATAAGCCGCCTGGGAAAGCCAAGGGAAATCATCACGTGTTCACAACCAACGAACTAATGTGCTGAAGCTGACTAGGCTAAGGACGCTGGTAGGCAGAGGCAGAATTTTTTCCCCTTGTTTTCCTCCCCAAAACTAAGGTGTGTCTTATACTCCAATGCATCTTATATTCTGAAAAATACAGTACTTTACAAGGTTGCGTGTATATATATATATATATGAGTGCAAGGAGTTCATTAAAATCTCACTGTTTTTGTTATAATAGTTGAAGCAACTTTACATTGCAAGAACTATATCCTTGAGGCATTGATACAACATTGTGATACATGTACCGTGTTTCCCCGAAAATAAGACCTCCCCCCCAAAAAAGACCTCCCAAAAATAACCCCTTCCCCGAAAATAAGCCCTCCCCTAAAAGGTTAAGTTTAGGGAAACAGAGTTGGAAATCAGGTAAGATGGCAAGAGGAACCCCATCTTGCTCCACATGCCCCAAAATAATAAGACCTCCCTGAAAATAAGGCCAAGCGTTTATTTCGGGGTTCAAAAAAATATAAGACAGGGTCTTATTTTCAGGGAAACATGGTAGAACTTTTATCATAATGCGCTATAACTTGTTTAGCAAATGCCTTGGCCAGCAACAATTCAGTTACAACGGTGTTGAAACTTTGCAACCAATCCTCACATTTAGGACATTCACAGCTAAAAAAGCTAAAAAAACCCTGAAGTATAATCATAAACACAGTTGCAGTTTTATTTAACAACTGCTTTGCTTAATATTCAAATTGTCGGTCCCAATTGTGGTTGCTAAACAAGGACTACTTATACAGTATTGCTTTCATGAATCTAACCCCCTTGCCTCCCAATGCTGCTGTTGGTATTTTTCTCTAATAATGAGATGATATCTCATTATTCTCAATTATTCTCAATGATTATTCTTAATGACTAAATTTTAACATGTTGAGGCAGAGCCAAGGATATGTTTATATCTCCCATCCCTTAAGTAAATTAGAAGAAGAATGAATGGCTGTCTTAACTCCTGCAGTTTTGTAGAACTGCAGGCTCTTGTCCAGTCTACAATTTTTCAATATATCAGGATCAAGTGTCCTGAAGTGATAGCAAGTCCCTGTTTGCTTCTCTATAATTATTTTCTCTGTGATGTCCTCTGCAGATTGAATTATGTGGAAGCCAGGCCAAATTAGTCCTGCTTAATGTGGGATAGATGCTATAAAAATTATGAGCTTCATTCTTCAAAAGAAAGAGACACGAAGGACACAATATTTATTTCTAAGGGGGAGAAAGGATGCTGATCAGAGGTGGGTTCCACCCGGTTCGCACCGGTTCTATAGAACTGGTAGCAAACCACTGGTGACATCACGATGATGTCACGGAACTAGTTCTGTCGGTGCTGGTCCATGAACGCCGCCATCTTTTGGGGGGGATTTTTTCCAGGTTTTTTCCCTTCTGCGCATGCGCAGAAGCTGAGTTTCCGGCACTGCGCATGTGTCGCCATCTTGGTTTTGGCTTTTTTAAAAAAAAATTGGCACTGCGCACGTGCACCCATGAGACACGCCCACGTGGCGCAGGAGGAAGCGAACCGGCAGCGAGGTAAGTTAGAACCAACCCCTGATGCTGATCAATTCAATTCAATTCAAAACTTTATTGTCAATGCACAACATATGTACAATGAGATTGGATGAGCCTCCCTTAGTGCAGCCTCCCAAACACAAAATACATCTCAATAACTCATAAGTGGAAGAAAGAAAGAAAAAATCCCCCTAACTCAATAGATCATACTAACAGACACACAATCCTATATACATTTATGTACATTACATTACATTACATTACATTACATTACATTACATTACATTACATTACATTACACCAGTGTAGACTGGTTGCATGTTGTGCTGGCCCTGCAAGTCTATCATACTAAATAGTTATGGTGTTATGTTGTGTTCAGAAGTCTGACAGCCCACGGATTGAAGCTATTTTTCAGCCTGTTCCTTCTACTGGCTATGCTTCTGTATCTCCGGCCCGATGGTAGGAGAGTAAAGAAGTGCTGACCAGGGTGTGAATCATCCCTAAGGATTTTCCTCACCCTGCTAAGACACCGAGTCCTAGCAATTTCATCTAGTGAGGTCAGGGGACCTCAACAAAAAATGCTATGAAATAATAACCAAATAAATACATTCAGGATATACTTCAAAAATCTGAGATCCTAGCATTGAGTAAATTAAGAATAAGCAGCAAAGTGAAAAATGAGTGGGCCTGAACCCAACAAATTATCATTCTTTTATCACATTTTCAACTAAATTGTGCTGCACATTTTCACCACAAAAGTGAGGTGAAATATCTATTTGGATCAAATTATTGGAATTCAAATATTGTGACTTGATATTATCCCTTTTCTAAGGGTAAACCTCCATTTCTTTCTGTGAATTAATAATCCCTAATGGATAAAATCATGCTCAGGCCTACTGCATTCATCCTGCAGATTGGAATGAAACTCAACTTATTTCTAAATTTTAATTGTATTTTATTTTGTTATTTATTTATTTATTTAGGTCACGCCTTTATTATTTTCCCAATCAAATAAATTACTTAGGGTTAAAATCTAGCAGTTCTAAACTTTGTAGCTGATTTAATTTCTTTGACAATTTAAAAAAAAATTACAGAGATAACAGCTAAGGTCTGTTCTCCATAAATAGGTACAAAGGCACAAATAATGAATTATAATTATTATTTTTTAAATACTCCCCAAAGTGTTAAATGCTGGAAGTTAATTGTTAATCCTTATCAAACATGATCAAAAATCAAATGTCATACAATATAATTTGGTAGATGTTGAATATTGTCTTTCAAAATAGCTTAAGTATCTATTATTAGCCATTATCCAATACTGTGAAGCAGACAACTTTGTTAAATGCGGGGGATAAATAATGACACCACTAATGTACTGACATCATACAAGCTCTATCCTTTCTGTATGTGTACCATGATATCACACGTGCACACCAGCAGAGGGTTCCAGTTATTTTTGCTATTGGTGCGCATCGCGAGCATGCGCAGAAGTGAACTTGCGTTCCATTGGGCGATTTCACTTCCATGCATGCTTAGGACGACATTACAAGCCGAAACACAGCTGAGGAGCTTCTCAGCTGTGCTTTGGAGGAAGAATAAAGGTCAGTATTGAAACAAGGATGGGTGGGAGGGTTTTTTTCCGACAGCTCAGGACGTGGAGAAGCTGGGAAAAAAGTGGGGCTCCTACTGGTGCAGCGTCCCGCACAGCACTGGTAGGAACCCACCACTGGCGCACACCAAAGGAATGGTGTTTGCATCACAATGATGCAATGCTGATTTAATCATTTAGTTGAAAGGGTTGGATCCTGTGGACACCTCTGCTGTCAAAGGCCAAATTTTCCTAAAATCAAATAATGAAAAAATAGTAAATCTATTTCTACGTCTATAGTAAACAAATATAGAAACTAAACAGTAAATCTATTTCTAAAGTTAGAAACAATTATATTAGAATACCAGACGCCCAATTAATTTTAAGGAAAGCACATTTATTACCAGGACATTCTTACCAGTCCTTAGATGGGAAGAATAGGTCCATTATATTAGCTCCTTTTCCATAGATATGGTCAATCATTCCTTAGTTGTCATCTAATAGCATCCTCATTTACATATCACTATATTCTGGATACTGTAGAGCGGCGTGGTGGCCTAGAGGTAAAGTTGCTTGCCTCACACTCAGGAGGTTGAGAGTTCAATCCTAGGCAGTGACAGATGTTTTTCTCTCTGGGTGCAAGGAGAAAATATCTGCTGCAAACTCCGCGTAGGTGTCAGGATGGGCATCTGACCAGTAAACACTCAGCTCCATTCAGTCGCACTGACTCCACCCTGTTAAAAAGGGATTAAAGAGTTGTAAAAAGAAAAAAAATTCTGAATACTGTAAACAACTATAATCCAGCTGTTTCCAATCTAGTACCCTCCAACTATTTTGAATTGCAACTTCCAATTCTCTATGAAATGACAATTCAGTTGTAAGAGGGCAATTAAAACCAATCTTCATCCTTCTCCCTAGAATATGATTTCACCATGGATTTTAAAATATACCTATTGGATTATATTAAATCACTTTATACTTCTAGGTCTTTGACTTAGAAGGTTGGAACTAGGCAAAGTTTTATTATATTTTACTGATGTTATGGTGACATAATTCTTACCGCTTGGTCATACTGTTTATTTCTTCCTTTGTTATTAATTTTTGTTAAAAAATCAATAAATGTGTTAGTTAAAAGGAGGTGCACAGATTTCTCTTATATCCCAGGCTCACCCATATTGAACAGCAACATCAGTTTCATAAGTTTGGCTAGATTCATCAGTCTCATTCCTTTTTTCAGTATGTGACATAATTGTAATAAATCTTCAGGAAAGGAGTTTTCTGTGGTACTAGTTTTCCTGTTTAATCCCAGGGGTTTAAGGGAACCAGTAAAGTGCAAATTGATTTAAGTAAGCAAAAGCTCTAACTCAGAAAAATGCTTCAGTAATGATCAATAGCCATTCAACTTATCAATAAAACCTTAAATGGAATCTGAACTCTAGATTTTTAGTTAGGTATTTCATTCTGTGAGTGGATTTACACTTTAAAACAAACAATGTGTTTAAGTACAAACCTGCCTTGGGTGATTTAAATTCAAATGAATCTCTATTTTTGCATGGATTATTTTCCTTGATGCATTATTCATAGCTGAAAATATGCGTAGCAATAGCCTTAATAATCAATTAACATTTTCTACCCTTGCTTTTTCTATAAATGCTGACAGAGAATACAAATCGCATTTCATGTACTTGTCCCCAGGGGAAAACTACTTTGCATTATCATAAGCTTTTAGCATACTTTTTCCTTGTATCCGTGCTACATAATTCAATTAACTTCAAATAATGAGATCTAGGGCTTAGATCAGAATGCAGGAGGACCACATTGTCCTTAGTTCAGATTATTCATGATTGGAAAAGTACATAACATAAATGAGCTAGTAGGGTTTATCCTGAAGATATTTACACTTGATTTTTCAGAATTCTCAACAGTACCCATATTGGCTAAGGAAACTTGAGTGGTGAAGTTAGCAATAGCAATAGCAATAGCACTTAGACTTATATACCGCTTCATAGTGCTTTACAGCCCTCTCTAAGCGGTTTACAGAGTTCAGCATATTGCCCCCAACAATCTGGGTCCTCATTTTACCCACGTCGGAAGGATGGAAGGCTGAGTCAATCTTGAGCCGCTGAGATTTGAACAGCTGAACTGCTGAACTAGCAATCAGCTGAAGGTTGCAGTGCTGCTTTTAACCACTGCGCCACCTCGGCTCCAACATCTGGAGGGTTTCCAGGCTGAAGAAGGATGAAATAGAAGATTATATTTGGAACAGGGAACAAAAGTTCAAGTTGTATGAGCTTCACTTCTTGGCTGTAACTTCCTTAACTAAGTTATGCTAAAATTACATGCTTCTTCAACACAGGTTAGGAAAGAAATATGATAAATAAATATATTACTGCCTGTCACTGGGGAGGAATTTTGGTTTCTGTAAAATATAGTTAACAAATGTGTGCCCCTTCAAATGTTACTGAATTACAATTCACAATTTCACCTACTCTTAACTATGCTAGCTTCTGGAAGCTGTGATTTCAGCATCTTCTGGAAAGCCATGGATGGTGAAGAACCACAATTCCGAAATCTAGGCATCCATTATTCAATATTCTGGTCTCAAATAATTGTCGTTCTTTAATACAAAATTAAGGATACATTTGATGGCAGTTTTCAAAACTAAGATTGATTTCTTGGTCTAAACAAAGCCATTTTTAAAAAATTGGAAAAAATCAGATCTTACAGTATTACCATTTTGGCCTCAAATTAAATACCAGGGAGATGTTAAAAATCCAAATTCACTTTTACGCTCAAGGGCAATCCAAAGCACTTAATATATGTGCAACCATTTTTCAGCTTTTAAATAAATGTATCAAACCCAAAGAGCTTGGGGAAAGACTGATTAAAATTTTGCTTCGTTATTCATTTTTCCCCTTGGAAAAAAGCAGATTTATATTTTGAAGAGAAACAAACTAGAATGAAATAGATTAAAGGGCCTTTTACTATTCCTTGTTCAAGATTAAAGTTTCATGTCTTGTTGTGAATTAGGGTATTTTTCTTATTGGTTTTAATTTAAACTATTTTGTAGATTAACACTTTAAACGATTGCATAGATTTTTCAGCTGAATTTGTTGCTAAATGTCAGATCGAAATAGATTTAGTTAACTGTTTATCCCATTGTATTGTCACGCAAATAGCCTTGGGCAGGGGCAAGTTGCTAACTTACCGGGACCAGTGCGCTGCACCGCGTTTCTCCATGCTTTGTGCGTGCGCGTGCGCACCATGTGCACGCCTCCCTTGCGCAATTTTGCTTCTGCGCATGCACGGAAGCAAAATCTCGCCAAAATCTTGTGAGGGGATGCGGGCACGAGAGAGATTTTGGTGCAATTTTGCTTCCGCGCATGTGCAGAAACAAAATCGCCCAAAAATTCATAAAAAAAGATGGAGACACGTGCGACTGCCCAGTGGAGACGGTACCGGAGCAGTAGCGTGCAAATTGGGTTATCGGCGGGTCCCTACCGAGCTATGCACTGGACCACACCGGTAGGAACCCACCCCAGGGCTTGGGGGTCTTTTCCCAAACAATAGCTTAGAAATATTTGAAACAAATAGCATACCATTTAAAAATACAGCTTTTTTTAAAAAAAAAATATTTTTCTCCACAATTTCCATACATATATCAATGAATATACCCTACAATATATCAATAATATACATGCTTATACATTTCATCTAATCACTCATAAATCAATACTCTATTTTGCACCTTTTTTTATACTACTGTTCATCAGTCTGTTTTCATTTCTTGACACTCCCCTCTCTCTATCTCCATCTCCTCCTTCTACCCTCTTACCCTTCTCTCCCCCTCCCTACTTCCCTCCATCCACTCCCTCTCTTCTCCCTACCTTTCTACTTCCTCCTTTCTCCCTTTTTCCCTTTCCCTGAGTGATTCTTATCCCAATTCCTCTCATATTTAACAGACTAATAACATATTCCATACCTTTTCAAAATTCTCGGTGACTCTTCTAAAATTATTATTTTAATATCATTTCTATGCCTGTAATTATTTATTCTGGGTATATGCTATTAAACTAATGCTACCTCCTCAAACCTAATTTTGTCTCCTGGGTCTACCACCATTTTAGTTTTCAATTTTATCCCAAATCAACTGCTATAGCTTAACTTACAATAAAATTCATTGTGCCTTACACCTCTTAATTTTAGGCCTAATTGCTCCCTCTCCTCATTTTATATTTTAACTCATCACTCATCATTTTCCCCCCTATCATTTCTAAATGCCCTAGATTTCTAATTCTTTTTTTCTCTTTCAAATCTCCCTTCCAACTTTAATAGTGTTAGTTATTTATAAATTATAAAGGATTTCTGCCAAACAAATCTTATGTAAGAGGATTATAATTATTCAAAGTATACATTTTTCCAACAGTTGACCCACTTTCAGTTTTTCTTATTCTTAACTTTTCCTGTCAGTACAAATATTTAATTCAGTTTATTCAAAATTTAAGTCAAACAATCATATACCAATCTAGTACGAAATTATTAACCTAAAAAACCTTTTATCTGAATAATTATGTTAATTACTTATTCAAAACTTATGCACAGTTAGTATTTTTATCACAATTGAATATAATATGATAATTCTAAAAATAAAAAAGATTTCTATACCACCATCAATCATCCATTTTCTTTAGCTCTCTCAACTTTCCCACTTTTATAAATGTTCCTCCTCCAACCCCATTTTCTTAGCTTTTTCTTCTTCTTTCTTTTACTTTTGTACCAGCTGCTTCTTTTTCCCCAAACTCCTTTTCTCCCTTTTAAATGTATTGTTGGTGTAGATCTACTTTTAGTTCCTCTTAACCTCTTCTCCTTGTTTCCCCCCTCGTTTTTAGATTGTTTTTTTCTGAATGAATTAGGGAATTGCTTGCTTTAGCCACTTGCAATTATTGTGTCATAATTCTGGACTTTAAAAAAACCTCAGTAATTGCTTCCTGCATAGTTTCAATAGGGTCATCTTATTTTCTACAAATATTTTCCATATATTGGTGTTAAGCTCACTGGTCAGTCAATTCTGGAATCCTTATTTTTCTTACCTTAAAGAGGGAGACCACATTTGCTCCTGTCTAGTCCTCTGGCACCTTCCCTGTTTTCCAGGTCTCCTCAAAGTTAGTTGATTAAAATCCCAACAGCTCTTCAACCTTTTCCTTCAGTATTCTAGGATATATTTCATAATAGCCTAGGGCAGTGATGGCGAACCTTTTTTGGTTCGCGTGCCAAAAGGGGGGGAATGCGGGGGATCACGTGTGTGCGTGCCCACACTCATAATACCATGCACCCCCGCACATGCACGCATGACCTCCCTGCTCCCAGCATGCCATGGCACGCCCATTTTTCGCTCTCCCCAGGCTCCAGAGCCTTTCTAGGAGCCTGGGGAGGGCGAAAATGGCCTTCCCTACCCCCTCTGGAGGCTGGAAACAGCCTGTTTCCCGACTCCCAGTGGGCCCAGAAGGCCCGAAAATCAGCCGTCTGGTGCACACATGCACGCCGGACCTGAGCTCGCGTGCCCACGGATATGGCTCCGCGTGCCACTTGTGGCACCCATGCCATAGGTTCGCCATCACGGGCCTAGGGACTTGAAGGCATTCACATTCACTAAAAAATATTTTACCACACTCTAAGTTACAGAATTTTCCTTGCCATGATATTTCCCAAATCTATATGTGGAGAGCCACAGAAATGACCTGAAGAAACCATCACATACACATTTAAAAATGTTTCAAGCCCAGGAAACAAAGAAAATGTTAAAAACAAGGCATAAGAGCGAGGGAATAGGAAATACAGATTTAAGATGTTAACCTTTTGAGGTAGATCAAGTCAAGAAACAGACTGCACAAGGATGATGGAAACATGCTTTATTGTTATAGGCCCGTGATGGCGAACCTATGGCACGGGTGCCACAGGTGGCACGCGGAGCCATATATGCTGGCACGCGAGCCATTGCCCTAGTTCAGCTCCAGCACACATGTGCCCGCCAGCCAGCTGATTTTTTGCTTGCACGGAAGCTCTGGGAGAGTGTTTTCGGCCTTCCCGAGGGCCTCTGGGGGGCGGAGGAGGGCATTTTCGCCCTCCCCAGGCTCTAGGGAAGCCTTTGGAGCCCGGGGAGGGCAACAAAAGGGCCTACCGGAAATCGGGAAGTGGGGGAGTGAGGGTCATGCACGCATGTGCAGGGGAAGAGCAGTGGGGGGGTCATACATGCATGTGCAGGGGGGTGGGATGCGTGGGGAGCATTGAATTATGGGTGTGGGCATGCATGTGTGCTCGATAGCGCGCGCATGTGCATTTTCGGCACCTGAGGAAAAAAAGGTTTGCCATCACTGTTATAGGCTATAGTAACAATCTCAAAAATTTGACTGGTTTTCCCTTCTCTTCTTCTTATATTGCAGGAAGTTAAGGAAAAATCAGTCTGATGCTCTAACATTTTATTTGTTTCACAGGCTTAAATTATGTTGTTATAAGCATCCCTGCATAATTTTTCCAAGACATCACTGTGCCTCATCACACCATGCTCTTCACATCACTATTTGCTATGAATGTAGATTCAGAAATAAAATAGGATGTGAGTTCCTATGCTTTCTCTTAATCATCTGTTAAGACATAGGCCCGCCACCTTCTTGGTCTTCCTCTTGCTGTTTACTTATTTGAAGAAGTTTTTCTTGATGGATTTTGCCTCTGTTGCTAGCTTTAGCTCATTTTTCCTCTTTGCCTTCCTGATCTCTCATTCCTCCATTCTTGAGCTGAAGCTTTGTAGAGTTTTTTGGTCATTAGCCCTTCCTTTCATTTCTAGTAAGCATCCTTCTTTAGCCCCAGTTCCTTCCTGAGCTGTCTACTCAGCTGCACTGATTCCTTCAAATCACTCCTGATCTTCATCCTCTTTGCTATTGTTCCAGACTGCACTATCCTTAATTTCTTTTTCAAAAAGTTCCAATGGTTTGCCTTCAAGATTGTCTTCCCGTGACATTTTCCTTACTATTCCTTTTGGTTTGTTAAAATCCATTTTTCTAAACTTTGTGATTTCTGTTCGACTGAGTTTTTTTAACCAAGCTTTCTGCTAAAATTAAAAACTCTAAACAATGGCTGGTCATTTGTACCCAAAGTTCCCCCCAATTTAATATCTTTAATCAATCCTTCCCTGATAGTAAGGACCAAATCCAAAGCAGATCACCTAGAACCATTCTCAATATTTTGAAAGGGGAAATGATCATTAACATAATTCAAAAATTTATCTGACAGAGTATGCTTGACAAAATTAGTCTTCAACAAATACCAGAGTAATTGAAATTCCCATCGCAATTATTTCAGCCTTCAGTTATCTGTTTTCAAAAAAAGTCTACCTAGTTTGCTGGTCTATAGGAGATTCCTGGCAAGACATTTTCTTTGCCAGCTTGCTGCTTTATCTGAATTTGCATGGCAATTTGTATTATCATCAGTTCAATGGATCTCTGTGCATCTGCTCAGTTCATTCTTAATATGCAGTTATTTCCTCTATTGAGTTCACTCTTCCTTTGAAACAAGGGGTAGCCATCAATCTCATTGTTCCACTAGTTGATTCACTATTTCTGTAACCCCTATTATAACTTACTTGACTTTGTGCCTCATGACATCCAGCTCATGTTGCTTTATGGTCCACAGAACACAAGGGATGCCTTCTGAGACATTTGCCATGCCCTCATTCCTTCTGTGGCCTAATTTGCTTATCAACTGCTGCCTCATCTCCTCCTCCTCCTGCTATCTTTAATGTGTGGGTGTAGTGTAGAGATGTTTAATATGAAGGATTAGATTCCCTGTCTTATGTCTCCTGTTTCTTCTAGTCAGTTCTAATTATTAGATTAAACGTGAAACTATTCAACTGCAAGAAAAAATTGTGCTTCAATACTACACAGAGTTCCTACATAGTTCAGCAAGGTCAGATCAATGATCCATTTTATGGTATCATTCAGGGAAACTCATAAGTTTGGCAGAGGAGAGTCAGTCCTCCCTCACTACTTCTCCCTGAAAGTTAGTACTTGAGATGCATTCTCCTGTGTACATGTGTTCTGCCAGTTTCGTCTACTGGTTAAGGGACCAGGCTAGAAAGCAGGAGACTGGGAGTTCAAATCCTACCTTAGCCATGAAAGCCAGCTGGGTGACCAGTTACTCTCTCTCAGCCCAGCCAACTCTCATGGTTGTTGTTGTGGGGAAAATAGGAGAAGGAAAGTGTTGTGAGGAAAATAAGAAACGGTGGGGTACAAATTAAATAAATAAATTTCTCTTCATGTCATTCGCAGGTTCATGGGTACAGAAAAATAGGCAGCCATACTTTAAAGAAGGAAGGGAAAGCAATGTTCATAACTCAAGTTGTTTTTAGTTCCTTGAAGTACACATAAGGAATAGAAATACACATTAGTACACATTAGTACACATTAGTACACATTAGTACATAGTACACATTAAAGGGAAGGTATGGCAACTGCTAGCACACGGGGAGAATCAAGCACCTATGTTTAATATCTTGGCTCATAGTTATTTTTTCACATAAAGTAGGAATCTAGGGCCAAACTTTGCAGATCATTACATGTTGGGGTTCCGAGGCTATAAAGGGGATGCTGTTATACCCCATTTTTTGGTACCCCAGCTTTGGAAAAAGTTCAAGCAAAAGAGGAGAAACAAATTGGTCAAATTAGAAGGATGTTTTATTTAATTATATATGGCCGGGAAAGGAAGAAATACTGAAAGCAAAATACTTCTGAATATTTTAAAAGTTTCAAAGTTAGTTTTTTTCTCTGCAGTTTTGTTTTTCCCAACGCAAGTGTTGTGAATATAAGCAGTCAGGGCAGCAGCAGAAGAATTAAAAAACAAAAGAAAACAAATGGATTATGGGAAAGTAAAAACTGGGAGGCAAATGTCAAGATACAATGTTTATTCAAACCAGCTCTGACCTTAGATTTAAAGCTACTTTCTCAAAGCTTCAAAGAAAACCATCATCCAAGGATCCACAGATCTGCCAATTTTTGAAGAAAGGCATGTTGATTCTGTCCCTGAGCATTGAATTCTCCCACCATCGGAGCATCAGCTTCTAAAATGGGATAGAATAATAGAAAATAATAATAATCATTGGAAGATCTGCAAGAAATACCATTTGCCTGCAAGCAAGAACTGGTGGGTCCATGAAATAGATAAAGTACTATAAAATGAAGAAGCTAAATTGCTCTGGGACTTCAAGCAAACAGGCACCTGCCACATAGCACCGCAGTCTTAACAATTGTCGATAACAAAGACAAAAATGTCTGGATTATGGACATGGCAGTGCCTGCAGAATAGAAGAGAAAGAACTGGAGAAGACAAGAAAAGATAAAGGCCTGCAGATATAAATATTATGGCAAAAAAGCAAGGGTTGTACCAATAGTAACAGGTGCTTTGGGTGCAAACTGAAAACAACTGGAGCACCACTTGAACACTATCGGCATTGACAAATTCACCATCAGTCAGTTGCAAAAGGCAGCTTTACCAAAACAGCTTCCATCCTGTGATGATACCCCTAACACCATCAAACATCAACCTCTGCCTATCCCAGGTCCTTGGAAATGACTGAATAGATGAACAAAAATGCCAAATCCAGTCTGAACATCTGGCTGACTGTTAGACAAACCATAATAATAAACTGCGATGTGTTCTCATTTGTATTTGTGCAGGTAAATAGAGAGAGAGGGAAGGCGGGAGAGATAGATAAATCCTCATGCAGCCTTTATTCCAGTTATATGATAAAACTAGCCTTCTTCTTCATAGGCAAATAATAAAAATAGCACACCCCATCCTCAAAATCAGTCAAAGCATGAAGGGATATTGAGGCTGAGTCAACACCTGGCTTAGCCACAATCACCAGGCAGTTACTGACCTGCTCCTGATTTTCAAACAATATAACAGGAGTCACACATATGCTAAGCCACATTATGATTTCTTTATTTATGGTTTAGCTTGTAATGAGAACCCAGCTTTATTCCACATGGTTTAGTCAAATTGTGGTTTAGCACTAACCCAGCACGAGGACGTTTTGTTTCAATCCTGCAGAACAAAGAATAAGAGATCAAAAATTTAAAACCTTCACTAAATTCCCTTTTCCTTTGTTTCTCCTTCTCATTTCTAGATTCCAATCATTCAGCCTGTTCCTCTTGCCCTTTCACTCAGCCCCCAGTTATTTACTGTGTTTCCTTAAAAATAAGACTTATATTAATTTTTGCTGCAAAAGACTCATTAGAACTTACAGTATTTTCTTGTTAGGTCTTATTTTGGGGGAAATACAGTACTAAATGCATCCGTCTGCCTGAGTATTTTAACTGGGGCTTATTTTGGGGTTAGGGATTATATTACAAGCATCTTGAAAAACCATGCTAGGCCTTATTTTCCAGTTGGGTTTTATTTTCCGGGAAACATAGTAATTACAATCTTAGTTTAGCCTATTTATATTTCTAAGAAATCTTACTTGTGAGGTCCTTGGCCTCTTGCCAATCCCTGCTATGCTTGACCTGTCATGCTTCTATAATTGGGATGGACCATGGGTGACTTCTTCTCCCATCAGCATAGTTGGTGGTGAGAAATGATGGGAGTTGAGTGACCATTCAACCAAGAAGAGTCTCGGAAGAGTCACTAATCTTTTTGTTATTCAGGCAAAATCTACAAACTTTTTGCAGATCCAAAATGGGAGGTGGGTGTCTGTTTTGCCCTGCTAAAGTTCAGTTCTTTTCCATTTCTGAAAAGAAAAGCCCACAAATGGAAGCAAACAACTCTGAAACACAATGTCCTTTTCTAATTTGTTGCCCTTTCATTATGCCTTCATCTTCTTCCGAAGCATGTGTTAAGCTAACTCATTAGCTCCTTCTGCTGCTTTCAGATCAGATTCAAACAACAACGGATGACAGGCTAGTTTTTTAAGTTTGGTCTTAATATTTAATCTTTATCCCATGTTTTCCACTGTTCTCTTTGACTTTTATTACTATAACTTGTAAATCATTCGCGTTTTCAGCCGACAGAGCAATGGCATCAGTGCTACCACCGTTTATTGATGTTTCTTCCTTACAGTTTAAAAACTGCACTCATCTTCTTCCGATCTGGCTTCTCTCAATAAATAATCAGCATACAGTTTGCATAAATAAGGAAAAAATATAGAGCCTTCTCCTTTGCCAAGCAGGAAACATGGTCTGTTTCCAACTCTGGCTTCCTGACCTGTGTATACATTTCACATGAAATGTTCTGGAATTCCCATTTTTCTAAGTACCCTCCCCAACATGATATGAATGACATAATTAAAGGCCTTCCTAAATCAATAAAGTACACATTAACTTCTTTTTGGTATTATTTGGCTCCCTCAGTTATCCAGCATACAACAGTCTTATGTTCTTCGATTTTTCCTAGAACCATTCTGAACATAACAGAATAACAGAGTTGGAAGGGGCCTTGGAGGTCTCCAACCGCCTGCTCAGGCAGGAAACCCTATACCATTTCAGACAAATGGTTGCCCAATCTCTTCTTAAAAGCTCCAGTGTTGGAGCACTCACAACTTCTGGAGGCAGGTTGTTCCACTGATCAATTGTTCTGTCAGGAAATTTCTCCTTAGTTCTAGGTTGTTTCTCTCTTTGATTAGTTTCCATCCATTGCTTCTTGTCCTACCCACAGGAGCTTTGAAGAATAGGTTGACTCCCTCTTCTTTGTGGCAACCCCCCAAGATATTGGAACACTGCTATCCCCAGCTTGATATGAACAACATAATTAAAAACCTTCCTATAAATCAATACAGTACATATTAATTTCTTTTTTGTATTATTTGGCTCTCTCAGTTATCCAGCATCTTGTGTTCTTTGATCTTTCCTAAAACCATTATGAACATCTTTAATAATTATACCCATAGACAGACTTACCTACTGTTTTGCAAGGCAAGGTATTTTAATGGTCAAAAACATTTTTCCTCCTCTGTGGAAGTTTTTTTACTCTGCCCAAAGCTCTTTTGTACATATATTTTTTGAAGAAGACTATACAATTATGCTGAAATGGGAGACAGACATAGCATTAGCAATTTCTCTCAGATCAATATGGTTAACGCAGCCCCAGTTGCACTGGGCATAAACAAAACCATAAGCGAATGAAACCAGCAACTGTCTTGATACATCCTTTAAAAGCACATAAAATCCACTGAATATCTGCTGTAGGGAATAAGGAGACGTGAAGCACTAAAGCTATCCTTTTATTTATATGAAGAAGAAAGCTGTGAGGCATGCAATGAAAGCCATTTATTTTCCTTATTTTTAAAGAACACGCACATTTCCATCTTACAAACAGAATGGAGAATACATTTTTTTAAAAACCAGTAAAACAAAAAAACCCTGACATGATATTAGTGATGTTACAGCTGTTAACTTTTAGGTGATTTTTACAGCTCACCCAAAACTTTAATGTACTCCACTGTCACAGTAGGAATCAGGTTGCCCCTATTCAACATTTTACTATTGCTGATTGTATTGTTTTGCATCATAATTTTTATTAAGGGTTTTGATCATACTAATGCAATCTAATATAAACTAAATTTAAAGAAGATAGACAGGAATAAAAAGTGCCAAGAAAAAAAAAGAGAAAAGAAAAAGAAAGGAGAGAAAAGTAAGAATATAATAAAAAAGAGAAAATAAATAGCAATAGCACTTAGACTTTTATACCACTCCATAGTGTTTTACATCACCCCCTTCTGCCGTGATCTGCCACTTAGACAAAAAAAGGCAAATCAGGCAAAACTCTTGTCAAAGAACACAAATGCAGTGAGTTAAGTACCTGTGTCCCAATGTCAGGATGCAAGTAGGTAATGTTGACATTTGAATGATATGTCATAGTATGTATGTCATCAATTTGGTGTCATTATGGTGTGCTGTGAATGCCACTGCTCCCATATATGCCAAATTGATCAAGAGAATGGTACCTGAAAGTGATCCATTAGCACAAAATGGCATTGGAGTAAGAAAAATGGTACTACCAGCCTCCAGGTAACAAAATTAGTTAAAAGTACAGAGATGCAAAACCTTGCTGACATAAGCATTGGATTAACAGGTATGAAGGTGAATCCTTAGACAGTCAATATCTTCAATGTGACCATATGTTCTGACTTAAATTTCTCTGTAAATTTCAATGTACACTGTTGATAAGTAAAGCTATCCAACTCTTTTTTTCCATTCTGAGTAACCTCTAGTAACAGTACTATCCTTTCTTTCTTTCTTTCTTTCTTTCTTTCTTCCCTTCCCTTTTGCCTTTTCTTTCTTTCTTTCATTTTTTCTTTTCTTTCTTTCTTTCTTCATCATGGCTGTTTATATATTGGCTTTGCACAATACAAAAGCACCCAACCACTTAAGTGCTTTCTGGCAAATATTTCAAACATTTTATTCCCAATAGCTGAGTCAACTTGAGGAAAGGGCATGAACACCAGGCGCATTGCTTAATTTTCTGATCTTTAAAAGAAATATTTAGGTTTTAGGTTCTCTAGCAACTTGCAATGCTACAGACAAATAAATGCAAAAAAAATTTGAGTTCACGGCATAGCATAGGTTGGGAAGTTCCTTTCGGTGATATGGCCTAATGACTGAGCTATCTGGGAGAGAACCTACTACATTACTGATTAGCAATTTATAGTGTCACCAGCCATTGCTATGGCAATAAATCATTGATGCAGACAAGTTTTATATCATCATGGATAGGTGGTGATAAATCATTAGTCAAGAAGAGTCATACATCAAATCAAAAAGGAATCTCGAGAATAGAGATTTCTGGGCCAGCACTGTCAGGTCTCAAAAATCTTGCAAGCTCCTGACAAGTAATTTTTGAAAGGTGAGAAAAGGAGGCAAAAGATTTGAATACCTTCTCCTTTCTGCAACTGCTTAACAACAAGAAACTTAAACATTGCATCACATGCTCCTTCTCACCATATTTTAGTTAACTCAGATTTCAGCTTGGTACTAATTAATGATAATTGTCAGCCCAGGGTATTTGAGTTAGTGTCCAAATGTCATCCTTTGCATAACAGGGCAATATTTCTTTTCTTCATTCTGTGTCTCTCTTCATGCCTGAAGCAGTTTCTCCCAACTTGTTCAGCTGCAAAGCTGGACCTTAGTGATAAAAGATCTGAATAACTTACAGTTTTTATATTGCCAAAGGAAGAATAGTTATTACTGTACTCATTAATCCCAGCAGGCCTTTCTACAAAGTGAAATCTTTCTTTCTTTCTTTCTTTCTTTCTTTTTCTTTTTTCTTTATCTGACATACAATTGAATGAATTTGCCCTCTGGAGTAAATTTTATTGAGTTCAATAGGCCTCCATCTAAGTGTTCAATCCTCAGTATTGGAGCATCCGTTCTGTATTCTTTCTTTCCCATTTTTAATCATACAAACTGCAACATTGGGTTTTCAATCACAACTCAGCAACAACTTCTCACAATAGCATTGACTCAGAGAATGTAACATCCTAATAACCTTTCTTTTAGTTTTCTCTGACCTCTATCAGTTTTTTCAAGGCCCATCAAATAATCACAGACTTCTGTTTATATTGATAGCTGGCCTGTGAGAAATGTTCCAGCTGTTTAGGTCAGGAGATGGAAGCTAGTGTGTACTTAAAATTCAGTACATTTCCCCTCTCCTTGATAAATGAAAGCTCATCTCTAAAGGTTTACATTTATTTTGTACACAAATTACCGTCTGTTGATTATTACTGATTTTTAAGAAAACACGGTATTAATTATTATAGACAACACTGCTTGGGACTGCTCATAAGAGATCATAGCAATGTCCAGGAGTAGAAACCACAAAGAAAAATCTAAGACTGAATTCCTCCTCTCTGCTATCCTTCAGAATTAGCTCTTTCCAAAATTAGGAAACCTGAACTTAAAAAGATACCAAGGGAAATACAATATAGGACAAAACAATCAGACTTGAGGATCCAATAGATTCTAATTCTCCAGGATCTGAAGCATCAATATGATTTATGTCCCTTCAGGAATCACCTTTATATTGAAAAATGATTTATCATAGAAGAAAACAAATTTTAGAAGTTGAATTTCCTTTCCAACCTCCTACTTTCCAATTAAATATTTCTAAGCATTACATTCCCACAGAGTATAGTGAATTAGCGCAGTATTGGTAACTCCTGTGAGGATACATTATGATTCCTGTAGGAAAATGTCAGGGTTCCGACGGATGCTCTAATTAAATCATGAGCCTCGAGCCAAGCTTCAAAAGAAATCCAGTTATTTATTAGGCGCTTCATGTTGGCACATTCCAAGTGAAGCCAACTCTGACCCCACATAAATTAAGGCCATTAATAACTTGACCGTTTCCCCCCTCCCCCCAGGGTGTGTTATCAGTCACATTCGTCAACAGAGCAATTTCACGGGTTGTAGAGATCACTCCCCTCCGGCCGCTGTGGGTAACCTGGGAGACAGCCTTGAGAGAGATATGTCTGGAATGTGCTTTTGTTTTTGGTCGCCGTGCTGCTTTGCTGTTTTCCCATCCCCCTTGCCTATGGCAACTCGAGACCAGGCCAGGGATGCTTTGCGAGTTGACAAAATATACATAGTTGCTTCTGAGGAAGAATGGATAATTAACCTGTGGGAATATCCTTCAATGTCTAAAATAACTTTGTATTTCAAAAGTAAACCTGACACAAAATTTTATTCAATTTGGAAATAATTTTTGGACTCATATATATGGGCCTGCACCACATCCCAAAAATGACTTTCTCTCAACTTAAAGTCTTTGTTCAGATAGAAATGATTGTAATGCTTCATGATGTATACTGGTTGACTTATGGCTGTTGATATTCATATATTACTTGGTTCTCCATTAGAATAACTGTTAACTTATACAGCACTGTAGTTCATACAGTTATCTAAGTCAATTAATGAAATTTTGAAAATGTTAATGTAATTTCATGATGGTGCAAACTTGTTTATTTACTTTGTGTTTCTTCTCATCTTCTACTTCCTCCTCTTCCTCCTCCCCCATCTATTTCTTCTTCTCCAACCCCCTCCCTTTTTTACAAGAATCTGCTTTCATTTCCCTTTCCTCAATTTTTTAAAAAAATGCTTAATTAAAAATAACATCAAAATACATGCAAAATAATCACTGTGGGAAGGATTTTCAAAAGATAAACAGATATAGAAGAAGGGCAGCAAACACTTCCCAGGGGTATCTTTAGCTCTGTCAGCCAGGACCTGTTGCTAGCCCAGTGAAGAGGAACTTCCAGACAGAAGATACGACTTCTCTTCCAATTAATTGCAGTCTGCAATTTCGAAAAGTTATTTGGAAAGGCATTTTGGGAGAGTAATAATGCGCATAAAAAGTCTTTGTTAGAAGTTTGTTTTCCCATGTGGATATTCCCAGGGCCTATGACCAGCATCTACTCTGGATTTTAATTTATATTCTCATCTGCCACATAGTTAAAATGTGAAATTGCTTTTTCTGCTCCTATACCCAAGCAAATCCCTAAGCTTATGTGAAAGGAAGGAAAATGTTTTTTAAAATATTTTGAGATAGGTTTTTGTGAACAGATGTTTGAATTATTATCTTGCAGATATAATTGCGAGATGGCGCTTGGGAATGAAGCCATATGGACTAAAGGACATCCATGTTGCCAGATTTTTTTAAAAATTTTAATTATCTATTTAGACTTTGTTAATCTGCAAATAAGCAAAGATCAAAGTATTTTAATACTCTCTCATTAACTTTGACATGCTCATTTTTGTTCTTGCAGTTTTCTTTAACCCATTACTTTTTGTCCTTCAAATTTAAACCTTAGAATCTATCTAATCATAATAGCAAATTAGCCACTAGTCTGGCACAATAAAAGCGCAGGACTGGCTGATTATTTGTGTCACTTCATACAAATATTAGAATCTAGAATTGATATCCAGTGTTCACTCAAGTTTTTTTTAATAGACAACCCAGAAACTATTGGAAACCTGCACCACAATATTATTTTCTGAGGGGTTCCTGGTGCTCTCTGAGCTTGCTTGTTTTCTTGCAGACATTTCATTACCCAAACTAGGTAACATTATCAGTGCACTGATGATGTTACCTAGTTTGAGTAATGAAACATCTGCAAGAAAACAAGCAAGCTCAGACAGCACCAAAGACCCCTCATTTCAACCCTGAGCTACAAATATTCTCCTTTATTGGTAATATTTTCTGTCTTTATATTTCAGAATATGGTTTTTATATACCTTTTTAGATAAAACACTATTGCAGTGTCAGCTTGTCTAATATACACTAACAAACAATATAGAGACTGGGAAGACAGAATAATCTAGAAGCTTCATCACCATGAATTCAAATATTCCTCTCTGCTTGCTGTTGAGGGTGACAGCCGTTATCATTATACTTTCGAAAATGCTCCTTAAATACCATCTTAATTGCTGTCAATTCCTGTTTCCACAGATAGGAATAAATAATTGTTTCTTTAATATGAACATAAGCTCTATGACCATGACATTTTGGCTAGAGAGATGAGCATGATGTAATGGTATGTGGGAATGGACTTAAGAGACAGGACAAAAAGATGCAACCAAGAGAATGGTCAGATAAAAGGAACTTAGCCCACAGCAGGAATTTGGATGGGGCAAGAGAGTCAGAAGTGACCTTCTCTAGTCTCTTGAACTGTAAAGGGAAATGGGGCTGGAGGGAGATATACTTTCAAACTTGCAAGGTTCTGTTAATGCAGTGCTTCTCAATTATTTTCTGTTACGCCCCCCCATAGGAAGAAGTAAACATTTCGCACGGCCCCAACACTCCGCCGGGATGATTGTTCGCAATATTCGACACGTTTTCACTGAAAAAACTCAAGTGGCTTATCAGCGTGATTGGGGTGTAATGTGTGTAAGTGACGCTTTCATTTATTTGGCTTCATGCTGTCCACTGCCAACATTTTTAGACACAGTAAACATATCGGTCTTTCCTCGTCTCCCACCGTAGTCACAGTGAAGCCAAGCGCTACATACGCTTCATCATATTTCCTCGTCTTAGCTTTAGGAGACTTACGTTTGTCTCATTATCTCCATCTCTCTCCTCCTTTCTTTTCATCCCTGTTAAATATTTTTCCATGGTGTCTCTTAAGGGTTTGTTATCTGCACTTCATATCTCCTGCTCTGTGCTGTGTGCTATTGTTTGGTGCAAAAAAACCCTACTCCCTGCGGCAAAAAAAGCACGTTCCCCAGGGTCATGCGCCCCCCCCGGCATCGCTCTGCGCCCCTCCCAGGGGGGCTGCCCCACTATTTGAGAAGCACTGTGTTTAATGTAACCTTACAATAAAGTAGAATTAGCTCATCTGGCCATGTTTCCTCTCTGATCTATCACACTGTCAGGGTTCCGACCGATGCCTTAATTAAATCATGAACGGGAAGCATTCCTGACCTGCTCTCGACCTTGCCACACACCAGGGCATCAGTCTTGCAAGTCTGAAAGTATATCCCTCCCTCCATTCCCTTTATAACCCAAGAAACATGTGAGGGTCCTGTTTTGCCAAGTGGAAGGTAGAATCCAGATGCTACAATATGGTTGTTTGGAGGGTTCAGAGACAATGAACACACTAATGGGTAAGAAGAATTTTAAGCATTATTGTTTAATTGTAAAAGGAAGGGAGGGAGGGAGGGAGGGAGGAGGAAAGGAAGAAGAAAGGACATTAATATAATTGAGAGTCCAGAAATACTTCACAAGAAGAGTTCTCCACTCCTCTGCTCGCAACAGAATTCCTTATTCCACCAGACTTGAAATTTTGGGCTTAGACAACTTAGAGCTACGTCGCCTTCAATCTGATCTAAATGTAGTTCATAAAATCATCTGCCACAATGTCCTACCTGTCAATGAATTCTTCAGCTTCAACTGCAACAATACACAAGCACACAGTAGATTCAAACTCAATGTAATCCGCTCACAACTCGACTGCAGATAATAAGACTTCACAACAGAGTAATCAATGCCTGGAATGCATTACCTGACTCTGTGGTTTCTTCCCCAAACCCCAAAAACTTTAACCTTAGACTGTCTACAGTTGACCTCACCCCATTCCTAAGAGGTCTGTAAGGGGCGTGCATAAGCGCACCATCATGCCTACTGTCCCTATCCTTCTGTCCTATTGTCTAAATTTACCTATACATACTTTGCTTTTGTTTATGTTTATATCATACCTGTTATCTTGTTCACGTGTTGACAAAATAAATAAATAAATAAATAATAAAATCAAGATATGCAGAAGATTTCAACTCCAAAATAAAGCAAGCCTATTCCTTTCCCAATATCAGTCTTTTATCTGACAACTAAATGTCAGACAACTTAAACACACTTAATTTTTACAAGCGACATGCTCACAAAACTAATTGGTGAAACTGGCATGTGAGAATTTGACTCCAAAAATAACTGTGAAATTGAGAGCTATACTGGAGACTAAGAAGCTGGCTGGACAGTAGAAATAAATAGCAATGGAAAGGAAGATGACAAAAGCAGAAACAAAGATAGGAAGAATGACTAATGAAATACTCATATATCATTGTTTTATGTTGTTTCATATTGTACCCTATCCAGGGTCACAAAGGAGTTGGGCAACCTATAAATTTTTAAAAATGCATAAATAAAGCATATTTTCGGGGGGGGGAGTTACAAATCGGTACTCAATGCATGGGAAAACTTCCTTATAGGACACAAATGAAGTTGGTAAGATATACGGGAAGAATTTTGATAAAGTGCTATTTGATGGAGATTTTGAATTTAAACCAATTTATCATTCACGAATCATTACAATTTAGGTGAGGCACATTTCTATGTTTAGAAATAGACTTTGTATCAAATAAACAATTTGGTACTCTCCATATGTTTGGATTCCAACTCATATCAGACCCTCAGTTATAATTGGTCACAATCCAATGGGGACAGAAAGACCACTTGACATCCATTGGATTGGGCCCACATGATTTAAGGAAGCATTAGAATTTCAAGTACTGATTAAGCAGTTGTTTCCACACCGAGTTTTTATTATGCAGATGCCTCATCTCATTTGTGTAATTTTATGATTTTGAGGGAATAATATGAAATCTTCCAAGTGCAACAATATCTTGCTTTCACAACATTTCTTCTATGCTTTTCTTTCTAAACTCATCCCTCTCTCCGGCAAGGCTCATTTAGGAGAAAGAGACAGGATAAAGCCCATTTTTTGGTAATCTAGAGCAGGGATCTCCAACCTTGGCAATTTTAAGACTTGTGGACTTCAACTCCCAGAATTCCTCAGCCAGCAAAGCTGGCTGAGGAATTCTGGGAGTTGAAGTCCACAAGTCTTAAATTGCCAAGGTTGGAGACCCCAGATCTAGAGAACCTCTCTGGAAATCACCTACTTTTTAATGTATTTGTTTATCTATCCATTTAGTTGTTAGCTTGGAGCAGCTGAAAAAGCTCAGCTGGAGACATTTTTCAAATAAGCCAGGAAATGACTTTTTTTTCCTGAAGCTGTTGAAAAACTATGTGGAGAAAAGAAAGAAATTTTATTATCATCATCATCAAATTTATGTGCTGCCCATCTTGCAGTTCAAGGTGACTCTGAGCAGGTTTACAGCAAGATCAAACATGCAAACATCAGACAATTGTAAATATATAAACAGACTAAAGTTATAAAAATTAAAATAAACTAAAACAATCGAGGGTTTGGAGGAGAGAGGTGGGGTGCCTTCTCTGTTACTGCACCAACTACCTCCAGCCAACAGCTTCTCCTTCATGACCCTATGCAAGCAGGTTTTAAGTTTTTCTTGAAATGGGGCTTAACAGTAAAGAATAGTTGGTTCTAGAATCATCCATGTTGGGGGATTGTTTACACCAGGGTTTAAATCATTGGCATTAAAAATGAAAACCACAGTAAAAACTAATAAATCTCTGTAGAGATGGCTGATTGATTTCGGCTCATACACTGGCCAACTGGAATTTTTCCATACTAGTCTGTCCAGAAGAGCTGAAGGGCAAGTATGAATTTTTGAAAATCTCTTCACCCCCACTAATAATTTGCTGACAGAATTAATGTCTGTGCAGAGCTGGAATAAAGCTTACAGAAAGCTTGTTTAGGTTCTGGGCAGGAGCGAAAAATTGCAGTTCTATTTTTCCAAACAAAAGAGAAAAAATGACAAAGCTAATATAGGCCCAGAGTCAGAGAAGGCTGGAAAGCTAACCAGCTGCCTAGAGAAGTCTCTGTTATTCTTCCTAATGGGCAGATAAAATGTGTTTTTTTTTTAAATTCAGGCAATCCTTCAATGCCTGGGCTGTTTTGCTGGCTGATGTTGCTTATTTTGTTAATGAGTTATTTTAAATTTTGTTTTTAACTGTGCTCTTAAAAAAAAATCTCACTCATTGTCGATGGCTTTGAATGCCATTTGTTAGAGCAAAAGCAAGCTATTAAATCAAACAGGCCAATAGGATCAGGAAGAGCATTGCTGGATGCCACAGATGGCAGTGTTTTTGAAGAGAAGGCATGTCAATATTTAGTTCCATTCCAGACTGGCCAACCTCCATGTTATATTTCCCCAAATACAACATCCAAAATTGGACATCACATGTGGGAAATTTATCTAACCAGTTTTCTTTTCGTTCGAAAGGGCAATCACCTATGGCATTATGCATAATCTCGTGCATAATCATGGACATGTTTCCTTAGGGAATTGGTAGCTCAGTTCTCAGGCAGAAATGGCCCCATCTCCATCAAGAGGTTCATTCAGTCTGTTAATAGCAAGTAACTTGATAGTGTCCCACTCACTGGTCTTAGCTGTGATTGGAACTGCAACAACAACACTATCTGCCCTCAGGTTTCCCTTAATATTGGACTAACAGCTGCTTCCTGTGACAAAGCTTTCATGTGGGGGGGAGGACCTCATGAAACTGCTTCAGGGTTGCTGCTAGTCAAACAGCCATCTGTCTTTAAGTGGGTTGTACAGAACTAGGAAATCGTTCAGTTTCACTTTCTATCATATTCATTGCCTAATTAAATTCATTCTGATCTATGTGCAAACATTCTAGTAACTGCTCTTCAAAAAAATAAACTAACCCAAATTCTCATCCATCTGGACCAGGGGTGAAATCCAGCAGGTTCTGACAGGTTCTGGAGAACCGGTAGTGGAAATTTTGAGTAGTTCGGAGAACCGGCAAATACCACCTCTGGCTGGCCCCAGAGTGGGGTAAGAATGGGAATTTTGCAATATCCTTCCCCCAGGAGTTGGGTGGGAATGGAGATTTTGCACTATCCTTCCCTTGCCACACCCACCAAGCCATACCACACCCACCAAGCCACGCCCACAGAACCGGTAGTAAAAAAAATTTGATTTCACCACTGATCTGGTCTGATCAATTAGGTACTTATTTCATTCAGGAAGAATATTACGAGACCTATCCCTGCTATGTAGGATCTAGTTAGGGAAAAGAAAGAATGCTCTTCCAATCCAATATCACAACTTAATACAGATTCTATCAAGCCTTTAGAAATTAGACAGACAATCTGCCTGGAGAGACACATTACAAAAAAGATGTTGAGAGACTCTGGCAAAAGTGCAGAGAAGAGCACTTGGGATGATTAAAGGCTGGAGACTAAAATATATGAAGAACGGTTGCAGGAACTGGTTATGGCTAGTCTAGAGAAATGAAGGACTAGGAGTGACATGATACAGTATTCTAGTATTTGAGGGGCTGCCAGAAAGAAGTGGGGGTCAAATTATTCTCCAAAGCACCAGAGGGCAGGAGGACAAGAAACAATGGTTGGAAACTAATCAAAGAGAGAAGCAACCTGGAATTAAGGAGAAACTTCCTAACAGTGAAAACAATTAACCAGTGGAACAGCTTGCCTTTAGTAGAAGTTGTGGGTGCTCCATCAGTGGAGGTTTTTAAGAAGATACTGGACAAATGGTATAGGGTCTCCTGCTTGAGCAGGGGCTTGGACTGGATGACCTTTAAGGTCCCTTCCAGCTCTATTCTGATTGATTGATTGATTGATTGATTGATTGATTGATTGATTGATTGATTGAGACATTAATTTCTTCTGCACCTATAATCCCACCTGGTGTGACTCTCACTAGCAAGAGAGAATAGGAGACATACAATTTGACATTCTACAAAGTGAGTATATGTTCACACTGTTTGTTCCAGAAATCCCCAAACTTATAACTGTTTAAGTCATTCCGTGAATGTTTTCCATATCCACCAGGATTACATAAGCAAAATCTGGAATCATATAGCATCCTAGAGTGAAAGCCTACCATATAAATGTTCCCAGCATTGTATAACTGAGGGATTGCCTTGTCTTCTGTCCAATTTCAATTATTACATTTGAAAAGGATAGCCTTTTAATAATTCACTGAGTAAGCAGACAGAGGAAGCTAATTTTGTCAGCAGAGGAATCCTAAAAGCTTTGTGCTTAACTAAGTTGAGAGACCTGAGCCGGAAGCAAGAAGTAGGATGTTTCTGCTGACGGTGCCATAAGAAATAAATGAATAAATGAATGGGCAGAAGCTTGCAGTTGTTGCCTGCAATGCTGTGTCATGTTTGTGTTCCTGTCAAGAACAAATTCGCATGACATATCGTAACTTTTTCCCCTTCACTAAATTGGGGGTGGACGTGGCCAGCACGTGACGCATCCAGCCCACGGGCCACAAGTTTGACATCCCTGAGGTAGAGGATGAAGATTGACAAGATCAAGAAAAGAGATTCTACATCAAAAACTGAAATTATTGATCATAAGGAAGATAGTGAAAGAAGCATGGCTGGTGAACAAGATATTTTGCCATGAATAATTTTCAGGCTGTTGCATATAAAATAATATCTAAGCCTTTTGGGGGAGTAATGGGTGAGAGGTTGTGGAACTGCGGGCAGGATGGGAGAAGAAAGGAAGAAGAATATGACTATGCTAGGCAAGAAGATAAAGAATCATGATAATTGGGTATTCACTATAAAGAACTGAGGAGAATAAAAGGTTACCAACTGACCTATCAACCCATGAAGTATGCTATTTACCAGCAGTAAAGTTCATGATAGATTTAACTTATCAAGTCCCTAGTAATACAAATTCCTTTCTGTTGATACATGTGGGAACAAATGATATCACAAAAAAAAAACATTGCAACCATATCAGCATGGTATGGTTAAAGACCTAAGGAGGAAGTTTAGGATCCTGGGAATTCAAATAGTAGTTCATTCATCCTTTTAGTCCATGGAAAAAGCCTGAAAAGAAGAATGCTCCACATAAATAACTGGCTGAGGAAATGTAGCTAAAAGAGATTTAATTTCCAGAACTATGGTCTGAATTATCTAGATCAGTGGTTCCCAACCTTTTTGTGATCGAGTACCACTTGGAGGTCCCGTACAGTCGCCGCGTACCACCTGGTTCCAAAGAAACTAAATTCGATCAGATATCACTTTATTTCCATAATTGTACCGTTCCTTTTTTGGCCCCGCGCATCCAGCAACTGGATTCTCGGGCCGCTGGAACCAGGTGGGTGGCGTGTGGCAACAGTTGCAAATCGTTGCCAGATTATCTTGTGTTAGGCAGTAAACATTTTTGTGAAGTAAAAAATAACTAACTAAAAATTGTTCATGACCCCGAAAGTGTTCGCGTACCACCTGGAAGGCCCTTGCGTACCACTAGTGGTACACGTACCACAGGTTGGGAACCACTGATCTAGATGATAAACCACTGACATTAGATGGGTTGCAGCTCATAAGGACTGGTAAAAAATATGTCTGGTTGAAGCATGAAGAGTTGAGTAGAAGGGTTTCAAATTAAATCCTGGGGGTAGGAAATGGAAATCCTAAAGTAAATATCTCACATAACGATGTGTGTACTATAGAAAGAAATGGGAATGTCACAGTATACTTTGGCCTAGTAAACTGCTAGTTGAAAAAATCAGGAAAAGCTTTGGCTTAAAAGTTCATAACCTTCATAACTATACACCATCTCAGAGCACAGGAAACAATTGAGATCAGCGTGAACTTTTACAGGAAAGCAAATATGATTTCATAGATAAAAGAGTTCTAGTGGGATGAATTCCATAATTGGAATACAGCAATTGAAGAATATAATTTGTTCAACAGAAACACAGAACAGGGAAGAAGAGTTCCATTGGATGTTAAAAGTGTCCATTGTCAGCTGATAAGTCCAGGGAATGAACTTGGAATTTTTATAAGGAGTTAAATAAGTGGAACAACAAATTCAGATAGCCCTCAACATACAACAGTTCATTTAATGACCATTCAAAGTTACAACAACACTGAAAAGAGTGACTTCTGACCGTTTTTCACAGTTATGACCTTTGCAGCATCCTCATGATCATGTGATCAAAATTCAGATGCTTGGTAACTGGCTCATATTTATGACCGTTGCTGTGTTTCAAGGTCATGTGATCACCTTTTGTGACCTTCTGACAAGCAAAGTCAATGGGGAAGCCAGATTCACTTAACAACCGGGTTATTAACTTACCAACTGCAGTGATTCGCCTAACAACTGTGCCAAGAAAAGCCATAAAATGGGGTAAAACTCATTTAACAAATGTCTCACTTAACAACAGAAATTTTGGGCTCAGTTGTGGTCGTAAGTCGAGGACTACCCGCCAAATTAATATTGTACATTTTATTGCCTGAATGATAAGGAGAAAATGTGGTGGTGCCTTCCAGAATACAGATCTATCAAAGAGACATGAAGGGGAACTTTAACCTAACGTCTACTGGGAAGGAAACCTTGTTAAGCACGATCCTATCAGAAAATTCCCAACTTATCTTACAGGCAATTTTCTCTTTAGTAGTTGGAAGGAGGAACAAGAAGATCAGCTATCCTTGAGGTAGAACCAAGGGATAGGGAAGGCTTGACTGAGGAAATGTAACTAGCAGAACATTAAGGGGAACTGACCGTTTATTTTTAAGGGGAACTAAAGCTGAATTCTTTATTGTTCAGTCACTCAGTCACGTCTGACTTTTCATGACCTGATGGACGTCATTTCAATTGAACTGTCTGTCAGGAGCTGCATCTTTGAACTTTTGTAACCTTATGCTTATGTCGTTAGTGACAGTGTCTAGCCACCTTGGCATCTTTTTCAATGGTTGCATTTACTCAAACACATATCATCGCTTTCAAATAAAATAAAATAAAAATAACCACCTAGATTCCAAAAAACTTAAGACCAAAGAAAATCAGGATTGTCTGGCAAGAATATCTACTAGAGGAAACAGCTGAAGAAGGGTAGACGTTCTTTTTGAAAAGACATCAAAGCCACTATTGCAACAATTTCAAAGAAGAAGGAAGAAAAAAGAACAGCGGAAGCCCAATGTGGTTATAGTTGAGGTTACCGTAAATCTGAAGATTAAAGAGGGACATGGAAAGATAATCAAGGAAGAATATATACAGATACCTCAAAAATATAGGTAGGGTGTATAAGTTCAGAAAGTAAAAAAAGGAGAATAACAATAAGGATTCAGTAGTTATTAGGGCATCCATATTCAGGCTATAAAAATTCAATCAACCCCTTGATAGCAGCAAATACTTCTAAAAACGCGTAGATCTTAACATATGACCACAATAAGGAACAGAACTTCCATCACTAAGTGATGCGATTGCTGAGCCATGCCTGACTTTACAACTTTTTTTGCTCTGGTTGTTAAGAGATCTCAGCTTTCCCCCCTGTTGCCTTTGCTTTATTATGTGACCCTTGGAAATGCAACAGTTATAAGTTTGAGCACCGGTCATAAGTCACTTTTTTGGGCATTCAGCTTGGAATGGTTGTTAAATGAATGGTTGCAAGTCAAGGATTACCAGTACGGGAAGGAAGGGAAAGGAATGAAAAATATACTAGCTACCCAATAAAAATGGGGTGAAAAATGCTAATAGGAACAAAAAGACAGAACCATTTAACTTCTATTTTAATCTTCTTCAATGTGAAAATATTGTTGCACGAGGAAATTGTGTAAAACACGATAAAAAGATGGGTTTGCAGCTTTAATTAATAAAAATGTATATAACATATATAACAATTTTTGAATAAGTTAGAGCTCTAGACACAGGAACATTGTATCATAAGGAACCAAATGAATTAGCTGATGGTCTGATCAATCGTTGAAGAATCCTAGAGACTAGCCAGGTGCCAGATAACTAAAGAGGTGCAAATGTTACTCTTTTCTTTGGGGGTGGAGGAGTTGCAAGGAATTAGTCAGTCAGTCAGTCAGTCAGTCCACTATTGATACCTGGAAGATTTGATTGTATAACAGAAAGTGGTTAATCTATAATTACTTGGGGGATGCAGAAATTACTAGACATCAATGTGGATTTGTCAAGAAAAGACTTTTGTGAGACTAATCTTGTCTATTGCATTTTTGTTGGATAGCTTCCTTAGCAGATTGTGAAAATGCTCTGGACATAGTATATCTTCATTTCAACAAAACATTTGACAAAGCATTTCATGACATTCCAATTAAGCTGAACTGAATAGCATGAAAATAAAAAGGATACATCTTAATTTTTTTGAAAAAAAACCTTACCACAAGAGTTGTTTGACGGACTGGAATGAGGGAATGAGTTTACATCTACGAGGTTCAGTTTGGGACTCTTTATTCTTCAATATTTTTACTAATGATTTGAAGGAACAGGAGGGCAAAGGTCAATCAAATTTGCAGATAGCACAAAAGTAGGGCAATATTGACAGGTTGTAGAGAATTGAATAGAAGTACCAAAATAATAAAATTTGACAATATTAACAGAAACAAAGCTTTTCGCTTACAAACTAAAATAAAAAAGGACTAATATATTATGGAAAAACAGCTTACTAATAGTAATGGAAAAGAGAATTTGAAATAGTGATTGAATGCAAACCGAATATGAGTCAACAGTGTAATGGAGCAGCAAAAAGGCAATGCAATTTTAGGTTGAGTTAGTAAAAGTATAATTTCAAAACCACAATAAACAATTATTGCATCTTACTATGTTTTAGTGAGATCCGAGTAATACGCCATAAAAAAGTTTCAGAGAAATTGGAACAGGTTCAGAGGAAAATAGCAAAAATGATCAGGAAACTACAAATTAAGTCCTGTGAAGAGAGATGGAAGAAGCTGGCCCATAAAGAGTTGAGAAACTCTTCTCAGGAAGGATAGCACTTTTATAATACCAGAAAGATGTTACAGAGAAGTAATGACTTGTCCCTTGTTGCAGAATTCAGGTAATTTTATGGAACTAAATTACAGGAAAGCAGAAGAGTATTTGTAGCTCAGGGTTGAACTGTAGGGTCCTTGGTGCAGACTGAGCTTGGTTATTTTCTTGCAAACCCCACTCTCCACTAACAATGATGATGTTACCTAGTTTGGTAATAGCAATAGCAATAGCACTTAGACTTATATACCGCCTCACAGTGCTTTACAGCCCTCTCTAAGCGGTTTACAGTCAGCATATTGCCCCCAACAATCTGGGTCCTCATTTTACCGACCTTGGAAGGATGGAAGACTGAGTCAACCTTGAGCCTGGTGAGATTCGATCTGCCAAACTGCTGGCAGCCGGCGATCAGCAGAAGTAGACTGCAGTACTGCCCTCTAACCACTGCACCACCACTGCTCTTAATGAAACATCTGCAAGAAAACAATCAAACTCAGAGACCACCAAAGACCCCACAGTTACAATAGGATATATTGCACTCAATAGAGCAGTGATGGCGAACCTTTTTTCCCTCGGGTGTCGAAAGTGCATGTGTGCGTGCTATCGCGCATGTGCGAGTGCCCACACCCATAATTCAATGCCTGGGGAGGGCGAAAACAGTCTCCCCCGCTCCCCCGGAGGGCCTCTGGAGGCCGGAAATGGCCTGTTTCCCAACTTCTGGTGGGCCTGGTAGGCCCATTTTTCATCCTCCCCAGGCTCCAGAGGCTTCCCTGGAGCCTAGGGAGGGCAAAAACACCCTTCCCAGTCCCCATGGAGGCCCTCCGGAAGCCGAAAACGCCCTCCCAGAGCCTCCATGCGAGCCAAAAATCAGCTGGCTGGCGCGCACATGCGCGCTGGAGCTGAACTAGGCAATGGCTCGTGTGCCGGCAGATATGGCTCCGCGTGCCACCTGTGGCACCCGTGCCATAGGTTCGCCATCACTGCAATAGAGTGTCCAGAAAGTACAGTTGCCTCTTGAAAAATCACCTTTGGGGCAACCATGACCTGGATGATTGAGAATCTCCATAGACATTCCACTCAATAGTTTGAAAATATTTATCTGGATAGGTAGGTAGAGTAAAACAGGGACACGGTGGCTCAGTGGCTAAGACGCTGAGCTTGTTGATCGAAAGGTTGGCAGTTCAGCGGTTCGAATCCCTAGTGCCACGTAATGGAGTGAGCTCCCGTTACTTGTCCCAGCTTCTGCCAACCTAGCAGTTCGAAAGCACGTAAAAAATGCAAGTAGAAAAATAGGGACCACCTTTGGTGGGAAGGTAGCAGCGTTCCGTGCGCCTTCGGCGTTTAGTCATGCCGGCCACATGACCACGGAGACGTCTTCAAACAGCGTTGGCTCTTCGGGTTTGAAACGGAGATGAGCACCGCCCTCTAGAGTCGGGAACGACTAGCACATATGTGCAAGGAGAACCTTTACCTTTACCTTAGGTAAAGTAACCCATCAGATTGGTAGTCTCCTTTTCGCTGTATCTGCTCAAGCAGAGACTAGTAATCTGTCAGGGATGATTCAACATATATATATTCTTGTCTTGAGCAAGTAGTAGCTCTTTTCAACTCTGGTTTTGTATATAAAGCTTTGAACAGGGCTGGTAAAATTATAAGTACCCTTCTCTGCTTCATAGCCACTTCTGTCTTGTCAGATTGCTCTTGAGTAGCACTTTTATTGAATACGGTACTTTTCTTGTTTTATTCATCAAATTTTAAAAGGACTCCGGACAGCTCTTCTATGTCTTTTAGCATTATTCCTATCAATTAAAAAAACAGATAAGAAATGGATGAAACAGTTACACTAAGTTTCTTTATTGTTGGTACTAAGATTTACCCACCTGGAAGAATCCTTGGAAATCAATCAAATTCAGAAACATTATGTTTTTCCAGAATCACTGCAAAACATAATTTTTTAAACAATACTAGAGGAAGTTTTTATATAGTACTTTATATGGAAATGTGTTTATTATGGAGCTATAAAATAGAAATCAACATCACCATGTTGTATGTATGTCTAACATACATCAATATTATTATATTTGTTTGATGTATATTTTTTTTGTCATTGTTAATTTGTTTTGTTATTCCCCTTTCTCTTTATTTGTTTGTATTTTAATGTATTTAATGTATGGGGTGCTCAGGGAGGGGTAGCAGCTCTGTGTAGGGGCATGTCGTGTCCTTTTACGGCAACTCATTTTACGGCAGCTTTTAGGGCAGCTCGTTCACCTTTGGTCCCCACCTGTCACTCAGCTCTCACCTGTGGCTCCTAGCAGCTGTAGCATGCGCAGCGGCCACACCCCGGGCAACAACTTCAACAGGCTGGCAAACCAGGTTGAGAGTAGCCGTTGGGTCATTGACCTTCGGTGAGATAGGGACTTGTCTATCCCAAGCATGTGAAGACAGATTCCGGCGGACTGAGCAGATGAAATCTACTAGAATAGGACAACGGTCATGAAGGCGGTCTCTGCAAGCGATATGGTATGCTAAGAGCACGGCAAGACACGAAAGACGCCCTGGTCAACCACTGCGCCCAGCCCATCTCCAACTGTCTCGACTCTTGTCCTGCTATTTGGAGCAAGATGGAATCTGGGAAGAGAGAGTGAGGCTGACTATGCGCACCTCTCCCTCACTTTAATCCAATTCACACGCAAGTTTTGACATCCCCCCCCCCCCACAGATGTCAAGGTCCTCTTCGAACACGATGGACGAATATCATCACCATTTGTTTGTATTTTAATGTTTGATGCTATAATCTAATAAAATATTATTTTAAAAAGGGTAAATTCTTTCTCAAAACAGAACTTTTTTAAAAAAAAGAAAAAGAAAAACCCAACTCTTATAGAAAAAAATAAGCACAATCATACCATTTGTCCTGCTTATGAAAAGTCTCTGGAGAAAAAAACTACCATATTTTTCGGAGTATAAGACGCACCGAAGTATAAGACGCACCTTAGTTTTGGGGGAGGAAAACAAGGAAAAAAGGCCTCTGCCTCCAAACAATTTGCCAAACAGCAAACAGCACAGATGATATACACTGTTTGCTGTGTATTTCTGTGCATGTGTGCTTGACCCATAGAAATAGCAAAAAATTGGAGAAATGTACATTATGCCAGAAAGTTTTCTTAAATGTAGTCACACTAACTCTTCCCAATTATTTAAATAGATCTACTCCAAGGTAACTAAACTCTAATACTAAACAGGACACTGTTACATTTCAGACTATACTTGTACAGAGCTGTTAAAATTAATTAAAATTTCTGGAAGTATACATTATTCTCTATTATTTAAAAGAAGATACAATAGCATTGGGCTCTTCAGAGCAAGCATTTATTTTAAAAAGCTTCTATATTTTGTTAAGTTGTCTAGATTTACAGGGATCTCCAACCTTGGCAACTTTAAGACTTGTGGACTTCAACTCCCAGAATTCCACAGCCAGCAAAGCTAACAAAGCTGGCTGTTGAATTCTGGGAGTTGAAGTCCACAAGTCTTAAAGTTGCCAAGGTTGGAGACCCCTGGCTCTAGAACAATAATAAAGCAGTCTTTAAAAAATAAGTCTAATAATTTGAACATTCTACAGACATTTATAGTTATTCACTTACCCCTTTGCAGCCAGTTCAGCAAAAATAAAAACCTGTGTGTCTAATCTCTCCCAGCTATTTGCCTCTTTGCAGTTAGTTTCACTTTCGTTTTCCCACGTGGCAAACCTAATCAGCTGTAGATCGGGAAACTGCTACTGACTTGCTCTTCCCTCTTTCCTGCAAGCTCTTTACAGAGCTCTTCCCTCTTTCCTGCAAGCAGGTAAATTGCTGGAAGACAGAGGCCAAAGGGTGGGGGTGGCTGGGTGGGTGGGGCTACATTCGGTGTATAAGACGCACCCAAGTTTTCACCCTGTTTTTGGGGGTAAAATACTTATACTCCAAAAAATACGGTAAATTGTATGGCATGCAGGACAAATAAAAATGGTTATGATTCCCCATAACCATAATCATAAATAGTTAAACATGCCAATTATATAGAAAAGAAAGCAGCTCTGCAGACAGTCTGTCCAATAACTTTACTCCAGTCAATCTTCTGTATAGTCATACAAAATTTTGTTTTTACTTTCATTTGGATATTAGCTACATCCATTAAAAGAAAACATTCACAGAGTATCTGCTATGTTCATGATCTCAACAATGCAAATATAATAGCTGAATATTGACTATCTGCCCTCAAGTGCTTAACTGGAATGACATTAATCTCATTTTCATTTCTGTAGTATATGAAGGTTAATATTAGAGTGCAGGAAGCTTTATTTTATTCATAGCTTCTATTGCACTGTGAATACAAAACTCTTCTATCAAGCATTTTAAGCTTGGCCCACCATTAGAGAAGAAGTTGTTGTTTGCCGACAGAGGAATAAGTAGCAAAGAAGTATATCAGTATGTTTACTCATACCAAAGCTCTGAATAGGTTTGCCAGATGTTGCTGAAGCAATTAATCAGCACTGAAAGGATATTTACCATCTATCTTAGAGAGAAAAACAACAGTTCCTTTATCCAGATAAGCAATTGTCTGAAGCAACATCTTGGTTAAGGCCGGAAAACCAAAGTTAATTCCACCTTTACACTCCAGAATCAACTACTGGAAGACGATCGCTTTGTCTTTTGCAAGGTACCTTTATCTTTTTAACAACAGAATAACAGCTGACTTAGCATTTGTAACCCAGGGGCCTCCAAATATGTTGGAAAACCCCATGTTGGGACAGGCTGAGTGGGCTAGATAAGTTAGTAGATCAAAATCATAAAGCTGGATTTCATGCACCCAGAACCACAAACACGGTTATAGATGTTCTTTTGATACCCATCAGTCTCCTTTGTATATTAAAAGGGTAATTTTTTTAATGGGAAGCTGCCATGCTGCAAACCAGCAGCATCTTCTGTGTAAATTTCAAACGGATTCTATTCAATAAACTTCCTTAGAAACTTTTTTTAAATAAGGGCATTTGCATCTCATTATATAGTCCTAGAAAAGAACAGACAAAAGCGATCTGAGGTATAAGATCATGTACTTTAGAAGAGGAAACCGGATGGGACAACAGATCTCCTTTGATCCCAAGTCATTTTGCAAGAGGATCCACAGGATATTCTTACAAGTCCAAACTTGTTCAAAATTGATGGGAAGCCACCCGGATCATAGTTACAGCATTCCTCCCATTTAATGTTTGTTTTTAATTATTATTTATAAGGCTGCCAACTCCATAAGGGTTCTGGGAACCATCCATTCAAAAAACAGTACAGGTAGTCCTTGACTTACAACAAAATATTCACTTAGTGACCATTCAAAGTTACAATGGCACTGAAAAAAGTGACTTATGACCATTCTTCACACTTACAACTTAAACGGGCACACTCACACTTACAATTGCAGCATCCCCATGGTCATATGATCAAAATTCAGATCCTTGGCAACTGACTCATATTTATGACTGTTGCAGTGTCCCAGTGGCCACATGATCCCCTTTTTTGACCTTCTGACATGCAAAGTCAATGGGGAAGCCAGATTCACTTAACAACTGTGTTACTAATCTAATAACTGCAGGGACTCACTTAACAACTGTGGCAAGAAAAGTTGTAAAATGGGGCAAAATTCATTTAACAAATGTTTCACTTAGCAACAGAAACTTTGGGCTCACTTGTGGTCAAAAGTCAAGGATTACCTGTATGGGACCAGACTGCCATTCATTATATAACCCCAGGCCTTGGGAAGAGCTAAATTTTCAAGGGATCTTTGAAATGCAGTCAGGGTAGAGACCAGAGAGATCTTGGGGGGGATGGGTCCATGTGGGTCCAGAAAATAAGTGCTGTGATGGAGATAATTCATACTTTCTAGGTCCTATCAGGTGACACTCTTTGTGCGAACTGGAGCATGCCAACTCTATGGAAAGAAACTCTAGAAGGTAGACCCTATGAAATGATAGGTGATAAGCTGCTGCTTGACTTGCACCCAAAAACTCACCAATAGCCAGTGCAGTTCAGAAAGCAAAGGAGTTACATGGGCATGACATGGCTTGCTCATCTGGCGGCATTCTGGGGCAGTGGCTGCTTTCAAGAGGTTTTCAAAGGTAGTCCGCGGAAAGAGCATTGCATTAGTCCATTCTCAAGGTGACCAAGGCATTAATGCCTGTCTGAAGGACTTTTTTTCCCCACTCACCCCCAATCGAGGTGGTACAATTGACAGACAAAATGTAAGAAGGCCTTAGTAGGAAGGCCTTTGTAGGAAGGCCTGCTTAGCTACCGCTGCCACCAGCTCCTTGAGCAGAGGTTGCAAGTCAAAAAAGCCCTCCAAATTTTGCACCAGTCCCAAAGGGAAAAATGCAACTCCATTCAGCACTTTAAGGTGAAAATAACCTAAGTCACCAGTTCCTGGAATAAAGACCCACAATCACTCAGTCTTATAGCAGTTCATCTTAAGTCAGTTCTGCCCAATCTGTGTCCCCACAGCCTCCAGATATTCAGACAAGATCTTGACAGCATCATCTAGTTGATCTGAGTCAAGATGTACAATCTGTCAAAAATTTATGACCAGATTGGTTGTATATGATGGAAGCTGTATCTCAGCATGGTGTGTGGCCATTGGGGGGGGGTTGAGGTTGGCGGGAGGAATTCTGTTGTGGATGCTCACTCGCAGCCAGTCCAAAATTCCAATTCAACATTTTACATCTGGGACAGGAAATAGTGCAAAAATCAGAAATACTGTAGCTTTGAACAGCACACTTTAATACAAGTCCAAGAATAAAAATCAACGAAGTGTGATGTGATTCACTATCATTTAATGTATATATGTTATATAATTGCAATCTAAACTGAGTACTGAGCACCATCTATGTTTAAAAGTTGTCCAATTTGGAGATAAAGCTCTTTAAATGAGGTATATAATTTTAGATGATCTATCCCACACATGGTAAATTGTTGGAATCACTATACAGAATAGTCCAGCTAGTTAGAATAATACTGGGATAAGTAACCCAGTAAATCTTGAGCATTTTGTGACTGAGATTTCTTATATTATTGCACAGAAGGGAAAAGTTGTTTTCAGTCAATAAGCTCTTCATCACCTGATAGCTACCATTGTACATTTACGCTTATAGAATATTATCTGTGATAGTATCTGGCCATCTTGTCTTTTATCTCCCTCTTTTGCAATTGTCTTGTATTTTTTTCAAGCATCAAGCTCTTCTCCAGTAACTCCTGACCTCACAATACTACACTTAAGCAATATTTTCATTATTAGTCAGCAGTCTACTATATCTAGAATTGAACAATTTGTTCTTTTTGCAGTTCAAACTATCTAACCAGTTTAGTTCAATTCATAATACTCTATGTGATTGTTAAATTATTCTGCCACATCTTTAAAAATGATAGTGATAATTTCCCTCTTATGCAGAGGATAAAAGCGGCACCCAGGTACCTTCCAACTATTTATTTATTTATTTATAAGAGTTCTTATAGGCCGCCCAATCCCGTGGGACTCAGGGCGGCTTACAACAGAGATTAGAACTACACATTAAAATAGCATCTAAAAACATCATGTTACAATTTAAAAAACCATTCATACATGGGGGAGTCGTCTCTTCACCCCGCCTGCCGGAAGAGCCATGTTTTTACTGCCTTGCGGAAGGCCAGTAGGGTGGGGATAGTCCGGATCTCTGGCGGGAGTTGGTTCCAGAGAGATGGGGCTCCCACAGAGAAAGCCCTCCCCCGTGGGCCCGCCAGCCGGCATTTTTTGGCAGACAGGACCCGGAGGAGGCCCTCTCTGTGGGATCTCACTGGTCGTAGGGAGGAACTACATCCTACCATCACAGAATTCAGGAAGTGATGGACATTTCCTTTATTATGTATCATATAAAAGTATTGCTTATCTTTCTTGGCCTGGATACATTATTTTAAGTTTGGTAAACAATGCCAATACATTCTTGTTGGTCTTGTTGATGCTCAGCTGTTGTCATATTCTGGGTACAGGAAGATTTTTGCTTGTGTTCGTGTTGGCTAAGAAAAAATGGATTGTCAGTTTTGCCCTCCTTTCCCCATTAAAAAATGACATGTTTATATCAGGTTTCCAGCAAACCTGCAATAGTACTTCTTGGCTTGAGATGTGTTTTCATCACTCTGCAAGTGACGTACACTCTACAGCTCTATTTCTCCTTGTATTCAGAAACAAGACTGTAGTTGTAAAGCACTAGCATCGAGCTATGGTAATGGAAGGAATGAAGGCTAGCAAGCTGAAAATATGTTTGCTCAGGCATCCTATGAGTTCTATGGAACATATTCACAATCAAGTTTCTATGGGCGTCTGCATCAACTAGCAATTGCACATATAAATCATGGAGAGAAATAAGGTACTTGTTTTCCTTGTTTGAATTTGTTCAAGAGGAATCACTTTTTTCAAAAGTTGCTGTTTTTTCAACTCTATGGAACCAGGTTTCAGCAAAACAGGAGAACCTTGTCTCCAGTATGTTATTAAGCTTAAGGTAATAAACTAACAAGTAGTATTTGAGAATTTCGAAAACAAGATGCACCCATTTTGGCTCTTCCTTCAGTTTCAGCCACAAATTTTCATCTAACCCAAATGAACATAGCAGCTGGTTAAAATTAGAATTAAGAGGGCTGTTCAGTAAATGCAGGAATATACTGTGTTTCTCCAAAAAGAAGGCCGGGTCTTATTTTATTTTGACCTCCGAAAAAACGGCTAGGCCTTCTTTTTGGAGGGTTCTAATTATTGACTTACCTCACCGATAGCCCCGCCCAGCAGGAGCCCGCTGCTGGCCCACTTCTGCGGCCACTTACCGCCACTCGCATGCATCACCCCGGCTTCTGTTTCACCTTCAGATGCCTGCCGGAAGCAAGGTGCCTTCTGGCAGGCATCTAAAGGTGAAACCGAGGCCAGGGAAATGCGTGCTAGTGATGGCAAGCAGCCGCAGAAGAAGGCGAGGCAGGTGTTAGGGTGTGCGAGGCCTGGTAAATAGGGCAGCTCTACCCCCCCTCCCCACCCTAGCTTATTTTTTACCTGTGTACCTCGCCCCACCCCCTGAACCCTGGGGTGGGTGGGTCTAAATTAGGGCTAATTTTGTGGGTGGGGCTTAATTTGATCGCATGCACTCAAAAATGTGATAGGGCTTCTTTTCAAGGTGGGTTGTCTTTTTGGAGAAACATGGTATTCTTGATAAAAACCAAGTATTTTTAATCAGTTGGTAAAAGCAGTATCAGCCCTGAATATTCCAACCAAAAAGATACAAGAGCCAAGTCAGCTTGTAATTATAGACTGATAAACCATCAGATAGAATTTGTGTCAACTTGTTTATAGCACTTTTTAAAAAAAGATCAACTACAATAAATATTTGCAACTGTTATGGTTAGAATTCTGGGAGTTGAAGTCCAGACATCTTCAAGTTGCCAAGGTTGGGAAACACTGCTTTAGTGTATGATGATGACTTGTTTTTCTCCATACCTGATTTTCTCCATACCTGTTTTTCTCCATACCTGATAAAATATTTTCCCAAAATGGACAAAAACTGTGAACCGTGATTAACCATGGGTTTCTGGTTGCAGAATTCTGCAACTTGTTTAAAACAAACGTGTCCACATACCCTTCTCAACTAAGCAAGAAACAATAATTCAGTGTAGCCAATGAATGCATGGCAGAGAATAAATATGAAACCAGACATTTTCCATGTCCAAATCTAGTTTTTATTTCTCATGTTGTGCTGATCCCACCTTTGCTGCATCAAGAAAGAATAGCATGTTCTGTCATTACACAAGAGAACCATCCCATGATAACCCTGATCGTTTCTGCATTTACCGTAACTTTCTATAGTATAGTACGGTATTATTTTTAAACAACTGAATTATTGTTCCAGTTTCTAGAAAATACAACAAAGGCTTAGCTGCCAAGTTTTCTAAGTTTTCCCATTTAAGACATTTAAATATAGGCACAGCCTACCACAGTTCTCCCATTCCTAACCACAGACACAAATCAAAGATGAGTGTGTACCACCACCTTCTGGTCGATACAGGACAAGCACACATTTACTGAGGAAAACAGCAAATTCAAGATACTACTGATTATATTCTAGGCCACTGAAAATCAATGAAGTAATCTTTGTTGCCTTATATTTACAACTTCCAAGCTGATAAAAAAAATAAGTTATAATGGCCAGCTGTTCCAAGCATTAAAAGATATGTTGGACCACGAAGTAGAAAAGAGTGTACGAATTCTCAGGATTTTTTTAAGGGGGGGGTTAATATAAATTGGGCCCTAGTGCTGCCACTAGCAGCAAATAATTTTCAAAATGTATAAAAATAAAACATACAATATATATAAAAATAGAAGTACTAACCATTAGTTCCTTAATCTGGTTGTGCAACTTGTTCTAGGACAGGGTTGTCAAACTCCCGGCCCACGGGCTGGATGCGTCACGAGCTGGCCACGCCCATGCCCGGTTTAGCGAACGGGGGGGGAATCCCGATATGTCACGTGACGCCACCGTGATGACGTGAGTTTGAAACTCCTGTTCTAGGATAACCTGGTTATGCTTTCTTTCATTCAACTATTCAACTAATAAGTTCAAGAAAACTTTCCAATAGGAAGGGCTAGGACAAAAACTAGATTTGGTTTCATCTAGTGAATGTGATTACTCCCTAAATATTGAAGTTTTTCTCGTCTGTCACATTAAAACAAATATAGTCATTACAGACATTTAAGAGCTGCAGACAAGATAAGAGCTGAGGTGGCGCAGTGGTTAAATGCAGCACTGCAGGCTGCTAGGTCAGCAGTTCAGCTGTTCAAATCTCACCGGCTCAAGGTTGACTCAGCCTTCCATCCTTCCGAGGTGGGTAAAATGAGGACCCAGATTGTTGGGGGCAATATGCTGAACTCTGTAAACCGCTTAGAGAGAGCAGTAAAGAACTATGAAGCGGTATATAAGTGCTATTGCTATTGCTATTTCCAGGACTTCATATGTCCCTCAGCTGCGTATCATTAAATTAAAGATGGAGAGCACCTAGCCCATTTACAAAAGCCCTTTTAAGCAGCTGGCTCAACCCAGCTGTAACAGCTGACCCACCCTAACAAACATCAGTAAAAACACAGTAAAGAGTAAACAAAGATGAAATGGGTGGTGTTGAAAATCTTTATGATCAGTACTACAAGATTTTGGGGAATGTATAAATAACTGGAAATTTACTATAAAAGGAAGAGAGAACTATAAGGTGGGGGAGGAATCCTTGGTGCTCCCTGAACTTGATTGTTTGATTGCAGACATTTTGTTACCAAACTAGCACTGATGATGTTACTTAGTTTGGTAATGAAACATCTGCAAGAGAACAGCCAAGCTCCGAGAGCACCAAGGATTCTTCATTTCAAACGAGCTACAAATATTCTCTGTCAGAGAAATATAAATCTAACAAATACATACAATAAGTGAAGAATTTGGAAGCAACAGTCAGTTAGGCCTGCAAGGTCCATGCTTGGTTGGGGTGAGGGGAAATGTCAAAATCTGCAAAATGGCAGGTGCAGCGATGCAATCTGCATCCTGCCTGTTTTGTACCTGTGCTGTATCACGTATATGTAAAAAAGGAATAGAGCTGGGATCACAATGCCATGCCTACCATTTTAGTTCTTGAACCTTACTCCTTGCAGGTGCCAATTTCATAATGCTGACACCTTTGCTCCTTTGGCCATCTTGCCTCACAACTAGTAACTCATAATTTACAATTTCAAGAAAGTTTTCTATTACCTGTGTTGCAGAATTTGTTCTTAACAAATTGATAGCATAGCTATCAATTGTTCCTGTCACGAGCACATAAACACTATTAAAAACAGGATGATAATTATCAATTGTTCAAAATGTATTTTGAAAGGAGCAACTCTGTGTGTGTGTGTGTGTGTGTGTGTGTGTGTGTGTGTGTGTGTGTGTGTGTGTGTGTGTGTGTGTGTGTGTGTGTGTGTGTTCATTCTCCGACCTGGTGGGTTAATTTCCGAACATTTTGTTACCAGGCTAGGTAACATCTTCAGCGCAGTTTAGGGGATGTCAGTGTTCTTCTCCTTATAAGGGCTTCAGGTATGGGTGTGTCAAGTGAGGGTCTTGTGATAAGGAGATTACATCAGGTCAGGGTCATTGGGAGGTGAACTGCTGGTGGGGAGGGTTGCGTGGGTTGGCTGAGGGTCGGTGCTGTCTCTTGTTGGCTGTGCGGTTCATTTGGATTCTGAGGGGTTCGTAGGCTGGTGGTAGGTCAATGTGTCTGTTGATAGAATTGCTTGTGGAGTGCCGTCACAAGACTCACTGATGACTCACAACTGACCCATCACAAGAGCCTCACTTGACACACCCACATCTGAAGCCCTTATAAACAGAAGAACACTGACACTGACATCCCCTGAATTCTGCTGAAGATGTTACCTAGACTGGTAATGAAATGTTCGGAAACCAACCCACAAGCTCAGAGAATGAACCTTCTCCTTTATCCTACACAAGGCAGGACGTATGCAGTAAATCTCCCCATTTCTAGAACCAGAACTACTGTTGTGGTCTGCCAGCGGCCAGCAGAGCTGGCAGCAGAGTCGGACAGTGAGGAGGTTAGGGAGGAACATGGGCCAGTCCTGGAGTCTGGGGAAGGCTCAGACGAGGGCTCTGCATTGGAGGCAGAGAGGGGGCCAAGGCTGTCTGGCAGTTATCAGCTGCCTCTGGAGATAGACAGCAGTGAGGCAGAGGAACAGCTGGAGTCTGTTCCCAGTGTGCACATGCACAGAGCTGCCAGAAGAAAAGAACAGCTAAGAAATCAGGGTCGACTTGGGAGTAAAGCCACAGGTGGACGATGAATGGCCCCTCCCATAGGAAATAAAAGGAGCGAAAGGGGAGGACTGTTTGCAGGAGACAATTAGTTCATTTGGGCGAAGATCTGTTCCTGCATTCTTGCCAAGTATGGTCTGTTATAGTGTGGAGTCTGAAAGATATCGGCTTGGAACAAACTACAAAGGAACATTCCCAGTCAAAGGATTAGCGGTTCTGAGCAAGGTACTTTTGCATTAAGAAAGAGCCGACATTTTCAAAATGTGATTTAAACAACAACAACAAATTTGCTGTTGGGAGTTTTCAATATGAATCCTGATAATGAAATTACAAATCTCTTGTACACTATCTTCAATATTATTCTTAAAGCTTTCATCTGCAGATCAAAACTTAAAAATAGGAATATTAGTTTTAGAACCATACTGAAGTTCCCAATGATTTATAACTTAGAGAGTCACACACCTAGTAATGCACACACAGAACCAGTAGGTTGTTAATTTATGCATGTGCTAGTAATGAGAGGCTACCTGTATTTCATCCCATTTGATCAGTCTTTATGAATTGGTACTTTTTTCAAACAGTAAAGCATTCTAATATTCCCTTTTCTCAAAACTAGGATTTCTTTAAAGATTACAGTCATTATCCCCCAACAACTAAGATTTCAAGTTTCGACGCAAAATGGGAAAAAGAATGTCCATAATTTTTTTTTTAATGAAAAGTTTCATTAGATGTAATATTTGGTACAGGAAGGTATATAATTTATACTTTGGCTGAAATGTAAGTAACTATTCAAATTACAGTTCATTAAAAGAGATTGAACAAATAGTCCACGAACAGAAAAAAAGGGAAGAAATTTAGTCTTTTTTTTCCCTTTAGGTCCATTATAAAATAAATGTTTTAGTTTGATCTTCAAAGGCTGCTTTTCTGTGGCTGAACAGAGCAAAAAATTAAATAAACCAGGAAGAATCAAGCTGAGCTAGTGCAATACCATGCTTCAGCTACAGCAGTTTGCCATCTGATTACGGGCACAGGTCAAACAAGACGCCTTCAAAAAGAGAGGAGGGTTTTGTGGATAATGTCAATGCACTCTCTGATCTCATCTTCCTTGATCACTAGTGGGGGGGCCAACCGGATTATATCTCCATGTGTCGGCTTGGCCAGCAGTCCATTGTCACGGAGTCTCAGGCACACCTTCCAGGCATCCCAATCTTAAGAAAGATAAAAAAGAAAAGGATTGACAATTTTTCCTTAGAATCCAAATCTAATACAATATGAAGCACACCACAAATAGGTTGCAGTTTTATTTGATTTCATTTCTGGTGAGGGGACAAAACATTTTTGGAAGAAGTGTCATTCCCCTGTCTGAGTCTGACTGCGGTGGAAGATGAGCTGTAACAAGAACTGACAGCGAGTGAGAGGGCAGTTCCGTTGGCCTTGGAGGAAACTGGGAAGGGCAGAGGCAGGCCAGGCCAGGCTGTTCGGAATTAGAAAGGCCTGCAGGCAGGCAGGAACATGAACCACCTCCTTCTGATGCAAGAGCTTGAAGAGTGCAGAGGAGGTGGGATCAGCTCAGACAGAAGAGGCAACTCACAAGGAGAGTGCCCCGCTCAGATTCACGAGGCACACATGGGGAATGAGACTTAAGGAGACTCTGTGAGGAGGGGCATTTGTCGGGAACAAATGCTGAGTTCCTGGAGTGTTGTGTGCAGATGTTTGAACTTACCAAGAATCCTTGCATTCCTGTGTGGCATTCTGGACTGATTATCTGTATCTTTTGCTCCCTGAACTCCTTGCTTTGTTCTTGTTTTGCTAGATAAATTTAGGATTTATTGCCGTGCAGCCATGGCAATTGCAACCAGAGGCTGTTTGTGGTTTGTTTGGGGGAGATTTGGAGCACTAAAAGGGCCGGTTGGAACTGTCAGCTGTTTGTATTATCTCTGTACCGTGCCCTGGGTCATCACAAGAAGACTGGAACTACTGTATGGTTGTATGGAAACAACATACTTGGGGTTTTAGACTTTGCTGTGAATATATTGATAATCTGAACTTAGCAAGAGTTCTTTTGACATTTTCCCTTTTGCACCTATGGCAGAAGCCCTTCCCCAAGCTGGTGCCCTCCTGATATATTAAACTTCAATTCCCAGAACTGGTAAACTCCATTTCAGCTCTTGCACATCACTCCCTTCTTTACAGGCTGCCTAGATATTTTTGTGCTTCAAGGCAAAGGTCTCCAACCATTGCAGAGTGGCAGGGAGATGGGAGACAGGATGCTTCTGCATGGGTGGCAGGCGAGCATGCGCACGCAGCTCCATTTGCGCCAGCAATGGGCATGCACACTCACACAAATGGAGCTGCACGCGCTCACCTGCCCACTATGAGCACAAGTGGAACTGTGCACGGGCTCACCCACCCCTTCCACAGTCCGATTTCCAAAAGGCCGCGGCCTGATAGTGGTTGGGGACCACTGCTTTAAGGTAATGTGATGAAGGTGTGAAGGTAGCGGGAGAAAACCATCTTCCCAGTGAAGCTACACCACCCTGATTCCCATCCAAGAAATATGGAAGGATGCAGTGAATATTTGGGTGTTGCTTTAACAGATTAACAGAGTTGGAAAGGACCTTGCAGGTTATCTAGTCCAACCCCCTGCCCAAACAGGAGACCCTTACATCTGCCTCTACCTAGGATCAAACTCACAACCTCCTGATTATGAGGCAAGAGCTCTACCTCTAGGCCACAGCAGCTTTAGAACTGGTCCTGCAAATCTTCCTTGAAGGAATGATGAGATGGACTTTCTATCCCAGTGATGAGTGGTAGCACAATATAATGATCATTTTACCTTTAGTTTCCCGAATAACAATAGCATTCAATAATCCTTTTCCTCTGACTTGAGTGACAATATCTGATGGAGTCTTCATCAACTCATTTCTCAATATACTGCCCATGACGTCTGCATTTTTAACCAATTCCTCTTCTTCAATGACCTAAAACATTTTTAAAATAAAGTTGAAAAGGATGAACACTGGGGATATCATAATAATTTCAATACAAAGTTTAATATGGAATAGCGCTATGACAGGCAATCAGGAGATGGTTCCCAAAATTATGCATGTCTTCTTTCGAAAGACATAAAACAAACTATGTCGAATTACTCTGCAGTGTTTGTTAGTATCTGTGTCTCAAAACCTGCAGGTTTCAAGTTACCGAAAAATCCCAGTATATTAACAGACGTTTTCATGAAGGCCTCAAATCCTTACTTGCATACCTCAAGTGCTGCCATGGCCACTCGGCAGGCCAGTGGGTTCCCTCCATATGTAGAGCCATGCTCGCCAGGTTTTATGGTGAGCATAATTTCATCATCACACAGAACTGCTGACACCTATGGAAGTAGCATGATTGAGAAATTTAAAAAATGAATTTTTTCCCCAAAATATTTTGTTGCCTACCATCTAAACACCTGCTGTATACAGCTAAAGGTAGCAACACAGAGCAGTTCATTTCTTAGGTGTTAATTCAGTGTTTTGCTGCCATATTGCTTCTTGGGAAATGCTAGTGCTGCATCTGCTTTCAGCAATATCTTGGAAAAGTCTCTTGGATCAGCAGTGCTAAAAGTTCCTCCAATTATTTCTGCTGCAGCCCTAGCCAGTGCCAGCCCAAGCCAGCCACTATTTATTTATTTATGTTTTCAATTTTTATATCTTCACAGAGCTGAGGTGGCACAGTAGTGCAGGGGTAAAATGCTCCCGGTTCGGGCGGGGCGGGCGGTCGTCATAGAGCCGATAGTGCCAATAGCTATCGCAGCGCGAGGCATCCCCCGTCCGCCTGGACGCCGCCATTTGAGTTCTTTTACCCTCTGCGCATCCACAAAGCATTCTGCGCATGCACAGAGGGTAAAAGAACCCAAATGGTGGCATCCAGGTGGGCGAGGGAAGCGGGTGGGGGAAGGCTCGTGCTGCGATTGCTATCGTCTCTATCGGCTCGACAACGACCAACTGGTCCGCCCGAACCGGGAGCATTTCACCACTGGGTTAGAGTGCAGTATTGCAGGCTACTTCAGCTGACGGCTAGCTGCAATTCGGCAGTTCAAATCTCACCAGCTCAAGGTTAACTCAGCCTTCCATCCTTCCGATGTGGGTAAAATGAGGACCCAGATTGTTGGGGGCAATATGCTGACTCTGTAAACCGCTTAGAGAGGGCTGTAAAAGCACTATGAAGCGGTATATAAGTCTAAGTGCTATTGCTATTGCTGTGCTGTCCATCTCAAATCCATGCTTAGCACAACAGTGTTAAAAGAAAATCTAAAAAAAAACCAACCAGACACATAGAAACAGCAGCTGAAGTAAAAACAGACTTATAAATCGCCGGTCAACATAACCAAAGTATGGGCTCAGCCCCACCTCCTGTCCCTCAAATGTTTAAGACTTTATGAAAGGCCATCAGGGTCAGAGACAATCTAATCTCTCAGGGAATGATATTCCAAAGGGCAGGAGTCATGACAAAAGACTGTCTTCCTGGCCCCACCAGACAGCATTCCTTAGCAGATGGATCATAGAGAATGTTCCGCCATTTCAGTCCCTCCTGTTCAGCTCAAGGCTGTAGTTCATTTCTAAGTTACCCTTGCAAGCCCAAATGATTCACCAATTAAGATTTTGAAGTAATCCTATGCTTGGAACTAAGGCCCATAGAGTTCAAGGAAGCTCCCCCTCATGGATTTGTTTCAGAAGTTACAACCCTCCACACAGGTTCTTCTTGAATTCAGTCAGATGTATCTATTTTGCAGCAAATGCACACCCATCAAGGACAACAGACTCTCTCAGCCCTATAAAACTAAAGACATACTGAAAATTCTTTTCTAACAAATTTGGTCTTATTTAAATCCATGAAACTTGTAAGTTCCCTATTCGTGTTTTCTCTCTCTTTTTTCCCCTTTTTCTTTGTTCATCTTTCTCTTTTTCTTTCTAAAAAGTGTTTCATGAAAATAAAAAATATATAATGTTTAAAAAGCAACCCCTACCTCAGTATATAGAGATTCTTTCTAATAAGATCTTTTTTAATGCAAATAGGAAAGATTTGTGAAAGTCCTGCCATGCTGTAACAACTTCAGGGTAGGAATATAGTTCAGTGTTCTACAAATTACTCTTATTATGATTAATCTGTTCAAAAATTCAAAAACAAATTCAGAGTACTTTAAAAAAAAACAGTACTTACAGGATAAATACCTCCAGACAATGCCTTTCCAAGCAAAACCAGGTCGGGTCTAACATTTTCATGATCAACAGCTAACATTTCCCCTGTTCTGGCTAATCCAGTCTGAATTTCATCAGCAATAAAGAGCACCTGTTAAATTATAAAGAGAATCAAACAATAGCCTTGTATGGAAATTCAAGAATTAATATTTCTTCAACATACCAAGTTTATTCAATATTCCAAACAACTCTATTCCAAGAAGCTAATACAATCCTATTACAAAGAAATATAATATATGTATATTGCATAATTTTTAGTGAGGGGAGGGATCCTGGAATCACCACTTTCAATATTCAATTTTGTATCTGTCTGTCCGCCAATCAATCAATCAATAGAACTACCCATGGCTATAGACCATACTCTATTGATTTATCACAGAGCCAAAACTAATTAATTAATTTAGGGTTAAATTAATATTATTAGAGCTGTGCAATGGTTCAGATTTGTGAGGGGAAAGGTGGTTTGGAGGTTGCACTTGTCTGCTTGTTATACCTGTTGGCAACTGCTTAAGGAAACTGCACCTTTTATGAGGCTCACATGGCAACAGTTGTGACCACTTGCATCAAATCTTTTTTTACCTTTCAAAACTGCCACATGGCCCTAACGTCTGCTGGTTAAAATCATCTATTTCAAAATAACGTACCCCATTTATAAATTTAAGTGATCCCATCTGTATATACTGTATATTCTCTCAGTTCATATTCCCCTAACAGCAGAAAGAACAAAAATATGATGGAAGCAGAGAAGGGAACAGAGGATGAAAAAGGGAAAACAATACCGAGATGGATAGGAGGGAGAAGGAAGGAAGGAAGGAAGGAAGGAAGGAAGGAAGGAAGGAAGGAAGGAAGGAAGGAAGGAAGGAAGGAAGGAAGGAAGGAAGGAAGGAAGAAGGAAAGAAAGGAACATTCTAAAAGATTAATCTTTAAAAATACCCATTCATTTCAGCAGAAAAAGTCTGTAGTCCTTTATAGCTCCTGCTAATTCTTTGTTTTAACTGTATGGAAGTTGATAATATGTACAAATTTTTATTTGAGCCACTACTATGCAGCTAAAACTAAGAAACATGTTTAATATAAAAATGCCACTAATATTCAACCATGTTGTAACCAAAAGTAAACAAAGTTGTTAAAACAGCTCTGTCAACAAAATGAGTTAGTAAAGGCAGTTTACTAGTTGATTAGAAATGGGTTAAACGTCCAAGCTTAAGAACACATAAAGCATACGCTTCTGTCTGCTTCAGATAGGCACAGAGCAGATAAGATAGTAGAGTTGAGTAATGTGTCCTTTGAGAAAAAGATTCCAACAGAACAATGCAAGCATCACTATTGAGAAAAGGGAACACTGGTTTTTCAAAATATGTTATACTATTAACTCCAAGGCATTTTGTTTTTTTATACCTAAAATGTAAAGTTTTTATACTTTAAGGCCTCAGAAGCTTTAGGAGAAAGTTTTTAAAAGTTGCCAGCAAATTATTAATTCTGATTGAAAGAAAAAGGGGAGATTATGAAATACATAGGGAATTATTAATTATATTTAATCAAAGGTTCTGTCATTTTAAAGGCCCTGAAATTAAATTAAAACCAGTTAAGTTTTGTGTTCTCACCCTATCCATGTTTATATCCTGCCTTTGCCTAGTTTTGAAAATGCAATCTCCAGCCCAGACATAGCTATGTTGTGCCCAGTAATGGGTTTTTTAGCCCTGAATACAATAACAAAATCCAGAAAATATATCATTTTAGATATCACAGAGTACTGCCAGGCGATATTCTAATGTGTGACTTGACTGTAATAGCAATAGAGAATTTCTTCTTCTGCTCTAAAAGATATTATGGGGTCGGTTAATTACAACGCTTGGCCATTTCCCAAAGTTTAAGTATTCTCGTTTTAGAACATCTGACAAAGTGAATTGTTAGTTTATGAAAGTTTATGACTTTTAATGAAATTTGCTAGTCTGAAAAGATCTCTTCTGATTTTTGACTACCATAGACTAACATGTTCTCTTACAATGTCTTTTGGGTACAATCACTTACATTGTGCTTTGTGCAAAGTTCTCGCACTCCTGTGAGATAACCTTTATCAGGAACAACCACTCCAGCTTCACCTTGAATTGGTTCTACCATAAAGGCCGCAACATTTGGATCTTGAACAGCACGCTAAAAGGACAAACACATTTGTAATCAGAATCACTAAATACAACTCAGAAGAGGGGCAATTCTAGTCTTGGATAAGCTCTGCAACCAAGACATACTGAATCTTATTTCTGAATAGATCAGCTCATACCGGATTCTCTTAAATGCCGTTTTTATTCAGTGCAACACACAAGCATATGTCACCATCCATGTAAAGAGTTTGATTTTGTGGCACTTTAAATTAACAATGGTTTGAAATGTTCTCAGCGTGAGAAATGCAGAGAATAGCTTTATAAAGTGGAATGCTCTTGAGAAAAAAAAAAACCTGCCTTAGTTTAAACAATACCTGAAAAATATACAGTATGCCAATGAATAGCCCTTAATATTCCTCTTCTTCAGTTCTCAGTAGTAAATTTTTGAAGGGCACATTTCTCCCTATAATAACTTTACCAAAAGTTGAAATTTTAGTTAGAAACAAGTGAAACTTGTAATAAAGAGTTGGCCCTTTACTTCTGCCTCTCTTCTTCCTCAATCTCTGTTTCCGTACTTTTTGTATCTACTTTGCCTTATTTTCATTTTGTTTGACTCTCCTTTGTGCTTGTATTATCCACTCTCCCTGCCTTCTCCACAAGTTGAGAGCCAGCATCGCAGTCCCTCACCATGAATCATATTCAAATTGGTGTATGTTTTCATGGTCAGTGTCAGTTGGGCAGCATTGAGTTTTTAAACCCTGAAGCCCAACACTGACCATATTCACATTGTTCAATAGGTTGTACCTCATCCTCACATCCTTTCCTCCTTTCAACATATATCGTATTTGCCCAGTTCACCTTTTCAATTCTGAAGTGCTTGCTTCCATTTTTAAACATTTTATTGAATTCTACAGTACATACCAATATAGCAGAATCCTTCTTTTTATCATATTTGGCTCTAAAGCAACTAGTGTAGGAACTATTTGGATCCCAGAAGGATTTTTTCCACTTGATAGACAGAGAGGGTGGAGTTTTGTGCATAACTCTATTACAAACTATTATAAAACCATTCTCTGTTACTAAGCCATGTGCTCTTATGCTGAAGCAGTTCAATTCTATCACCAGTCCATGAAAAAATTCATTAATATGCAAGTCCACATCTCATAAGCAAGATTACTTAAAGGAACTTTAATAGTTAAGACATTACTCAAAACCAGTTCTGCAAAAGCTACTCCAGTCTTCCAGGACAGCTTCCCTAAAATGAAAACAGATTTAGCTAAATATCTTGCAACACAGATTGAGAAATTGTGAGGTACCTCAAGAGCAGGCAAGTCATTGTAGGGAATTACTTCAAAACCTGGCATAAATGGTCCAAACCCATCATAGCTGGAAGGATCTGTAGAGCTTGAGATTGCTGATAATGTTCTTCCCCAGAAGTTGCCAGCTAGTAAGGGGGGGTGGGGAGGAAGAAGAGTACACTAAGTGAAGTAACTATATTTACTGTTCAGTTATGTTTAGACAGATAAGAAAAGATAGGAGTAACTATTTGGTCAAAAACACATTATCACCTTTATTGTGAATAAATATAGATCGAATTCCTCCATTTTACTCTATTTGTTTTTGATATCATGCTACAGCTAACACTGTTTAACCTACATTTTTCGTTTCCAACTATAGCAGAATGCTGCTATCTAATATAGACTCATATAGACTCATTCATCTTTACGTTATAAACACCTTGCAATATAATAACACTAAGGTCATGAATGGCAAATGATAGCAATTAAAAGTTGGTGATGACTGAGTGCATGGAGTACCAACCTAACTGGAGCCAGATCCCAAAGCAGCCTTGACCATTGTTTTCCATTGTTATGATGAATAGAACAATACATTTTACATATTATAATTTTGAACTTTAAATTACATGTCTATCATAAACCTCCAGCACTACTATTACAGCTAGTCCGCAACTTATGACCACAACTGAGCCCAAAATTTCTGTTGTTAACTGAGACATTTGTCAAGTGAATTTTGCCCCACTTTATGATTTTTCCTGCCACAGTTGTTAACTGAATCACTGCAGTTGATAAGTTAATAAGCTGGTTATTAAGTGAATCTGGCTTCTCCATTGACTTTGCTTGTCAGAAAAGTCACAAAAGGGGATCACATGACCTTGGGACACAGTAACGGTCATAAATATGAACCAGTTGCCAAGCGTCTGAATTTTTATCACATGATCATGGGGGCGTTGCAAAGGTTACCTCCGGGACCGCATCCTACCACATTCCTCCCTACGACCGGTTAGGTCCCATAGAGTTGGTCTCCTCCAGGTCCCATCGACCAAGCAATGCCGGTTGGTGGGGCCGAGGGGGAGAGCCTTCCCTGTAGGAGCTCCATCCCTTTGGAACCAACTGCCCCCAGAGATCAGGACTATTCCCACCCTGCTGGCCTTCCGTAAAGCAGTAAAAACATGGCTCTTCCGGCAGGCAGGGTGAAAGTGAGACCAATTAGAACACCTCTGGTCTCCCCCCTTGTATGAATGATGGATGGTTTTAATTTTTTAAAAAATAATTTTTTACTTGTTGTCATTGTGTTGTTTTTATATACTGTTTTTATGAATTGTTATTTATCTGTATTGTACACCGCCCTGAGTCCTACAGGAGTTGAGCGGCCTATAAGAACGTTCAATTAAATTAAATTAAATTAAATTAAATTAAAGGTTGTAATTATGAAAAACGGTCATAAGTCATATTTTTCAGTGCCGTTGTAATTTTGAACAGTCACTAAATGAACTGTTGAGGACTACTTGTATTATAAAAGAGAACTCTTCTGTTTTGTTAACTATACATGCTTAAGAATTTCAGCCAACATATTGATTCCACCTGGCTAGCATGTAAAACAATTCTCAATGTTAATACAAAGTCCCAATAAATATGAAGTTTTTCCTCTTCCAATTAATCTATTCACAACTGCAATTTCAGTTTGACAGCAACTGAAAGCAAGATTTGTCTTAACGCCATAGAAACTTATAACAGCTAACACGTTCATTACAAATGCTATTTTATAACAATAACAAGTAACACACTGCATATTCTTTGAAACAGTATGACACATTAAGCTGTCATGCTTGATGTTTAACCCAAACACCCAGAATCTCTTCTTAAATGCAAAAGTATTCCTCGACTGATGTTTTGCTCTAGTTTCATTTGCTGACTTATGAGTGCTTTCACTTTACTGTTGCTTTTCATAATCTGTAACTGGATTACTCACCAGCAAAAATAATCTTTGCTTTGTATTTTGGAATGCCTTTCACTGTGTAAGCCCATTTACGAGCCAACTTGCATGCTGTTTCTCCAGCCTCCACACCTAAGACAAAGAACACATATATAACAGAGATGGGAAGGAAAGCAGGAAATAAACATTGCGGAGCCCATGGTGCTCTCTGAACTTGGTTTGCTTTCAGACATTTCATGAACTGACTAGGTAACACATTAGTGCAAGTGAGTGTGGGATTTGTTCCCTGTTTAGAGACAATAGCTTGCCTTGCCAGTATTGGTGAGGGTATAGGTTTCTTCTTGGTAGTTCCTTGACTGTGCTACTGCTTTCTACTTGCTTGTTTGTCTAGTGCTAATCCCTGTTTATCTGGTTGCTGGCTGCTGGAGAGGATATGTTCTAGTCACATAGAGACATTTATGTACCATTCAAAAGAGGCAATAAAAAAGCTCAGAAGGAAACAAAAAGACCAGTCCATTCTATTTATGGCACTCTCCCTTGCTCAATTGCAGGTTGGTCTTTCTCTTGTAAGCACTAGAAGATTCTTATTTCTTTATCCAGCCTCTGGTAGATCTGTGCTGCTGTCACTCTTGTTTATACTGTGATATTGTTGGAAGTCCATGTAACAGCTTCATTGCCAACCCTGTTTGGGCCCAGAAACAAGGACTGGCTTGGGTAGCTCTTGAATAGGAGACCAACACATAATACCAGAGTTGCAGACTAAGATAGGAGGTTTAAAGATAATCCAAGCAAAGCACTGGCAAACCATATCCACGCTACTGTGAAAAAAGAAAATGTATTTTTCAGGCTTTTTCAGGGGGCAGGCACTATCATAGGATTTTTCCACACTATCCAAAGCATCCAATATATGGATTAAAAATATATATATTAAAAAAAACTAAATCTTTAATTATTATTTTCTTTTCAATATTTTTGGCCTGCAAGCGCCATCTAGTGGTTTCACAGATGGTATGGTGTCTGAGGCAGTCCAGCTGTCAAATAATTTATTTAACCTATGTATGTGGCAGCTCAACTGGCAAATTATGACTTTGGATAACTAATTTAAGATTTTTTTAAAAAGTGAAAATGTAAACCAATAAGGTAAAAATAACATAAAAGGACACAGAACCTCCACCTTACAGAGATCCAGAAAAAGGAAGTAAAAGGGTCATGGCTCTGGGGAAAAAAACGTAAAAACAAAGGTAGCACCTGATTCTTGTGTGTGTGTGTGTGTGTGTGTTCCAGCATAACTCTGGAACGCCTGGGCCGTTAAGGAGAGCGAGTGTGGCATCCTAGAGCGGCAATTGGTTGTGATATCACTTCCACTGCAGCTTCCTCTGGAAAGCCAGCCATGACGTTTGCCCTCCACTGGACCAATGGGGAAGCACCTGATGTTCCCTTCTCTTGGCAAGGGGGGATGTCTGTGTGTGTGTGATCCAGCACAACTCTGGAATGCCTGGACCGTTAAGGAGAGCAAGTGCGGCGTCCTGAGTGGCATCCCTCAGGGAGGGGGGTGTCTGTGTGTGTGTGTGTTCCAGCATAACTCTGGAATGCCCGGGCCATTAAGGAGAGCAAGTGCGGCATCCTAGAGCGGCAATTGTTTGTGATGTCACTTCCATCGCAGCTTCCTCTGGAAAGCCAGCCGTGACATTTACCCTCCACTGGACCAATGGGGAAGCACCTGATGTTCCCTTCTCTTGGCAGAAGGCGCCCCCTAGTGGATTTGGGACAAAGTGCCAGGATCGTAGAAAGGGCAGGAAAGAGGAGCGCATGGAAGGGGAAAGGGAGAGGACAGGGATGATGGGCATGGGAGTAGGGGGAAGAAAGGCCCCTCCCAATGGCTCCCTATCAGACAAACGCTTCGACGTCTATAAATACCTGGGCAACGCCGAGTTATCAGCCAGTAAATAAATAAAAATACAGTAGTTTTATTTGTACTTCTCTTCTCAAGAGTTGTGAGCGGTTGATTCCCTACAAGAAGACCATCCTAGTTGGGATATGGAGGAGTCAGCACCATGCAATGTATTTTGATTTTTTTTAATGTTTGTCATTGTTTTTACTTTATTTTAATTCTCTTCCAGCCAGAATCACTTGTTGAGAGGAGCAGCCATATAAATTGAATGAGTGACTGAACAAAGGAATAAGTCATTCTCTCTCTTAATGGGATCAGAACAGACACAGAATGTTGTGTCCAACCAGATTTCCATGGTGCCGGGAACTACAGTAAGTTCATGTTTTAGAATTTGCAGCTTGCTTCTGTAACATAGATGTTACCCAGATGCCTATTTCCATTCTGATTGGAGGAGAGGTCAACAAATGTTACCTGTGTTCATTGGAAGCACTTTGTTGTATTTGAACATTTTCGTGATATATTCTTCATATTCACCAAGCACGTCATTATAAAATGCTCTTGAGGTAAGAGTAAGTTTTTCACATTGGGATTTCAAAGCAGCTATAATCTTTGGGTGACAATGGCCTTGATTGACAGCGCTGTAAGAACTTAAAAAATCAAAATATTTTTTGCCTTCTACGTCCCATACGTAAACACCTGGAAAGGAATTAAAAACAAGCAAAATTTAGTTGTTTCAAGATGCTCTAACTGCATGAAAAGCAAAAATTAAGCAGCTATCGATTGACAGGTGACAAGTACAAGTAGTCCTCGACTTACAATAGTTCATTTAGTGACCGTTCAAAGTTACAACGGCACTGAAAAAGTTGACTTATGACCATTTTTCATACTTATGGCCATTGCAGCAACCCCATGATCATGTGATTTACATTCAGATGCCTGACAACTGGTTGACAGTTGCAATATCCCAGTGTCATTTGATCACCTTTTGTGACCTTCTGACAAGCAAAGTCAATGGGAAAGCCAGATTCACTTAACAACCGTGTTCCTAATTTAACAGCTGCAGTGGTTCACTTAACAACTGTCGCAAGAAAAGTCGTAAATCGGGGCAAAACTCACTTAACAAGCTTCTCGCTTAGCAACATAAATTTTGGGGTCCATTGTGGTCATAAGTCGAGGACTACTTGTACTGCTGGAAGTTGAAATCATATTCTCGATCACCTAAATCCGATTGAACAAAATGAGATTTACTTTTAAGTAGTTGTGCAGAGGCTGCATTGAAAGTCATTTATCTGATAAAACTATAGCCACATAATCAAAATTTCTAAAGTCACCTTTCAGCACAAACACACTTTGTAAATGAAATTATTTTGTTTAGCAAAACTTAATCAGAATGACAATAGTACAAGAGTTCATCTTTTCTCATTTCTGGCAAGGTTTGAACACAAAAATTTAAAGTTTATCTTTTATAACCTGGGTTGCATTCACAGAAAATTCTACTCAGTGAGTAGAGTGACAACGTAATATAAATGAAGCTGTGCTGTGACAAATATTCAACTGATACTTAGACCACGTTGAAGTCTGAACGTTCAAGTTGGTAAAATGAAATACCAAGAATGATCCTCTTCCTTTGAAAATGACTCTGGGCATACTTTTGCTAAGAAAAATCTTCTCATTTGAGTGAACTACCAGGTTTCTTCTTTCCTTAGGGCTAATCAGGGTTTACTACTTTTTTGATGCATTCTATAGCAGGAGTTTGGAAGAACTTTGTCCCATTATTTCCCCCATTCTCCATGAGTGATCACGCATGCTGGAACAAATAAGAAGAGGAGCTGCATACAAGCTAGAAGTACGGTACATCAATCCTGGTCTATGATAATCTGGCAGTGTCAAGCATAGATGGCATTCTATATTTCAGTTAAGAGACAGTATCCTTAATTGATACAGACATCCAGTTTCAAAAAATCCATTCCAAAGACAATAATTAATTCTTGGTTGAAACACCAGCTTCTAAATGACCAGCTCCCCCAAAAAATCAGGAAAACAGGAGGGCATGATTTCTTCAAAGGGTGTGAGAAACCCACATTTCCCTACATCAGATATTTCAAACACATGGCCCGCGGGCCGGATCCAGCCTGTGATAGGCCCAGAATTGTCCCGTGAAGCCGACCCGGAGGTGGCAAAGGACCAGCCCATGCCACCCCGGTCCCCCGGCTATGCCCACTCAGTCGGCCATGACAACCAGGCCACACCTACCCCAGCCCCCCAAGGGCAAACAAAATCCTGATACGCCCCGCAATGGGATCGAGTTTGACACCCCTGCCCTACATATCTTGATGATTTGTCCTATACTTAGTCCTTACCCTTTTTTTTAAATTCATTTTCTAAAATGTAGTTTCTATCCAAATCTAACATAGGATAGATCAGAAGTCTTCAAACTTGGCAACTTTAAGACTTGTGGACTTCAACTTCCAGAATTCTCCAGACAGCATAGCTGGCTGGAGAATTCTGGTAGTTGAAGTCCACAAGTCTTAAAGTTGCCAAGTGTGGGGACCCCTGGGGTAGATCTTTCTGTTATATGAAAGCTCACAATACACTTAAATGCAATTTCTAACCAAATTTAACATAGGGTAGATCTTTGAGTTATAGGAAAGCTCACAACATGTTTAGATATGAATATCTTGAATCAGCTGATACAATGGCACCAAGGGAAGGTTGCTTACTTTCACATTTGCAAAGTAAGCACAAGACTAGAAAGCTGCAAGATACCAAGACAAAACAATTGTGTACTTGTCCTCCAGGAAGCACCGTTACTTGTTACTTATCTAGTTGCCAAGCACACTGTCAGTGAGACAATATTATTCCACAAACCTGCTAATGTGCAGTTGTAAACCAGTAAAAGAGTTGACCTACAAACAGTTTCCAACTGCTTGTGTTGTACAACAAACTTTAATCTAACATTATGAGGCTATAGAGTAGCAAGAAAATAGTTAGACTTTGACACCGTTTAAGCTTCTAATTAAACCGATGATGACATTCTCACAAAGTAGTGAAGCTTGCTAAAAAGCAGAGGCACCATGGATGAGGCGGTAAGTGTTGCAGATTATTGGTGTCCTAAATCCTGGGCAGCCTTGTAAAATATGCTCTGTCTTTGTAGAAAGGCAAAACCAAAGGCCCCATAATTTTTACGAGGTGAAACAGGAGGAGGAAGAGAGAGATGAGAGGGAAAGAATCAGATATTAAAATTCTGTTCCTGTTCCCTCCGAAAATCTAGTAATTAAGAAAATATTGGATTGTGCCAAAATGGACAAATTAACAATGGAACTGAAAGGACAAAAGGATTCGGAGTATTACGCAATATGGACGAAATGGTATGATTGGATCGAAAACAGAAGAATGTAAAAAGCAGTGATAAAATGAAAGTAGAAATAAAATGTATAACTGGAATGCATGAAATATATTTAGATTGAAATGTAATGATTTGTAAATAATAGGTAAATGAACAGTTATGTAACAATTATGATCATTTGTTTAATGACAAAAACACAATAAAAATTTTAAAATAAAATTCTGTTCCTGTTTACAGATTTGAATCTGAACATAAATCTCAACTGAAACTTTTATGCTGGTTTTATTTGTTTTTTAGTACTTTATTTAGGTTATTCAGTGGACTAATACAAGGAGAAATATTAAGTGTTCCAACAGTCCCAAATACAAAAATAGATGGGGAAGCGGCACCTGCACCACCAAGAAACGTTAACATTCCTCAGACAACTAGTAGTATATTTCTAACAGGAAGGAGGCACCAGTTGGGGAGATTTTCTGTATTTCTGAAAGCTTAAACAGCATTCAAGAGAAAAGAATCTCGGTAAGAACAGACTCTTTCCATCGTTCTCTTATTTATGGATGAAGCTGTAGCAATAGTCTCAGCTTAACTTCAAAAGGTCATTTCTACAGCTGAATTGTCTTGCCCAACTCTTATTTGTGACACACTATCTGATGGGTTTTCAAAATACTTATCTGCTTCTTTAAACATGATATGCTTTTGCAATAGCAGCCTTTGGACCAATGATTTGCATTCTGTTTTCCATAGGTCAACTGTGTCTTTAACAGAATAATAGAGTTGGAAGGGACCTTGGAGGTCTACTAGTCCAACCCCATGCTCAAGCAGGAAACTCTATACCATTTCAGACAAATGGTTGTCCAATCTGTTCTTAAAACTCTTCAGTGTTGAAGCATCCACAACTTCTGGAGGCAACTCGTTCCACTGATTAATTGTTCTCACTGTCAGGAAATTTCGCCTTAGTTCCAGGTTGGTTTATAATTACTGCAATTCTCATTGTGGTTACAGATAAACATACAACTACAGATAGATCTCAGTTAACTACAGGGATCAGCAACTCTGCTGGTAATAGAAAAATCACAAGATCATAGTGATTTATGAGAGCAGTTGTAGTCATTAATTGAATTGCATGTGGTCATTAAGCATGTCACATGATTGGGCCTTCCTGTCAGCCTCCCCACTGTCTTTACTGTAGTGGCCCCCAACCTTTTGGGCACCAGGGACCGGTTCCATGGAGAGGTGGTTTTCCGTGGACCGAAGGGGGGGGGTGTTTTCATGTGCTGCCTACATCCTATGGATGGGGCTTCACTTGTTTGTGCGGCCCAGTTTCTGGCATGCTGCGGACAGGTGCCAGTCCACAGACCAGGGATTGGGGACCCCTGTTTTACTGTACTTGTCAGAAACCAGCAGTGAAGCAAATGGCAATCATGTGATCTCAGGACACTATAACCATAGCAATTACATGTTGGTGGGGTTAGGACTAGGGCTGCGTAATCATGATCAAATTACTGTGGAGACACTGGGGCAGGGGTGAAATGTTCCCAGTTCAGGCGGGCCGGTTGGTCATCGTAGAGCCGATCGCCAAGGCAGCGCGAGGCTCTGCCCGCCCACCCGGACACCACCATTTGGGTTCTTTTACCCTCTGCGCATGCGCAAAGCGTTCTGTGCATGCGCAGAGGGTAAAAGAACCCAAATGGTGGCGTCTGGGAGGGTGGGCAGAGCCTTGCGCTGCCTTGGCGACCGGCTCTATGATGACCGACCAGCCCGCCCAAACCGGGAGCATTTCATCCCTGCATTGGGGTAGCCACCACTATGGTTATAAGTCTCCTCATTCAGCACCAGTGTAACTTTGAATGGTCATACAAGTGGTTGCTAAGCAAGGATTAACTGTATAGCCAACTTCCTTAACATATACATATACCTCAATTTTTCCAGCCTAATGCTTGATAAATAAATGAGGCTATAATGGCCTCAGGCAATATGACCAACAATATCATACAAGTTAACTGTGTCAGAAATATGCCAGGGCTCCAGGTAAATTCAGTTTTGAATTTACATTTTCTCCCTACCAAGATTTATTAGGAGCATTTGTCAGGTGGATCATCAGCACAGCAGCAATGAGCTTACAGGGAAAAGAAACATTTGGATATTCATGCAAATATCTGGAACAGGCCTTCAGGAAAATTAGGAAAAATGTGTACTGTGCTCTTTAGCATACATTCATCCCATTATAGACACAAGTTTCTCTCACATGACACACAAAAATAGCTGATTAAATACTGGCCAATATTCTGATGAAGAAAATACTGCCGTGGAATTGAAATTTGGCAATTTTTCGAAAACAGTTTTTTATGACATAAAAATTATCATAAAACAGCTTGTGACATAACGCAAAATGCCATAAGCATTTCCTGTGCTGATGTTTGACTGTGACATTTTCAAGGCAGATACACCTCTGAATGGATCCCAAGATCCATTAAGAACATTTTTCCAGTTTGCTAAACTGTGTGGCAAGGTGGTTTTTTTTTTCCATGGAGCTTTTACAGGCAATTCATTGTAATTGCTCTACAACCCTAACCATATGACCACTCCAAGAGAGGGGGGGAGGGGGGAGGGAGAGGGAGAGTGAGATGACAAGAGACTGTTTAAACCCTGTTTAATTGCCTACAATTTCATAAAAGCATGGTTATTTTTTTCCTTCCTCAAAATAACATCGGCAGCATTTCAAGAAGTGAGCAATACTTTATATATAAAGTAAAATCTTCGGCTTAGCTCTGAAAGTAGAGACAGGTCTCTCTCTCTCTCTCTCCCTCCCTCCCTCCCTCCCTCCCTCCCTCTCTCTCTCTCTCTCTCTCCCTCCCTCCCTCCCTCCCTCTCTTTCTCTCTCTCTCTCTCTCTCTTCCTCCTCCTCCTCCTCCTCCTCCTCCTCCTCCTCCTCCTCCTCCTCCTCCTCCTCCTCCTCTCCCAACGTTGATTTTTCATATGCACAGTCTATTATAGTGATGGTGAACATTTTTTGGCTTGCATGCCAAAAGGGTGCGTGCATGCATGCTAGTGCGCGCGCCCGCATACCCACACCCATACCCTCCCCCAGCACAAGAGCACAACCCCCACACTGTCCCCATGCATGCACACAACCCCTCCCCCCGCTGCCCCCTGCGCATGCACACAGGTCTCACTGAAGCCTCTGGACGGCCCAACAGGCCAACCGGAAGTTCGGTTTGGAGTTAGGGTTAGGGTTAGGGTGAGGTTTGACCGTGACATTTTCAAGGCAGATACATATCTGAATGGATCCCAACTTTTCCAATGAAGACAATATATTTCTGTCATTGTCAGTATAGTCCTGTCATTATTGGTCACATCATTATTGAAGCTATATCAGAATCTGGTAAGGAACCAACAGGTCACTGAGTTGTTTAGTACCAAATACAGGTAGCCCTCAACTTACGATCACAATTGAACCCAAAATTTATGTTGCTGAGTGAGAAATTTATTAAGTGAGCTTTGCCCCATTTTACGACTTTTCCTGCCACCGTTGTTAAGTGAATCACTGCAGTTGTTAAATTAGCAGCACAGTGGTTAAGTGAATCTGGTTTCCCCATTGACTTTGCTTGTCAGGAGGTTGCAAAAGGGGCTCACCTGACCCAGGGACACTGCCACCGTCATAAATGTGAGTCAGTAGCCAAGCATCTGAATTTTGATTACGTGTCCAATGGGGATGCTGCAACGGTCATAAGTGTGAAAAACGCACATAAGTCACTTTTTTCTGTGCCGTTGTAAGTTTGAATGGTGACTAAGCGAACTGTGGCAAGTTGAGGACTATCTGTAAGGCCCAAGGTGAATATAACACTTGTTTCTAATAAATACTGTATTTTCCCTTTTTTAGAAACTCATTATGAAATAAGAGATCACTTCTAGTTTTACATGCATTCGAGAAAAATATCAGATCCATAAGGCAGGTACTCTCTTTTGTATTGTATCTGTCAACCATGTCAGAAGCTGTTAAGAGGTATGGAATACTTCTGACTTTCTCCAAAGGTTGAAGACAAACAACATTATTTTTGAAGATTCTTAGCATGTATCAAATTACTTTTGGCATGAAACACTGAAAATAATGGCCGATTACTGAAGTATCAATGTTTAAAACCTATAGTGGGTTGCAGATTTATACTACAGCATGTTTACTGCAGAAAAATATTAAATGTCAATAAATGTCAATTTAGTACTAAAGGAATCTTTAGTACCAACTGGTTGTATCTGCCAGAAGCAAAGCCATTTACAAGAATTCTCTTTAGTGTGAAAACAGAAGCAGGCCACAGGCATCACACAGTGAAATATGAGTTGTTTTCCGGGATTAATCTATTCAAATGTGGCATTTACATGTTCTCCCAGGTTTAAAAGTGTTGATACCGTATCTACTAAGCTGGTTGCAAATGCCAAGTCATAGTTAGAAGGACAGAAATAGAGAAAGAGCTACGGATCTGTTTCAATCAGTGATGTTGGCAGCCTATTTCCTATAACATAAACATAAATGTATGCCAAATTTCACTGAAAAAGGAAAGATATCAACCACAGGCAAAATCAATGTTCTGGTGCCAGATATACAAATTATACAAGCCAGAGTCCAAAATGATTCTGTATCTTGCACACACATGGGGGCTGAGAGGAAAATCCATTTAGACTGTCACTGGGTGGATTCAAACATTCAGTAATCCACAATTTTAGTTATTATTTGCTGAATAAAGCCACCATCACTTAAGCCACAAACCATAGCTAAATAATGATTGAGACCATACAATAAACAGAATAATAATAAATCATACAATAAGTTAACCATAATACTAATAATAAATCTCAAGTTATGGTTTAATATGATATGATATGATATGATATGTGAACCTAACCAATTCATCAAAAGGGAACAGGGAACCTAGAACAGAAGTTGATATAACTGTTTGCCCCAGTATGGTATGCTACTATGTCCTATTTTTTTTACTGATGTCAACTTCTTTCATCCTGAACTCCATTCTTTACTCTTCCTGAAACAGATATAAAATTCAGAGGAAGAATGTTATTCTAACTATAGCATCCCAGCTATCACTCCTCAAAAAGCAAATGAATGGCAAAATGACAATTCTAGGTCACTTAAAGAAGAATGCCTCTCTCCCAGGAACCTTGCAGTTCTTCCATCACATTAATACCTTAGCTAGAAAAAGCTGCAGGATGCTTGTAATGCCTAGATCAGGAATCTTTGGGGCAGAGCACAGCCATTCTTTCACTCATCTATATGCATAAATAAGCTGCTAATATGAGGCAACTGATGAGCAGAATGGTTCCAACTTGATCCTGTCAAACTGCTCATCATACTTCTAGTCATATGGCTGCAATATCTGTTATGAGAAGAGCATCTAGCTTCCTTATTTATTCAGTCATAAAGCTGCTTTTTTATACAATAAAAGAGATCAGTTTTCTTGAAAGACATCCCTGCCAGTCCATTCCCCCTTGCTCCGTTGTCCTCTCTTATCACGCATGAATTTATTTCTTCTCACTTTTCGTAGATCGAGAGCCCTGGTGGCGCAGTGGTTAGAAGGCAGTATTGCAGGCTAATTCTGCCAACTGCCAGCAGTTCGATCCTGACCAGCTCAAGGTTGACTCAGCCTTCCATCCTTCCGAAGTCAGTAAAAGGAGGACCCAGATTGTTGAGTCCGTATGCTGACACTGTAAACCGCTTAGAGTGGGCTGTAAAAGCACTATGAAGTGGTATATAAGTCTTAAGTGATATTACTATTGCTAGATCTGCCAGCTAACAAAAAAAAGGGGGGACTGATCCCACAGTAAGTTCTCTCCTTCTTCAGAGGGCACATGCGGAAAGAGAGGAGAAACGGATCACACAGCAGCTACAGAGCCCTACTATTCCTAAACAGTCTCCCTAAGCATCGTTATTTTAGCGGGCAAACACATACAATTAAGGGGAAGGAAAGTGAAAGATTAAGACCAATATAATCCAATATTATCTAAACCAGTAGTGCTTAGAAACAAATCACATCAATTAAAAAGGTGTACCTTTTCCCTTTTCAAGTGCCACAGGCAGTGGGTGATAATTATGTGCACCATATTTAGCTTCACGCTCAAATATGTAGTCTGAAGATGGTGGGCCTTGGACTGTTTTCTTGGTTGCAACCGATGTAGCCGAACTTGCTGAAGTACGGATACCCTGACACAGAACCGTCAAGCATTGTGGACGGGCCAGTTTAGAAAGCATGATTGTAGTACAGTTGTAATCTGAAACCAAAGGAAAATGGTAAGAAATCTGTAGATTCCTAGGGAGCCACAGCTTTATCAGAAAAATTATATATATATTCCCAGTAAGGGGTATGGCTATCTGACGAGAGCAAAATAAGCTCAAAATAGATCTATAATAGTCTCCCTTTATTTTCATTTATCAGCAAAAAATCCTACATATATATAATGCACACTTAACATTAAATCTAAGAAATAATAGTCAATGGATTCAGGAGTTTGAACAGCTTATTAACATTTTTGAAGCATTTTAATATTGTTCAAGCAAACTAAAGCTGAAGGACACTGTTAAAACCTTTCAAAAACATTAGGCAAATTTCTAAAGCAGCCTTTCCCAGGCTTCCACCCTCCAAATACCTTGGAATGAATCACAGAATTCACTGCAAGTGGCCACTGGAGAATGCTGAATTAGAAAAATTGCCCTAGAAATAAATTGGACAATGAGGAACATGAAAGACTGTCCCAGTTTTCCATTCTCTACAACAGGGGTCTCCAACCTTGGCAACTTCACAACTTGTGGACTTCGACTCCCAGAATTCCTCAGCCAGCGCATGCTGGCTGAGGAATTCTGGGAGTCGAAGTCCACAAGTCATAAAGTTGCCAAGATTGGAAACCCCTGCTCTACAAGATCCAGAGACTCTCTGAACGAATGGGGCTATCCAGTGGCTTCTATTCTTTGTGATTGTGGTGACATGCAGACAACAACACATATGCATCAGTGTATACTTGAGGACCTCTTGACAGCGTGACAGAATGCAATTAATGTTGCTAGTTTTTATCAATCAGAATAGAGCTGGAAGGCACCTTGGAGGTCTTCTAATCCAATCCCCTGCTCAGGGAGGATACCATTTCAGACAGGTGGCTGTCCAGTCTCTTCTGAAAAACCTCCAGTGATGAAGCACCCACAACTTCTGAAGGCAAGCTGCTCCATTGGTTAATTGTCCTCACTGTTAGGAAGTTTCTCCTTAATTCCAGGTTGCTTCTCTCTTTGATTAGTTTCCAACCATTCTTTCTTGTCTTTCCTTCTGGTGCTTTGGAAAATAAATCGATCCCCTCTTCTTTGTGGCAGCCCCTCAAATATTGGAATACTGTATCATATCAACCCTAGCCCTTTTCTGTAGACTAGCCATTCCCAATTCCTGCAACCGTTCTTCATACTTTTTAGTCCCCAGGCTTTTAATCATCTTAGTTGCTCTTCTTTTCCCTTTTTCCAAAGTCTCAACATCTTTTTTGTAATGTGACCAAAACTTGAATGCAGTTTTCCAGGTGTGGTCTTACTAAGGATTTATAAAGAGGTACTAATACTTCATGTGATTTTTATTCTATCTAGGAGAGATCTGTTTAATTTGTACATACTTTAATCTTGTATTTTATGTTTTAAATTTTATGTCATATAGTATGCCTTATTTTAATTGTGATGTTTCTGACATGAATAAAGAAACATTCTCAATCTTCTAATAGATTACAGGTAGGTGTGTTTCTGCAGAAGAATGGCTACTTGATAGCAAGTGTGTTTGTGCATAAAAAGGTCAGAAAGATGAAGATGGATAGACCTTTGAGGGAAATGATTGAAACTGAATGACAGAATACAGGTAGTCTTTGACTTACAACAGTTTATTTAGTGACCCTTCAAAGTTACAATGGCACTGAAAAGTGACTTATGACTGTTTTTCACAGTTTGCAGCATCCCCATGATCATGTGATCAAAATTCAGATTCTTGCCAACTGGTTCATACTTATGACCGTTGCAGCATCCCTGGGTGATGTGATCCCCTTTTGCGACCGTCTGACAAGCAAAGTCAATGGGGAAACCAGATTCACTTAACAACCTGGGCAAGAAATGTCATAAAAGGGGGAAAACTCACTTAACAAATGACTCACTTAGCAACAGAAATTTTGGGCTGAATTGCAGTCGTAAGTCGAGGACTACCTGTATACTACCTATTAGAAGATATGTAACTTTTATCAGGGTTTCTTGACTTAAGTTTGTTTTTGTCAGCTCAGTTCAATTTTCTCCTACCACTCAAAAATCATTTCCCATTGGAAAGCTAGTTATTTAAAATAACATATTTCATTCCTAATTTTGCCCAGGAAACAAGTTTTTGCAGAACTCCCTGCTTTGCTTTCGTAAGCCTGATCAGCTCAGAAAAAGGTTTTGCAACTTCCCCACCACGAAATGCTCATGACTTTCCTGAAGGGTTACTAATCTACAATTTGAGAATCCCTGGGTTACCACTGTGCATGAACCTAATTAATTATGGTTTATTCAACAATCTTAAGATTAAACAAAGCATGGTTTAGCACAAGTTTGGGCAACATGTTTTAGTATGGACCAAACTCTAGTATTATTTTCATATCTTTTGAGGCTGAGTGGCAAAGAAGTATGGCTATTCTACTAGAGTGACAGAGTTGATATTCTAGGCCTCAGTTGAGTGAATATACAAATATATACAGAACAAAATACATGATGATGTATTTTGATACTTGAATCTCAAAAAAATGTACAATAAAAATTGTAATTGTACTATTGAATTTTGGCAGTATGATGTTAGTGGGCTCAAGAAGAGAGGGACAGGATCCTCATATGGATTATTGTCCACTAGGTAGGTCCACCAGATCAGGATATCAACTTGACAAATAAGCTAAAACTGTATTTACTGAGATAAGTTATAACAACATAAACTTACAAGTCTGATTGTGCGGTACCTCCTCCTCCTTATTGTTCAATGAATGAAGGAGGTGACTGAGCCACTTCTGAACATTATCTCGACACTCTTGACTTAAAAAATGTTTTGGCCCCTATTGCCTTGGTAATGGAGTCTTCATATCTCCATCAAGTCATCTTTCTTAGTCATCTTCACTATGGGTGGCCATCCCAATGTTTGCACATTATGCAAATGTAGTCAGTATGAAACATTTGCTTTAATATGGAGACAAAGCCATAAATTGTGAGCGGAAGCATCCTGAGTGTCACAATTCTCCCACAGATGTCACATGATTCAGCACATTTACCTTGAACAAATATCCATTTGTCTGTACTTTTAATCTTTTGTATCATTCTAAGTAAAATGAATATATCAGTAACATACCATAAATCTATTCTAAATAAATAAAGCTACCCTTGGAATGTCTCACAAGTGTTGCAAGAGAGAGGAAAATCACAGTGTTTTGCTGAAATACTTTAGTTTCTTATCTACATGTTCAAAGCTTCGGTTCAAATATGCTTGACAGGTCACAAGTGGATTACCTGATCAAATATTAGCTAAATCTATCCACTGTTAAACGTCCTTGTTTGACAGGCACTAGAGACCTGCAAAGGGGCAACATGATAGAACCATTCTATAAACTGTCTACTCTCCACAATTACTGCTGCAGATCGAAAACCCTTCATAGATGAAAAAGGAAGATCAGACAGTACTGCATTACAGTTTTGACATACATATACATAAACATTTACAAGGAACTGATATTCACAATGACACCTACTTGTTTATTATGTTATGCTCGATACATTATTATTTCCTTAATACATCTATCCATATATTGCTAAAACTCTCAGGCCTATCATCCTTAACAGATGAAATGGTGCATAGAATGTGTCCAAAATCTGGATCCCGTGCCTCTGTGGAATTGAAATTTGGCATTTTATGACATAATGTCATAAAACATTTCCTGCACCGATATTAAAACTGCTATATAGTTCAATGTAGGGCATTTTCAAAGTAGATTCAGCTTTGAATGTATCCCAACTTTTCCAGTAAAGGCAGCACATTAGAAGTTCTGTCACTATTGAGAGTATTGAGGTATCTGTTAAGGAAATATCCCTGAAGGATGGCCCAGTGGGTAACAAGTTGTTTAGTTAAACATAAAACCAAATAATTTGCTATGGAAAGGATGCTATTTTTTTAAAAAAAATGATACGTTCCATACGACTCTCCAAGCCAGCCACTTGTGTTCAAAGGATCCTAAGTGTCTCACCTTGATGGATATTTAGCTAAATATGAATTATAAGGCTCCTTGGAAAGATTCAGTATTTTTGCAGTATTTCTGGATCAGCTAAAAATGGATTTAAAATCCTCTAGTGATATGTTAATGCAAGATGATTACATACAAGAACAACACCCTTCTCCATTGGTTTCCCTATTTCCATATTCCTGGATAGTGCTAAATAGCTTCCAAGGAGATTCTATAACTATTCTAGTTGTTCAGGATATATCAGTAAGTACTGCTGTTAATATTAACACAGGATATCTAGAGACTTCAAGGAAAAAGATCACATAAGATCTGGATGAGAACCAGGTTTAACATTGCATAATTCAAAGTTGCATCAGTCTGAATGTAATAGGACTATAGAAGTCTGGCCATTCATACTTCCTCAAATTAGCTTGTTTTGTAAGAAAGGTGACACTAAGATTTGTTTTAATATTAAAATCTGATACACACACACACACACACACACACACACACACACACACACACACACACACACCTGAAAATATTGGTCACATTTTAAATACAGAAAGCAAGATATCTATTTTTAAAACTTCCATTATAAAAATCAAATTTCCCCTTGCTTTAAAAAAATCAAAACTGAATTATATTACTCATGTAGCATATATACTACTTTTAATCCTCTTTACCTGGAAAGTTGAAAAGGCATTTTCAATATAAAGTAAAACCATTAAAAGTGGCACTTTAAAAATCCCTTGTCATAGTTAATCCTTAACTATTTGGCACCAAGATATGTCCATTAATAGGGTTGAATAATTGGTGCCAAATAGTTTATAAAAGACATAAAATTTGCCTCCAATATTAAAGGAAACAAATGATGTTGATTTTCAAAACATGCAAAAGAAGTAATATTTTTATGGTTCAAAACCTAGCCCCGGCATATCAGCCAGCATAGGACATACGTGGCAGAACAAAACAAACACTATTGTTTCTTGGGAAACTGAAAACGGTATGGAAAATTTGTTTAAGATATGTATCTCCCTTGCACTTTTTGGACATGTTGGTGTAATATCTCAAAAAGTCTCAAAAGCTTGTCTACAAAAATGTGCATATATGTTTCAAACCTAATTAAATCAAATTGCTCTCAAAAACATTGTTCATCTCTCTCTGCCACCCCTGGGATATTGGAACGGCTTGCCTTGGAAGAAGAGATTGCCATATCTAATAACCACAGTCAGTGAAACCCCTATTCTTAGGCAAACGTTATGTTTAAGAGATCCTCAGTAGATGTGTACGGAATACAACCCAATCTCCAGACACAACCATCCCTGGATACCTTTGATTTTTTGCTAAAAATTACAAAGACCCAGGCAATGCAGAGGATTGAAGGATGCTGTTATGCAGGTATTTTTATTTTATCAAGACCGACTGCAGCTGAATAAAACAGAAGCCTTTCCCTCTTAGTCACAGCCATACGCATCCACACTCCTGACATGCTCAGGATATATGATCGTACTCCAGACCACCAATCAATCAACCAACCAACCAATCAGAATAGAGCTGGAAGGGAAGAATGACCAAGGTGGCATCGAATTGAACAGGAGGACTTGGGAGGAAGTTATGCAACTAACAAAGCAAAAACTGAGAAGGACTTTGCAGGATCCCCCAATAGGAACAAGCTCTACCCGGATCTCCTCCAAATACCAGCCTCTCTTTTCTCACCATCCAGAAACTCCCGGGAAATGGACTTTTGGGAAAAGTCAGCATCCTCTCCCTTCCCCAGACCCCAAACCGGACGCTAACCGGCATCCGATCCCTCCGCGGTACCTCCGAGATCCGGCTCCCTTTCCCCGCACCTCTAAAACACCTCGAGGAAACGTCAGCGCGGCTTATCCCGGTGCCCGTCAGAGCGAAAAAAGGCCGATCACGTCACAAACTACGAATAAGACTTGCCGCCTGCGAGGTGCCTCATTGGTTTCGCTTCCCCGATCACGCCAATCACGGCGCGGCTTTGGTGCCTACCCCCTCTAGCTTCCGTTTTCTATTGGCTGGCTCCGCTGTCCTTGACCTTTTTAGATCTTAACTCCGCTCCTGACCAATCAGTTTGTGCCAGTTTAAAAAAAATACTGTACCTTGGGTGAGAATATTCGATAGGCTAGGAGGGTCTCCTCCCGTTTGGAACCACTGGCACTTTTCCCCGCTGTAAAGTAATCAGTAGCTCGAGTTGCTTTGCGGGGGGGGGGGGGTGGCTTTCCTTTCTGAAATTAGAAAGGAATCTGGAAAGGGAAGAACTGAAGGACTGGAGGTGACATGATAGCAGTGTTACAATATTTAAGGGGCTGCCACAAAGAAGAAGGGGTTAACTTATTCTCCAAAGCAGGACAAGAAGCAATGGTAGGAAACTAATCAAGGAGAGAACCAATCTAGAAATAAAGAGAAATTTCCTGACAGTTCGAACAGTTAATCAGTGCAACGACTTGCCACCAGAAGTTTTTGGGTGCTCCAACACTGGAGGTTTTTAAGAAGAGATTGGACAACGCTTTGTCTGAAATAGTATAGGGCAGGGGTGAAATCCAGCAGGTTCTAACAGGTTCTGGAGAACCGGCAGCGAAATTTTTGAGTAGTTCGGAGAACCGGTAGTGGAAATTTTGAGTCATTCGGAGAAACGGCAAATACCACCTCTGGCTGACCCCAGAGTGGGGTGGGAATGGAGATTTTGTAATATCCTTCCCCTAGGAGTGGGAGGGAATGGAGATTTTGCAGTATCCTTCTTCTGGAGTGGGAAAGGATGGAGATTTTGCAGTATCCTTGCCCTGCCACGCCCACCAAGCCACACCATGCCCACCAAGCCACGCCCACAGAATCGGTAGTAAAAAAATTTGGATTTCACCACTGGTATAGGGTTTCCTGCTTCAGCAAAAGGTCGAGTAGAAGACCACTAAGGTCCCTTCCAATTCTGTTGTTCTGAAGAGTGGAAATACTGCGTGAAGAAAGAGCTAAGCCATTCTTTCCAAATTTAGTCCCTCTAAAAGATGTAGATGTGCCCACAATCCATTCTGGCTTAAGAGAACTGCAATATTACCTAAAAGTTTAAGTGGGTCTTCCAGATCTGGCCTGTAAAACTCCAAAGCATCACTAGATGGCAGCAATGTTTGCCACTGCTGTTTGCCATTGCCTAATGGTTATCCTGTTTTCTGTAGCACAGATTAATTTAATATTTTATTTATATTTGTATAGCTGCCCCTTTCACACGACAGTAACTCTGGGTGGCATACAACACTTAATTTTTTTAAATAAAAAGATATCCTATTACTACTATTTGATTTTTATCCTACCCTTTTTACATATAATTCAAGGCAGCAGAAATAACTAAAACTCTTGCCTACTATTTTCTGAGGTGGGTTGAATCAGATATTTATTTAGCTATTTATTTGATTTATATCCTGCTTTTATTTGTACAATTAAGGCACTTTGCAAAATGTTCCCATCTCCTATTTTCTCCACAACAACAATGCTGTGAGATGTGTTGGTCTGATAGGGACTTGCCCAAAGACATCTCAGCTGGTTTCTGTGCTTAAGGCAGGACCAGAACTCATGGTCTGCTTTCTAGGCCAGCAGCTTACATGATCCCGTATTCCCTGTGCTGCCTTCCCTGAAAATGTTTTCTGGTGCAATTTTTATATATTATTCACCTGTGATAATACTGCAACATTTTGTTAAAGTCTGTGCATAAATTAATACAATTTGATGACACCCCCTTCTCCCTCTCAAAGGTATAAATTGAAGACAGTAGGTAACAGATTAACAGAGTTGGAAGGGACCTTGCAGGTCATCTAGTCCAACCCCCTGCCCAAGCAGGAGACCCTACATCTGCCTCTACCTAGGATCGAACTCACAACCTCCTAATTGTGAGGCAAGAGCTCCACCTCTAGGCCACAGATGCTCACATCTGTGGTAGTTATTAAGGAATGTAGATGAAAAATTATATTCACTAATTTGTTCTTTATCTCATTTGTTTCCCAAATCTGAGGGTTCCAAGTCAACAGTTTCTCTGATTATCAATCAGGTGAAACTGGCAGCAAGTTGTAATCCTAGCAGATTGGAATATACACAGGTTGCACAGTTTTTTCCTTTACAAAATTAGTCATGTTTTGAAAATTATTTCTAGATTTTGTTGGAGACTACTGTAAAATTTCTGATTTATATTTTGTTTCCTCTTTTCTGAATACACCAATGTTTTCTGTTGAATTAATACTAACAATGTCACTCCTATAAATATACTTTTTTATTTTATATGTATATGTTAAGGCAAAACAGATGCCTATCGCAGTATGTAAACCATTCTCATACAACATCCCACAGGGCATCATTCAATAAGTTACATCAATATGGTTTATGTGGTTCAGCAGGTTTTATAAAGTACTTAGCCTTAATATTTCATATAAATATAGTATTTAGCAGTGATGTAGATCTGGAAGATCAATTCATGTAATACCTAGAGGTTTTCATGAGAGACCTATTTGCGCATAAAGACTTCTTTTATTTCCCTGATTTTTCCTTGCAGCAGTTTCCTTAATGCATAGTTTCTGTCACTCAATTGCACTGTATATTCCCTTCTATCTATCTCTCTTCTTTAATTTCGTCCATTTTGTCCCTTTTGAGGTCCTGACCTTAACTGACTTCTTAGCATTTGCTTACTTGGTTTTTGCCAACCTGGCAATGTTTCATGGCTCAGAAATAAATTACAACACCAGAGACTTTGCTGATAAAATGTCCTCAGATCTCCCCACCAACATAAAAATACTTTTGGAAACATCTGTGAAAAATCTCAAGTAAATCTCCCCTTGAGGACACAATGGATTGCAAATTACTTCCACTGAGTTTAATTGGATTTATTTCCAAGCAAGTACAAATATACAGTGCAAGCATAACCTAATCTTCCTTTCAAAAGGGATAGTTTCTACACCTGGTCTGATTCCTACAAATCTAAATAAATTTATGTAATCCTTACGGTAGCTTCCCACTGTAAAGTACTGATACTTGACAGCATGTAGCAAACCTATAAATGTTCTAAAGGTAAAATATCACAGTGTATCTTCTCACAAGGGATGAGGAGTATCTTGGCTGCAGGAAAAGGCTGAATTCAGATACTTACAGTAATCATAATAACTGCATAAAGCTCAGCCACTGGAAGAGAAAAAAGCATGACAATATGAAAGAAAGGTAGCAAGAAAAACCTTACTAGTTTTTCTATTTTAAGTCTATGTTACAGAGATTGGGTTTAGAAATAGTACTGCAATAGGACCAGGAAGCAAGCCTTTTCTTTTCCAGTGGAACAGAATCTCCCCAGAAATTAATTTGGCAGCCACCTTCCCCCATCCTGTGAGTGTTGTGATTTGTGAAATAAATAAAGTAATACCAATAAAGAAACAATATTTGTAGCTCAGGGTTGAAATGGGGGCGGGGGTCCCTTGGCGCTCTCTGAGCTTGATTGTTTTCTTGCAGAGGATTCATTACCCAAACTAGGTAACATCATCAATGCTGATGATGTTACCTAGTTGGGTAATGAATTCTCTGCAAGAAAACAACCAAGCTCAGAAAGCACCAAGGACCTCTCAAATAAACAAATAATCTATTTTTAACTAATGATTTACGATATGGTATGTTTGTTTTTTATGTATATATCATCAGAAGTCACTCAGATATGGCCACCGATGTCTAGTAAAAATAAAAATGATACTGCATGTGTCAGAATATAATTGGGAGTTTATATCATGACTTCAAATCATGACTTCAAACTATATAATTCGCACAAAGATGACATACACATAACCCACAGATGCCCAGGAACACAACAATAAAGGAATGTTATAAATTACAAAAACAAACATATCAATTTTAGAAATTTAGAAATTCAGGAATTATCTACGAGGTATTCCTGATGTGTACATAGCGTAACATATTGACAGCTGGGAAATGCAATTTTCTGATCATAGAATCTCTACTTAAAAAAATTGAGCCTAAATCTTGCCATCAAAAAAGCAGTAATTAATTCTGCCATTTAAGGAAAACATTCTCCCCAAAACTATGTTTCTGAAATCTTGGTATAATTACTTTTGAAGAAATTTTAAATAGCACTGCCTTTTTGCAATTTAGGTTATAGTCCTATGGCCATTATCTGATAATAAAACCACTGAATGCAGCGAAGCTTAATTCTGAGCGAACATATGGGGCATATTCAAAGAGACCGAAATAATTGTGCACATATATCATTCTGATATATCCAAGAGCATGGAATGAGATCTCCAATATGCCTTCCTCTCCTCTACTTGAAGGGACATATACTGTACTGTGTTCAAACCAAAGAGATGTCTCCCAGCCATTTCCAAGAGAGGAACCGATAAGTGAGAACAGATCTACAGTATTTTTATTTGTTCTGAAACTTACGTTCCATTGGGACATGCTACCTGGCCATAGTTCGCCTGATCTTTTAAAAAATTACAATCGAACTTTAAAAAGTAAATATCTAAATAGGATAGTTTGGCTATTTTCCCCCTCCCCATTTCTTTCTTCATGTCATGTAGATGTCTTGTTTGAATTACCGATAAGTGAGCTCTTTGAAAATACAGAGTAAGATGTTTAAATTGATACAAAATAAGAATATGGGTACCTCTGAGTTCCTGTTCCATTGCTGCTGCCCAGGTATTTATTTATTTATTTATTTATTTATTTGTGAGATTTATTTTATTTATTTTGTGAGATTTATATACCGCCTCATAGTGCAAGCACTCTCTAAGCGGTTTACACCAGTAAGCAATGTATATTTATATTGCCCCCAACAATCTGGGTCCTCATTTTACCTACCTCGGAAGGATGGAAGGCTGAGTCAATCTTGAGCCGGTGAGATTTGAACCGCTGACCTGCGGATCACAGTCAGCTAAAGTGGCCTGCAGTACCCCACTCTAACCGCTGCGCCACCTCGGCTCTTTAAATTCCCTTTAAATCTCAAAAGGTAGAAGAAACCAGGTTCTTGGTGCATGAGAAAGTGCTTTGCTGAATAGTATATGTGAGGATTAACTCTCACATATACTAATTCATGGGCCATAAGCATTCGCCTTTGCTTAAGGGGAAAATGAGGGTGCCTATACTTGAATGATAGCACATTCATTCTCTATATTATTATTTAATAGTAAAGCATATGGGAACAGACTTACTTCAGTGTAAATCACATGGTCACTTTTAAGAATATAATTAATAGCCTGGACTACTAGAGTATCATTAGATCTTGGAGAGGACAGGGATAGGGAGACTCAATTCTTTAATTGTCCTGCTCTGTTCTTAATAAACATATCTCTCTCCACGCCTTCCCATTGTTATTTTTATTGACAAAAAAGTCTAATATTTTAGAAGATTCCAGGCTTGGCAAGTGAGGGGTCTGTGGGAGAGAATGAGATTATGCTTGAGCTGTTTTGAAGAAAGATTATATAATTTTGTTTTTAAAAGTATTACATCGATTTTCCATCACAAATTAATATTAAATATAGGGAAGTAAGCAGCAGACTGCACGTGCTTGAGTAATTATGGCTATTGATTGGGGAAATTTAGAGTATTAGTTAGTACCATAAAGACAATTACTAGGTTACAGAAATGATGTCTGGATACTACAAACCACGTAGGCAAAAGACTCCTTGTATGTATGGCTGTCCTTAATAAGTTGCAGCTCCTTTGTGGTAACAGCTACTGAAATAAAAATACAAAAATAAAATAAAATTTAATGCATGCATCAGTTGCACAAGCCTACAAAGTATTGACCAGTATTTTTAACTCTGTCCTATCATGACCATTCAACTACATGTAAGTAAATTGACTTTTGGATTAATGTTCAGACATTCTTGTACAAAAGCTGTCAAAATAGTGTTTGCGACATAGCTCCATAGACAATCATACTGACATCAATAGGATGTTGCTTTTGTAAATGGGACACAGAAACTACCCCTGGTATCTGAGGTCTGGCTTTGGCTGGTTGATAGCTATACACTTAGTTATGTTATCTTATCTGTTTATTTAAACATAGAGCATATCTTCAAGTCTGGAACAGTTCCAAACAGAATACAATATCCTGGAATCTACAAAAAAAAGCACAAATGTATATGACATTAGAAACTCTGGATAGCATCCTTTCTATTATAATAAATCACTCCAGCTCTGTTTCAGGCAGAGGTGAAATTCAAAAATTTTCCCTACCAGTTCTGTGGGCGTGGCTTGGTGGGTGTGGCAGGGGAAGGATACTGCAAAATCCCCATTCCCTCCCCACTCCTGGGGGAAGGATATTGCAAAATCCCCATTCCCTCCCCACTCCTGGGGGAAGGATATTGCAAAATCTCCATTCCCTCCCCACTCCAGGGGAAGGATACTGCAAAATCCCCATTCCCTCCCCACTCCTGGGGGAAGGATATTGCAAAATCTCCATTCCCACCTCACTCTGTGACCAACCAGAGGTGGTATTTGCCGGTTCTCTGAACTACTCAAAATTTCCGCTATTAGTTCTCCAGAACCTGTCAGAACCTGCTGAATTTCACCCCTGGTTTCAGAGTCCCCTTACTCATTCTCATACTCATACGTGGGATGGGACACTGAAACTCTGTGCTAAAGTCTTCTCTGATAACATCAAATAAGCCAAAAGTAGATGGTTAGAAAAACACAAGATATCGGTGGGGTTCATCTGTGAGGTAACAATAGAGCAGTTGACATTAAATGAGGACCTAGTCCCTTCACTAGAATCAATCCGATCCCTTGGTGGGAGAAGCAGCTAATTGTTCTCCATTTCTAGGAGGTTCAGGGTGCTGGGATTAAGTCCAGAAATGTGGTTTTTCAGTGATGGGACTGGCTGTCTACTGAAGGTTTATTTGTCTCCAACATTATCTGCCTTCTGGATAAAGTTGGGCAGAGCTTTTTCTGGAGGTCTTTGTGTTTTGTTTGCATATTTAATGGTATTTGTTTTTATGTACTGTTGTTGTGTTTGTTTATTTTTCTGAGCCAAGAGTCTTTGTCTCTGCAGTGGAATATAAATTTGATTAATAAATACATAAATACATCAAAGTCTTCCAAAGAAATAAGCTATTTTGCAAAAACCAATTGCAGCGGCTCCTGTTCTAGTCCATCAGGAAGTCATCCTCTGTTCACGCAAGGATCTAGAGCTACCGTTGAGACATTTTGCATCTGGATTTATAGAGATCAGTCCAGAAGCAGTGCAGAACAGTCAATGTAGAATAAACCTGAAACAGTTGTGGAATCTTATAGCCAAACCCAGAAAGTTTAATTTCTCAAGTGTCGTAGACAATTGTAAAAGTACATTATCTCTTTTTCTATAAGCATTTTGTTCACCTAGGGAGGAGACATGATAGGCAAAAAAGAAAATATTCCTTGTTCATCAGAAGGGGTCATATTTTCTCTAACCATTATTGCACAAAAATAACTGCGATGAGTACATTCCCCAACTGATGTTCATCCATCGTGTTCGAAGAGGACCTTGACATCTATCACATTGTGGGCTGTTTACGATGTGTGGGCACCATTGTCGCAGCATTTGCAGCTCTGGCTTTGCAGAGTGCTCGCTTTTCTTCTGCTATGGCAGTTCTTCTGTCCTCAGATATTTGGCAGCCTTGGTGGATCAGCATGTGCCATGTTGGTCGATCTTGTTCCAGGATTTCCCAGGAGGCGGTGTTGATATCCAGGGACTTGAAGGAGGCTTTCAATGAGTCTTTATATCGCTTCCTTTGTCCCCCGTGCGATCACTTTCCTTTAGACAGCTCACCATAGAGGAGCTGTTTGGGGATGCGATGGTCTGGCATCCTTGCAACATGGCCTGCCCAGCATGTCTGGACTTTCATCAGCAGGGTGTGAACTGATGGCAGGCCTGTTCTGGAGAGGACTTCTGTGTCTGGCACCTTATCCTGCCACCAGATCCTCAGAATTGTCTCCATTTCTGTTATTCAACACAACAATGCCAAATTTCCAAATATTCTTCATCTTGGCAGGATTTTAAAAAAAATCTAAGATGAATCCTTCATGTGGTTATACAACACTAAAGCTGGATTCCAAATAATAATAAAGGATTCTTTTCATAGCAGTTAGAATTGCTTTCCATTACTGTTCCTCCTCCTTACTTTATAAGCATGTGAGCCTTAGATACATACTGAACATAAGGATGTAAATTAGAGACAACAAAAATTCCATTTAGTCTAAACTGAATTATATTAAATTGAAAGCAATGAAATTAAACCCTTAAAACATTAAAGAGACACATTTCAATTAAGAAAATGACATTTCTTCGAAATGTCAATCAAATCATGCTACATTTTAATGTTAATAGAATTACATTGAAAAGAAATGGGATTTAAATTAAAATAAAATCGATGAAATTGACTCTAGTTTTAATTGCTACACACAATACTGGATTTGATAAACAAAGTGAAGTTCATTGTCTTTAGACAAAAAGGCTTAATACTCTCAGTTATAAAACATTTTAAAATCTGAACATAGAGGACAAGTGCACAACCAAACCTAATTTTCCTTAGTAAAATAGCTTTTTTTAAAGGTTGATATTGCCATGTTTTCCATTAATTGAACAAGAAGCTCATATTTGTCTTCAAAAGCATATATCACTGTCCTAACAAAAGAAAGGACTGCTGATCCTGAAAGACCACCACAAGGGAAAAGCAACAGTCAACTATTCATCAAGCTGCTTCCCACAACATGGAAAGTTCTATCAAGACATTATAACCACCAAGCTACAGGACCATATGGGCCAATACATGAGTATAGCTCAGAAGGACATTGGGAATAACACCAGAGGCTCAAAATCTCAGTTGGTCACAGCCTGGATTGACTACATGAAATCCTATGACTCAATGCTATATACATGGATCTGTGAATGCCTGAAGCTATACAAAATCAATAGAACACTAAGAACTTTCCTGAAGAACTCAATGGGAACTGTGGAAAATAACACTAGAAGTCAACTCAAGACAGCTCACACAACTAGCCTTCAAGTGCAGCATAATATGCTAATTGGCATTCTACACCTCAGCTATCTATTGGATTGGATACCAGATAGATACCAGATCTATCAGATTTGGATACCAGAATGGATTGCAAGGGCTACAAAATTCACTGTTACTTGTCATATTTCTATTTTAAGATTCTGGAGAATAGGCAGTAAGATGATGATGCTTTAAGTACAAATAACTTAATAAAAAGACAGAATGGGAAGACAGAATAAATTTTTTGTTCAGGAAAGGCTCAGGTTGAGTTATTTAACATAAGAAAGAAATTAGGAAAAATAAAGAGGGAGACAACTTTTTAAAAAACGTATGTCTCTATCAGTGGTGGGTTGTAAATGATTTTGCTACTGGTTTGCATGCGCGCACGACTCTTCCGCGCAGAAACATCCTGGGTTGGTGGGCGGAGCCTCTGGCCGCCAGCACTACTGATTCTAAGAACCGGTCTGAACCAGAAGGAACCCACCACTGGTCTCTATGGTATTAATAATACGATTTCAAAGTATAAGTAGGTTGACACATGATAAGCCTGTCATGGTTAATGAATCAAGACAAATTACCTTAACATAAGATGGGCGGCCTATAAATTTAATAAAGAAATAAATAAACACCTTCATATGTTATCTGACCAGCCAATGAGATAGGGTTCCTGTTTCATACGAACCATAATGTAATGGATTTCAAAGTATTATGGGTTTCAAAGTATGATCTATGACCTAAAATACTGAGAACATGAGAGCTGTTGTTCTAGATCAGGCCTGGCTCATCTAGCCAGCCTTTCAAACAGTAGTGTGGTGGAAGGCGGAAAGCACCAGCTCGCCAGACCTGATTGTTACATTTTCTGGATTTTTACAAGTCAGTTGAGAGAATGCCTAACACATTGACCAACTGTTCTGAAGCTGATGCTTACAGTAGCAGTGGAGCCAGCAGAACCAGTTCTTAAAGATTAACCCGCACACTACTTGCTTCCTTCTCGGGTGACCCACCAGGTTCATCTAGGAAGTTTACAAACAGGAGATCAAAGCAGTCCTTTTCTCTTGTGCATATACATTGGTGGATTGCACCAGGCCTGGAGGCAGCACCCAGCCATCAAGGTAATAGCAATTGATAAGATCTGTTCTCTATGGAAATTGTCTAGTCTTCTTTGAAGTCATGTTGAAACTCAGCCAGGTGTGTGTGTGGTGGGTGGTGTGTGTGTGCGTGTGCGCATGTGTGTGTGTTCAATTAGATTAAATAAACTATTTCTGAGCATTTGGGAAAACATTATTCTAAAGCAGGGGTGTCAATCACAGCAGCAGCATGTGACATATTGGGACTTTCCCCCCTTCATTAAACTGGGCATAGGCATGGCCGGTGCGTGACGCATCCAGCCCCGGGCTGGGAGTTTGACAGCCCTGTTCTAATGCATGAGAATGTAACAGTTAGCTAAAGCAGTAGCAGTTCCAAGAAAGAATCAATGATAACTAGGAATCTTCCCATATGAGACAATTATGCAATTACTTAGTTCATTCGTGAAATTTGATGGAGTTGGGTAGTCGGATGAGTTAGAGAGTTAGACACATCCTTCTCATATTTCCTATTTCTGCTTCTTCCCACTTTTTTTTTTAAACGAGAAAAGAAAATTGCTCAGGCAGGAGAAAGAGAAGGGCGACAAGATACCTTTTGACTAGTAGAATTAGCACCGCTCCATTCGGAAACACCTTAGATATAAGACTTTCTTCAGGATAGAATGCTAATTTGTCAAAGGTCCCTTCCCACCTGAAGTTTACAGAGCAACATACAGTAGTGTCCTGTCAGCACTTTTCCCCTCATGATTACACAACATTGGCCTTAGCTCACCCCTAACCCGTGATTTACAGAGTCTTATGCTACTTAAGATGTAGAAATAAAAATAGCTCTTTTCCCCACCCCTGCTCCACCTCAGCGGTAAAGGGTACAACAATAATAACACGTTGTCACCATTATCTTGGAGGTGAGGTCAAGTGAGAGAATGAGTGGAGGTATATTTGAGGACTGCTGGGAAGTATAGGCTGTTCTTCCTCTCTGCTCAGTCTCCATGGCTGCTATTTCTGTTCCAGCTCTCTGGGTTTCCTGAGTTCTTCTTGTAACTCTTACCTCCTTGCCAGGATTTTCTGTAATTATCTCTAGAACACCAAATATTTATTTTTCCCTAAACCAAAACCAAGGCTTCCATCAACGTCCTCAGTTTTTTCTTGCTGTAAAGAAACAAAGAAAAAGATGCTATCTCCATTGAAGTTTACAATTGTCTTTGTTCTTATACCCATCCCATAAAGGAAAAGTTTCTCATATATTCTCTGTAGGTTTCTATCCCTTATATAGGCACATATAAAGCTAAGTCAGACTATGAGTCCCATCATAAAACAGACATAAACAAATTCATTACATGTAACTTCTATGCAATTTTCCCTACAGATCTATAATTTTGTGTCACTAGCACAATGATAGGCAACATTGGCCAGAAAAAGCTAACATATTAAATCAGCTTTGTAGTTAAGTTAACATGCTTATAGAAAGCAAAGTATATAGAATTTGAAATCTTTTCTGGTTCTGGCATAGAACTTCATTTTCACAAGACAATACTCTTCTAAACTTCAGGCCCTAAAATTGTAAGAAAGGAGATGAAGTTGTCTCAGACATTCTGATACAATGCTTTTGTTCCATTGTATCCAATATAAGTGGATAAAGTGGATTAAGTGAGTATAAGTGGATTTCTCATGGTCTCATAAAATCTTCAGAACAGGACAAATAATACTGAGGTTACCTTGAGAATGTGTTTTTCTGTCTAGGCAAAGTCCTTACAGCTTAGAGTGGTGGGATTACAAAAATTTTACTATCGGTTCTGTGGGCGTGGCTTGGTGGGTGTGGTGTGGCTTGGTGGGTGTGACTTGGTGGGCATGGCAGGGAAAGGATACTGCAAAATCCCCATTCCCTCCCCACTCCTGGGGGAAGGATACTGCAAAATCTCCATTTCCACCCCACTCCAGGGGAAGGATACTGCAAAATCCCCATTCCCTCCCAACCCCACCAACCTGCTTTCCAGCTCCGTTCTCCTGTGCAGGGCAACAAAAGAAGACCCAACCAATCAGCTGGAACTCGGGAGGCAGTGAATAGATCAGGGGCGGGGTTAGCTTGAGGTGGTATTTGCCGGTTCTCTGAACTACTCAAAATTTCCGCTACCCGTTTGCGAGAACCAGACAGGACCGGCTGAATACCATCTCTGAGCTTGAAATAAAATACTGGAAGAGAAAGAAAACTTTAAGTTTAAATAAGATTTGTTTATTGTACTTATTTACTATGCTTCTATCCTGTCTTCTCTCCAAGGCATTTCAGTGGATATGCAAAACTTTTTCCTGTCCATTGTAACCTCATAACAATCCTGCGAAGTAAGCCAAGTCAAAAATAGTCACCCCAGTCAGCTTCATGCTTGAGAGGCATTGTTGGGCAGGGTATCAAGGTTCCAAATAGCATCCAAAATTAAATCAGAGTCTGAGGCAAAGTATTCCTCAAAGTTCCAATGTATTAGCAGAGCCATAATCTGGTATCACATCTATTAGCTTCCCATAATCTGGTATCACATCTAAAACCACCATGCTTCTGTTTCACAGGAAAAACTTCCAAATCAGTAGCAAAGTGTGGTAAAGTCTAGTGAGTATCCTCTGGTATCTTAAACTTGTTAGCTTTTTCAGATGCCACACATTGCTCATTTTATATATTGAAATATTCACAAATGAATAGACAGTCAAAAAAGTTCATATACCTCCTTGAATAAATTTTAATCTGATCATCTCTTTTCCTGATCAATGTCAAAAGGTTTTGGTTAAAAGAAAGAAATATCACAGGCAATTTAGGTTCAGCAATTTATTGAATTAAAATGTGAATGCATTATTGGACTGTCCACTAGAGGGCATGGATTGCTTTTAAAAGGCTCAAATAATTCAGTTTCCAGTTATAACCCAAAAAAAGTCTATCACAGCGAAGATGGCAAAACTTTGGCAGTATAAAATTAACAGATGCCTGAAGACTAACTGATAGATTATGGCACAGTTGATCATGGATTCAATATATTTCAATATATCAGACCCTCAAATCTTATCCTTGATTGGGGAAGGAAGGAAGGAAGGGAGGGAGGGAGGGAGGGAGGGAGGAAGGAAGGAGTGTGTGTGTGTGTGAGTGAGAGAGACAGACAGAGACAGAGACAGAGACAGAGACAGAGACAGAGACAGCAGCGGGGTGGGGGGGGATCTACAGCAACAAAAAAGTGAAGATTGCAGATTTGATTATGTGAGCCTTGCCCCTTTTTTATATTCTTAGTATACATAATGCCCCTAAAAAAGATGTGTGCCTTCATTACCAGCTTCTATCTTGACTTTATCAAGATTGGGGAGGGTTTCTTCTTAACCATGTAGAAGATGATAGAGAACTTCACCATTGCCTGCCCCGTTAATGCAATCATCCTATGGCTGGCTTTGCCTACGTCAATTTGTAAATGAATACGCTAAGTACTAAGTAATAAATAATAATGTTGTGGTTGCAGGATGATATTGATGGATAGCTGTAGGTTCAATCTCTCTCCAAACTTGATGAGGCTTTATTTCTTGGGCAAACTGGCTACTGGTTTGTGAAGCCAATAGCAATAGCAATAGCACTTAGACTTATATACCGCTTCATAGTGCTTTACAGCCCTCTCTAAGCGGTTTACAGAGTTCAGCATATTGCCCCCAACAATCTGGGTCCTCATTTTACCGACCTCAGAAGGATGGAAGGCTGAGTCAACCTTGAGCCGGTGAGATTTGAACAGCTGAACTGCTGAACTAGCAGTCAGCTAAAGTAGCCTGCAGTGCTGCATTTAACCACTGCGCCACCTCGGCTCTTGCAGTCCTATAGGAATACAGTCCTGTAAAGAAGGAACAACAGCTGTCGAGCTTTGTGTGGGCAGCCATGTGCCACTTTGTTCCAATCCTTCTTAAAATAAGGTGTCCAGAACTTGAGGTGAGCTCAATTATTTGTTTCTAATCAAAGGACTGCTTGGGAAACATTTGGATGGTCTCAGGCTGCTGTGCCAATGTCTCTCTAACCTTTGGAAGAAACATCTTCTTTCTCTTGCCTTCATTTTGCCTGGCCCTACCATGTGTCTGCTGCTTCCAATAACAACGTCAGCCTCTAATAAAACAACACATATGAGAAATTCAATAATTTTTAAGTTGTAAACATCTCTTAGACCAGGGGTGTTAAACTCAAGGCCCACGGGCTGGATCCGGCCCTCAGGTGCTTAGATCTGGTCTGCGAGGCCGCCCTGAAAACAGCGAAGGACCGGCCCGCAGTGCCTCTGCCAGCGAAAACAGGGTCCCAATCTCCATTTTTGGCTGGGACGGCCTCCTGCAACCCTCTGCCAGTGAAAACAGCTCGGGAGGGCCACATCCTTTTTCGCTGGCAGAGGGCTGCAGGAGGCCGTCCCAGCTGAAAACAGAGATTGGGAGCCCGTTTTCACTGGCACAGCACTTGGGCCACCACAGGCGCCCCTGACACAAGTGACGTCAAGCTGGCCACGCCCACCCTGGCCACACCCCCATGCCCCCACCCCCGAGGTCAAACACAACCCTGATGCGGCCCTCAATGAAATTGAGTTTGACATCCCTGCCTTATACCCTACCCTGAAAAAGAAGTCCCCAGCCAACCAATGTAGCATAAATGAAAAAAGAAAGGTTAGAAGCATATTGTAATTCTGCTGGATCTCTGTAAAAGGGGCATTTCCACCAGGGGTGAAATTCAAAATGTTTCCCTACCGGTTCTGTGGGTGTGGCTTGGTGGGCGTGGCAGGGGAAGGATACTGCAAAATGTCCATTCCTACCCCACTCCAGGGGAAGGATACTGCAAAATCCCCATTCACTCCCCACTCCTAGGGGAAGGATATTGCAAAATCTCCATTCCCACCCCACTCTGGGGCCAGCCAGAGGTGGCATTTGCCGGTTCTCCGAACAACTCAAAATTTCCGCTACCGGTTCTCTAGACCCTGTCAGAACCTGCTGAATTTCACCCCTGATTTCCACAAATGGCAAATCTTTCCCAAATTCCTCCAACCGAGATGCAGAAGTGAATGTGAGCACCAAGCGAGCTGTCATCAGACTTCTGTACGCAGCACTCAGTCCAGAAAAGATGATAAATGATTTTGGTTCTGGTCGTCTCACCCAATAATTCCAGCTCTGTCCGTGTAAGACATTTTCGTGAGTTTAGAGAATTGAACAAGGGCATTTTCTTTTCATTCATTTTGAGGGCGACTAGATTTTATTGCCAAAAGCTTGGCTCAAGCAACATATGGGTGACCCAAAGGCTAGCCTAAAAATCCGGGTAGCAGTTGCAAAGAGAAATCAGGGCCCCTCTGACATTAGTTTATCCCCAGGCCTGTCTTCTGATGCTGCCAGCATTTCTACTGCTTCTCCCAGTCAGCTAAATCAGATAGAAGTGTGATATACAGTATGTCTTCTGCTCCAGGCTGAGGCAGTGAAGAAGGGCCCTTGGTGTGATCTTGGAGAAAACAGTAGTCAGAACTCACTCTTGAGCTTTGTAATCCAGTTTGGCCCAACAACGTTGAAACGAGTTTTGACAGTGCTCCGGTTTGCATGCATACACACACTCAAAAAATTGTGATTCCCCTCAAAGTTGCTTGCTATCCATATGCCAGCTTGTGAATCCCTACATTAAATCATCATACAGTATGTCTGGCTTTGGTTTAACTCTGACATTGTGATTTGCAAACCACGCTTTACTATAACTTGCATAAACTCAGTCAGTTGCCTTATTCAATATTTTATTGTTAAAGCAATCCTTGCTTTGCACAATATGCAAGCAAATTAGCACTTACAATTATAATAAAGAACAAACCTATAGTATTCTCAGATAGTTACATTAGAATACTTAGTTGTCACCATGACTGGATTTATACATTGCACTAAGCCATGATTTTTAGACAGTTTGACTTGTTGGGCAAGCATATCACATTAAACTATAAAATATGTCTTAGTAACAACAATGTTGTGATCATAAATGATAATCAGGCCAAACCAAATTAAAAACATTTTCACTTAGTGCAGTGTGTAAATACAGTCACTTCACAGGGCGGACTGCAAAGTTTCTAGATTATAAGGCTGTGTTCACACAGCACATTAGTTTAAAAATAAAGTTGACTTGTTTGCATGCTGTGCAATTTCAGGCAATTGGGAAACTCCAGTAAAAAACAAATTGATGTGTCGTTTGAAAGCCAGACTTATTTTGTGAATTAACCTGTGGAGGGTTACCCGGTTTTAACTCATTTTAATTACACTCTGCTTGAGATTTAGACTGCCTTTCTCCCACCACATGAGAACAGCTGCCTTAAAATATAAGAGAATACAGTACAATACACATTTTATTAAAATATTGCCTTCATTTCCAATCTACGTTTTGCATAATCCACAATTACACATATCCTGTATTTCTTTCTGGAGTGACTTCAAAGTCATGCAGCATTGGCCCTTAGGAAAAACAGCCTGTTTTAGCATCTAGCTAGCACATTTAACACAGGTGGGAACAGACATTCCCTGGGTTCAGTGCATCAGACGACATTAAATTACAGGAAGAAAACTGGAATGGGACACCCTTGTTGACTATTAAATCCACAGGATCTGTGCCTTCTTTCATACTTGATCAACAGTCATATAAATACCAAATACTGGTACTGTATAGCAGCTCTGGTTCCATTTTTAATAAATCCATATTCCTGAATTAAGTTAATCTACTTCCAAAAGGATTTCACAGATTCAAACTGCAGTTGTGTGTTTTTCTCAAAAAAATGTGGGGAGGGGGAGATTAGAGGACCCCTCTCTTAATGTTTTCCCATCACAACACTCAAAACACCTAGAACTAGGTAATGGTGGCATTATCCAGTTAGTGTATTAGAAGAGATGATCTTATCTAAGATGTAGAGAAAACGTAATTTGTGGCAGATGTTCCCCCGTCTAAGGGACCTTCCAGTTGTATCAACTCTACTCCCATAATCCTCAGCCATTCCTGTAGACTGTCCAATTGAGGAAGGCTGATCTGGGTTCTGATCCTTCTAGAGCTGAGGGTTATAAAATGGAGTCAGATAAGCAGGGCGAAGGAAGGAAGGGAAGGCCCCTCCTCCTCCTGCTGCAGCAGCCACCAAGGGAAGGGAAGCTGCTGTTGGAAAGAGAAGATTGGCCGAGGCATAAGATGGGAAAGTCTGGTAGGCCAAGGAGCTAGGCCCTGGTGGGCTGGGACTGCTACTTCCTGCTGCTGGGGTCACAACATTGTTGTTTCCTGGTTGGACCAGGCCATCAATTCCTGGATTTTGTTTCTTCCATTTTGTCCTTCGGTTCTGAAACCAGATTTTGACCTGCGTCTCCGTCAGGCTGAGCGACAGAGCTAGGTTGAGGCGTTCACACACTGACAGGTATCGCGTTGCCCTGAACTTGTTCTCCAGAGCCACAAGCTGCTCGTATGTAAAGGCTGTCCTGGCTCGCCGAGGCTTGGCACAGTTGGGCTCCACTCGGCGCCGTTTGGACAATCTTGGTGAGCTGGGTTCATCCAGATCCGAGGAGGAGGAGGAGGGAGGGAAGTCAAGGGAGTGGAGGGAAGCAGGTCTCCCCACTGTAGTGAGGTTGTTCCTCTCCCGGTCTGATTCTTCTTGTTCAGATGCCTCCAGGGTGGCTGTATCACTTTCTCCTCTTTCTCCATCAATGTTTACATCTACAAAACATAAAACAGCATTGATGACAATGATGGAGTCCTTGGTTGCACCTGACCTGCCTAACTATTGCTTTCTGCCTGAAAGCTGAATTGTCCATGCATACATGCAGTTCAACATATGCTTCAGATAGGGAGTCTTCCCTTCATTATATTTTTTTGAAAGAATATGTGGAACAGGTGGTATAGATAATAGAATCAGACACAAGCAGAGAAAAATGGGTAGATAAATAACAAGTCTGAAAAAATGTATTTATAATACATTTTTAGAAGCTGATCAGAGTCCTTCTCTAGGGCTCAAAAATTCTGGAACATATGCCAGAAAAAGAAGGACATTAACCTGAAGCCGTCAATATTATTTACGCTCAACAAAATCAGTGCTTCTGAGTAGATTCCCCCATCTCTCTCTCTCTCTCCTCTCTCTCTCTCTCTCTCTCTCCCTCCCTCTCCTTTCTCTCTCTCTCTCCTCTCTATCTTTCTCTCCTCTCTCTCTCCCCTCCCACTCTCTCTCATCTTTCTCTCTCTCTCATCTTCCCCTCTCTCTCATTTCTCTCTCCTCCCTCCCTTTCTCTCTCATTTTTCTCTCATCTCTCTCCCCCCCCTCTCATCTTTCTGTATATCTCTCTTCTCTCTTTCATCTCTCTCTCCCCTTCCTCTCTCTCTCATCTTTGTCTCTCTCTTCTCTCTCTCTCTCTGCCTCTCTCTCATATCTCTCCCTCTCCCCCTCTCTCTCCTTTCTCTCTTCTCTCTCTCTCATCTCTCTCTCCTTCCTCTCTCATCTTTCTCTCGTATCTCTCTCCCATCCCCCCTCTCATCTCTCTCTCATCTCCCCCTCTCTCATCTCTCTCCCCCCTCCCTCTCTCTCTCTCACCTTTCTGTCTCTCTCTCTTCTCTCTCTCTCCTCTCTCTCTTCTCTCTCTCCTCCCTCTCTCTCTAATCTCTCTCTCATCTCCCTCCCTCTTTCTCCAACCTCTCTCATCTCTCTCCCCTCCCCGCTCTCATCTTTCTCTAATCTCTCTTCTCTCTCTCTCCCACATCCCCCCCTCTCTCATCTCCCCCTCTCTCATATCTCTCTCATCTCTCTCTCCTCCCTCTCTCTCTCCTCTCACACATCTCTCTCTCATCTCTCTCTCATCTCTCTCTCCCATCTCTCTCTCATCTCCCTCCCTCTCTCTCCAACCTCTCTCTCTCTGTGTCACACACACACACACACACACACACACACACACACACACACACACACACACACACACACTGGCAATATGACCAAAATTTGAAAATAAAATACACACAATTCATTTCATCCCAAAAGGCTGGCTTTAATCCATATACTGTTAATTTCAATCAAGTTGTATCAACCTAATCTATCAGTTGTATGAAATGTAAACGACAACTTTTTTTTAGAGGGTGGGGCATATGAACCCAAAGGAATGCTATTTTTAAGGTAAATTTACAATCCCATCAAACTTTCTGAAATTCAAGGTAGCTTTTTCCAATCAGAGAAATAAGAAATCTAATTCGAGAAAACTGGGAGAAGACACAGTTAAGTATTATAACATTAAGTATTGGTTGTTCAAAATGTTTTAAAAACTGAGTAAAGATGTTGGGTTGCTGGGTGTTTTTTTCCCCTCTTTGCAAGAAGAAGTGAATCTGGCTCTTAGCCTCCCCCCCCCCTTCCCTCTTTTCCATCTCCTTTTTTTTTCTCCTTCCCCGACCTAATAGAGTTTCAGATTTGTGAAGGGGCGGATCGATACATGTCATCTATTAAAGTTAAGTTTTAATCGAACAATATGAGGATCAGAGCGGGTCGGGAAAGAGATTTGAAGTCGGTACCTGCAAGCTGTGGGAAGGAGATACGCGGGAGTCGGTAATAGGATATCGATCAAGGGGGAGCGAAGGCATCCTCTCGTGGGGGGAGACCGCAGGAACAATTATCTGGCTTGTCCTTTGCCGAGCGCGTCCCGATGCCAATCAGGCTCCGAGAGCCGCCTTTGCCTACCAGCCCGGGCATTGGGGGTGGGGGGGCTCTGAGAGTCTCAGCTTTCGCGAACCGAGTCGCTGCTCGCCCTTCTCCCGCGGTCTCTTAAAGGAGACCGCGGTCCGGGCCCAAGGCCCTGAGTTCCCCGAGATGCGGCAAAGGGTTCTGCTCCGCAAGGCAGGGCGGGACGAAGCGAGAGCCCTTATTAGCAGCGCCCCGACTCAGCAAAGTAAACTAGGCCCGGTCGGGGGCCGCGAAGAGGATCAGGGCAGAAGGCGGCTTTTTTGTTTTGTTTTTAACTAGCTTCTGAGTGGAGCTGATTTTCCACGCCAAGTTGAATCTCGGGATCTCCTTTCAGCTAAAGCTAAACTGGTGAGCAACACTTAAACGCGCTTCTTTTATAAAAATAAAAAAGAGCCATTGAGTTCGACCGGTTCTTATTTAATTTGTTACAGGGGATCTTTCTCCGTCCCCCATTAAAGTTTAAGCCGCTGCTCGTCGGGCGGAAATCCACAGCGCTGTCAAAAAGCCTCTCCTGCTGGATCACCGCGTGGCGTGCTGTCCCGCTTGTCATCCCTGCGACCAGTCAGTCTCTCTCTCTCTCTCTCTCTCTCTCTCTCTCTCTCTCTCTCTCTCTCTCTCTCTTTCCGCCCCCCCCCCGCGCCCCACCGTTTCTTAACTTCATTCAAACCCCCGCTCATATTTTCTTAGGGAAAATAGCAAGTGGGTCGCTGGCGTACTTCTGCCTCCAATCGGGCAGCCTCCGGATAGGATCTGCTGGCTGCGGAGATGGGGTTTGTAGTTCGAGGGCGCCAAGATCGGGGGAAGGCGACGGTCTACTCTAATCCAAAGCACAGAATACGCAAAGCGACCTGCAGGTTCCAAAGTGCGGCTGAGAAGAGACGAGGCGGCTGCCTGCGCTCCTACAGCATCTCCGGCAGACGGCCGGCTCTCATCTCCCCCCCGGCCCCCGCCCGCCCCCGCGGCCGCAATCGCCATCGTGGGGTCCCGCTGTCAGGAAGCGATCGCGGGAGAGGCGATCGCGGGAGGCCGGAGACAGTCCCTGAACAGCTCTGGGCCACGAAAGGTTTCGCCCTTTAGGCGGGTCTAGCCAGCCTCTGTGGCCTTTGCTACGGCGCCTTGGGAAGCTACCGGCCTTGGATGTTCAATGGACCTTTGAAAGCCCCGTTTAATGCTTGCCTGGGACGAAAAAACTCGGGACGGAAAGGGAAAGGAAAGGGAAGGGGAAAGGGAAAAGGGAAGGGGAAAAGGAAAAGGAAAGGGGAAAGGGAAGGGAAGGGAAAAGGGAAGGGGAAAGGGAAAAGGAAAGGGGAAAGGAAAGGGAAAGGGAAGGGAAGGGGAAAGGGAAGAGAAAAGGGAAGGGGAAAGGAAAGGGAATAGGGAAGGGGAAAGGGAAGGGGAAGAGAAAGGGAAGGGGAAAGGGAAGGGAAAGGGAAAGAAGGGAAAAGGAAAGGAGAGGAGCCAGGGATCTCATAGAAAGAGAGGAACGCGGCACCTACCCTGCGAAACCTTGCTCTTTCGGCGCTCGGATTCCAGTTCAACTCTTCCCAAACTTTTTCCTCGGTCTCCCCGCGCCAGTGGCTCGTTCTCCCGTGCCCCAGCCACCGAAGGGCTTTTCCTGTTGAATTTCTGCGGATCCAGGATGTCGAGGATGGAGAAGGAGATTTTCGAAGGGAGAGGGGGGCCTTTGGCCCCGCTGTCCGGACAGTCTGGCATTCCCCCTCCGAGCACCGAGGAAGTCTGCGGTGGCCCAGGACGCACGGCTGGATTCCGGGGAGGAGACTGGCCATAAGAGGCGGGGGTCGCCTTCGGGTGAGGCGAGCGAGCCTGGACTTGGAAGATGCTCGTCTAAGGAAGAAGGGGAGTCTCTGTCGCGGGGGGGGGAGAGTGATGGGAGGAGGCGGGGCGGAGGAGGAGGTCCATCCTGGACAAGGGAACGGGGCTGCGATTGGAGGGAGGGGGCTGTTTGCCGAACTGCGTCGTTAATAGTAGTAGGTAGGTGTTGTGATTATTATTATTTTGCGTGTCTGCCCAAGCTCGTGGAGAAAAGCACGCCGGTTACTGGGGACAGATTGCAGCTACTCCTCCCCCGTCCCGTGTGAAATGATACCAAAAAAGTGTTTCCTATAAATTATAGTGCAATTTTCTATGGGAACTAAATCCAGTTGAATTCAGCAAGGTCTATTCCCGGGTAGATTATATAAAATTCCAATCCAGCCCAAATCATTTAAGTTTCCCCCCCCCCCCAAAGAGTCTTTGATTTCTTTCTCTAGGATAAAGCAGGAGTGATGGATAATTCTAACCTGATCTAACTACTGTTTGGTTGTGAACAGAAGACAAACGCTTTGAGTTATTTGGTTTTTCTAAGACTTTCACAGCATATGCAGAATTTAACATGTAAAATGGGCAAGAAAAAAAAAGCTATCAGGGCTAAAAATGGATGCTTCATGAAAACCTTTAGGCTGATGATTTGGGGGTACATAGGTGCACCCAGCATTATGACTTTTGTGTGAATTCACTTAATGGTGAGATGAAACAAATAAATGCACAATCCGTCTCTCCAGTTATTCAGATTATTATGTATCCAGAAGCGGTACTGTTATGCTCCTAGGGGAGCAAGCCCGGCTGAAATTGAGAGCTGGCATTTCTCAGAAGACATACAGGTGTGCATTCTAAGTCCCACTGAAATCTGGTTCCAAAATTGGTTCCAAAATTAACATGCAGTTCAGGCTGTAAGCCCTAGGATGCTTTACCTTGTTCACAAAGGTCCAGAAGATCTTGCCTGTTGCCTTCCTCTCTTTTTTCCCTACCTGTTTTTCTTCTTAAAAAAAAAAGAGAGAGAGCCAAATTAGTTTGTATGATACAGTAAGTAATGATGTAATTTTTTTGTTGTTGTTGGCAACTTAGCATGATGTATTCAGGCAGACAAATTACTAAATTTACAGCTTGGGGAAGTATTTTTCAACCTTAGCAAATTTAAGATGTGTGGACTTCAACTCCCAGAATTCCCCAGTCAGCCATGCTGACTGGAGGATTCTGGGAGTTGAAATTCACATATCTTTAAGTTTCCATTGCTGAGTAACACAGACAATGTATGAATCCAGCCAATTACTACCATCATTTCCTTAATAGCATTGGGACTTTGGGGGAAAAGGCACCAATGCCATTCTTTTTCTCAGAACTGATGCCAATAAGTTTGGTACACTAAACAATTTCAAAATTATTTTCAAAAATTAAAGCGTTGTTTTAAGGTAAACAACGTGTCATAGGTTAACACAGGTTTTAGTTAGGCAACACACAGGAAAAGTCTAAGCTGTATAATTTGTAAAGGGTCTCTGTCAGTGGGCGGTTTGAGACTCTAAATTGATTTTTCAAAGGGATGGTAAAAGTACCTGCGCACTGAAAGAATATAACAAGATTTATTTTTTAAAAAAAAGATTGCAGTACACATCTGTGAATATACATTGATAATGGTTTATCAGTTTCAGGTGAATGTTAGATCTGCTTCCACTATAATCTTTGAAGTGATGTGAGGTCAGGAAAAAATTGTCTATTTGTGGCTTGTGCCAAATAGGGCCGTCAAATATGTACATCGATACGAGGCCTATATGATGTTTTTATAGCCAAAGATCTGAATACAGCCCGACATAACATGATTCTGGAAAACTGTTTCCTATACTAGATTTCCATGCTTAAGTTATCTTGCGGGGAATTTCAAAAAGTTTTTTTAATCACATTTAAACCAGTGCTAGTACTACAGATCACAGCCTCCATTAAAAGTGAAGAACTTGTGACCCTTTAGGGAAGTGCATATCCTACACATCTCTACACATCTATTCTATGAAGTAAATCCCACAGAAATTTGTGTCTCACTGAATTCTATGGAACCTATCTCCTAGAATAAATGTGTACACTGCAGCACATTTATCATTTTCTGTGGTAAAAGCATTTATGGGCCCTGGTTTATTTTTAAAGAATAGTTCACCATTCTTAATCATTGTACAAAAGGGATGGGCAACCTGCAACAACTAGATCTTTTACAACTCTTGGATACCTGCACTCCCCAGGAGTATTATGAAATTACAGTTTTCTATCATTTTGAGGCAGGAAATACCGTATATTCACGCTGACTGTAGCCTAAGACAGGGGCTTTTTTAAGAAAGAAAGAAAGAAAGAAAGAAAGAAAGAAAGAAAGAAAGAAAGAAAGAAAGAAAGAAAGAAAGAAAGAAAGAAAGAAAGAAAGAAAGAAAGAAAGAAAGAAAAGGAAAAGGAAAAGGAAGGAAGGAAGGAAGGAAGGAAGGAAGGAAGGAAGGAAGGAAGGAAGGAAGGAAGGACTGATTATTTAAGAGGACTGATTCCTCTTAAAAGGAAAACACATAAACATACACAAGATTGTGACTTAACCCTTCACATCCCCTAACCTCCCATCTATCCCTCCAGTGAAAAAAGAAAGATTCATGCAAATTTTAGAATAAATTCATATTTAAAAGGTTCAAAGATTCAGAATTATAATCATTAAAATCAGTGCAAAGTATTATTTCGATCTGCAAGGCAAAAAAAGAGAGGAATTTCTATCTAGTTCTTGAAAAGAGAGTCACTTTTTAAGACCATATTGGCTCCCACTATTGCTCAATTATTTATGATTCCTGGATGAAAGAAAATTCTCTTTTCACATACATTGAAAAGGAAAGTAAAGAAGTTGGCCATTATTCCACATAGTAAATCAATGTTTTTCAGTCATTCATTCCATGTTAATTGATGATGAGTTTAATGGAGCCGAAGTTGAAATTAAGGACATATCCTACTGTTGATAGTGAAGATTTATTTAGAGTCAGTCTTCCTCTTCCTTTTCCAAAAGGTTATAGGCCTGCCTCTTGTCTACCAACCTGTTTACAATAAAAAAGAGAAGTCATTTCAAAAGTGTGGTAGAGCTTTAGCAGCTTCAGCAGTAAAATAATTTTTTTGCAAATGCAGATGCGAGCTATAGTTGGGAAACCTTGGTGGGCTGTGACATTCAGAATTTGAAACAAAAAAAGGAATTTCAAAGCACTTCTCTGATCTAGGGAAACAACTAAGGAGCATGAAAATCTCTTGCATCGGCTCCACCCACCCACATCTCCCATTACAATGCAGTGTCATAATGTGGTTCTGGCAGCTCATGCTTGGTTATTTTTCAAAAGAAGGGAGGTTTTCAAAATTTAAATGTTTAATCCAAAAATTGCACTGGGAGGCCAATAGCTTTTCTTCATCACGGGACAATAGAGCAGTCATGAGCATTGTTAGCAGGTATGGAATAGATTTAGGAGGAGAAAATTACCAAACTGGAATTTTAGATCTGTCTAGATCTGTCAATCCCCAGCTGATGAGCCATTAAAAAGAGGGTATTCCTTTAGTTCCTATAACTATATAACTCCTCAAACTATAACATGGTTTGTTGGTTCTGGCATTGTATAGTGTGTGAATCCAGCTAAATTCCTCTCCTTTCTTATTCTGGATCTTTTCCAAACACTCTTATGTTTGGAAATAATGTTTTATTTAGGACATTTTGTCCCATTATTAGAGCATGGCAAGTATTTACAGCAACAGGACAAACTTGTGGTGATGGAAGAAACATTCTGCAGATCTTGAGTTTAGCTAAATGTGATCTATTATAATCATGCGGCTTTGATTATAATTGATAAATGTTCTGAATGTTCCCATTTTTTTCAGTGTGGTGGTTGTATTTTATAACATCCTTTGCAATTACAAGTTGTAGAAATGTTAGAACACACATTCATGTCCAAACCATCGAATTATCTCTATTAGGTTTGCTGAAAATGTGGAATACACACACACACACACACACACACACACACACACACACACACACACACCTCAGTGTGCTGAATCCTTTCTTCTTCTTTGGCCACAGGATCTCATGAATGGTATGTTATTACATATTTTGGACACTTTAGGGAATATTGCAGGTATAAGAAGCAAAACTCTAATAAATTTAGCAGATGTTGATGGGAGGAGGGCAGGAGCAGCTGGCCTCTCAAAAGAGTATGCCACATTCATTCCTATTATTATGTAAATTATACAGATACCCCCTACATATTCTGATGTTTTACTTTCAAAGAAACTAGCCTTTGGTCCCCATAAGATAGGGATGGGAAAACATCAGCTTTTGGAATCTCCTTTGTTTAAAAAGAAAGAAAGATGAAATCCATTGTGTGTAGGCTACTGAACAGGGATCATATTTTTAAAACTCTGACCCCAAGAATTTCTTTTGACTATCAGTACTAAACTGAAATCACAGTCCTTCCACCTGAAAATCTATTCCTGAAAATATCCAAAATCAGTTGCTAAGTTCTGTAATCACTGCTACTATGCATACATTGCGTGTTACTGCATTTAATCCATTAGGATCAAATTTGAAACATGGTGTGAATCTAATCAAAATAACTCTTATTTAACAAACAATTAATGGAACAAATCAGCTAATATGAAATGAGTATTTACCATTGTGTAACCTCAGCCAATAATATTTATTCGATAAGCTCTGATCCAGCACACTGGATTAGTACATCTGAGCTTTTTAAAATTTCAGATTGGTTCTGTGTATGCTTATATATGTCTAAGACCACTGAAATTAATGTTCCAAGAAGATTGCCTAATTATTATCTCAATGTTAGTAGTGTATGAGGAAATAATTTTGCTTAAAAAATAAACGAAGTACTTAATTTCAAGAAGTAGGAAATGTATTTTACTTTATTTATCTTGGAAAATCTAAATAGCCAACTACTCATGGTGACTCTAGGCAGTGAACAAAATAAAAATAAAAACACAATGTAGAAGGAATAAAAAATAATAAAATAATACTCCCCCACCCCTTGGAGACAACACACACTCATATCAGCCATTTATCCCACTCTGGGTTGCCCAGGCCCACTGGCAAAACCGCATCTTCAGGATGTTCCAGAAGAGTGTCAGAGTGAGGGCCAGTCTAATTTCCAGAGGGATAATGTTCCAAAGGGAGGGTGCTACCACAGAAAAGGCCATTCTTCTGGGCCCTGCAAGATGTACCTCCCTAGGAGAAGGGACCTGTAACATTCCTTGCCTCCCCGCTCTAGCAGGTCAGATGGATGTGACTGGCAAGAGATGGTCCCTCAGATAACCTGATCCCAAGCCATGAAGGGCTTTAAAGGTGACAATCAGCACCTTGAATTGCACCAGGAAGCAGGAGAGGTGACACATGTGCACACCGAGGTCTGTAAAAAACCATGTGGGCCGTTGCATTTTCAGTCAACTGGAGCTTCTGGATTTCAAGTATTTTAACTAACTTATTTGCTGTTTCATAAATATTATTACGGATGCAACCATTTCATTTTGTTTACTTTATCATACTTTTTTACTCATGGGCATCTGTAAGATAAGTGATGTAATCTAACAAGGGTTGGAGTTTTGATTGTGCACATGTAACCACCATCTTGCCTTTTTGGACTAGCCTACAGAACCCCTTTACTTACTGCTATATGTTTCCACATATAACAAGAGCCAAATTTCAGATTCAATTCTACTACTAATACTGAAAGTGAAAAAACTGATATATGTTTATTTGTTCCAATCTGAAGTTCTTTGTAAGAACAACAATGTAATGCTTTCCTTTTTTCTTTTAATAATTTATAAATATTTATGTAATTTTTATATTTAAAAAAAATCCTTGATGTATTTCCCCCTTTTTCTTTTTTTCTTTTTTCTTTGGCTCCTTGCAATGCAGCTTTTAGAAAGAGATGTAAAGTAATAAACAATAGTCCTTATTTGGCATTCCCTACAAGAGGGGGTAAAAATGCAGGAGGAATGCATGATGTATATTGTAAAACAGAAATAAAGGCAAATAACTGAAATGAAAGATGAGCAGGGCAGGAAAAAAATCAACCTAAGAAAGATACACTCTGTACCTCACTGGGCACTAGGTAAAATAATGATTTACTGATGTATGATTTCAGGAGATGACATAAATATTGTCTGTATGGGAATAATCACACAAGCCATTATTTATCTGGCAATACATCTTAATCTTTTCCCTGAGGTAGATTCTACCACTATTACTCATCTTAAGAAGTACCTTACATGGCAGTAGATCCCATTGAAATGAATTATAGTATTGCTAGGGACACAAATAGCTATGCTTTTATTATGACAAGATCTAGAGATAAAAGCTGTACATATTTACCTAAGAACACGACCCATTTAATCAATTAATTGATTAGCCATTTTGATTTAACTTATCTAGAATTACAGAGGAAATATATATATTTATGGATACTTTCTGGAAAAAAGTGGAAAAATTCTGTAACAAAATGAACATTTCAGAAAATTGGTCTAAATAAGATTAATAATCATAAAATCTAGATAACACAGGTACAAAAATCTGTACAAAACCTATCTATATAATTCTATGAGTCCATAAAATGTCAGGCACCAAATATAACTGTTTGCTCTGCAAATTAACTACCGGTACATCTTTTTGTATTTTAGAATGCTCCTACAACATCACATTCATTTAAAAATCACAAGATACATATTCATTTGTCCGGATTCTCCTTTCTTTCACAATACTACCTATTCTCTTACAAATATTATCATGATAAAGAAAAGTATGGCCATATGTTCATCCCAGAATATGATCCAGTGAATATATGAAAGTTATTGATTAGTTTTTAATACAATATAATCCATGGAATTTTTGTAGTGCCGATTTTGGGCCAAGGGGCTTCATAAAATATAGTCAAGTCACCAGCATGCAGGCACAGCCTGGGCTGTTTTGTTTTTTCGCTCAGGCAGACATTAATATTCTGTTGGAGTAGTCTTTAAATTGCTTTGAAGCTAGGTAGGTGTCAACCCTGACCTGTCCCGACGGCAAGTGATGGCTCTTACAAGCTCTGGATCAATATTCATAGCGGGTGTCCTGAACTGATAACACTATCCAAGACAATATCCCATATCAGTGTGGACAGCTGAGATATTGTACCATTAGTGGTGTTGTTTTAAATAACCTGATCCATTTCACAGTCTATATAATGAATTTTACCATTTAGATACTATCTTTAAGAAGAAGTGACTTGGAGCACTGAACAAATCAATGATTCAAAGACTCCTTGGCTTTTCTTAAAGCAGACTATAATTCCAACACTGCCTCTTACATATTTTTGAATCGCAGCATGAAAGTGATTGCAGTAGTAATAAATAAACCTCTGCACTTTACCACAGTGAAAAAAATTCCCATTATCATCTAAGTTTGAACATACATGATTCAATCTCTCTTGCAGCTGTTCAAGATATGGCTCACTCTACTTTGTTCTTTCAGTGACAAATTAATTAGGTATTAAGTTATTTGTATAAATGGAGGTCAGTATCAATTGAGAAAATCCACCTGTAGCCTAATTAAGACCACCATCCTATGCATAGTTATGGCAGAGCTTACTTCAAGGGTTACACACGGGTTTGAGTCATTTTGTCTGTATTCCTTCTTTTACTTAAGTTTGACATGTAAACCTAGCCAAAGTTTAGAATACTGCAAACATTATGTTTTGACTTAGCCAATGTAGCTTTCTAAACTATGATTAATGGCTCAAGATTGTTATGATTCAATAAATCATTGTTAATGATTGCTTAGCATGATACATAACCTAATCAGCATGGTATTTGTACCTACATGAGCTTGAGATATTGCAAAATCAAAGACCATACAAAATTGCCAAAATGTCACCCATCTAAGAGTCAGAGGTGGGTTCCTGCTGGTACACTCTTACCTGTTGGTCGCCGCAGAACCGAAGAAGCCGGTGGTGTTCGTGGCGCGGGGCTTCCCCCGCCCGCTTTCCCCCGCCTGCCTAGACGCTGCCATTTGCGTTCTTTTGCCCTCTGCGCATGCGCAAAGCGTTTTGCTTGCGCAGAGGGCAAAAGAACGCAAATGGCGGCGTCCAGGCGGGCGGGGGAAGCCCCGCGCCGTGAACGCCACCGGCTTCTTCGGCTCTGCGGCGACCAACAGGTAAGAGCGTACCGGCAGGAACCCACCTCTGCTAAGAGTGACATTGCATCATAATGTCATTGCCCATATGTGATTTGGGCAATTTATTGCAGATGTTGTATGAAACAGATATAAAGTTACTGACACTTATGACAGGCTGAGAAAGTGTTATTTCTCACCTTTGCTAGACCAGCAGGTAAGACAGAACAGTTAGTTGGACCAGGTATGGATCAGTCTTACATTAGGCACAAACTGGGTTTTCACATTACACAAGCCATACTGTCACTGTAAAGTATGTCTATGGAGATTCTCAGTCATCCAGATCATGGTTGTCACAAAGGTGCTTTTTTAAAAGGTAACTGGAGGTTTCCCCCCCCCCCCCTTAAATACATTTCTTCAGTTCTGAAGCTTCTTGGATAAGAAGAAAAACATCTTCAAAGCAAGCAAAAAAAAAGTCAGGTTGCCTTATGAAAAAGCACTTTTGTGACACTATATAAAAAGTGGTTTAAGTCTAACATAGTCGTCATCATCATAGCTTACTAAACAAACCATGATCATGGCAAACTGTGGTTTAGCACACTGACCCTAAAGCTATTATTTTCTACTGGTTGACTTGGAGTGAGGTTCCTTCTTGTTCTTTGCCCCCAACAGCACCACGTCCTGGACATTATGGCTAGTAAGGAGTAGTGCCTCAGCTTCACTTCCAGTCCATTTGCTGAAAGTCTGTAGAGATTCTTAGTCATCCATGTCATGGTAGTCCCAAAGGTGCTTTTTCAGGAGGCAACTGGACTTTCTTGTTTTTGCTTTTGAAGATGTTTCATTTCTCATCCAAGAAGCTTCTTCAGCTCTAACAGGATAGTGGGGAATGGAAGGATTTATATTTCTTGCAGACAGCTAGTCATTTGCATCCTTTTAGAGCAGCAGTTCTCAACCTGGGGGTTGCAACCCCTTTGGGGGTCGAACGACCCGTTCACAGGGGTCGGGAGACTTCGGCCGGACGCCGCCATTTGGGTTTTTTTACCCTCTGCGCATGCGCAGAACGCTTTCTGCATGCGCAGAGGGTAAAAGAACCGAAATGGCGGCGGCGCGGTGGGGGGGGCGGCGGCGGTGTGGGTTGCGGTGGGGTCGTGGGTCGCGGCATTAGGAAGGTTTGAGAACCACTGTTTTAGAGGGTCATTGAAGCACTTGGAGGTTTATCTGTGTTCTCAGGGTCACCTGAGTAGTGCTCCTGGTTCCTGTAGTCTGCAATTTTTTCCTCTGGAAATCCATTCCTACTCCCACACCATCCTTTAAAAGGATGCAAATGACCAGCTGTCTGCAAGGAATATAAATCCTTCCATTCCCCACTATCCTGTCAGAGCTGAAGAAGCTTCTTGGATGAGAAGCGAAACGTCTTCAAAAGAAAAAACAAGAAAGTCCAGTTGCCTCCTGAAAAAGCACCTTTGGGACAATCCATTTACTGGTTTGTTTCTCCCTCTCTTGGGCCGAAGGGGCGCCGGAGGAGCCGGAGATGGCAGCTGTGCCGCAACCGTTCTGGCCAAGGAAGTCGGAGGGCTTCGGCTCGCTTGGATCGGCCGCCCAAAGGTGAAAGCCCGACGGGATGAGGCCGTTGCAACTTTTGCGGGAAGAAGCCCCGCATTTGAGAACAGATCCCCGCCCTCTCCTTTGCAGCGGTGCCCAAGAGGGCTAGAGGAGCATCTCCGGGGCTCAGAAAAGGAGACCTGAGCTGTCCGGAGAAGCGAAGAAGATGGATATCTCCCCAAAAGTCGCATTGCCGACTCTCCTCCACAGAACCCGGGGTGCCGGTCGACCTCTCATTTCACTTCGCCCGTCGTAGGATTACCGAGAAGCCAACCATTACAACATAGCACAGTAGGTTCCGCCGGCATTGCAACCTGAGGAGCCGCCCGGCTTGAGTGACAACTACATTTCCCAGGAGCCTTCACAGCCAGGAAGAACGGGCGGGGTCTGGGGGGGCAGGTGTGTCTCGGCAAGCAGGCTCCAGCTGAGCCGGAGGCGGGGCTTATCCGGTATGGCTGAAGGGGGTGCAGTCTTAGCGGGCGCAGAGGGAGTGCTATTAGATATTAGCGGGGTGCTTTACGACAGCGGAGGCGACGGAGGCGGTGTCCCCATTCCTGGATCTAGAGAAGCGGTAAAAAAGTAAGTGGGAGGCCTGCAAGCAATTGGCTGAGAGGCATTTTGTGGTGCAACAAAACAAAACAAAACCCCTCCTTGCCGCTATCCACCGAGCAGGTCCTGCTAGTGGTACCTCTCTCTGCCGGCTTGGGAGAAGTCTGCTCTTCAAGAAAGGGCGCGTGTGTGGTTTGTGCAATCCATACCACCAATTGCAGATGCCAATCTGTTGCTATAATTCAGTAAACCAGAGTTTATTGTGGTTCAGCCTCTCGCGTTAGATTCGCATATTGGCGCCAAGCTGCACACCGTGGACTCCAAACCACATGTGAGGATATCTGGAGATTCTCAGTCATCCAGGTCATGGTTTTCCCAAAGATGCTTTTTTTTTTTCAAGAGACAACTGGACTTTCTGGGTTTTTTTTTCTTTGAAGACGTTTCGCTTCTTATCCAAGAAGCTTCTTTGGCTTCTTGGATGAGCTGAAGAAGCTTCTTGGATGAGAAGCAAAACGCCTTCAAAGCAAAACCAGAAAGTCCAGTTGCCTCTTGAAAAAAAAGTACCTTTGGGACACATGTGAGGATGGTTTACATAGCACTTTAAACTCAGTCTTTTCTATAGTTTGCTGTGGGAATATTTTTTTAAATCCCCTGCAGTTAAGCCTTGCTTGTGGTGTTAGTTAATAACTTTCATTCTGCCAAGTCAAAGTAACTGATTTTATGTGATTTTATGGATTTTGATCCGATTTATATCCTGGTGCAAGCAAAACAGACCCCTGGTTGCTCCCTGTAACAAGCAAAACATGGTAATACCCCACCCTTCCCAACAAATGATAATTACATTTTAAAAAAAATCTGGAATCCTGCACATGCTGATTTGGGAAGACCTCTAGTTTCTTTCACTGGGAACTTACTTTGCTCTGATCAAATAATATATATTTTTGTGCTACATGGCAAAGAAGATAATGCAGTTACAGGTAGTCCTTGACCTACGACCACAAGTGAGCCCAAAATTTCTGCTGTTAAGTGAGTTTTGTCCCATTTTACAATCATTCTTGTCACAGTTGTTAAGTGAATCACTGCAGTTGATAAGTTAATAACTTGGTTGTTAAGTGAATCGGGCTTCTCCATTGACTTTGCTTGTCAGGAGCAAAAGGAGTTCACGTGACCCTGGGACACAGCAATGATCATAAGTATGAATCAGTGGCCAAGCATCTTAATTTTGATCACATGATCATGGGGATACTACAAAGGTGGTAACTGCGAAAAATGGTCATACTTTTTTCAGTGCCATTGCAACTCTTGATCAGTCACTAAATGAACTGTTGGAATTCAACGACCTGTATTAAAATGCTAATATTCTTTTAGATAATGGACTAGCTAAAGGCAAGTTCTGTTGTGTGCGCATCTCTCCCTGATGTTTTTTTAAGTTAAATTATTTTCTGCTGTATGCCAAAGCATGTACCACGGAAGTAGCAACACCTACAAGATTAATTTTAAATTTAAGGTGGTGGTATTGTTGTCCTCCATATGGATACTGCAGGATCTTCTGATTGGCAATTTGTGCCCATTTACACAGCGAGACTTGGTTTTGAGTAAATAGCAAGGTAGGGAAAAACATTTCCCCCCCAGTTCTCAACTGTTTTATTAACACTGAACATTTGAGATACCTGTATTTCCCCCTATTAATTTTGTTGGTGTATGTCAGAGGTATTCAAACTTGGCAACTTTAAGACTTGTGGACTTCATCTCCCAGAATTCTCCATGCAACTATGCTGGCTGGAGAATTCTGGGAGTTGAAGTCCACAAGTCTTAAAGTTGCCAAGTTTGGGGACCCCTGGGGTAGATCTTTGTGTCATATGAAAGTTTGGGGACCCCTGGTGTATGTGCATACATGTTCAGGATGAAAGAAAAGATGGATATTACTTCTTTGCTCTATACTAGTGATGGCGAACCTTTTTTTGCTCGGGTGCCAAATGGGTGCGCACATGTGCAATAGCGCACAAACGCGTGCCCACACCCGTAATGCAATAACCTCCCCCCGCCTATCTGCGCACACACCCCCACACTGCCCCCCCTGCGCATGCGTGCAGGCCTAACTGAAACCTCCGGACTTCCGGTAGGCCCACTGGGCTGTTTTTCGCCCTCCCCAGGCTTTAGGAAAGCCTCCAGAGCCTCTGGATGGTGAAAAACGGGCCCAACGGGCCTACCAGAAATTCGGAAATGAACTTCCGGTAGGCCCATTGGGCCCTTTTTCGTCCTCCTTTCCTGAAGCCTGGGGAGGGCGAAAAACGGCCCAATGGGCCTACCAGAAGTTCGTTCCCAAACTTCCAGTAGGCATATTGGGTCCGTTTTTCGCCATCCACCGGCTCTGGAGGCTTTCCTGAAGCCTGGGGAGGGCGAAAATAGCCTCCCCCCAGGCTGAAAATCAGCTGGCCAGCACGCACATGCGTGCTGGAGCTGACATAGGGCAACGCCTCGCGTGCCCTCAGATATGGTTCCATGTGCCACCTGTGGCACACATGCCATAAGTTCACCATCACAGCTCTATATGTATGATGGGGAGGCATAGAATGGAGGACTCAGCAATATTTTGAACTGACTCCTCTATTGGCTCCCCCCCTTTAATGAGGCATTGACAGAATTTGGGGAAGAGCTTTTTCTGGCCAGATTCTGTCCATTTTAAAACTTGATTTTTCTTTTCTTTTTTTGCCTCTCTTACTACATCTAATTTGATCCTGCCCTGATCAAATGCAAAGAGTGATTATAGTGACAGATAAATGGAGTCCTGACCCCTTTACACATTTCTTTTCCAACATCTGATGGGTTGGAAAGAGTAACACTCATACCATAGTTTTTCTTTTGCTTTCTTATACAGTAACTGCTTTTACTTAATTAAGTTGATGCCCTCTGGATACATTGGCTAAAACTTCAGTCCTAAAAGAATGCTGCCTAATGGTTACAGAAGCCATGTTGGGGTGGCTGTCCACATGACAATATATTCCCCCCCCCCCTTTTGTGTTATTATCCAGGAATGGAGTACTGACTTTTTTTTAACAGAGAAACACAATATATTCCTGTTTTATCACTAAAATGAAAAGACTGTTGAATTCTCATGAATTACATCAAGAACAATTATGTTTGAACCTGTTTATTATTTGTTTATATAGAGTATAATCAGTATACTCAGCTAATACTGGACAAATGTTACAAGTTATCTAAATCAAATTGTTTTAGCACTGTAAGGGTTTTTAGGAGTCTCTGTTCACATATTTCTTTAATTTTGTTTTTTCTTCCCTTTCCCTCCATATTTTGAATACAAGATATTGCTCATTGTTTGTGCTGTATGTACTGCATTTTATAAGTACAGACACTAAAATATTAAGTCATACTTTACAGATAAATTAAAAAACGAAGTAGTGTAAGTTATGTTGATTCAAAGGTTACCAGGTTAGAGTCTTTGAGTTAAATACAGGATGTTGAAATTCTGGAAATTAGCTGATCCTAATTCTTTATTTGGGATTAATATTTAATAAATAATTTGGCCTATACCCTTATTTGACCCAAGAAGAATACATGCTATTGCATCTTTAGAATCTGATTTGACATGCTAACTAATCATTAATTTCTTGTCCCAGGAAGTTAAATCAGGACACAGTAAAATTCTTATGGACTAAATCTGCATTGGTAGAATTGGAGCCGACATTTATTTAAAGCCATCTCAATATTTTTCCAATTATCTTGGAGATTCTGATAGTTTAAATAGGAAAACATGAATATCAGAATTGCTAATAGAGTTTGTTCAGCCATAACAAAGAAAACAAACATTGGGAAGTTTTGTTAACATCTCTCTTGAATTTATGTCTGGTTAATTTTGTTAAAAATGCCTATTATCAGCATTTTACCGTCTTTCCACTGAAAGCATCATTGTTAATTGTATCAAAAAGTGTGTGTTGAGATCTGTAACAGCCATATATATTATAAATATATGATAGCAGAAGTAATTCATCTTTTTTTCTTAACAGAGATGACAAATACTGTATGATATATGCATACATGAGTCCACATGTCATTTTTCCCCTTCTGCCTCATAAAAAGCTGTTTTTATGAAAAGAGCCATATAAAAGAAAAGTCTTCCAATAAGTGCATTGTAAATTAAAATGTATAATTGGCATTTTATTCAACAGTAGCTTGTTCATCTACTTAAAGCCCATTATATAAAACATATTTTTTAATTAGGAAAAAAAACCCTATGACTAAAAAGCATTCCTTTCTTTTTCTGCTTGCTTTGTGTTCAAATAAGCTTCCATGGAAGTCTTCTCCTTCTTCCTAGCATCATTCCTGCACTGTGGCAGGGTCCGTTTTAAGCTTCCCTGGAAGTAAGCTCCATTAAACCTCTTGGGAAATGGATAAGAAAGTGTTCTTAAAAGTCAGATTAAAGTAGATTTTTAAGCAACTGCAAAAATGTAGTGATTTGTGCTGGAAAGAGAAATCAGAGTGGGAGTTGAAATAAGGCCTTTCTCTTTATAATTGATTACAAGAGAAATAATCTTTTTAATATGCACTTATTGTTTTTGACAGAATGCATGCAGTTGTGAGAATAACCAGAGTCAGTTGCTGAATTTTTAATAGTAAGTTTGATGATGGGTAGTTTACATAGATAACCTAGTTATTTTTTAAAGCAGCTGAAGCTGATCTTCAACTTAAAAGTCATGAATGTAATACTTTGCTGGCAAACATATATTGACTTATTTGAGGGAAAGTCCTGTTTAAATTAAAAGGGCTTTCTTTTTGTTTGATACTAACAAAGGTTTGTCATTTCCCTCATTGTTTTAATACCTTCCAAAGTAGGTAACATGTAAAAATAAATTTCAGTATCCTAGTTGCTATAGGACAACTTTATTTTTTTCTTTGGAACATACATTATATTGATTGTGTTAGCTTTCAATAATTTGTTATGAAGTGTGACCACACTCTCTGTCTGCTTTGCTCTTACTAGCAGTTAATTGTATGGACATTTTAGTGTGACAGTCACAAGAATCCTAGCAAGACTCTTTAGTTGAAAGCCTCGATTCAATCAGCCATAGCATCTCCTCTGTTCTGTGCCATTATTGCTCTGATTGGTTTACACAGCCTCAAGATGAAGTAAGCAATTTGCTTTTCATGTTGAAACCAGCAAGGAGTTGCCCAGTTGCAATACAGAAGGTGGTTAAAGAGCAATAAAAATACCCTGCTTCAGACTTGTTATTTGCATTTATAGCTGTGTACTGATAGCATACCTATTAGCATATACATTTGAAAAGCCCGCAGCAGTTGGACATTTACAACATCCTGTTGTTTGACCCTCATACGGCATCTGTTGGCACAACTTTCAACAGGACTCTTTAGAAGGGGAACGGAAATCTAGAGCACCATGACATGGTAGAGCAGCTGGATGGTCAGGTTAGAATAAGATGCCTGCAGAGTTTTACAAGGGCAGGGTTGCAAAAAGAGGTAGCCCAATTGCAATTGTAAAACAATTTAAACATTTGGGGTAGGGAAAAGGGGAGAAATAGCCTCATGGAGAAGATGTGGATAGTCTTGGAAACCTCTTTATAAAGATATTCCTGTAACCCAATTCCTATGGGTTGGAAATAGTTGACATGTTAAAAAAAATAATGTTGCTTTGTTATAATATTCCCTATTTGCATATGTTTACATTGCCAATTTCCAAACATTTTTGTTTTCAAACTGTAAGACCCTATTAGGGATGAAGCCTAATTTATCCTGGTAACCCAAGTGTTTAACTTGTGCTGTGAAGAATAACAAATTCAGTCAAATATTGAATAACAGCAAATACAGAATAACATGGCAGAAATATATGTATTATATTTGTATTGTAATATATATATGTATTAAAGGAAGAAAAGAAAAACCAAAGCCGGGGATTAGTCAAGATAGTAATGCATTTCAAGATAAGAAGTAGCCTTCAGTATTATTTTTTAATATTTTTCTATTTTAGAAAGAGCAGTAGAATTGCGATTATGGAGAACTCAATAATAACGGTAATTTATTTGAATAGATTTGAACATTTTGCAACATACTTTGCTGGGGTATCTCATTATGGTTACTTAGGGTATGTAGCACAGAATTTTGAATATCAAAATTATCAAACATGTTAGTAATCTCTAGGTTTAACTACTACAATGGCTTTGTACATAGGAAACTGCCATTGTTTATAGTTGGCAAACCAGAGTTTGTATAGAATGTGCCTGCTAGATTGGTTTTTGGGATAACACAACAGGGCCATTCCACACACATATTAAGAGAATATGTGTAATTATATAAGCTGCCAGTTAGTTTGTAGACAATAAAAATATAGGTGAATGGATTCAATAAATAAAAATAACATTAAATTTACCACACTTAAGGTTATTTAAGGGCAGCCAATTTATCACTGCTTACATACTAAATAAAGGCAGCATAAAAGTTTTATTTATGGTTTGATTTACCATTGGTTTGATTGGCAGTACGTTTTTGATGACTTTTTAATAAAGAATTTTATTCAATAAAATTTATTATTAAATGTACAGTACTATAAAATATCTTAAGGCTTCTCAAAATTGGCAGTTTAAACATTCACCAAATAAATGTTGCCACTTCATGTTTTTCTAAATGGAATCCATGACTGCTTACTTTTAGTCTAAATAGGCATTTTTGTTATATCCTAGTTGAAATAGATAAAGGACTACTGATAAAAATGGAAATATTTTTTTTTTTGGCCAAGGAAGTTAACCAGATAAACTTGGAAGATTTAATAAATAACACAGCAAAACAAAATAATAATTACAATTTCTAATCCTTATTTACTATGTTCATTGTCAGTTACTCCAAGATAAATGGTAAGTAACATTTCTTGCCTGAGAATTTCCTGTGGATGAATCCTGTTGTGGAGTCTCATAAAATGGCACTGTTTTCCCAATCAAGCAGTTATGTATGATCTTTTATTTAAAATGCATCACAGTAATTGTCAATTACACCTGCCAAGAGAGTCATCTCAGTTCTTCCACAATTGGGATAGTGTTAACCATCCTGATTTGTGCTTTGTTGTACTTGCAGTAATTGGTAAATTAGCCATTAGCTCTCAGATACAAAAACATATCTGAGAGTTATGGCAGCATTATAATCAATCAAGCTAACCCTGTAATATTGTTATATATTTTTTTTAACTATGCATCAGCTCCCTGTCCTTTTCTTACTATAAGTTATACTATGAGCCACGGTGGCGCAGTGGTTAGAGTGCAGTACTGCAGGCTACTTCTGCTGACTGCTGGCTGTCTGGAATTTGGCAGTTCAAATCTCACCAGGCTCAAGGTTGACTCAGCCTTCCATCCTTCCGAGGTGGGTAAAATGAGGACCCAAATTGTTGGGGGCAATATGCTGACTGTAAACCGATTAGAGAGGGCTGTAAAGCACTGTAAAGCGGTATATAAGTCTAAGTGCTATTGCTGTTGCGATAAGTTTAGTATGGTTTGAATATGATTGAGCATATAATTTTAATCTGGTTACTTGTATCCTGTCATCATGAATACATATAAAATTATTTTTCCCTTGTTGAGTTAATAGAAAAACTAGGATCAGTATTGTGTAACTCTGCTATGCCTGTCCCCACTATCAGGAACTTTGCATGCTACAAGGCCTTCCATAGAAATCAGTGGTTTCAGAGATCTCTGTCAGCACACCTTAAATTTCATAATTTTAAGAATTGTTTCTGAATACTTATACTTACATCTGAGGCCAGCCTGGGTCGCATAGTACATTCCTCATGCAAACAGGGCATTGGGGGGATTGTTGAAATGTGGGTAAGACTTCAAGTAGAGTTAACACTGAATTTCAGGCAGATATCAGTCATGAACCAGAAAGAAGCAGTGGGGTAGAAAATCTGCCTTGGGGCTCACATATCAGAAGAACTAGGAAGATTGTGTAGTTCAGATAAAATCTTGGCCCAGTGATAACTCTTCAAAGTAGTCCAAATGCTATCCTGGACACATGGGATTCACATGAGAGTTTGACAATACTCTGAGAGTAGTTAGATATTTTAATACCAGACAGATGTTTCACGCTATGCTTCAAATCATCATTTGGAAACTACAGATAAAAGATCAGGGTTGGGGTTCTCAATAGCTTCTGATGGGGGAAACATGATCCTTTTCTACATAAAACTAAAAAAGACTACAGGATATGACTACAGGATCATGGTTCCAGTTCTGTGTTCAGGGCACAACAGACGAATAGTAATTGCTATATTTACCATAAGAAAAACTATGTTTCTCCTGAAAAAAAAATCTCTTTAAAATTGGAGGGCGAGAGGTTTAATTTAATTTAATTTAATTTAATAGATTTGTATGCCGCCCAACTCCCGGGGGACTCTGGGCGGCTCACAACATATCCAAATCTATTACAATAAAAACATCACAGTTAAAAAGATATAGAAAAATTAAAAAGAAAATCTCCAACATTCATAACAAGGGGGGAGACCCAGAGATAATATGCTCGGTCTCACTTTCACCCCGCCTGCCGGAAGAGCCACGTTTTTATTGCTTTCCGGAAGGCCAGCAGGGTGGGGATGGCTCTGATCTCCGGAGGAAGTTGGTTCCATAGGGAGGGAGCTCCCACAGAGAAGGCTCTCCCCCTAGGCCCCGCCAACCGACATTGTTTGGTTGATGGGACCTGGAGAAGACCCACTCTGTGGGACCTAACTGGTCGTAGGGAGGTATGCGGCAGGATGCGGTCCCGAAGATAACCTGGCCCTGAGCCATGTAGGGCTTTAAAGGTAACGACCAACACCTTAAATTGGATCCGGAGACTAATGGGCAACCAATGCAGCTGCCGGAGGACAGGTGTTACATGGGTGTACCTGGGCACACCCACCACGGCACGAGCAGCTGCATTTTGCACCAATTGTAGTCTCCGGATACTCTTCAAGGGTAGCCCCATGTAGAGCGCATTGCAGTAATCCAGCCGGGAGGTGATAAGGGCGTGGGTGACTGTGAGTAGCGCCTCCCTCTCCAAGAAGGGTCGCAATTGGTGCACTAGGCGAACCTGTGCAAAGGTCCCCCTAGCCACAGCTGAAAGATGTTGCTCCAATTTTAGCTGTGGGTCTAGGAGGACACCCAAATTGCGAACCCGTTCTGAGGGAGTTAATTTCTCTCCCCCAAGAACCAAGGAGGGGCAATTGACATAATCCTTGGGAGGCAATATCCACAGCCACTCGGTCTTGTCAGGGTTGAGCTTTAGCCGGTTCTTCCCCATCCAGACCCTAACATCGTCCAGGCAGCGGCACATTACGTCGACGGCTTCCCTGAATTGAGACGGGGTGGAGATGTACAACTGGGTATCATCAGCATATTGCTGATACCTCACCCCGTGTCGTCGGATGATCTCACCCAGTGGTTTCATGTAGATGTTAAACAGGATGGGCGAGAGGACCGAGCCCTGCGGCACCCCACAAAGTAGGGGCCTAGGGCTCGACATCTGCCCCCCTGTCAACACCGACTGCGTCCTGTCAGAGAGGTAGGAAGAGAACCACTGTAACACAGTGCCGCCCACTCCCACCTCGCCGAGACGACGCAGAAGGATACCATGGTCAATGGTATCGAAAGCCGCTGAGAGGTCAAGTAGCACCAGGATGGAGGAATGACCCCCATCCCGGGCTCGCCAGAGGTCATCCATCAGAGTGACCAAAGCCGTTTCCGTACTGTAGCCGCGCCTGAAACCCGATTGAAAGGGATCCAGAAAATCAGTGTCATCCAACAGCCGTAGGAGTTGGAGTGCCACCACTTTCTCTACAACCTTCCCCGCGAAGGGAAGGTTGGAGACCGGACGGAAGTTCTTTAAATCCGCTGGGTCCAGGGAAGGCTTCTTGAGGAGGGGCCTCACCACCGCGACTTTTAAGGGCCGCGGGACGGACCCCTCTCTCAGAGAAGCGTTGACCAACGCCTGGAGCCAGCCGCGTGAAACCTCCCTGGTGGCCGAAACCAACCAGGATGGACACGGGTCCAATAAACAAGTGGCGGAACTCATCGCTCCTATGGCCTTGTCTACATCATCAGGAGTCACCGGTTCAAACTCCTCCCATATAACAGGACTAAGACCTGCCCCTGTCACCTCGGCCTGTACTGCCCAATCGGAGTCCAGGTCTGTCCGAATCTGAGTGACTTTATCCGCCAGAAACCGAGAAAATTCCTCAGCTCTGCCCTGCAAGGGATCTTCGCCACCCTCCTTGGCTAGGAGGGAGCGGGTCACCCTAAACAGGGCGGCTGGGCGGGAGTCAGCGGACGCAATAAGGGCGGAAAAATGCGAACATTTTGCCGCCCTTATCGCCACTAAGTAAGACTTAATGAAAGTTCTTAAAAGTGTCCGGTCAGACTCAGCTTTACTAGATCTCCATCGTCGCTCTAGGCGTCTCTTATGGCGCTTCATCTCCCGGAGTTCCTCAGTAAACCAAGGGGCCCTCCTGGATCCGCTACCACGGAGAGGCCGCAAAGGCGCAATCCGATCCAAGGCCCCCGCTGCCACCCGATTCCAGGTGGCTACAAGGTCCTCGGACGAGTTGTGTACCAGGGATTCAGGTATTGCATGAATCAGGTTGCATGTTCCCATCTTACATTTGCTGGCAATATGGTAATTCTATTCTTCGTTTTGGGGGAAAGGATTGTCTTCAAGGTTGTTTTCTTTTCATTTAGCCATGGTATGAATGGGAATTGGAAAGGAGCAGTATATTTTTGGTGCATACTTAAAACAGTTGAGCAGATTAACTCAAAATTGGGAGTGCACTACAGGCATTTGAGAATGAGTTGTGCTAACTTTGACACAGAAAGGATGACATTATGAGCAATTTAGATTTTGATCAATGTCTCTTTTAATTTGACATCTTTGTGATAGGCCTTTTTTTAAAACCCTGTAGATTCTTTTGGATTGAACTTTGCTAGTAGTTTTCTTAGTTTCTAATGTATAGTTTACAGATGGTGTTTCATGTTGTACAAAGGGAAAGTCTATTATGTACTTTGCATTACAGTGTTATGTTTACTGTTTTTATTAAAAAGGCAAGTGCATAACTCAGGTACGAGAATCAGTTTAGTGTAGTGGGGAAGGCACCAGGCCTTGAAACCAAGAGACTGTGAGTCTTAGTCAGGCCTTAGGCGTGAGGCCAGCAAGGTGATCTTGGACCAGTCACACTCTCTCAGCCCTGGGAAGTAGGCAACGGCAAACCACTTCTGAAATCTTGGCAAGAAAACTGAAAGGACTTGTCCAGGCAGTCACCAGAAGTAAAGATTGACCTGAAGACAACACATCCATATATAACCAATTTATAATTGGTGGTGGTTTAGGTATGGCACGTGCTCGGTTTGATTCTGTCTTGAATTTCAGGAGTTAAATTATGCCAATTACCGTATTTTTCGGAGTATAAGATGCACCGCAGTATAAGACGCACCTTAGTTTTGGGGGAGGAAAACAAGAAAAAAAGGCCTCTGCCTCCCAGCAATTTGCCAAACAGCAAACAGTACAGATGATATACACTGTTTGCTGTGTATTTCTGTGCATGTGTGCCTGACCCATAGAAATAGCAAAGAATTGGAGAAATCTACATTATGGCAGTATATTAATCCCAGAAAGTTTTCTTAAATGTAATCACACTAACTCCTCCCAATTATTTAAATAGATCTACTCCAAACATGACTAAGTCAGGGTTTAATTCAGCTGCCTTATTTTAATACTAATACTTAATACTAAAACAGGACATTTCAGATTATACTTTTACAGATCTTTAAAATTGATGTGGCTTTCTGGAAGTATTCTCTGCTATTTAAAAGAAGATACAATAGCACTGGGCCTCTTCAGAGCAAGCATTTATTTTAAAAAGCTTCATTTTGTTAGGTTGTCTAGAACAATAATAAAGCAGTCTTTAAAAAATAAGTCTAATAATTTGAACACTCTACAAACATTTAACAAAATAACATATTAACAGAATCTGCCTCTACCTAGGATAGAACTCACAACCTCCTGATTGTGAGGCAAAAGCTCTACATCTAGGCCACAGCAGCTATAGCTTGCTTTCTTGCAATTTCAGCAGTCTAATATTGCCAGCAGTTTATCATCCAGCAATTTGTCTCATTACAGCCACCGTAGTTAGTTTCATTTTACCACGTGGCTTGCAAGCTTCAGTCAGCGGTAGGTCCGGAGGCAAATAATCTCTTCTAGTGCTAATCAGGCTCTGCCCTGTTTGCTGCAAAGAGATAAATTGCTGGCAGGCAGAAGCCAAAGGGTGGGGGTGGCTGGGTGGGGCTACATTCGGTGTATAAGACGCACCCAAATGTTCACCCTCTTTTTGAGGGTGAAAAGGTGCGTCTTATAGTTTGAAAAATACGGTATATCAGCTCTCATTTTTTTGTTAACAATGGTAACTGGTGGGGAAAAATTGGTGGTTGCCAAAGCCAAGGAATTTAGGTGAACCATTCTTCCACTCTATTCCAGTGGAAAAAACTACAGTAATAATTACATATCCTATACACAAGTTACAGAAACAATGTCTCTTAATGGCATGATCCTTAGCTATAGTTTCCTGATATTTTAGAGCACCAAAATAACTTAGAGGAATGTCTCAGACCACAAAAACCATGCTGGAAAAACCAGATCTCAGTTATTCTTTGAAAATTTCTGAGATCTGATCTCCAGAAGAATGCTATTCGAGAGAACGGGGCAGTGACTGAAAAGGCCCTACTGTCTGGTTCCTGCAGCGGACACTTCCTTGGTATCAGTATCCAGAGAGAGTGTCGTCTTCCAGATCTTAATAGATTGGCAGAGAGCCCCTGGGAATAGGTGATCTTGAAGACACTCATATCCTAATCCCTGAAGGACTTTAAAGAAGACAAGCCTTGAAGTACATCCAAAAGCAAACTGGTGATATTATTGTTCCAGAAGGAATAAGCACAGAAAACCTTCCTCATAGATTATTTAATTGTGGTAATCTCTGGGTTAAAAAGAACTACAGTTGATTGAATCTTTCTCTATTTTTTGTTGGAAGGCATTAGCTAAGTGATGATTAAAATGGGGCAAAGAATTGCTTCCTTTCTGTTAGTCCCTAGTTAATTGTTTACCAACAGATGCTCTTTATATACAAAGTGTAATAATGATTTCACAGTGGAAGTGGTATATTGAATTCAACTGGCTTTTATAGATTATAATTAGCGACTTCAAAGGCAAACAGTTAGCAATCCATCAGTAGGAAACAAAGGCCAGTGTAATACGATTACTGGATTATATTATCCGTAAAAATGTGATTAAGACAGCTCATAATAGTAGAAAATGACAAATTCATTACCTGGGCTGCTCACACAAAATAATAGCTCAACTGTCAAGGTTCATAGAGAAAAATAAGGAAAGACTTTCTGGATTGTATGACTGCAAAAATAAGCTTTTTCATAAAATTTACACCTAAATCCTCATTACTATTCTGGACATTCAAAGATCAGGGGACTAGTTGGTGATCTTTTCATCATTATTCACTTGCACCTAACAGATAATAAACCCTAATAAAAATAGGCAACTGGGTAACTATTTTCATGCTTTAAATTAGAATAATAGGATCAAAGGAACAATTTGTGTATGTTTATCAAAATTCATATGTGAGTTTTTCAGTTGCCACAGGCTACGCTTGTTAATATAAACTACTTGTAGAATTAGTTTCTACCTCATGCTGTAATTGGCTCTTTCCTAAGAGGGTAGTTGATTATTTTTGGTTTCTAAACAACCATGCTGGATGTTTAGATGTCAGCTTTGCATAAGCATGAAAAGCTAGAATATAATATCTAAAATATATTTATTTTCATCCTTAATATTTCTGTTGGCTAGTGTTTGGGTCTACTTGTAGTAATAGAACACACACTTTAAATCAAGGGTGCACACATTGTTTTGGGCTAATGGTTACCCGGGAGAGCTGTGCAATTTCATAATCATGAGACTAGGACAAAAACAAAATTTGATTTAATTTCATTAAAATGTAATTAAAAATCAAATGAATTATAGTGTTAATATAATTGTGCCCCATGTATTTAATTTTTCCCTTCTGTCACCAATTATACATTGGTAATTGGGAAATAATTGTCAATCTAATAACTACAATTTGGTGACCACTTTAGAAGGCATTCGGAGAGCCTATAAGGCCTTAAAAACCACAAATACTGGTTCAGATTAAAGGCCTAATTAGTCTGACATCCTTTCTTATTATTCTAACCAGTTTCCAAGGCAGGGATTGTGAAAGTGTTACTCCTTTCTTGTTATAATACAGTTAATCCTCGACTTACGACCATAATTGAGCCCAACATTTCTATTGCTAAGTGAGATATTTGTTAAGTGAATTTTGTCCCATTTTATGACCTTTCTTGCCACAGTTGTTAAGTGGATCACTGCAGTTATTAAGTTAGTGACACGGTTGTTAACTGAATCTGGTTTCCCATTGATTTTGCTTGTCAGAAGTTTGCAGAAGGTGATCTCATGACCGTGGGGAATGCTGCAACTGTCATAAGTGAATGGTCACTAAATGAACTGTTGTAAGTCGAGGACTACCTGTATTATATACTTTCATGACATTACTGTCATCAGATTCCTTTCTTTCATTGTGGATGTGGAAAGTTGATGATAATGATGATGCAGTCATTGTGCAATGAATGCAAGCATCCCCCCGCTTCAATTGCTCCAGATCTCACCAGTTCAAGAGATTTTAGCATTATTATCCTGGAAAATCTCTCACCAGATGCTGAACGTTTGTACAGTTTCAGCAATCTTATTAAACTTAAAAATTAAAAAATTGGGGCCTGCACAGATGCCACTTCAGAATGTCATGGGCGTAATGGGAATTAGAATCCGCCTCTTGAGCGTGGAACTCTCATTTCACTGATCTCCGAATGTATTTCACTTCCATCTGATTTTCTCATATTTGGCTGGCTGAAGAGTTATTGCACACCAACACAAGACTATTGTTACCACAAGAGAAACATCTACCTCCAGCAGAGTATTATACTCCCTGACGTATTTGTTTTTACCTGGCAGGATTTTGCTGTCTTTCATGGCAGCAATTCATGCTATTTGCTTATTTTATTTAGATCTATTTTTAAACAAGTGGATTTAGTAAATACATAAATAACAATTCCAACACGGAGGTACAAGAAAGATTTGAAGCATACAACTGTATAAAATTATAAGCGAGATAAAATCATAAAATATCAGAAATATGGCCATGATAGAATATGAAACATCTCCTGAAAAGCTGCAGCAGAGATTCAATTGAAAAAAAAATGCATTTTCAGCTGTTGTAGGAGCAAAATGCCCAAATCAAATATGGTTGGTTTCATTTGCATGCTTCAGACATGAAAATGATAAATAAGTTATTTGTTTATATTGTCACGGCTATACCCAAACTCTGGCTTATCTTTTTCTGGCTGCTTTTGTAAATGTGTGTGTTATTTAGTGACATCATTCTAGAGGGACTCAGATGATGACGGCATAATCAAGATTAATACATAAAAATCAGGGAGGGAGGGGGGATCTTTCAGCTTAACATTTTGTGGGTTAACTTCAGAGGTGGGATTCAGCAGGTTCTGACCAGTTCTGAAGAACTGGTAGTGGAAATTTTGAGTAGTTCGCAGAACCGGTAAATACCACCTCTGACTGGTCCCGCACCCATCTATTCTTTGCCTCCCGAGTCCCAGCTGATCGGGAGGAAATGGGGATTTTGCAGTAACCTTCCCCTGAAGTGGGGTGGGGATGGAGATTTTTACAGTATCCTGCCACGCCTACCAAGCCACACCAACAGAACCGGTAGTAAAAAAAATTGAATCCCACCACTGGTTAACTTCCCAATTTATATGGAATTAGTGGCGTCCTGAATCACTCAGAAATTCTGATAATTAAAGAATGTACTTTTTAAGTTTGCTACACTTTGTTTTTAAACTAATATCTCCTGGGAGGTCAAAACTTCAGGAAATATTTCCATAAGCTGTAAACTTTCAGAAATCTTTATACAGTAATACTTATACTGTAGCTATACTATATTGCACTGTGTAGTAATTATTACTACTACAGTTTTCCTCCAGCTCAAGCCTGGAAAGCTAGTGTATTGGGTTTCCATTTCTATATTAATGGAAGGTATTCGCACAACTGCCATGGATTCCTGAGTGCTGGGTTTCTCTGAATGTCTGTCGCATGCAAGCTATTAGCATATGAGAGGGAATATCGGACTTTGAGTAATGCATATGCATGTAGGATAACATTTTTTAAAATAAGCAAATAAATGGAAAGTGGAGATAGTAAGATTTCTTTTTACCAAAAGTGCCTCTCTATTTGAAAGTCTGCTTCCTAATCCCAGTATCTTATTCTGAGTTCTTTAGGGAAAAGGTAGATTATGAAGAAGGAAATGGAAGTGTCTCTGTTCAGAGAGTAAATGGAGAGATTAGTTAAAAAGCAAAACATTTGCAAGCAACATTGAAAACAATAAATAAAACTATTGCAAATCGCTCATTTTTTTCCAAGCACAATTTTCACCAGCAAGAGGGCCCCCAGTTTTGATTTCCTTAATATTTTGGGTTGGGTGTGAAGGAGATGTATGAAAATATTTTAAATTTCAGCGAGGAGCTGTCTCTGATGTTATACCAGTTCTTTGAACTGACCTTTACCTCATTCTGACAGAACAGGACAAGAATCTGAGTGACAGTGTCCCACAATGCAATTACTGTGCGTCAGATGAGCTGGTCCCTTACAAATCACCTCGAACTTTACACATCTGCTGGCTGTCAGCATCTGCCAGGTTCATTCACCCGAAAATAATGAAAAAAAACCTCTCATTATTGTGCCATAACAGGTAAAGTGTTAGGACAATTATTGGACATCCTCTGTGACCTTGTACAGTCTTAGCCAACTGCCCTTGCCAACGTTTTTTTGGGGTCAGCTTATGGGCATGTTAAATATGAACCCTGTTTTTGCCCTCTCGTGCTGCATGACATAAAGGTTGTGACAAAAATTGGCAGATGGGGAAGAGAGATAGCAAAGGATCATGTTAAAGCACTGCTGCTTTCTAAATTGCTGCTGTTGCTCCTTTGCCAAAGCAGGATGAAAAGATTTAGACTTAACAGCTAAGGTGAATTTATTTGGAAATTTGAAGACTGAACATCAGAGCTTGTGTTCATATTAGCATGCCGAATTGTGTTTATTTCATTTGCTTTTATTTCCCTGAGACTGAACAAATACTAAGCCATGGTTTGTATTGCCACAATTTGCTTAACTAAGCAACAGTTGGCTACTTTCATAACACATGAAGGATAAAACATTGTGTATGCACTGAGGATAAGTTCACTAAATAGACTAAAAAAAACCCCAATTATAGATTATCATGATATGTGACCCTAGCCTAGCCTATGCATGTCTTTGGTCTTAATAGCAATAGTAATAGCACTTAGACTTATATACCACTTCATAATGCTTTACAGCATTCTCTAAGGGGTTTACAGAGTCAGCATATTGCCCCCACCAATCTGGGTCTTCATTTTACAGACCTCGGGAGGATGGAAAGCTGAGTCAACCTTGAACCGATCAGGACCGAACTGAGAGAGCAAATTATCAGGGCAATTCAACCAGTAGAGACATACCATCTGAGCAGATTGGATTTGGCCCAAGTTTCTTTGTGCTCACTTAAGTTTAACAAATAAGCAGGTGATCATAGAATCCAGGCAAAATTTCACATACAGTAATTTTTTTCAATATATACCTTGTTTTTTATGTGAGGTTTGTGAAGTACTTTGAACTGCATATAATTCCACTTAGCATCTTTGTTTTGTTTGTGAGTATGTGTGAGGCTGGGCATGTATGTGTATGTTGATTTTGCTTATATTCCTGTTTACACTATATTTGGAATAACAGATGCGAAGTCCTGTCATCTTAACTGTTGCTCCAATTGTTCATTGTTCTGAGAAGGTCACATCATAATTCATTAACAATAATTATTCCCTGGGTACACTTTATCCTTCTTTATTCAATTGCTTCATTAGCTCATGACTAATTCTCACATTCGTTGCTCCAATCAGTGAAGATATATTTATAATATACAAGTGGATGCTATTAGTTATAATATATTAACTGCCTAATTTAAAATAGAATAGCTATCTTTATGAAGGGCAATTAACCACTAACTGTAATTGATAATTCACATACCTGTGATTAGGAAAGACAAATAATACAAAAAAGAAGGAATCGGGAGATGACATGTTTCAGTAATTTAAATGACCATGAACTGTTTTTTTCTACTGCGAAGCTACATTTTTAAAGGAGTACTTGGGGAGGGTTGATTTGAAAAGTATCACAGATAGTACAAAATAATAACCACAAATGTTTTTTAATGTATATTTTGATTTATTTGATAGGGTGTGCGTCATCATTTCATTTTATTTTCTTACTGTAGTGCTTCTTTGAAACAAATTCCCTAGTAGCACAAATATACATTTAAAATTATTTTAAAGAAATAAGGCAGGAATAGCATCCAGATGTATTAGACTATAACTTCTATAATCTTATATCATTGGATAAATTCAGCTTCGATGAAGGGAGTTATGGTCAAAAGCATTTGGTGGGAACTGGATAGTTACTTTGAAATGCAAATTAAACCAGTATTAAATTAAATTAAATTAAATTAAATAATAGGATATGGATTTTGGTTTCCATTTTTGTCTCATGCCTTCGACAACCAAGGATTACTGTTGCCTAAATTGCAACTGTGTGTATGAATATATGGCAAACTGGAAAGAGTTCCTAAACTGAAGATGGACAGCATCTAGGATTTATGTATCTATCTGACAATATGATACTGTCCTGAAAAACAGAATGTTGCTTTATCTGCAGCAATTTCAGTAATACAGAAAAGAATGTACATATTTGCACATTTTTCTGAGGGGGGAAGATTCCATTATAAATCCTTGAGACAGAGCAGAATAAAAGGAAATTCAAAAAGGAAATGAATTACAAATGGTAATGTTTGAATTGGAGTCTTCAAACGGTAAACATATTAAAATACTTAATTGATTGGAAAAAACCAAGTAAATGGAATTAACAAGGTTGCTTTTATTTTTAAAATTTGACATCTCACCACTTAAGTGGCATTATTAATCATAGTGTTTGTACTGAAACACATTTTTTCTTAAATTCTTACTATTGGTGACAGACAACCAGCATATATTGTATTATAAATATGCTAATCTTGTGTAATAATTATAAAACATAAATGTAAATTACTGGTGGTGTTGTGATTTACATTTCATGTAATTCTTTTTAACATGTACTTATAACTATAAGCTTTGACAACTATAAGCTTTTAAATATTCATTTAAATCCTACATTCTGTATAACTAATTAGCTTAATAATATACCATTTTACTGTCACAGGATCAAGGCATCTGGTCTAAAGCTGCAGTTTTGCACTAATGAAACTCAAGCTACGCGGGACAAATTTGTAAAAAAGTTGCAGCATTTGGGTTTTGACATCGCGGTAAATGAAGTCACTGCTCCGGCACCTGCAGTATGTCGAATTCTGAAGGAGCGCAGTCTGAGGCCTCATCTTCTTGTGCATGATGGTTTGCTAATATTTACAATTTTCTTATAAAGTGGACTGCAATTAAGTACTAATTTCAATCTAATATAGGCTCACTTTAGATGTGTATAATTCAGGAATGAAACTCTTAGAATCACAGACTAAATTAGTTTTGGATTAATGATTAGATTAAGATGACGAAGTCAAAACAAAACAAAAATCCCAAACTAATAATGAAAGTGAGCAGATGAGGTGGTAACTGGATAATAAAATGGCTCACTTAGGATGAACATCTGATCTTTCATAATCCATGTTTTCTAAAGTCATGAAGCTGAGTATGGGGTTCCTACTTCCCATCCTGTGCCAACTTTTCATTGAAGATCTTGGCATGTGTTCCAATTTCTTGGTTTGTTAACTTAACTGAACTAAGTAATCTGCATTTTGGTTTAATGTCTTCTAAAATCTTCATGAATGAGCTGGCACAGAATAGGAGTAAAATTGCTTACCTGACCACAGTATCTTCACACCAAAACTGGTACACAGCATAAACAACCTACTGCCATATCTGACACTTGTTTCCAGATTCATAAAATAGGTCCTTTTCCTTTTTACTTCAAACAAATATGGAAGCAATCCTAAGGTTGTTTTCTGTTCTTTCGTACTGGGGAACAATAAAGATAAAACCTTCACCAGATTTCTTGTAATTTACAAGCAATTTTATTCTGCTTACTCTTGGACAATGTAAGAATTCTAAGAAAGTCTTTCAAAATGTTTTCTACTTGAAGCGGGTTTTTTTTTAAAAAAAAACTTCAGCCTTCTTTTTAGGCTTCCAGGCACTATCAGTTCTGCTTTGTTCACATGCAACTAGTTATCTTGAAGTTCAGAAACATGACTTGAGGGAGTAGATGTATCCTCTTCTTGGTTTCAGCTTCATTCTTGTCATGTTGAACTGCAACCACAAGATACCAGGTTGACAGTAAAAGACAGTTGTCTCCTTACCATCTCTTAGACATATTTATTTGATTTCCAAGCTATCAAAGCCATTTTCAAAAGATTTCTGGTTTCTGTGCAAGATTTTTGGAAATGGCAATGTCAGGTGCAAGAAGTCAAAATAGAATCCCAAAAAAGTACTAAGGGTTTATTTCATACTACCTAGAGTATATACAAGAATCTGCACTGCTAACATTCAAGGAGAATTGGTACCAGATAACAGTCAATGGACTTAGGTCTCCAGAGGCATAGAAATTTCAAACTAATGATGCGTTTGACCCCGCCCTCAGGCTCATCCTGGTCATCTCCTATAGACAAGGTATTCAGGATGGAGATATATGACATGCATTTTTCATTTCTTATCAATTAGCCTGTATTTAGACCCTGCTGAACATGCTCCCGCTATATTTTCTATACATTTGGTTTGTATTTATTTATCAGAAAAAAATTAGATTTTCTGAGGCCTGTTAATATCTCTTTTATGGCGTGGACGATACTGTTTTGGCTATGCTGGACAAAATCGAGTTAGTTTTTGATTTATGAAGTAACATTTATACTGTAGCCTTTGAGGAAGAGAATATACAATTCTGGTAATGTTTGAGCTGCTTTAGCTCAATAGGCCTAGGTTAATTTGAACTTGGAAATAAGCATAAGTTGTCATGAAATATATAAATATATGTTTATTATTTCTTAGATCTCATTCCTGAATTTGCTGATATTGATAAAACAAATCCTAACTGTGTAGTAATTGGGGATGCAGCAGACAACTTTTCTTACAAAAATCTGAATGATGCTTTCCAAATTCTCATAAGCCTGGAAAATCCAGTTCTGCTGTCTTTGGGAAGAGGGTAAGTTAATAAGTAGAGCTCTGAAAATGTTAAAAAAATAGTAATGTTTGTTTGATGTCCACCACTTTTTCAAATCCTAACTGCCTTTTTGCAAGTTTGTAAGGTTGTCCAAGGATGTCTCTCAACTGCCCAACAGTTTTGGTGCTGAAGACAGATGTAAAGGATTAATTGAATTTCTCTTCCTTTAGTCAGTTTTGACATCTGTATGTCAATCAAGACAGCACTGGAAAAGAGTTTTGTCCCAGTCTTCCCATCTTTCTGATACATCACTTGACTGGTTGGTTCATGGTATCCAATAGTAGGGCAACTCATGCTGTCCGTGGGTGAGGCTAAAAAAGGGCTAGTGAGATAAAACAAATAGTTGTATAAACTCCTTTGCCAATTTTCTTTTCTGAACCTATTTAAATTATTTTTTGTTATGGATGTTAATGTTCTTTGTCATACTTTCCTCAACATCTTTTTCCTTCCTCTTTTTTATTGTGCGCCTATATCTCTTTTGTCAATGTACAGGTAGTCCTCAACTTACGACTGGCCGCTTAATAACTGTTTGAAGTTATGACAGACACCCCCCCTAAAAACTATTTGTGACCCAATTTAAAAGTTTTGACAGTTGCACATCCCCCCACAATCACTTGTTCACATTTAGAGTGCTTGGCAACTGGCTCACCTTTATAGCTGTTTGCGGTGCCCACAATTTTCAACATTTTTTGCTGGTTTATTTCTGGTTTGTGGCAAAAAAAATGCCCAAATTTATTTATTATTTACAGTCATATTATTTACATTACAGTCATTATTTACTTAATGACTGTAATGTTTGCTTAATTACTGAGGCATTTTGTTAAGATATTCATGAACTGGGAGAGCCAATGGTAACAAGGTCAGCCAATGAATAGGCATAGCAACTAAGTCAGCCAATGGGAGCTAAACACATCTGAGTCTGTGCAGAGAATCAAAATTGAAAACTTAAGCTGAAGGCTGGACGTGGCTCAGTCCACTCTGTACTCTCAGCCCACTCTGTGCTTGTCTGCTCTGCTGAAATGACACTAACTCCTGCTTGTGTTTACTTGAAGAAATAATCTGCTTGTGGTATTGTGTATATATATTACTATGTTTATAAAGAAGTTTATGAATCCAGCTGAATCAGTCATCTGTGTGTACTTCTGCAAATTGATTTTTCTGCAACAAACTCTGATATATTTGCTTCATGAACACTCCAAAAATTGGATCTGGTCACATAGTGACCTGCTTTATGATCGCAACAGTTTACAATCATCATTCCAGGCTCAATTATGGTCCTAATTTGAGGACTACTTATTCCATTGTGCTTCCCTCATTTGGCCAGTTTGTTTTTAAAAAAACCTTAACGTTGAATAGAGGTGGGAGGGATGAAATAGTTGCTCAACCCTGGTAACAGAGAAAGGATGAGTAAGAGATACAGAACATTTCTCTTTGCACCATATTGTCCTTAAACGGGAAAATGAAGGCTTTCTTAGACTTTTAGGATTCTGTTAATATAGCTTGGAGTGTTAATATAGCTTGGAGCAGGGATTGCCTCAGTACCTTGTTGGAACTGAGGACTGCTGGAATCACAAGTCTTTCTGGGGAAAGTCATGTCATGCCTTCAGGAACACAGTGAATAGCTGGTGATTATAGTTGAGAGCTAGATGCAAAATGGTGATCACTAAATAAGGAGGATGTTGGAGAAGGGCTTTGACTCAGTCTGCCTTCTTTCCTAATTCATCACTTGAATTGCTGTTTAATTGCATTAGCGGTGGGTTGCTGCCGGTTCGGACCAGTTTACCCGTACCGGTGGTGGGAATTTGCCCCCGCTCGCCAAACCGGCAGCGATGGCCAGCTGGCCACGCCCCTGAACCGGTCCTCCATCCACCACTTCCTGAAAGCGGCTTTCTGCAGTTCTGATTATCCTCTGAAGTCTGTGTCTGTCTTGTTGGGTTGCAGAACCAAACCAGACAGTTATAGAGGTGCAGATGACAGACTCAATAATTCCTCTGTAGAACTGTATCAGCAGCTCCTTGGGCAATTTGAGCTTCCTGAGTTGGCGCATATTTTGGAAACATAATTTTTTATTATAAAAACATTCAGATATTTAGAATTTTTTTAGCAGGGGGTTGGACTGGAAGACTTCGAAGGTCCCTTCCATGTCTGTTATTCTGTATTCTGTAAAACTCAAATATTGTTTTGATATACAATCATGAGAAATCCTAATTAAGGAATTCTCTGGAAAGCAGCCTAATGAAAGGAGGGTAATCATTTCCAAACAAATTAAAATAATCATTTGCAAACACTCTTAAACGTGGTAGGATTTCTGAGTAAGATATACAGTATATTAAATCTCACTGATATCTTCTTATAACTTTATTTATGTTAGCTGTACCATATACCAGCTGTACTTCTACTAATTGCTTCATACAGAAATGTAAGAAGAAAGTAGGAATCATGTTTGTGTTAACTGTGTCAAGCATACTAAGTGGAATATATTTTATAATGGGCATCAGCTTTCTCTTGTAAGATCTTATACAGATCACAACTGTGATTGAGTTGTGAGTGCCGATGTGTGGATTTTGCCTTCCATTCAATGCCCTCTCAGCCATTTTTCTCATGAGTTACTAATATTATGTAAAGTATAACAGTGTTAATAATGTTCATTTCTTTAACTTACTTTAGGAAAAAAACCAAAATTCTTTCCTCTAAAGTTTTAGTGTATGCTCTTGAAAGCTAGAACATTAGAATGACTGAAGCAGAATGCTGTCCTTGTGAAAATGGAGTGATTTACATTTAGCATCTGTTTTGGGTTGAGAGTGGGAATTGGCTTTGTAATTTCCTCTGTCATGCCACTGTCAGAAAATTAAGCTGTTTACGCTAGACTATAGAAGGTTAATGGCTGTTCCAGCAAAGGTCAAGTGGTCATTTTAAAGAGAGGCTGTGCTGATTAATCGAAAATGGCAGAAGGATATAGCATAAAATCTTATCTGACTGCTCATCCTATACATTTTTGCTACTTACCTATTTGTTTAGGAACGTTAAAAACACTTGAATTGTACAGTTTTCTCTTTTTATTGTTCTAATAAAAAGAAAAAAGAGAGATCTACTGAATCATATTTTGAATGTTTGCTAAAGAAAGTCAGCTGCTGAGTTTCTTCATCACCAAACATAGTTATTTGGAATAAGTTCCCCTTTAGCATTTTCAAAGAAATTGGGATTAGAATGAGCCTGCCAGTTTAGGTAGTGAGTCCAAGACTTTTTGCAATGCTGGTTTGATTCTGTCAGTGATATGTGCTATGATCAAAGCCATTTGTAATAAGAGATGATAATATTGCTAAGAATATGTAGTAGTAGCAGGGAATTTGGAACAATTGCTAACTCTCTGGACTACACCCCATCTTTTATTAAAATATGTGTTCCATAGAGGTCAGTTGGATAAGACAACAGAGAGCTATCATCAAGAAAAATTAATCCCGTCTTTTTAAATTTGTGATGCAGGAAAAAATATTAGATCTGCCTAGTAGAAGTAGTAAGTTAACCAATTGAATAAATAACATTACCATTGATTTTAATAATTAAGGATACTTTAAATAGTGGTTTATTTTTATGTTTAATCTATTTCCCATATATTATTGTAAATAATAAATAAAATAAAGATGGCCTTTCATCCATAATAAGTGATAGCTTTATCTATTTTTTTCTTTAGTAATTCAAGGCAAAAATCTTTTTAAAGGTTTTGGTAAAATAAACATATGTCATTAATAAAGCACAATGAAAGTGTGATATTTTATCACAATTAAGGTAATGAATAATACATGAAATTTAACAACATTATCTGTTGACTGGCATTTATATTTATGAACAGCTTTATTCAAGGTAAGTCAGTTAGTGTGTAAAATATATGTTGTCTGCATTTGGACAACATAATAATCCTTTAATCATGGTTTATGATTAATAGTGAATATGTCCTATTTAGTCAGCTAGCTAAATAATGCTTCATCATGCAGATTGCTAGTAGAAACCTGGTTATTTTAGAGTTTTTGTTTACCCATATGTTCTACCTTCACTACTCAGATACAGTTAACTAAGATCTTCATCAATGGTTTTTGCACATATGGACCTACAAGCCTACTACTTGCTTTTTGCATCTTCTTTAGCTTAGCTTGAAAGTGATAAAATGTTAGTTCAGGTCATCTTCGTTTCATGACCACTCATTGGATGAGCATTCAAACTTACAACGGCACTGAACGAGTGTAGCTACAATCAGATCTTGCACTCACATTCGGTGCTGCATTACACAGTCAAGTGACTACGATTTGCAAGCTTCCCGCAAGCAAAGTCAATGGGAAAACTGGCAGGAAGTTGAAAGTTATGGTCATTGTGAGAACCTGCACAGTCCCCACTTAACAACTGGGATGGCTGGGACTGCTGGGACTGCTGCCACTAAGCAGTGCAGTCATGCAGTTTTTCAACTTTCAACCACATTGCTTAATAGTGGAGTTTCTCGTCCCAATTAGCATTGTTAAATGAAGATCACCTGTATAATAGCTTATCGCTTTCAATAGGATCATTTGTTGCTTTGGTTTCATATTTATGTATCTATTCTATTCAGCATTTTGTCACATTTATCTATTAAGATTTTGTTTATGCTCTATTTAAAGCTATGTACAGTATTTATTGTCAAACCTCGCATTTGGGGGCAGAGAGCAAATGCAGAATGCTGTATGGATCAAAGGATCAAAAGGTTTGAAATACTGCATTTTAAATCTGCATATTTTCATTTTCAGACGCTATTATAAAGAAACAGATGGACTAAAACTTGATGTTGGAGCATATACGAAAGCACTGGAGGTATTTTATTGTTTTAGTAGATAATGTTCTTTATTCCAGCAGAAGTGTCACTAATGTATTTGTTTATTTTATTAAAACATTTACCAGTATATACCACTAAACATTTGCATATTACCAAATATGTTACCAAATTACCATATGACACAGGACCTAGGCAGAAAAAAAGAGATAAGATCTTTTTAAAAAACCAATATTTTTCACCTAATTCAAAATATGGCAATTTTTTTTTCCCAAGACAAGTCTTTGGTAGATTATCTCATGGTCTTAATCATCTTCCTTGGTGGGATGTGTGTAGCCAACCACAGTTCAGAGTGCTGATGTTTACAGTGAAATCCTGCATAGCAGACTATGCAAATTTTTCCAAGTGAGATTGGTTGTGTACATATAACATGAATGGGGCATCTGAAGCTTATGACCCCAATTGGGATCAGAACCTTGATACTTAATTTGAAATATTTAAATGGCTCTATTTGTTCCCAAAGTTGTTCTCCTGGTCTTCTGCTTAGACCAAGGTTATTGAACATACTAGGCCCGTAGTGGCGAACCTATGGAACGCGTGCCGGAAGCGGCACGCAGAGCCATCCCACGTAGGATGCGCGGCCTCGCAGGCTCCACTTCTGCGTTCCTGTGCACACGTGCACCGGTCAGCTGGCCTTCACGCACAAAGGAGCGCCAAAACCACAAAAAAGCAGCATTCTGGTGCGCATGCGCACGTTGGCACCTGAACTGCGCGATGGCCAGCTATTCGTCCGGTGCGTGTCTGCACTGGAAACTGGAAGTTCAGGTGCATGCACCGGAATGCTGCTTTTCCGGGTTTCAGTGCTCCCGCGAAGACCATCAAGGCCGCACGGTCCAGGCGGGATGGTTTTGCATGCCATTTTTAGCATGCAGGTCAGCACGCGGTGACGTAAAAGGTTAGCCACCAGTGTACTAGGCTATATGAAAGAACAGCAGAACCTTTCCCCTTCTAATAAATTCCCTATGCACTTCTGTGGAACCCATCTTGTATCTTCAAAAGTGCATCTTTAAAAATTGGACATAAGCCCTGGAGATTATTCTTGATATTTCTACAAATAGTATTCCTACCTTAAGCTGTGTTTTAGAATGTTACCATCATTTGAATGTCAATAACTAGGAAACAAGTAATGTGTGTAAATCAGATACTTTTGTTTCGAAAGTAACAGTGTTATTTTTGTCCTGTTGCTTAGTACGCCTGTGATATTCAAGCTGAGGTGGTGGGAAAACCAGCCAAAATGTTTTTCCAGTCAGCTTTGACAGAAATGGGCATTGCACCTCACCAGGTAAGATTTCCCAACATTGTCAGAGTTGATTTTACCAGCATTCCCAGGATGGAAATGGGGGGATAAAATAATTCATTGGGGAAAAATATGAAACCAATTCAGTTGCACAAAAATGTATTGAACTTTGAATTTGCAGGAAACAGCTGTTTTTTCTCTTTGAAAATAAAACTTGCTTCAGTTCATTTCTCTCATGTTAAATTGTTCATACAAGCAGATGATAACATGTAGAAAGGTTTCTAAAGGCTTCCAATTGGCACTGGAATATTATGTGGAGCTGAATTCTTTGTTCCAACCAGTGACCAGAGGTAAAATTAATGCTCAGTGATATGGTAGTTATAATGAAAAGTTATATCCTCTTTCCCAACAAGCAGTAATAATTTACTTGATGAAAATTTTGAAGAATGCTCCTGCCAAAACTACTGAATATACCGGTAGTTATTCAGTAGCATGTACATTCATTTAAATTATTATTAAGTAATAAGCTAAAGAGACATCTTTAAATAAGCAATAATCCTAGAAGATTTATTATTTTTCTTTCTGTTTTTATTATCTATTTTATAATGTAAAAGAAACCAAAGAGATATCTTTAAATAAGTAATAATCTAAGGAGGTTTATTATTTTTCTTTCTGTTTTTATTCTCCTTTATTTCATAATATAAGCTGTCCAGAGTTGTCTGGAATTGGGAAGCCTTCAAATTTTATTTGTTTGTTTGTTTGTTTGTTTGTTTGTTTGTTTGTCAAACATGTACAAGATAGTAGATATTGGTATAAACATAAACATTAGCAAAGTAGGTACAGGTAAATTAGGCAGTAGGACAGGGACGGTAGGCACAATGGTGCGCTTATGCACGCCCCTTACAGACCTCTTAGGAATGGGGTGAGGTTGATTGTAGACAGTCTAAGGTTAAAGTTTTTGGGGTTTGGGGAAGAAACCACAGAGTCAGGTAGTGCATTCCAAGCATTGATCACTCTGTTGCTGAAGTCGTATTTTCTGCAGTCGAGTTTGATCATGAATCCTAATTTAATCATGAATCCTAATTTAAATTAATCTTCAATTCAAGTATTTACTTCAAATATTCAGCAGAATTGTAGACCATATAACTACAGTAAATCTTTATTTTCCTGAAGAAACTTGGATGAGAAGCAAAACATCTTCCAGAAAAAACAAAGAAAGTCCAGTTGCCTCTTGAAAAAGCACCTCTGGGACATCTTGTTTCATTTGTATCAAAATTGGGGATCAGTTCAAATCTGACTGATGAGTTGATTAATTAAGTGCTATCAGATTAGTGCTGACTCTTTGTGACCATATGCATGGATTCTCTCCACTGAGCCTTTTTTAATTGTCTCAGACTTCATTGCTGCTGTAGTCAAATTCATCCATCTTGCCATTGAACATTCTCTCTCTCTTTCTCCTTCAATGTTTTGGATTTGCCATAATGCAATAGATCTCCATCTATTACAATACAATAGTTGGAGTGTCATTAGTGCTCTCAGGGAGATTCCCGGGTTGACTTCTTCCAGGATCTAGTTGCTGGCATTCCTGGCCGTCCATGGTACCCTTCAAAGTTTTCCATAGTGCCATAATGTTGGTAATATTTGTATCCTGTTTCTTCCATATCTAGCTTTTTAATCCATAGACTTTCACAGGGATTGTTCCCCCCCCCCGAACCTAATTAAAGCCAACATTGTAAATCAAGAAAAGTTTTTTGTGTTGAAAATTTGTCTATACTGTATGTGGCATATTCCGAATATGTGTCAACACCATTTGCCAACGGTGTTGAGAAGCTCATTGTCCTGGCCTCACCAGATTGCAAGAAATCTTAAGGTGTGTATCAAATTGTGAGTTCAGTTCATGTCACACAGGCAGCTACCAGAGCATGTCATATGGCTTTTCCCTAAAAATGCCCCCAGGGGTTCTTTTTAAGTACTGATACAACTTAGCATCTTTTTCTGACAGTAAGTTTAATTGGACTCTTTAAGCAATCTAGATATCTCTAAATTTTGTCAGATGACATTCTTCCTGAAAGTGGCACTTGTTCTGTGATATTTTCAACCAGTCAGCTATTTGAAGATTGCTCTCTTGTTCTTTCTTTGTAGCTATCTCTCGGCTAAGCTATTTGTTTTGCTTTTTGTAATCTTCCTTCTCGGTTCAACCCTTCAACATTCTTAACAGTTTTTGTTGTGCTTCTCTAGACATTTTCCAATTTGTTGTTATCTTTCTGGCAATGAGTTGGCTAAGTCTGAACACAGTTTCCACTTGTACTAATCCATTAATCCCAACTCTGAAAACCTGACAAGACAAAATCTTTTTTTAAAAAAAATCAGTAAAATGTATTTGTTAAAAAAAAGTGGGAAGATTTTGAAAGAATTCTGTTCTTCAAAAAGCATATAATTGAGAAACTATGCAAGAAAGCCAGAATGTAGACATGGTAAAGATATAGAAAGGAAGCTCTAACACACCAATGTTGCTTCCATTGGATTCTTGCCTTCATAAGAATGGACCGTCTTTTCTGTGCTTGGCTTCTGGGACTCAGAAGCAAGGTTTGTTTCAGGGTGTTTTAACTGATGCTAACTTGATAGAATGACTGAGTTACAAGTTAAATAAAATGTACATGTTCAAACTTCAAGCCAGCTTTATGTGCCTGCACTGCCTGAAGCCAGATGTGGGTTTCATTGTTATTCTCCAATTGAAATGTGTTGAATTGGGGAGATTGGGATGGGTAATTCTGTAGGTTCTCTAACTTGCTTAAAAATATTTTTGTATTTATGTATGTCTCAGAATTTCTCAGAAATTACAGATAACTGCTGCTTGTTCAAGGGTGTGTGAGGGATCATGGGTGTGTGTAAGAGATGCCGCGTGGGTCAAGTAGGGTGCTCAGGTTTGGCACAGGTCAAGAAGAATGCATGGAGGTTGCAGGGGAGTGTGAGACGTACCATGTTGAGTAGGGATGCTATGCAGGGATGTGGTGTGGGTTGGGAAGGTAGTTTCGGGATATAAATGCAGGTCAGAGATGGTGCATGGGGGGGGCAGCACAGATCAGGGTGTGTGTGCAAGAATTGGGGGACTTGGGGGATGGATTGGGAAGTTGTGTGGCTGGAGGCAGCACAGGTAGGTGAAGTGTTCCGGATGGTGGCATAGACTGGGAAGGATGCGCAGGGATTCCTTCCTCTCTGTCCCTCCCTCCCTCCATTCCCAGCAGGCAGGTAAGCGGCTACTACTGAGTGGGGAAGGGATTGCAAGACTGGCTTGGAAACTGTCAGAGAATATTCAGAGAATATTGATAATGAACATAATAAAGATAATATGACCGCAGCAGCAGCCCAGCAATGCAGCAGCAGCAAGTAGCACTAAAGCAGCCAGAACATTCCCAAATGTCATTCCCTTGGGTCATGGGTCCCAGATTTTGGACACATTCTGTAAATTGGCCTGTTAGAATATTATTTTGCATTTGAGATACAAAAATGTTTGCCCTATGATACACCGTTTTGCCCAATTAAAGGTATATATTGGCTTCTCTGGATTTTGGATGACAGTGGGTTTTTAAAAACTTTTTATGTGTTCACCTAAAATGTTATATATTTCTTTAAGTCAGTGCATCAATACAGCTTTTCCGGTTATAGTCCAAAATAAATGGAATGCAGAAGGTTGATAATGGCTACTTTATAACACTATGGTCATTATCTATTAAAGGTTTTTTTTAACAAGTTTAGATCAAAATTAATATATTTGATGTTTCATATCAAATTTTTAAATGCTCACTTTTTGAGTGCTTGGGTACCATTTATTGTTTCCACTGAATTTGGGGATCTGGACCTTTGCAGCTCTGTTTTTCTCCAATCTATATAGCATCTACCTCTCTTAAAATAAAAAAGTATATCTTTACTCTCACCCTGATTTAGTTACACCATTCCAACCTACTTGTTATGAATAATACAATTCAGAATGTGAAAGCACAAATACCATTTTTGTTCATTTGGATCCAGGTGCTGCTGGAAGTGAAAAATTTACCTCCTGCAAAAATGTATCTGAGTGATACTTGGAAAAGACACTTTATGTGCATGTCGGTCCCTGCCTAGGATAATAAAATAAGGACTAGAGTGATGACTTTCATCATAAAATGTTCAGGTCCATTTATGTGTTGCACTTAAATATGACATTAACTGCATCATTAAATCACTGTAAATCTCCATCTGTGCTTTGTTAAACTTGTAATAGTCTTCATCTGTCTTCATTTTGCCCCTATATCATCTTCAATTGTCTTGCCTGTATAGTGGCTAAAGTTTGAAATTTTTGGAATTACTTTAATCAATAAAGTTATCACCAGTCATTTCCCTTGATAACTGCTTTGTAAAGTGATCCTGCCTTTGCTTGCTTCAGCTGAGATGTTTTCAACCGACTCATGGAATGGAAGGGACTCCCTAAAGTCTAATTTTCATTTTAACCTTTCCTGAATAGCTTTGGGGGGAAAAGATTGCTGGAATTACTTTAATAGGAAATTTAAAACTCTTAAAGGTAACCAAGCTCTTCTTATGATTCAGTAATATGACAAAGAATAACCCACCTTTAAAGGTTACAGAAATAGCCTAATACCGATTATTTTTAAAGTTGTTGTTAACAGTGATTTTTACTGCATTACAATAATACCAAAATAATGTTAAGGCTCCAATAGCTTAATATCATAATAAATAGAGTCTGTTGGTTGTAAATTGTCCTAGTCTAATGAGAATTATAATAGGTTACACAAGTATGTGCCCGTATCTATTGCTAGTTGCAAATTTCTGATAGTGCCAAAAATAGATAAGAAAATGTAAGAATGCAGCTACGGTAGTAATCAAGGTTATTCATCTTTTCCTAATGTCACTGTGCTAAATGGAAATCAAGAATGTCACTTGCATTGTCTGAGCCATCTGCTTGACACAACATATCCTGGATCTTCTAAACAACGAGCAATTCAAGATCTGCATTTGTGAGACTTCAGGAGACCCAGTTGACCAGGAATACCTCTAGCATCTGGGTTAACTAGCGAGGAAGAAAATCCAAATTTGCTTCTGAAGATCTTCCATACCACTAATAGTTTTACTCTCTAATTCCTCAAAAGCAATTTCCCTCTCCCAGCCTCAGATAACTGAAGACAACACAAGCCAAGGAGACTCCTTCTTTTCAGCGAACACCATTGAGAAGTAAGAAAGAATGGCAGTCATGCGTTGTCCCATTCTTATCCATCGCTTTCATTTACTTCAAGGGCTCATTGATTTCTAAAAATAAGAATGAACAAAAAAAGAAGTGGTGATTTTAAGGAAAGATGCAAAGCAGCGAGATCACTACTTCTATTCTGATCTCAAAATCGGAGAAGTGGGATGAGGAACAGGCGAACACGGCCTGCCCACAGGTTCTGCTGGGCTTCTGAGTTGCAGTGGGATAGATGGCTTTTTTCCCCAATACACCGAAACCAGAAACAAATTGGTTGAACTGCCAAAGACAGACAGTACCATGAAATCATAAAGATGAACGGCAGTTTCTGGAAAAGTGCTTAGACTCCATGTAAAAGTACCCTCTAATTCTGGAATGTTGCCACTCCCTCTGAAAATGATGTCATCCCATATTTTACTTCTTGTTTTTTTATCCCCATTAAAAACAAAGCAGCTGATTTTTAACTCGAGTTTTAACATTTTTGTTTTTAGAAATAGCACTTTTCTTTTTAAAATATGAGAAGTTGCCACAACTACAATTGCATAAATGATAATAGAAAGCAGCCCAAGAGAAAAGGAATTTGTGTTTGGCCATTGATCCATCCATCTTTTTATTGTTCCTCTGCTTTTGCACATTAGTTTTATGTGATTTCGTAGAGAACTCCTTTGTCAGAGTTACGCAATAAATCAGAAGCTTCAAAAGATAACTGCATTTTGCTGATTCAAATAACTTCTTTATAAGTAGAATAAAACATTAACAATACCACACTTTGTTTCAGATCACATGTTGAGATGTTTTCACAGCAAGCTTTAATGGTGGACAGACTAAACCACACCCTTCTTCTTGCTAAGTTTCTGGACATGCTCAAAATAACACTTCAGCCTGATTGGCTGACTCAATCACATGGCTCTCCCAGTCATGAATATTCCAACACTCCTCCATTCATTACTGGGAGAGACATCAAACCTATTGGATTTAAACATTTCCTATAATGGACACCACCCAATGGTTTGGTCATCATGTCTGCTAAATTATCCTCTGAAGAACAATGATGTAAACGTATCAATTTTTCTTTTACAGCTTCCCTGACATTACAATACTTAATGTCCACATGTTTACTTCTGTTCTTCACTCTGTCACCTGTTGCCATTTTTATACAAGCAGCATTATCTTCATAAACAGTTACAGCTTCATTTACATTTACATTTAAATCTTGTAACAACTGTACATACCAAACTATTTCAGAACATAACTCAGACAATGCAATAAACTCTGCTTCAGCAGTTGAAATAGCAACCGTTGTTTGTTTTCTGGACTTCCAACCAATTAAAGCCCCTCCAAACATTATTACAATTCCAGAATTAGACTTTCTGGTTTTTACATCATTTGCATAATCACTATCAACATAACATTTCAATTTTAATTCTTCAGTGACCTGTATTTGAAGACCCAAATTCACAGTTCCCTTCAAATACCTGAGAATTCTTTTCACACCCATCCAATGCAACTTTGTAGGTGTAGCAGTAAAGCGACTTAAGATGCTCACTGCACAAGCTATGTCTGGTCTGGACCACTGTGACAGATATAACAGACTCCCTATTGCAGAGTGATATATCTCCTGATCACAGGCTTCACTTTTGTCCTCACCCAAACTATTGTAAAAATCTGTGCTCATAGGTGTAGGAGCAATATTACAATCTTTCATGTTACATTTCTCTAATAATTGTTCAATTTTTCTCCTTTGACTGAGAATATAACCCTTTTCAGTTTTTTGTATCTCTACACCAAGATAATTCTTTATTTCTCCCAAATTCTTTAATTCAAATTTCTTTTCTAACTTATTAGCAAATTCTTTAACTTGTGATGCATCCTTTGCAATGAAACAAAGATCATCCACAAATGCTAATAGTAGACAATTCCCACCTTGTAACTTTCCAGTGTATATGCAACCATCAGCTTTGCAACTCTTGAACCCAAGACCTTTCAATGCAGTATCTAAACAGATATTCCAATTTCTGGCTGACTGCTTCAGCCCATAAATGGCCTTGTTCAATTTATACACCATGTTAGGTTTTTTATTTTCATACCCTGGAGCTTGAACCATATAAATTTCTTCCTCTAATTCAGCATTGAGGAATGCAGTGGTTATATCAAAATGCCAAATTCTATGCCTGTATGCTGATGCTAATGCCAGTGCTAGTCTTATGCTCTCACCTTTTACAGTTGGCGCGAACACCTCATCATAGTGCACATTCTTTAATTGAGAAAAATCTTGTGCCACCAACCTTGCCTTATACTGTACTTCATTATTGGGTAATACCTTTTTCTTATATACCCACTTACATCCTACAGCTTTCGTACCCTGTGGCAAAGTCACAGATGTGAACACTTCATGATCGCCCATGGATTTCATCTCTTTATCCATGGCTTCCTTCCACTTTTCTTGTTCAACTTTTGGTAATGCCAATACTTCCTTATAGTTTCTTGGCTCATACCACACATTACACACTTTAACTTTACTGGCAGAATACCTGTCTGGCGGAACCCCTCTGTTCCTACGCTCTGACCTACGTGGCATTGCCTGTTCTTGTGTTTCAAGCTTTTCTGGCTTCATATCTTGTTCAGACTCTCCTCCCTGAACATAGACACCTTCAGTAAATGATTCACCATCATTAAATGAGTTATTGTCACTAAGTGGATCACCGTCGCTAAGCGGATCACCGTCACTAAGTGAGACATTTTCAGAATTTGCATCAATTCTGTTCCAATTTTGTTCTGCAAAACTAGCAGACCTTGAAATCACTATCCTTTTACTTCCATCGCTAAAGCGATACCCTTTTGAGCCTGGCTCATAGCCCACAAATCTGAGCTTTCTAGCCTTTTGTTGTCCCTTTCTTCTGATTGCCTTTGGAATATGTACCCAAGCAGTACTTCCAAATATTTTTAAATGTGCTAGAGAAGGCTTTCTCCCATATAGCATTGCATATGGAGTATTATTGATGGATGAACTCCACAGCCTATTTACTAAATAATTGGCAGTCAGTATGGCTTCACCCCAATATGACCTGCTCATACCAGAATCCTCCAGTAATGAGTCTTTCATTGTTTGCAAAACACCATTCCTCTTTTCAGCCACTCCGTTCTCCCCCGGTGTGTAAGGATTTGTGCGCCTGTGTCTTATTCCCAATTGTCTCAACCATTGTTGAAAATTTGTTGACATAAATTCAGAACCTCTGTCAGTTTGCAACTGACATACCTGTTGTTTGTACCTTCTCTCTACAAAACTTAACCATTTCTTAAATTGCTGTAGCACCTCTGTTTTACTCTTAAGTAAGTAGCAAAACCCAAACCTGCTATAGTCATCCACAATGACCAGCGCATACTTTGCTCCTCCCAAACTGGCTTGCATAGGCCCAATTAAATCAGCATGCACCAGTTCTAGAGCTTTTGTGGTTTGTCTTGTGCTAAACTTGCTAACTGGGAATGCTTTGGATTTTGATGCTTTGCATACTGCACAATCCAAATATGCCTTACATCCCTTCAAATCTAATCCTTCTGCAAATTCTTTCATTTGTTGAACAACCTTAAAATTAGCATGACCAAGTCGTCTGTGCAGAAGATGAACACATGAATTGTGTTCTGCTACATTTTTAAATATCTGGGAACAATGTGGCACCTTTTGTCCCTGCAATACATAAAGATTATCCTCTTTTATGCCCTGTGCACAAACATTCCCATTTCTTTGGATGATACACTTCCCATTAACAAATGTGGTTTCATAACCTTGCTTGTCTAAACTAGACACACTTAACAAATTATGCTCCATTTCAGGTACACATAACACATCAGTAAACCTGGAGTCCAAATATGGAATTTGCACATCGCCTCTTCCAATGATTTTAGCCTTTTGACCATTGGCTAAGGCCACTTCTTCATTGTTTCCTGGAAAAAATCTGGAAAATAAGTCAGAATTATTAACAATTGTTTGACTAGCCCCACTGTCAATCAACCATTTGTCTCTATTGTTATTATAACAAACTTTTGCAACTGCAATCTGTCCTTGCAAATAATGTCTCTTGTCTTGCATATTTCTTCTCTGTGCACAGCTTTTCTGCAGATGATTGGTTTCTCCACAAATGAAACATGCTTTCTTATCTTGCTTGCAGAATTGTTGCTGTGTAACTTGATCTCTCCTGCCTCTGCTCTCCTCTTGTCTGCAGACACCTCGGCTGTTGCTAGAGATAGGCAGCCTGTGGAAAATTTTGCTGGAGACTTGCTGTAAGTTTCCACTGTACTCCTTGTTGGGCCCCTGCCTGTGGAATTTTCCATCAGCATGGCTGAAAAGTCTTTTCTCATATTCATTCAATAAACACGATTTCAAAGCCTCCAAATTCAAATCTGCTTCTGGCTTACTTTCAAAAATAGCTGACACAGTCTCCCAGCTCTGATCCAAACTATTTAACACTAATAAAACTTTTTGGGACTCTGGAAACTTTACTCCACGTTGCTCCAATTCTAGAAAATTAGACTGCATTTTCATTAAATGATCTTCCATAGAATCTCCTGTCTGCATAATCATTCTGAAAAGCTTTCTTGAAAGTTGGACCACATTACACGCAGAAACATTGACATGTACTGCTTTCAATTTCTGCCATATTTCTTTTGCAGACTTTAATTCAGCTACATTTAAGAATTGATCATCCCCCAGACTTAAAAGAAGATAAGCCATAGCTTTGTCATGAGCCTTTTGATCTGCTGCTCCAAGCACTTGTGGGGGGTCTGCTACAATGTCCCATAATTCTTTTGCTTTCAAAAAACATTCCATTTTTGCAGCCCAAATTAAATAATTTTTCTTCCCCAATTTGGGTATTGGACTGTCTTTAAATTCCATAGCAGCAGCCATCCTGCTTTATTTTTCTTCTCTGCCTGTTCCTTTAACAACACAGACAGCTTCTTATCAGCTTTAAATTACAATGCAGTTTTAATTTTACTTCTTGAGCGATTCCTGGGCCCATAACCTGTCAGAGTTACGCAATAAATCAGAAGCTTCAAAAGATAACTGCATTTTGCTGATTCAAATAACTTCTTTATAAGTAGAATAAAACATTAACAATACCACACTTTGTTTCAGATCACATGTTGAGATGTTTTCACAGCAAGCTTTAATGGTGGACAGACTAAACCACACCCTTCTTCTTGCTAAGTTTCTGGACATGCTCAAAATAACACTTCAGCCTGATTGGCTGACTCAATCACATGGCTCTCCCAGTCATGAATATTCCAACATCCTTTCATACTACATCATAGCAAGATGTTGGACTGAGCTTGAGAGTTGTTGTATAGAAAGCATGTATTGGGGTTGTGAGCTCACATTTTTTTCTCTTGTTGCCTCAAGCTGTAGCCTCCTTGAAATTCTGTCATAACCAATGGATCCATTGACCTAATCTCTGACAGATGATGTTAGGGTTCATTCATACACAGGCAGATAAGGAAAAGTGTTTCAGAGCAAAATAGAGGAAAGAAAACAATATTTCATGTACTAGGCAGTGCGATACTTCAGTTTATTTTATATATTTTTTTTTCATAAGGATGTTATTTCTTACCAGGGGTTATCATTCTGCTATCCATGTGGTTTCTGGGAATGTCTAATTAATACATAAAACAGCTCTGCTGCTTGATATGACCAAATTTTAAAATATCTCTGCATGTTACTGTTTGGCTAGAGCAGGTATGTCAAACTCGATTTCATTGTGGGCCTCATCAGGGTTGTGTTTGACCTGGTGGGGAAGGAGGGCATGGCCAGGGTGGGCGTGGCTAGCTTGACATCACTTGTGTTGGGGGCGCCTGTGGTGGCCCGAGCGCTCTGCCAGCAAAAACGGCCCTCCTGAGCTGTGTTTTCACTAGCAGAGGCACCGCGGGCCGGTCCTTTACAGTTTCTAAGGCAGCCACGCGGGCCAGATCTAAGCACCCCGTGAGCCGGATCCAGCCCCCGGGCCTTGAGTTTGACACCCCTGGGCTAGAGCATGGGAAGTTCAGTGTACAGTGTAGCAATATAGCTCTTAATTCTCTTTCTTCCATATCTTATCTTTATCCTTTCTCACAGAACGATTATGAGGATGAAAGTCATTTTCAGTCACCTTGGATAAAGCTTGAGACTTAATTGTCATAGAAAATAAATATTGCATCACAATAGTTGAAGGAGAAAAAATGGTCAACCTATATCCCCCTCCTCCCCCAGTTAGGCAACCATTTTGTATACACAAAATGAGCTCTTCTACATCGATAAACTGTTCAGCATTTGAGATGTTAAAGAAAATGCCATAGAATAATTTTTTCCTATTCTTTTTTCCCTCCTGAGCTACCTTCTAGCTTGCAATTTTGCAATTGTTGCTAAATTTAAAGGAAAGCCAATTTGGGGTAATGTTTGAGGCATCAGGTTAGAAATCAGTAGTCTATGGGTTCTAGTTCTGCTTTGAGCACGAAAACCTTTTTCTCAGCCTTAGGAAGAAGGCATTGGCAAACCTCTTTCGAAATCTTGCCAAGAAAACTGCAAGGATTTATCCAGGTAGTTGCCAAGGGTCAACATTGATTCAGAGGAACTATAATGTGTATATAAAAGAGCCTAGGCTGAGAAAGTGTGCTTAGCTAAGCAATAGCAAGCTTCTGAACAACACATAATTTTAATTGCTTATTCCAGTCTTCCTTCCTTCCTTCCTTCCTTCCTTCCTTCCTTCCTTCCTTCCTTCCTTCCTTCCTTCCTTCCTTCCCTCCTTCCCTCCCTCCTAATTCAAAGCGGTGAACATATCCAACATACTGTCTTCCTTCTATTTCTCCACAACAACGACCCTATGATGTGGGTTGGGCTGAGAAAGAGTGACTGACCCACCTAGCTGGCCTTTGTGATTTAAGAATCTACTGATTTTATAATGGCCAGAGTCTTAAAGATAATGCATATCTGTGACTTAGGCTTCAATCTTACATACAGGTAGTCCTCGAGTTGCAACTACAATTGAGCTCAAAATTTATGTTGCTAAGAAAATTTATGTTGCTTTGTTAAGTGAGTTTGCCCCATTTTGTGACTTTTCTTGCCACAGTTGTTAAGTGAATCATTGCATTTGTTAAGTTAGTAACATGGTTGTTAAGTGAATCTGGCTTTACCATTGACATGGCTTGTCAGAAGGTCGCAAAAGGGGATCACATGATCCTGGGACACTGCAAGTGTCATAAGCATGGACCAGTGACCAATTTTGATCACATGATCATGGGGATGCTGCAAAGGTTGTAACTTTGAAAAATGATCATATGTCACATTTTTCAATGTCGCTGTAACTTGGAACGGTCACTAAATGAACCGTTGTAAGGCGAGGACTACTTGTATATGTTCCAGTGAACTCAGGGAGACTTACTTTTGAGTAGATGCATATAGTTGTGCTATTTATTCTGTAATACACCTTTTAGTTCTTCAGTTTTCAGTACAATTTTCCTCACAATAACAGGTTTCTGGAAGTAAATTATTTCTTTATCGTTGATCAGCACACATTCCCCTTTTTCTAATTTCAGAATGACTATGTTTATCAGAAACCACTGTTGTCTTTGTATCAAATGTGTTGACAAACTTGAATTCTTGTTTTGACCTTCAGCAAGTAGGTGACCTTTTCAGTTTTATCTTCCCTGTTTCTCCTTCCTTCCTTCCTTTCTCTTCTTTTTGCTTCCTATCTTGCCGCCAGAGAAGAAGTTAAACCTAGGTTTGACAGGTAGAGTTTTTTATTTCCCTTGGCAGTGCACCTCTTGACCTCTATCTTCTTGCCAATGATTTTTTTTAAATCCTAAATGATTTGGGAATAATTGCTCCTCCTTTAGTGATTATTGCCCTTCACCGATAGTAAATCTGTGAAATCCCAGGAGGCTGGAGGACATTTTTGTATGCGTCTACCACAAGCTGGCTTGGATAGGCTCTACTGCTCAAGTGCAGCTGCACTTTCAGTGTGGATGGCCTTCTTACACGAAAACTTCTCTATAAACAAAATGAAACATTTTATTCTTACGCCAGCACCTTCTTAATTGCAACATGAAAGACTTGATTCCTCTGGAAGCCTCCTTATCTGCTTCCCTGTCTCGTATTAATCTTCCACAGGGGTTTTATAAATTAGAAGAAAACTATTTCTATAAACCCTTAATAGGAAAGCCATAAAGGAATATTAGCAGATCCTGCTTAATCAATTCAGCAGACCACACAAATCTAACTTGGCTTCCAGAATTAATTGAATTTGAAACGTCTGTACTGCAGCTTCAACAGATTTATATAGGTACTTAGATGTTGGTTTGCTTAAACAGCCGACACAATGCACAATGAAAAAAGGGAACTTACTGAAGCTATTTGTTTATTGTTTTAGAGATCTGTTATTTTTCAAGTCACTTTAAAATCTGTTCAAAGAACTCAAGTTAATACAGGCAGTCCTTGACTTACAACCATTCATTTAGTGACCATTCAAAGTTACAACCACACTAAAAATGTGACTTAAAACTGGTTCTCATACTTAAAATTGTCGCAGCATGCCACAGTCATGTCAAAAATGTGGATGCTTGACAACTGGCATGTACCATATGTACCATAGTTGTAGTGTCCCAGGGACAAGTAATCACCATTTGCAATCTTCCCAGCCAGGTTCCAACAAGCAAAGTCAATGAAGGAAGCCGGCTTTGCTTAAAAACAGCACAATTCACTTCACTGCAGTGATTTGCTTAACAAATGTGGCAAAAAAGATCTCAAAATCACTTAACAATTATCTTACTTAGCAGTGGAAATTCTGGTCCCAATTGTCATAAGTCAAGGACTACATGTAGGTGGCTTAAATATCTGTGGATTTAGGGTTGATATCTACATGAAAGACCTTTAGCTACCTCCCATGCTTGATGGTAATATGAGTTATGGGAAACATGATAGAGTGGACTAATCTGCATTTAGTTGCCAGGCTGATGTCCTTGCTTTTCCATACCCAGTTCATGCACATCTTTTCTAGGTAATCCAATGCGATTCGACATTTTGGACTGCATTCATTGTTTTGGTCAGTCTGCAAGTGAATTGCAGAACTAGGAAAATGACTTGTGGCACCCATTCAATTTCTTCACCGTCAATTGTTATTCTGATATTTCCATTCCTTCCAGTGGTCATGAGTTTGGTCTTTTTGTTCTTTAAGAAGAGGCCAAATTTCTCACTAACTTCTTTAATTCTTTTGATGAGATGTTTCAGGCTTTCTTTGGTTTCTGAAAATTATGTCATCAGCATATCAAAAATTGTTGACGTTCCTGCCTCCAATCTCCAGTTTTGATTCTTCAAGTTCCACTTCCTCGCGATCAGTCCAGCATATAGGTTGAATAAGAATGATGAAAAAATGCAACCTTGCCACACTCCTTTCTGTATCTTGAACCAATCAGTGTCTCCATATGATGCTCACACAGTGTGTTCCTTATTTGTGTACAGCAACTACACCAACTTGATCACAAGTGTCTAGAGTTCTACATAGCTTGTCATGATTGATAGAATCAAAGGTTTTCTTGTAGTCAATAAAGCAGATGTAGATAGTCTTTTGATATTTTTGAGATTTGTCCATGATCCAGCACAGATTTACAGTATGTTCATGAGTGACACGTACCTTTCTGAAGCTAGCTTGAACATCTGATAAATCCTTTATGTTGGTTGTACAGGCCTTAACAATTCTGCAGCAACAGTGTTAGCAGTGTTAAGCCTTGTTGTTTGGTAGTTGGATCATTGTGCACATAACTTCTTCCTGAAGGATAGCTGGTTCTATTTTTGCTTCCCTTTCTTCATCATCCTGAGGAGCATGGCTAGCATGGCTATACACCAAAGGCGCATGGAACACTATTAAACTTCCCACCGAAGTGGTACCTATTAATCTACTCACATTTGCATGCTTTCGAACTGCTAGATGGGCAGGAGTTGGGGCAGGAATAGGAGTTCATCCCATTGTGTGACGCTTGGGTTTAGAACCTGGGCTGTCATCTTTCCAGCTGACAAGCTCAGCATCTTTAACCGCTGAGCCATTCCACTTACAGAAACCTACATAGCGCATTCAGAAGCCTGGAACAACAGGAATTTGTTGGTAGAGGAATAGAAATTAGAAGAGAATATATTTATGTTTCAATTTTGTTTTAATTTTTTCATAGCAAAATGTCCTCATACTTTGCAGCTATTCCTGGGAATGATTAGGTGATGTCCTATGGATACCTGACCCACCTAGAAAATGCTGCATAGGGCAATAAGACTCTCAGAAATACCTTTGAGTTGGGATTTTTTTGCTATAGAAAAGAACAAGAACAAGAAAATGCCAAGACCACCAAACACCTTGAACATTTATAAAAAATGAAGAAAGAGAAGAAGCTGATCAGACTTTGTTTCTTCTATCATCTTTCTAGCCTAGGATTCTTCTGGGAGCTAAAACTTCACTATTAGGATCAATAGTAAAAATAAATAAATTCCAGCCTGATTTGGGATTAAGTGATACATTGAGTTTTGATTTTAGCATACTGTAAGTCTCAGTATGAAATCATGCTGAATTTGAATGCACTTAGCTTTAATGGCTTTGTAAAGTATAATTTCTTACTTAATTTTTGATTACATCTTAAAATTACATTTTAAAAGGGTAAGAAAAAAAAAGTTGGAATCCCAATATATTTAATTCATGGCCAAGTCAATATGTAATTAGTTGGTATTTGTTACAAGGTGAAACACATTAGACTGTAAGACAATGCACAAGGTATCTAAATCATATATCTAGACTGACAGCAAACACAGAAGATTAAAGGAGAGTGTAGAGGAAGGGAAGAAATGCATTAGAGTAAGCTATAGAATTTACCCTTTATAGTTTGAAATGGAGGAATTTTCTTGAAGTATTAACTTCCCCCTTGCAATATGTCATATATATATATATACACACACACACACACACACACACACACACACACACACACACACACACACACACACACACTGAGTTTTTCTGATAGCTTTCAGACCGCTTGAAATATCAGTGCTCAACTCTGTAGCCTTGTAGGTAGAGATTGAAATATAATCCAGATGGGTTAACTTTAAATCAGTACTTTGACAATACTAACTTGTTTAATTTGTATGATAGCTATATTAAATATCAAATCAAGCAGTGTTTTATGTCAAGGAAGATGAAGTAGAGTGGGACTCAAATGCTTTTGACTTCATCTCTGTCTGTATTTCATTGCTGTGACAGGCCATCATGATTGGAGACGATATTGTAAACGATGTAGGAGGAGCCCAGCAGTGTGGAATGAGAGCTGTACAAGTACGGACAGGAAAGTACAGGTCAGTGCATATTCAATAAGCCTTCTATCTCCCATAGTTAGCAATTTGCTTCCCTTACTTTTTCCTTTATGGCTCTGTAGTGTAACTATGATCCATATAATGAAAAAAAATACATTTTATTTTTTCGTCTAGCAAAGTTGTGGAATACATGGTCTGGCAGCCTGAATTTTGTCCTAGGACTCAGCTTGTACATGGCCCATGTGTTCACCATCAAGCCCATCTTTAATAATGATGCACTATTTTATTAATTTGAATATTAATTAATTAATTTGAATAGAGCATATATTTATTCATTTATAGAGAAAGTGCATCAAAAGCCAATTCATTTCTCTAGGTAGTTTGTGCTTAAAATAAAAGGAAACTTAAAACAGCACGAAAAATATGAAGTGCCATGCATAATTTACAATATTTGAAATCCAAGCTGGTCTCTGTGTTTTAGTGAATGACTGCTTGCAGAAAATGCTGCCTCTGAAACAAGACGTATGTATTACATTCTACTTCCCTTAGATGGTGCCATTTGTACAGTTACTGCAGCTCTGACTGATCTTCTCTCCTGGCTGTTTTAGCAGATTTGCCAATCACTGTTACCTCTGAAGAAAGTTGTCAGCATAATTGATCTTTTTCAGATCTTTTACTGATTAGAGGTTTCAAAGTTTCTGGACTTATTTCAGATCAACTAAGCTTTTGGCACGTTTCAGTGGTCTTTTGAATGCTTTTAACACTGCAGAACCCTTCTAGTTAGGTACGTAAAATGGTTTGTAATGCATAAGGGTCACAATACTTAAAGTGTTGAAAGAATTGAGGCATGAAACAGTTATTTAATAGAAACTTGGAAATGAAATGATGAAGAAAAAGAAGTGTATATATCAAGGACAGGGAACCTAGGTTACACTTTTGGATTACAACACTTAAAAAATGGCCAGATTGGCTGGAGCCAATAGAATTTGGAATTCAACATTTGAAGGATCAAGAATTTTCTACTGTGATTTATAGAAAAAAACAAAGTGGATATAACTGTATAGGAGCTGTACATTCAGGAACAACATGCAGGGACCTAGGAAGTTGGATGAAATAAATCTATAGGAGCCAGGCAAGCATTCCCAATGCGACAAGATCTATATTAAAAAAATTAAAAATAACAAGGGGTTAGGAATTGTACAACAGACCTGCCATTAGATATATTTCTTAACAGAATGATTTCCGTGGTGGGCTAAAAGTTTCTGGGGCCCAATCTCCACCTGCCTGTCCATCAATAGCTGTGAGTCCTGGAGAACTTCCAAGTCACATATCTGCTCCTTCAAGGACAGTGCCACTCCATCAAGGGACACAATTACAAATGTCAGGGACCTGCAATGAATGAACATAATGGGATGGCTCTTCTATCCCATCCAGAGCTGCATAGTCTCCAGTCAAGATGTGGAGAACATCACCTGTGTGGCTTAAGGTAGCAGTGTACAGTTCGGCAACACCAGCATATGGCTGATAACTGAACCTCAGACTACCTGATAATCTTATTGATATGCTTCATGTGGATTCATGTGCCTGAATCTTGCAGCACCTCACAAACAAGGGACTGTCTGACTGACCTCCCATACCCATTGATGCCTCCAGCTCCCAACTTACACATATTGCCCAGAAACATCTCCTACGGTTTGGGAGATTGTATTTATTTATGGATAATTTATTTGTATTTCCCAGGGATAATTTGTGTTTTGTGATTAATATTTTGTTAACTTGTTTGTCTTAGTAAATTGTAGCAGGTTACAAGTCAAATAAATATTAACTATCCAGTGAGAACCTTCTCTTCTGATTCTTGAATGACATTTATATATAATTATGAATTCCATATTTTAAATAAAACTTTCTTGAAGGGAGGGCCAGTTGGTGCAGTGGTTAAAGATACCAAGCTAGAAACAGGGAGACCATGAATTCTATTACTGTCTTCTGCCAACTGGATGACTTTGGGCCAGTCAAGTTTTCTTAGCTGAAAGAAGAAGTCAGAGGCAAATTGCTTGCCTCCCCCAAAAATATTGCCAAGAAAAGTGCATGGATTTGTGCAAGGTAGTTACCAGGATTGAAGACTGATTTGAAGGCACACACATGCACAAGATAAAGGACTGCCCTTAAAACACAAGGAAACTACACTACTATATTAGCAAATGTATGCTTAATAACTTACTGCTTTGTTTAGAGTTTGAACTAAAGGTTTGATCATACTGCTGATTTTTTTAAACTGTAAATTTGACACTGGTCACTGAGTTTATTTGACGGAATAAATGGAATGCTGTTTTCTGGAATGTATATTGATTCCTCTTGGTTTTATTACTATTTCTTACTTGTGTCATATAGCATCTTTTGCTGTGAATTATTACGTGATGTGAATGTTAAAATGAATGGGTTTTGTATAAATGGAATCTCCATCCGGATGTGCAGAAAGCCAACTGAAAAACACTGTTCCCTTGGATATGGAATATTTCCTCCATTGAGAGTTTTCAGTAGTCCTTAATATTTAGTCTTGCTCAGCAGTGAAGAGGTGGGATGTTCTTGTATGGATGTTATCACTGTGAACCAGAGGCTATTATATTCAACCTCTGCCGATTTGTCCTTACTGCCTTCCTGGAGACTGGTATGCATTGCAATTAATGTAGTTTGATTCCCAGTTGATAGTACTGAAAACTGTTGGTCAATATTGTTTCTGTGGCATAAATGTTTGTTGAGGCTTACTTTATTGCCTGTTCCTTTAATTCAGTTCAAATACCAGATATATTTTAATGTAAATGCCATTCTTGTTGAATCTTACAAACTTTTTTTTTATTTGTAAGTGAGAAAAATGACATTCAGGTATACAGAGAATTTATAATCCACATTTCATTTTTATTTCTTGATGTATGCCTTCTTCTTTAAGGAAGCCTTTCCCAATTTGAGGTGATGCCTTCGTCATAACCTCCGACTCTGAGTCAGCATCGGAAATGGTCAGCTATTACCAGGGTTTGGGTTTGTAGTTCAAACCATTGGGGTTTTAGTTTGGGAAATGCAATTTTAAATATTTAGGCTGCTATAGACAAACTCCACAATTACTCCTGAAAGAACCATCATTTTTATGATACTCTGTTGACTTCCACAATTTATCAAATACTCCATATATTCCATTATTTTCTCCCTCTCCCTCCGCCCCCTCTATTTATTTCTTGTCCACAGTGAAACAGTTTTTCTATGTCATATTAAGACTGAAATTTTTGCTTTAGTTAGTCATCCAAGGTGACTTTAAGTTCCTGGTGAGCTTAAATTTATTACTATGTCTGATATAAAGTCTGAAAAGTCCTGTGATGGTGGATTTTTATTTCATTTTTTATTTTTTATTTCATATTTTATATAGGAAATCTGAACTGAAGAAAGCTTGGGATGGCCAGGAGTGAATCTTTATGGGAAAAGATGGTCAACTAAAGACCTAGAATGTAGCCAACCATCCTTCTTAAATTCTGGGCTCCCCCCCCCCACACACACACAAATGACAGCCAAAATGATTAAAAATACTCTAACCCTTTGCTGTCATCTGGTGGTTGTCTGGCTTTTTTTTCCAGCCCAGATCAGCTTGTCCTAGTTTATTTTCTAATAGTAATAACAACCATAATAGCAAAACCCCCTTTTTTTAGCAGCTTTAGTTTTCTGGCAAGCTTATTCTGACAAACCTGTCATTGAGGTTTTGTTTTGTTTGTTGGCTAGATTGGCTAAACACAAACTACTACATTCTTCTCTTTAACCCTTTCTTTTTCTATGACCCTGCAGAATGGCAGCTGAGCATAATGCTTCCATTTAAAAATTTGTGCATAATATTTTAAATGCAAGTCTTGTTTATCCAGAAAATGCAGTTTATAGACAGTGGGGTCTTACCACGAAACTAAGTGAGGCAGCTGCTTTGAGTGCTGTAACCTGTTATAAAGCGAATCTTTGTTCACAACTGTGAAAGACATTTTGTGGTTGAATAACATTAACTTCTGGTAAACCATAGGCCAGTGTTTTTCAGCCTTGGCAACTTTAAGATGTGTTGGACTTCAACTCCCAGAATTCCCCAGCCAGCTCAGCCAAATCAAAGTTGCCAAAGTTGAAAAACACTACCATAGGCTGCAGGGGCTAGGATTAAAATCTAAAAATAGGAGTATGTTTAAAAAGTCTATCCAGCTCTGACATTTAAAAAAAATTGTAGATGTAACCAATCTTAACATTTGCCTGCAGATTACATCATCTGGAAGGGAATTTGAAAAAGCTTCTACAATGATGCTTTTCTTAAAAAGTGCTTAATCAGTTATGTCAGCTAATAATCGTCTAATGTTCCTGTGGTTGGCAGTATTTTTTAAGCATAAAAATGCAAGAGAAACCTGCTAGGAAATAAGGAACTTGTCTTTTTTTTTTAAGAGACTGCTTGCATGGATAGATTTAGATTTGGACCTAATGATCAACTAAAATATTCCACAGAGTATACATTTCTAGGAAATGAAATGAAAATAACTTAATAGACTTTTCTATTATGGTTCCTGAGATAGGGAAAAGGAATCAGCTTGAGCTAGAATGACTTCAGACGCTTCATTAGAATACACTTATTATTCCATTACTCTAAGACAAGGGTCGGCAACCTTAAATACTCAAAGAGCCACAGAGGTCCTAACCGGAAGCCGCCCGTTCAATTCTGGAGCCAACCAGAAGTCCGGTTCCCCCACCATAGAGTGTCCTCCTAGTGTGGTGTCCTTTTTCCTCTACCAGTCCTAACCGAAAGCCCTATCAATTGTGGAGCTGATCGGGAAACCCGCCCCTTGCCATAGAGTCTCCTCCTGGCACGCCCTGCTTCCCCCCACCCCACAACCAGAAGCTCCTCTCAAAATTGTGGTGCCAACCAGTGACAGGGAGCTGTAGCAGAGGGATGAAAGAGCCACATGCGGATCCAGAGCCACAGGTTGTTGACCCCTGCTCTAAGATTTTGAAAGGATCCAGAAAGAAAAGAACCAGTTTCTCCTAATCTTTTGGGGTTCTCAAAAGTTCTTCAGTTACATTCCTTCACTTATTTATTTGGCCATCAATCTCATAGAAGTGATTCCAAGCTGGGAATAAAGATTTTAAACAATAGCTAATATACAAATCTCACCATGTAAGTCCCTTCCTTCCCCCAATTATTAAAAGTGGATGTAGCAGACAACTTTTTTTACACACAGAAGATGCATAATTTAGAAAGATTTTATTTACCCTCAAGATTTATAGAACGGATCATAGGGTTATCACCAAATAGTCTAGAGCAGAACTTTCCATTTTAAAAGACTTGAATCATTGCTAAACAATATGTTAAGGCATCTAGAAACACTGAACCTACCTGTTTCAATGCTTGCACAAACGCATGCATGCACTTAGTAAACTCAAATTGTTCAACTAAGAATAGGTGATTTGCTATGAAATATCATTGATGCAATTTTACAGAGTTTCCAGGAACAGGAACAATAGATCTGAGGATTGTACACCTCTTTGTTAAAGGTGAGGTGCTGATTGAGTTATTTTTGTATGTTATTTTATTTCAACCTAACCTGAATGAGTGATCTTGTCACAAGACAAGTCAACAAAGCCTTCCATTTTTATCAGAAGTATATTTCAGCTTGTTGGCTTCTATTTCCATATAATTACTCACATGTTTTACTATACTACAGTAGCTGCTTGCAGGGACATAAATACAGAGTTTTTATGTCAAATAATAACATTGATCTCTACAGTACAGCATTGTCTTTATTGAGTAGCTATAATCCTCCAGGGCCTCAGAGAGGTCATTTTCTGCTTGACCAGAAATTGATTGTTTATAATTTGCATAGATTTGTCACCTAAATATTAAACATTGGATAGAGAAATTAGAATTGAATTTTGGAGGTCCGGCATAAAGACCATGAGCTTTATCATCAAGCAATGTCTCTTCTGAACAGGTGATATTATATAAAGTTGGTACACTTTTGTCGGCTTCTCTTATCTACCAAATTTTAGGATTAAGCGGCACATAATATAGATGGTATACTTAATAAGCACTGCTTTGTGAAACGGAGCAACATTACAGAAAAGGAAACTTTTCATTCCAAAGAAAAGCAGTGATAAACAGTAATCTGTACAGTATATAATATGTCCCTACCGTCTTATTCCAGGAATACTTAAAAGAACTTCTCTTGTGAAATGGTGAAGGTAAAATTACTATGTAAAACCTGATTTAAACCTTGCCAGCATACACGACATAAGGATCTAATCTTCAGAACAAATCCTGCCTTAGAAAAATTCAATTAGCATAAAGTGGTGTACAATTAATTCCATTCCAATATCATAGAACAAGATAAAACACGTTCGCTTTGCCATGAAATTCACTAATGGACTAGGATAAAATTGTCATATTTCTAACTGTAGCCTTGTATATTTTAAAAGCTAGCAATTATAATTCTGTAATTATTGCTATAATCCATCTACTATTCCCTTTATTCATAACAGACAGGTAAGAGCTATAGTCCAACTCATTTGAAAGATTAGAAGTTGGTATCTCATACAGTAATAATTTTCTGAGGGCTACCCTAATATACTTGGCTGGAACATAATCTTGTGAACCTTTTCACAGGCAGTCCTTTTCGTACTCTGTTCCCAATTATCATGATAGGAAGAGGAATTGGCTTTGATTTCTTTGAAATGGCAGGTGTTAGGCAAGAGGCGCTGCTAAATTAGGAGCTGTGGTGGTGCCAGTGGTTAGAATGTGGTACTACAGGCTACTACTACTGACTGCCAGCTGCCTGCAATTTGGCAGTTCGAAATTCACCAGGCTCAAAGTTGACTCATCCTTCTATTTTTCCAAGATCGGTAAAATGAGGACCCAGATTGTTGGGGGCAATATGCTGACTCTGTGAACTGTTTAGAGAGGGCTGTAAAGCACTGTAAAGCGGTATGTACCGTAAGTCTAAGTGCTATTGCTAAATTAAGAATATATGCTCCTTTGTCAGTAAAAGAAATAACAAACCCTATTCTGTTCCTTGAACAAATGTAAATATATAGATAAGTTTCCTTATAAAATATATTTGGCTAATTATGAACATATTTTCTTTATCCCAATATAACTTAATGTGTAACTGTAATGATTGCTGCTAATGCCCACACATATTTTGGAAATGGTAGACTCAAGAAGTGATTGTGGGTTTTTTGGAATTTAAAGAACAACTCTCACACTTACTTTCTTTGGAACTAATGCAAAGTGCCCAACTTTGAAATTATGAATGGATGAGTCTGGGACTCATTCTTTGGTTTTCAGGAGATTCCAGTCGTTGCCCATGGAGACTACATATGGCTGCTGTCACCTTTTCTGATCTCTGAAGCTTCCAGGAACCGTTCCCATTTTTCTTCTTTCACAACAGATTGGCCATCAGCTGCCAATAGGTACTTTTTCCTCATTGCTAATAGCAGAGAAACAGTAAACTGAAACAGGATTGGTAAAATGGAGAGGACTAATCCCAGCTACTCTGTTCAAGACTGCTGTCTTCTTACATTAATGCCAGTAAAGAAACAGTGATCTGCATAGGATCTTTGAGAGAGGAATGAGGGAATGAAGTTTTGAAAACTAGCTGAAGCCAGGCAGAAATAACATTTCCCTCATGTATTTCTTCATGCACTCATATCCTGGTGGGAATCTTCCCTGGAGCTCAGAGTTTGTCAGGAGCAAATAGAAGAGGAACCACCAGACTGAAACAGCATCTCATCCCAATTGGGGGGGAAACTTTACTTTTGGACCTCCTCTGGATGAAATGTGCAGTTGGGAGAAAGCTGGAGAAACCTGAGAGAGCTGGTCTGTTGGTTTAAAGCTAGAAACCAGGAGACTGTGAGTTCTAGCCTTAGGCATAGAAAGTCGGATGGGTATATTTGGGCCAGTCACTCTCTCTCACAGGGGTGAAATTCAGCAGGTTCTGACAGGTTCTGGAGAACCGGTAGCGGAAATTTTGAGTAGTTCGGAGAACCAGCAAATACCACCTCTGGCTGGCCCCAGAGTGGGGTGGGAATGGGGATTTTGCAGTATCCTTCCCCTGGAGTGGGGTGGGAATGGAGATTTTGCAGTATCCTTCCCCTGCCACACCCACCAAGCCACGCCTACAGAACCGGTAGGGGAAAGTTTTGAATTTCACCCCTGCTCTCAGCTCACCTCACCTCACAGGATTGTTGTTGTGGGAAAAATAGGTATTAGGTATGTCCATTGCCTTGAGTTATTTATAAAAAATAATAATAAAGGCAAGATACATAGTAAAAATGTTAGAAATGGTTTGATGTGGAGACGGAAACGGAGGGGGAAATTTATGTCAGTTTATAGTACAGCACTGACCATCACTAAGAGTGGTGAACCCACTTCCAGGCCATGCTTTTTCCCCCCATAACCAGTACGGCCAGCAGTGTATTTTTCTAGTGTATGCAAAGTAATTTTTGCTTTAGAGAAACAGCTGGACACAAAGATGAAGCAGCATTGTGGACCATTGCTATGTAGTATATTTGGTAATATAATTTACCAAATTATAACTAATTTAATTTTTATTGATGAACCTCTGATAAGCCTCACAATTTCAAGGATTTCTTCAGAATACGTTTAAAACTGCTGTTGTGGACTTCCTGTGGTGACGTGGGGTGAAGCAGCTGTAAAGGGACGATCTCCGTCCTCAGAGGCTGCTTTCTTCTTTTGTTTTTGGAGACCCTTCGGGGCATCGAAGTTTGTAGGACTTGGTTGACAAGAGGGACATCCCAGGCAACAGCGGGGCGAAGGCGTTCGCCCGCTGGGGCGGAGGGCATCCTCATTATCCGAAATGAAAGCGTCCGTCTCTGCTCTTTGAAGTATGGCGGACCCGAAGCCTCAAAACACCACATAAGAAAAGGAAGCAAAAATAATAGCGGATCGCACCTGGAATACCAAACCTAACTCTCACGAAAACTTTGGATTTATAAATGAGGGAGATCTGACCACAAAGACAGGGCAATTAAGGAGCTCTGTGAGAAAATCAGCGGCGAAAACAAAGAACGAGCAGAAGGACAGGACTCTAAGGAGGAAACAGCACTGTGAATAAACATAACAAAAGAGCTAAATTGAGCCCCTGTGGAGGACGTGCAATAGTACCTTTTTGTTATCGGAGGATTACCTGCTGAGAGACAGCAGACCAGAGAAACTGGGGATTCAACACCAGATGAGAGATCAGAGACGGGAGCGGAGAAACAGCACATGGTGGATGACTTGGCAATTTTGAACGGAACGATCTCTATTACTGAGGCCAGAAGGAAACATCTGATTGCAGAATCCAAGGAAATCAAGACCTCTAAAACACTTACAGGATTGCTGAGATCCACTTAATACCAACTGAAACTGGTACCGCTTAAAAAGAACTATATTATATAACTTTTTTCTATTTTTCACCTTTGAACACTTATTTCATTTTTATCACCTATTTTACTTTTCACTAAATATCCTGCTATAATTAAATCCTCTACCCTCTCCTCTTCCTATTTATAGATTGTAAAAAAGGGAAAATCTTTAGTGTCTATAAATGTAATATTTTTAATTTTAACTGTAACTTAAATAATATATATATTTATTTTGAAATAATATTTTTAAGGATCGATTTAAAAGAAATAGGGATATATATTGATTGAATTGTAAAGTCTATAGAGGATACTTTGAACATTAATAGAAATATATAAATTGTAATCATAACTATAATTAGATTGGTGAAAATTTTATAAGGAAAACTATATTCTACTGTATAACTCTTTAACGTATCTAAAATATTTAATTAGTTATTAATATAAGTACTATAGTAACAGATTATTTATAGATATATTTATATAGAATTTTTGGATAATTGGTACATTTAAGAACATAGAGAACTATATCAGTAATTGATAAAACATACAGGATTGATAGAGAACTAAATAATATAACAGGGTAAAAGATTGTTATATGGTAATCTGGGAGAGGATCTACAAAATTTTAGAACAACAAAAATCAATCTTAAAGGAAATGACAAGTAATACAACAAATATGCCCATGAAGGGGGGGAAGAAACCAGCACAAGCTGGAGCTGCAAGTGCAGCATCACCAGTCACTCAAAGGCAGATAGATGACATGTTACCAGTAGAAAAAGGGGGTACATCCCTTATGCAGAATATGAACAGTACACTAAACGTGGTTCAGGAAACAATGCTTAAATTACAGGAATTGATTACGCAAAATCATACCGAACTAAAATCAGATATTTTAAGATTGGACAATAGAATGGAGATGATACAGGAGGCGATAAAAAAAAATGAACAACGTATTAGTGGTGTGGAAAAAAAAACAGAACAAAATGAAAATAAAATTGAGAAGGTAGACCAGAGAGTGACAGAAATAAATAGAGAGCTGGAGTCCTCACTAATCCATCTCGAAATGGATAGATCATCTTATTTCTTAAGAATACAAAATATTCCAGAGAATAAGGAGGAAGACTTGGGAGATGTGATGGCAGGGGTGGTAGCAGAAATTCTACAGCAAGACAAAACAGATACCAGAAATGAAATAGACGAAGTGTACAGGATACAAACCAACTACGCTAGACGCCACCGCCTGCCGAAAGAAATACATATAAGGTTTGCCAGAAAGAAAACAAGAGACAACGTTTACTTAGCCACGAGAGGGGGGACATTAACATACAAAGGGAGAGAAATAAACATCTTGAAACAAGTCCCAAGAAGGGTTAGGGAACGTAGAAGAGACTATAAGCCACTAGCAACATTGTTAAATAAAAAGAACATTATATTCAGATGGCTCATTCCGGAGGGGATGATAATAAACTTGGAAGGACGAAAAGTAAAGGTGGATACCATAGAAAGAGCACAGGAGGTATATGAACAACTTGCTGGTATGGAGAAAGAGATGGAAAGTGAAGGAAAAGTGGATGGGGCAAGTGAAGAAGAAGAGCAGGAGATTGAAGAAGAGGTACAGAGGGAGGGAATTGAAGAGACTGAAGATTTAAATAAAAAAGTAGAGAGAATTAAAACAAGGACACAAACAGCAGCAGAAGCGAAAAGTAAATAGTTAGAAAAACACTTTATAAACAAAACCGGAAACGTTAAAGGAAACAAAACTTATATCATTAAACATTAATGGATTAAACAATGCACAAAAAAGAAGGAAAATATTTTCAAAATTAGTTAAACAAAAAGCAGAAGTAATATGTTTACAAGAAGTCCATATCAAACAAGTACATAAAAAATATCTGGAATATCCAAAACTAGGGAAATTATACGCATCATTAGGGGAGAAAAAAAAGAAAGGTGTAGTAATATATGTACAAAAAGAGATTGAGTCTAAAGAAATAAAAGTAGACTCCAAAGGAAGATATATAATGGTGGAAATTGAAATAGGGGGAGAAAAAATATTATTAGTAAATATATACGCACCCAATCAAAAGCAAAAAAACTTCTATCAAAAGATACATGAGAAATTAATGACAACTAAATATAAAAATATATGTTTAATAGGGGATTTTAATGGTATAATAGATCCAAAAAGAGACTACATAACAGGGAAAAACAAAAAAAATAACAAAAATACACTACCAACTACATTCAAGGACATGATAGAGGAGTTGAATTTGACAGATACATGGCGATTATTGCACCCTAAAGACAAACAATATACATTTCATTCAATACCACACCAATCCTTTTCAAGAATAGACATGGTCTGGACAAATAAAGAAATATGCAAGAACATAGCATCGGTGGAGATAGCCCCAAACATATGGGCAGACCATAGCCCCTTAATAGTAATATGGAAAGGGAAAAAGAAAGGAATAAGGAGATGGACTTTGAACACAAAAATACTCCAAGAAGATGAATACATACAAACAATTACCAAAGAAATAAAATTATTTATGAAAGAGAATAAGAAACAGCCTACAACCATACAAAACTTATGGGATACATTAAAAGCATATATAAGGGGAATTACAATTGCCTATACGGCAAAGAAAAATAGAGAAAAATGGCAGGAATACAATGAAAAAATAAAGGATATTCAGCAGTTAGAAAAAAGACTGCAAAAAGAACCAAAGGAAGAGAATACACATAAATTATTAATGGAAACGAGACATAAATTGAATTTAATTGAACAACAGGAATATTTGAAGGATATTAGGCTTACAAAACAAACATTCTTTGAAACAGCAAATAAACCCGGTAGATGGCTAGCTTATAAAATTAAAAAGGAAAAAAGCAATAGAATTATAAATCAACTGATAGACACAAATGGGGAAATACAACACTCAGATGAAAAAATAAAAGAAATTGCAACAGAATACTATAGAGACTTATACAGACAGGACCCAGTGGAACTAAATAAAATAAAAGAATATTTAAAGGAAATTAGTATGCCGCAAATAGAGGAAATTGATAAGGAAATGTTAAACAGGGATATTACAATACAGGAAATTCAAAATGCAATTCAAAAACAAAACAACAATAAAACACCAGGACCGGATGGATTTCCAGGGGAATATTACAAAAAAATGAGTACAATACTAGAGGATATTCTATTAGAGCTATATAATGAAGCATTAACAGGAGCTAGGATACCAAATACGTGGAGGGAAACATATATCACCACGATCATGAAAGAAGGTACCGAGAAAAATCATATACAAAACTACAGACCAATTTCGTTGTTGAACACAGATTATAAAATTTTTATGACAATTATGGCAGAAAGAACCAAAAAAATACTAAATAAAATTATCTATTCGGATCAAAATGGATTTTTACCAATGCGGCAGATAAAAAACAATACAAGAATCGTCTTAAATATATTGGAATATTACGAAGCGCATCCAGAAAAGCAGGTCGCCCTAGCTTTCCTGGATGCGCAAAAAGCGTTCGACAATGTAAATTGGCAGTATATGATAGGTTTGATCAAAGAGATGAAATTTGGCGACAAATTTGAAAAAATTATAGAAACAATCTACACCTCCCAGTCAGCCAAGATTATGATAAATGGGGATATGACACAATCATTCCGGATCTTTAAAGGAGTACGTCAGGGATGTCCGATGTCACCTCTGCTCTTTATCTTAACATTGGAAACATTACTAAACAAAATTCGAAATAATAAGGATATTAAGGGAACAAAGATTAGAAACCAGGAGTATAAATTACAGGCATTTGCCGATGATCTCGTATTTTTTATAGAAGAACCAATTGAAACCGGGCAAAAACTGATTAAAGAGATAGAGGAATACGGAGAATTGGCAGGATTGAAAATCAATAAACAAAAAACTAAACTATTAACAAAAAATATGACAATAAAACAAAAAGATGAATTAGAAGAGAAATTAGGCTTACAAACAACCAAAACAATTAAACATCTAGGGATAATACTAACAAATAGATGTTCATCTATTAAAAAAGACAATTATGACAAATTAGTAAACCAAACAAGATTAGAATTAGAAAAATGGAAAAAATTACAGTTATCATTATTAGGGCGTATAGCTGCAATTAAAATGAGTATACTGCCAAAATTTTTATACCTATTCCAAACAGTTCCGATCAAATTAGAGACTAAATTTTTTACTAATTTGAATAAAATTATATCTAAATTTATATGGCAAAACAAAAAACCAAGAATCAAATTAGCAAATTTACAGGATGATAAGAGCAGAGGTGGTCTAGGGCTCCCTGACTGGAAACTTTACTACAAAGCAGCATCCTTGGCATGGATAAAAGAATGGATAAACTTAACTAACAAAAGAATACTAACACTAGAGGGCCACGACCTACAAATGGGATGGCATGCTTACATATGGAGAGATGGAACTAAGCCACAACTTAGCTTCAACCAACACCTAATTAGAAAATCTTTGTTAAAAACATGGTATGAAATCAAAAAGAAGAACTACATGAAAATCCCCAAATGGCTTTCAATTATAGAAGCCATGACCTACCCCAACCTAATTGATATAACCAAAGCAGCAAAATATAGCGATATATTAGATCTGACAGGGAAATTAAAAAGTAGAGAACAATTGGCGGAACAAAATATAAATATTGATTGGTTGACCTACTTACAATTAAAAACTCGACACAAAAAAGATACTGAGGGTATGGGTATAGAAATGGAAATGCAAAAATTGGATAAAATTTTGATTGGCCCGGACGAAAAAATAATATCAAAACTATATAAATATCTGCTGGAATTCGATAAAATGGAGGAAATTGTCAAGGAACCCATGATAGCATGGGCAAAAAACGTAGGCCACAACATACACTTAGCTGACTGGGAGAAAACATGGAATATAAACTGCAAAATAACTAAGTCAACAGCATATAAAGAGAATTATTATAAAATGTTTTATAGATGGCATTTAGCTCCATCAAGATTGGCCAAAATATACCCAAAAATGAATTCGGCTTGCTGGAAATGTAAAAAAGACATAGGTACCTTCTTTCATGCGTGGTGGTTGTGTCCCGAAGCAAAGGGCTACTGGAAAAAAGTGCATGCCTGGTTACAAGAAATTACTGAGAGAACAATGGAATTTACCCCAGAATTTTTCCTTCTGGGGATAATGGAAAAACAACATCCAAAAAATATACAATATTTAATACTACATATTACAACTGCGGCAAGAATAACATATGCACAATATTGGAAAGACAATCAAATCCCACCAGAAAATATACTAATGGACAAAATATATAGATGTGCCGAAATGGACATGCTGACTATTCAACTCAAAGGACAATGCGACTCAGAATACTACAAAACATGGACTAGATGGTACAACTGGACTAAAAAAAAGAGGAAAGACTGTGTGACAACGTGAGAAGAAAACAAAGACAGAAAAGATTGTAAATTTATGATTTAATGTGCATAATTGAGATATAACAAATGTTGTAAAAACGGGTGTAGATCTGTATCAAAATATTCAGATGTTTAATGAAGAAAAATAATAAAAAAAAATTTAAAAAAAAAATAAAAAATAAAACTGCTGTTGTGAAAGAGTAGGTTAGATTATTCCTGCTACATAGATAGCAGGTTGAATATTCTAAAATATTTTTAAACAGTCTGAAGTCAGCCAGAACTAAATACTGGAGCGTAGTGAATTACTGTCATTTCAGTTATAGGAGGCGGTGCGCTTCCCTAGTACTGCAGTTGCCACATGAATCTTGTTTTTACAACAGAAGGAAAAGGGGGTTTAGGCATTATTTCACCTTTTATTGCTCACGAACTTTTGTTAGCATACCATTTCATGAGTAATTGTGTGAACAGTATGGATGCAAACCTTTGTGGATGAAATAAATCTTCTTTTTAATACTAGCAGCACAAAGCAGCTCAGCCGTAGGTCAACTGTGCTGTTGTAAGTTCACCATATCCCGGAGCATTTACATTTACAGAACTGACAGAAATAATAAACTTTCCACCATTACAGATGTAGCAGGCCATTGTGAATATAGTTTGATATTCCAAGTCATCTCCTCCTCCTCCACCACCATCACCTCCTCCTCCTCTTCCCTCTCTCTTTCTGAACCATTCAATCCAACTCTTAGAATTTTTGACAACATTAGATAGACTTCTCCTATCAGTCTCTCAGGCTTCTATTTTGTCTTGTTTTCAAAAGAAATACTTTTAAATGATATGTTTTTATTTCCCATTTTTACTTTCTTAGTATGCATTCTCTTTCTCTTGTATGACCATTTCAGATATATATCTGTTTGTAAGCACTTCTTTCTGTTTGTTTTTGCTTTATTTTCTTTTTCTGGTTAATGTCACTAGATTGCAGGAATAGCGAATTTGCTGTTTTACACATTAATAAAGGGTTTACAGATAGTCCTCATCTTACAATTGGTCATTTAATGACCATTTTGAGTTATGATAGCCTCAGAAAGGGTGCCTTATGGTCTATAAAGCATTCCAACTATTGTAAAATGTCACACACACACACACACACACAACTGTATTTTGGACACTTGATACTTGACTCACATTTACAACTGGTTGCAGCATCCCACATGTCATCACAATTTGTGATGGTTTTTTCCAGCAAAAAAACAGTCATTGAGGAAAATGGATTCGGACTTTCAACCAGATGATTTGCTTAATGACCATCTGATTCAAACTTACAATTATACAATTCAGGTAACAACAACCTTAAAAGCTGATGTAGAATTGGGTCTAGTCATAAGAGTGCCTCTACTTATGACCTAAATTCCGGTTCTAGTTACAGATGAGGAATATCTGTATGCTATACAGGTCATCTCCGACTTACGGCATTAATGGAGCCTGCCCATTCATGTTGGAAGTCGGGGACTATGTTAAATGAAGCACCTAACTAACGACCTCCCTGTCCCTGCTTTCCCCAATGCATTCGTTAAACGAATGTTCGTTAGGTAGAGCATGGGGTGACTCAGGGGTGGGAGAAACCGAGAAAGGCCTAGTGTAGAAAAACATCACCAACATGATATAATGTTTACTTAATGTTAAGTAATTAAAGTTTTTCTAAGTTAAAAAAAAAAGAGATGGTAGTATATTTTTAGAAATCAAGTGCAAATAAGCATTAAATCACAAGCAGCAGATTGAGTGTTCTCCAGAAAATGTCCCTATGGAAAATCATGCCTAGCAACAATTCGCAGCTGTGTATAAATTATGTCCTGTACTTAAAAAATGTATTTGCATACTTGACATTTCTGCTAAACTTCTAACGCAAGCCTTTTTGTCTATAAAAAAAACCCAAGCCTGATAAACAAGCCTTTTAGATATGGGATTATGGCATTAGAATTTTTCAGTACAGAACCAAAAAAAACCCCCTCACTCCCCCCCAGATCATTCTAAATAGTACTCCCAAGTCTTGTTTCCAGTATTAGCAGTGGTGATCAGAATTGAATGATGAGGTTTTAAAGGTCTGTTTATAAGTAAGGAGAGATTTCTTTGATTCTTTCTCTCATAGTGAAAATGATAAATTGGATTATAACATAGATTTGGTTAATTAAGGATAAATATATATGTTACTATTTCTGGTAGCTCTTAATAGACTTTTGCTGATTAATAGTAAATGATAGGTTTCTGCAATTTGATGATTGCTAAAGAGTTGAGATATGGGAAGTGATTTTATAAAGGTGTTATGTTACTGAAGCTTATACTTGCCTGGAGAGAGGGAAGTAATTTTTTACAGCTTTTTTCTTAATTGTTAATTTTCTTTTTTTCTATTTCTTTGCTCTTCTCTGTTTATCTTCTTATTAACATTTTCCTTAGTTTGTATTAGTCTTTTATCTTTATATTTGTAAACTTTAATAAAATAATTATGTTCACTGGCTTGAGAAACTAAGTAGATTTTCAGAGAAAACCTGAACTGTAATCATCTAGGCCAGCAGACTACACTCCTTTCTATCAAAGCCCTGACAGTGTTAATTAGTTTGATGGTAAAATGTTTGCAAGAAGACAAGCAAGCTCAGCAAACACCAAGATCCCAATATTTCAACTCTGAGTCACACATATTTGCCACTAGTAGTAAAAAAAAGAAAAAAAAAGTCCTGGCAATGAGAAACCACTAACATAGTACTGCCAAAGTAAACCGCATCACCATTCTGATTCTGAAATTCTAACATGTCCATATTCCCAGCAGAACCTTTGTTTGAAAAACCAGCAGCATCCTTCATTGTAATTTGTAGTGACACAGGATATATTTTACAGTAATTATCCTGTTGAATATTGTCCCTGAATGTTTTATAATTGCTGAACAAGTTTTAACAGAGAAAACATCTTTATGTTGGAAAGTTTGATGGTTATACATCCATATGCCCATTAGGTGGCATTATATACAAAGTGAGATTTATCAAGAATCTGGGACTTTCCGGTGAAGTAGAGAGCATAGCATCTCATGAATTTGCTTTTCATAGTAGCATTATTGAGACAGAAATTGGTACCAAGAAATAAGAGGCACACACTTTTCTGCTGCAGCAAATGCTGTTTAAGCTTATAACCGGGTGATAGAATAAATAATGTAACCCTAGTCTCTTCATCACAGTTTTGTTAGCATAATTTCCCATCAGATAAAAGAGCAGTTTCCACTATCCCCACTATCCCCTATCAGAGGCTCTCCATTTTATTACTGGATTTATTAAATGAAAGCTTTCTTCCAGTGCAAGAATAAAGAATGGGCTGTGTTAATTTAAAGAAGGTTGATGCTGACTTAGAAATTTAAGGCCCTAGAAAAATTGGGGTGGTGGAAGGGATAACAGAAAAGATTTCTACAATTTTCAGAATATTATATGTGCATACTAGTTACCTCAGCCGGTAACTAGCATGCACATAATATAATAATGTAATGGTAATGTAATGTAATTAATGTAATATTATATTATATTATTATATTATATTATATTATATTTATTATATTATTATATTATATTAATATAATATATTAATGGTGCCCACACATGTCTGCCAAACATGTGGCAGAACATTTCATGTCCGTATAGACCTTACCAGCCACCTGCGGACACATCGCAAACAGCCCACAACCTGATAGATGTCAAGGTCCTCTTCGAACACGATGGACAAACATCAATATAATATATAATATAATTAATATATAATAATATATATTAATATACCATATTTTTCAGAGTATTTCGGAGTATACCCCCCAAAAGAGGGTGAAAACTTGGGTGGGTCTTATACACCGAATGTAGCCCCACCCACCCACCCACCCCCACTCTTTGGCCTCTGTCTTCCAGCAATTTACCTGTTTGCAGCAAAGAGGGAAGAGCCTGTAAAGCAAAGCAAGTCACTAGCACTTCCCAACCAACAGCTGACTTGCCACGTGGGAAAATGAAAGTGAAACTGCAAAGAGGCAAATAGCTGGGAGAGACTTGCAGATTTTTATTTTTTGCTGAACTGGATGGAAGGGGGTAAGTGAATAACTATAAATGTCTGTAGAATGTTCAAATTATTAGACTTATTTTTTAAAGACTGCTTTATTATTGTTCTAGAGCCAGGGGCAATTTTAAAACTTATGGACTTCAACTCCCAGAATTCCACAGCCAGCTTTGTTAGCTTTGCTGGCTGTGGAATTCTGGAAGTTGAAGTCCACAAGTCTTAAAGTTGCCAAGGTTGGAGATCCCTGTAAATCTAGACAACTTAACAAAATAAAGAAGCTTTTTAAAATAAATACTTGCTCAGAAGAGGCCCAGTGCTATTGTATCTTCTTTTAAATAATAGAGAATAATGTATACTTCCAGAAATTTTAATTAATTTTAACAGCTCTGTACAAGTATAGTCTGAAATGTAACAGTGTCCTGTTTAGTATTAGAGTTTAGTTACCTTGGAGTAGATCTATTTAAATAATTGGAAGCAGTTAGTGTGACTACATTTAAGAAAACTTTCTGGCATAATGTACATTTCTCCAATTCTTTGCTATTTCCATGGGTCAAGCACACATGCACAGAAATATACAGCAAACAGTGTATATCATCTGTGCTGTTTGCTTGGAGGCAGATGCCTTTTTTCCTTGTTTTCCTCCCCCAAAACTAAGGTGTCTTATACTCAGAAAAATACGGTAATAATAATATAATATAATATAATATGATATATTATAATATAATATAATAATATAATTATAATATAATATAATATAATATAATATAATATAATATAATATAATATAATATAATATAATATAATATAATATAATATAATATAATATAATATAATATAATATTATAATATAATATAATATAATATAATATAATATAATATAATATAATATAATATAATATAATATAATATAATATAATATAATATAATAATATAATATAATAATATAATATAATATAATATAATATAATATAATATAATATAATATAATATAATATAATATAATATAATAATAAATTAATATAACATAACATAACATAACATAACATAATATAATATAATATAATATAATATAATTAATATAATTAATATAATTAATATATCATTAATATCATTAATATCATTAATATAATATAATTAATAAAATAAAATAAAATAAAATAGTGTGTGTGTGTGTATTATATGAAATATATAATTTTTTGACCTACTGTACTTTGCCACAAATGACAACAGTAAAACAGAAGGATAGATTTCTTAGATGGCAGTAACTTTGGTAGAAAATAGGGCGAACTAGAACAATTTCCTCTAATTTCACTTCCAAATGAATTGAGCTATGAGCACGTTTACATGCAGTGTTTGCACTTCCTTATTAGCTTCATGCTCACATGATTCTCCGTCTCCGCTCCAGATGAAAAACAGTCCAGTTTTAACTTTAGAAGTGCAGGAATTCTGGAGCTTGGGGACAGATGGTTGATTTGTATCTTCCCACCTCCCTCTTTCTGGATTCTTCCTCCTGCACAGCAAGATTAGGTTACTTTAGCCTCATGCCATCATTTTATATTGTTTTAATAAATTGAATAGATGACCTCGGTATTTGAGTGTTGACAGCAATGAGGGTAACCATAGATTAGCCTAAAATAGTTTGGAAGTTTAAGAAGTGAGAATGGTGCCATTATAGGACTTAAATTTTTTATAATACTTCTCTAGGATGCCTGGGATTTTGTTGATTGGAGGGAATGGATTCTTAGCTCAACTTCTGGCCAGTGCCATGATATAGAAAGGATGCATTATAAGATGTTACCATTCAAGGAACTTCTCAGAATTTAGCTTCATTATCATTACTGAATATCCCATGTACGTAACAACCAGTACAGAACACTGCAGCACTCAAAAGCTCTAGAGAAGCTTTTGGTTTGGTCCTCCCTGGATCCCTGCTACACAGAATGCCTGGAAACCTGTTCATGGCTTCACGCTGTATGTGATGACCCTGAGGTCAAGGGTTAAACTGTAGATATTTCAGTAATAACAAGCAAATTTAACTGCGCAAGCTGACTGAAAACAATATGCATCCCGGGACAAGCTTTTCTGAAATGGCATCCTTTCCCTTTCCTTTCAATGAGATGTTTTTTCTTCACAGCAGGATGCAATGGATTTTAGCCTTAAAGCAGCAGGTCTCCATCCTGCCTCCCTAACCCTGAATGGGCAGAAGCCTGAATAAACCTAACATTTTTTTAAAAAAGAAAGAAATCTAGAGTTAGTCAGTACAGCCATGATTTTTGAGGGAGAAGTAGCTGTTTGCTACAGTGTGTAGATCTTTCAGTGGTTTGTTCTTGTTCTTCATGGTTAGGCTGACATAAAGGAAAATAGGAAATAGGTAATAATATCACCTTTCCAGGGTATAAGAAGGCAAAAGCGAAGCATGAAAGGGAATTGGGAGACAATAGCCCAAGTCCACTACAAGTTATCCTGGCCTTACAACCACAATTGAACCTAAAATTTATGTTGATAAGGTGAGATATTTGTTAAATGAGTTTACAACCTTTCTTGTCATAGTTGTTAAGTGAATCATTGCAGTTGTTAAATTATTAACATGGTTGTTAAGTAAAGCTGACTTCACCATTGACTTTGCTTGTCAGAAAGTTGCAAAAGCTGATCACATGACCCCTGGACACTACAACTGACATAAATATGGACAAGTTGCCAAGCATCTTAATTTTGATCATGTGACCGTGAGAATGCGGCAGTGGTTGTAAGTGTGGAAAATGGTCATAAATCACTTTTTTCAGAGCTGTGGTCTGAACTTTGGTCACTAAATGAACTGTTGTAAGTCAAGGACCGCCTGTATTCATGTCTGTTGGGATTGGTAGTGGTAAGATCTCACCACTAACAAGTCAGCTGGCAGAGGGTTGGTTCTGGGCACAGAACAGAAGGGGAAGAACTAGGGGTGACAAGTTAGCAGTTTTCCAATACTTGAGAGGCTGTCACAGAGAACAGGAGGTTGACCTATTCTTCAAAACACCTGAGTGTCAGCCCCACCTTTCGGGGCTGCCATTCAGGCGGAGGGAATCTCACGCTGTGGGGGAAACATCACAAGCCGACCGATCGGCCCCGCAAAGACTGGAGAAGCCAAAAAGCTGCCGTTTGTTTCACAATGCCCAGCTGTGCATAGCGCTGAGCAGCTGAGCGATCATGGCTTGAGGCACGGAATGCCGGGAGAAGGTGGAGTCGCGGGGTGGGGCGTGCTACATGCTAAATAGGTGGAGAGATCACTGGGAAGTTGCTGCTGACAAGGTTCTCATTCATGTAATGATGGTTGGTGAGTGCCAGGAGTTGATGAATTAAAGGATTTCGTGTGCAGGACGAGTGTGTTCGAGCCTTTTTATTCCAACAACTTCCTGGAACCTGACACTGAGGGCAGGACAAGAAATAACAGATGGAAGCTTATCAAAGAGAGAGCCAATCTAGAATTAAGGAGAAATTTCCTGTCAGGGAGAACAATTAACTCCAGAACAATTACGGATGTTCTTATCATTAGAGGATTTTAAGAAAACATTGGAAACCCATTTGTCCAGAATAGGGTCTCCTGCTTGAGCAAGGGGTTAGACTAGAAGACCTCCAAGGTATCTATCACTCTTATTCTGTATTCTGTTCTGTATTATAATAGGAATTAACCAATTATTGTAGAGAATATAGCAATAGCAATAGCACTTAGACTTATATACCGCTTCATAGTGCTTTACAGCCCTCTCTAAGCGGTTTACAAAGTTCAGCATATTGCCCCCAACAATCTGGGTCCTCATTTTACCGACCTCAGAAGGATGGAAGGCTGAGTCAACCTTGAGACCGTGAGATTTGAACAGCTGAACTGCTGAACTAGCAGTCGGCTGAAGTAGTCTGCAGTGCTGCACTTTAACCACTGCGCCACCTCAGCTCTTATGACATCTGGCTATATAGATTATCAGAGGGATTTGGTTTGAGACATCCTTCATGGATCATTACCAGATTGGAGGTTCCTCCAGAGCTGTGACAGAATACTTTGTTGTTTCTGTCCAAGGATTTCGGGAATTTGTATTTGGCAACAGAATTACCAGCTATTTTCTGAACAAACCCTATGAAAGAATATAGCAAGTGTATTATTTGGGGGAGGGTACTATAAAATCCCAAAAAATGAAATGTGAGAGTGAGATTCAGGTCCTTTAAAAATGTCTTTATATTACTGTTGCTGAGTGGATAATTAAAATTATATTTTGCATTTTCAAATAGCACGATATGTAAAACATTTATTATTACACTTATTAAAATCTCAGGCAGGGTTTTAGAAGTTTGTACATATTGTTAAGGTAACAAATAATAGCTGCGAATAAGATAAATTCTAATAATAGTACAATATTTTATGTGTTTATTCTGGGTTCTGTAGGAATATCTCCAAAATAGATTTGCATAGGATTACAATTTAAAATATACAAAATGTATAATATATTAGGTCACAAAGAAAAAAAAAGTACTTTAGTGAGAATGATAATATTTTCAATAAATATATTAGTTGTGATGGTGTGATTTGGCCTTGTGAAAAAAAGACTTTGTGTTAAATAATTATGTATCTAATTTAAAAGATGTGGAGAACAGAAAGCAATGAAAAATGCAGTACTAAAAAATCAGGTTTGGGAGGAGGGCATTAAAAAGTAACTTGTAATGTGTTTGTTTAAAAGCATAGATTGGAAAACAGGATTAAGTAATAAGTATGTCAAGATGACAAAAGACAAACCCAGGGAATAGTCATATGGAACATTTTGCTTGTGTTTGTTCTTAGGACAAAAAAAAAGAGGTCAGGATCTTAGAATACCCTTGAGGTTCCTGAAACACATGGGAAATTTTCATCTCAGTCTCCGTACAAGAAAGCACGGAAGCGATTTCCAAGTTTCTAGATCCTGTTTTTGTCAATCTGTTTCTTGCTGAAAATGTTTGAAAATGTTTAGAAACTGTGAAGTTTGTATTGTTTGTCTTGAGAACTTCTTCACTGGGAGGCCTAAACGTATCTCTAAATTAAAGGTGTGGAAGAGACTAGACACAACTGGAAGCAATTGACTGACTTGCTGCTGCAATCCATAGCAACCTGGGGGAGGGTGGGTTGTGTAAGAGAAAGATGGAATTATAGTTGTAAAAACGTTAGAGGCTCTGGAGTCAATTCTGTCTGTAAATACAATCCAGTAGGATATGCAGTGTTTCAAACATAATTTATAAAAGATATTCCACAGCATGACTATAGTACAGTGATGGCGAACCTATGGCACGGGTGCCACAGCTGGCACGCGGAGCCATATCTGCCGGCACGCGAGCTGTTGCCCTAGCTCAGCTCCAGCGCGCATGTGCGTGCCCGCCAGCTGATTTTTGGCTCGCGCAGAGGCTCTGGGAGGGCGATTTTGGCCTCCGGAGGGCCTCCGGGGTGGCGGGGGGAGCGTTTTCGCCCTCCCCAAGCTCCAAGAAAGCCTCTGGAGCCTGGGGAGGGCAAAAAATGGGCCTACTGGGCCCACTGAAAGTCGGGATACGGGGGAGTAGGGGGGGTCGCACATGCATGCGCAGGGGGGTGGGGCAAGTGGGGGGCTTTGAATTATGGGTGTGGGCACGCACGCACGTGTGATAGCGTGTGCGCGCACTATTTCGGCACCCGAGGAAAAAAAGGTTCGCCATCACTGCTATAGTATCTATCCGCAGCTCTTTAAAGCAACTGCTTCTTTTCCCAAGATCATATAGCTGTCCTCCGAAACAGACATAATATGATTGTACAAAAAATGTGGCTGGTCTAAAGAATTGCAGAGGGATGCTGCAAAATGCTTATCCTAAATCCAGAATATTGCACAGCCATGCAATCAAGGTTTTTCATGGAAGTAAGCTCCACTATATTTAAGGGCTTTCTTCTATTGAAAGTAGGTTTTGGACTTTAGGCTTCACGTCCATATACTGTTGATCATTAAGTCATCACGTTCCTTAACATCTTTGATATAGACTAAAAAATATTGATAATACTAGTAAGGCTATCAACTATCATGTAGAACAGAACATTGAGTTTGTTCTGTCATAAAGAGGAAATAGGAAAATAACTGAAATTAAGTCAGTAATTGTGAGTTTTGTCTTTGAAACATAGCAGAATAAATTATTAGGAGAAAAAAATTTATTTGATCGTGATTTTAGAGATGTATTTCAGGTCCTTCACTGCAGCTCTTTATGTGATAAAGACTCCCTAGTGTACTATTACTTACATACACTTCCACAAATAATGTTTATAGCTTTAGTTATCTATTTGGCTGTACTATTTGAATTATGTGCTTCCTGTTTTACTGTTATTGCTGTTTCTTGCTAATCTTGGATATTTTATGGTTCAGCACAGTGTTTTTCAACTTGGCCATTTTAAGACTCTGGACTTCAATTCCCAGAATTCTATAGGCCAATATGCTGGCTGGGAAATTCTAGATGATCACCCATCTTAAAATGACCAAAATTGAAATACACTGGTTTAGAATTTTTTTGTATATTGGAATCAAGCTACAGTGCATGTTTGAAGATGAGCTAGCTCTTGCAGTTTTACATTGAAACAAGGCCTACACATTTTAAAAATAAATAAAAATATGGCTACAAAAGTTCAATTCCTATGCATGTTTATTTGGGAATAAATCTTACTGAATTTGGTGGGACTTATCTCTGAATAAACAAGCATGAACCAGGCTGCAGTACTCCTAAGAGCAAATTCCACTGAAGTTAACTCAGATACTCAAATCAAGATGCATTATTCAACATTCCATGCAACGGTATTTGTTCAAGACTGAAACTAGGAAGATGTAAACTCAAAAGCCAGGCCTACTTTTATTTTTTTTTTCCTTAAAGGAACACAGTATTTTATAACATATTACTTGCATAATGGGCTTTTGTCTTTACCTGATTTTTCATCCGGAGCTAATTGCTTCCTTTACCTATGTAGCCATCTACATACTCTTGTTATGTCTTTGACAATGTAAAGGTACTTTTGCACATAAGGAATCCAATACTATCTGTTTTCCCTCCAGTTCTCAACATCATTAAAAAGTTTAATTTATTTAAACACATAGACTGTGATTACTTAAAAAAATTCATTCTCCATAATATAATTACTATATACTTAACTATTGGGAAGATTTTAAAAATCTTTTAAATTGACTTGCAATTGTAAGCTTCGACCAAGAGCACACTAGCTCTGTAGTTTATCTGAAGTTTTATGGACTTAACAAACTTCAGATTGCTGTTACATATGGTTATTATGCTATATACAAAACAAAACTAACCTTAGCATGGTTAGATGCATTGGAAATATATGGGCAAGTACCTGAGTACCTTGGCTTTCTAGCTTCTCAAAACTTGTGAACAATTTCAAGACCATTCCAGTTCCTTTTAATTTAATTTTAATTTAATTTAATTTAATAGATTTGTATGCCGCCCAACTCCCGGGGGACTCTGGGCGGCTCACAGCATGTCAAATCCATTACAAATAAAAACATATAACAGTTAAAAAGATATAAAAATTAAAAAATCTCCAACATTCATAACAAGGGGGGGAGACCCAAGTATAATCTGCTCGGTCTCACTTTCACCCCGCCTGCCGGAAGAGCCAAGTTTTTATTGCTTTACGGAAGGCCAGCAGGGTGGGGATGGCCCTGATCTCCGGAGGGAGTTGGTTCCACAGGGAGGGAGCTCCCACAGAGAAGGCTCTCCCCCTAGGCCCCGCCAACCGGCATTGCTTGGTCGATGGGACCTGGAGGAGACCAACTCTGTGGGACCTAACCGGTCGTAGGGAGGTATTTTCATGTTTTTATTTTCCATAACTAAATGGATTGTACTTTTCATATAGAAGATGCAAATCATAGCTGCTGTAAAAGGGGATCAGCTTTCCCAGCCAGAAATAGTCTTTAATTCCCAGTAGTTCCTTAATCAGCCTTTGCTAAAAATTCTAAAAACTGAACGTCGCACATTTGGAGAATTCAGTAAGGAAGGCTGAATGTGTGCCTATAAAAGAAAGCATGTGAGGAAAGTCTATTATATTTCCATTGATTCTTTTTCAGATATTTCATATATGAAACCATCCTTTGATCGAGTAAAATCTGACATATCAATCCAAAACAAATCTAAAATATGTTTTAGGTTAATACATTGATAAACTGTTCTTTATTGGTAAAAAATGTTTATGTTACTTTTTAGAGAAAACTTCCAAGAAAATTTATTACTATGTTGCATATTTTTGTAGTGCCTGAGGATTTTTTCCCACGTGTCTTCTTTTAGGACAAAAACTTCTTGTCTCACAGTCACAAGGAGTCCCACTATAATAAATGTTCTTGAGTAAGACAGGCTAAGTCTTGTACTTCATGGATTTAAGAATGAATAAATAAATAAATAAATAATATTTCTTGGCCTAAGCAATTCACCATTTATAGTAATGTAGCAGGCCCTTATAATTCGATTTTCTTAGAGCAACTGCCATCTGGGAGATTTTAAAAAATCTTTTAAATTGACTTGCAATTGTAAGCTTATTCCCAGAGCAAAAGCAATTCATATGCTAAAAAGGACTCCATTCTTTTCCTGAAGCTTTATGGGCTTACACACACTTTAAGTTGCCTTGTCGCATATTTCTATGGTAATTATCCTGCACATAAAACAGATTTGTTTGTACATATGCCTACAGGCTTCACCAGTGTAACTGGTATGAAAGTCATCTCATCATACTGATTCTCATATGAGCATGTTGCCATCAGCCATACTCATTATGAAATGTTTGGGAATAAGTCTACCCAACATTATATTGAATATGAAAATCAAATACGGTAGATACACACTAACTACATTTGGTTAATATGTTTGTTTCCCTGTAGAAAGAATTGCGGGACTAGCATTAGGGTTAGGGTTAGGTAACATGCAAATAGTTTATAACAAAACTTATTTATAGAATAGAAATGGTCAAAATGTTATAAATATTACATAGAGATAAAAAGGTTAATCTGCTCTGTTTCTTTGAGAAAGCTCAATAGTGTAGAAAAATATTTTGGAGGATTATATTTTATCACCCTTTCATCATGTTTTAGGGATAGAAAAAGTAGCTCCCATTTAGTTATCTGTAAAATGAAAATTTGAAAATTGAAGATGTAACGGCATGCATATTAACTAGGAGAATAAAGTATGCATGTAGATTACTGTCTTAAAGTAGTGTTTTTTTCTGTTAACTATAATTCAATTGTTATTCATCAGGTGAATTTGTATGAAACATCCTAACGAACATGTAGGTTTCAATGAAATATATAACTTGACATGACTTACCTACCCATTAAAGCCCACCTCTTAAATTTTTGTGATTAATACTTTTGATATGCTATCAGGGGTATAATCTTCCTGCGAGATGGTTTTCTGTTATATTTTCAGAACCTTATCAGATTGCATGACGCAGAGTAGAAATTAGATAATGCGGGTGATTGAAAGTCTTCAGTGCCAGAAAGCAGACACGGGCTGCAACTTAATGAAAACCATGACGTTGCTTCACTAGAGCAAATCTATGCGTGAGAAGCTCATTAAAAATGTACAAGCTGTAAGGGGAATCGGCAATGAATGAAGTCATGGAATTTGTTTGCCCTTGGCTATAGTTCTCCAAGACTAGATGTTGGCTTCACTTCTTCCAGGTAGACAATTTTCTGGAGTAGAGCACGAGTTAATTAACGGCAACTTTCTTCACTGAGAGAAACCTGTGCCAGTGTAAATATAAGAATTTAATGAGTGCCAGCCTCTATAGGAAGATTTATGAAAATCCCTCTTTAACTTGCAGGTCTTTTTAGAATCCATGAAAACTCTGATGCTTCAAATAACAATTTACTAGTGTAAAATCCGTAGCTGCATTTGTTTCTTCCTTAGTAGCTCCAGAAGTTATTTGCAATTTGCAAATCAATTTCAATTTGCAAATCACAATATTTCTTTATTTTTATTTTTATATTATTGTTATTATTTAAGATTTAATCTTCAGTTTGAGTTACAGTCTGGGACTGGTAAAAACCTAACAGTTCAAGTCCTAACCAAGAACCTAAGAGCTGTTAAGGTAACATCTGAGCATAAAGGCAGTTCCAAGTAAGGTGGTTTTTTGCAAAGTCAGAATATTCAGGTCTGATAAGTTCAAAATTTCCATGTATCTAGGCAGCCCTTTGGGTATTGCTCCAAGGGCTCCTATTAATATTGGTACAACCATTGACTTTTTTCCTCCAGAGTCGCTCAACTTCAATTTGCAGATCTGGGTATTTTATTATTTTTTTCTAGTTGTTTCTCTTCAATTTGTGCATCACCTGCTATTGCAGCGGTTCCCAACCTTCCTAATGCCGTGACCCGCGCTCCGCCCCTGCAACCCCACCCCGACCCACCCCGCCGCCATTTGGGTTCTTTTACCCTCTGCGCATGCGCAAAGCATTTTGCGCATGCACAGAGGGTAAAAGAACCCAAATGGTGGCGTCCAGGCGAAGTCTCCAGATCCGGGCGAGGTCTCCGCTTGCTTCACGTGTTGCCTCTGGGAGCTTTTCAAGCTCCATCGCGAAAGGCGTGCACAACTTTGACGGGGTCAGGACAGGCGGCTGCCCAGAGAGAGCCACCCCCTTCGCAGAGTCTCTCCCATCTACCTGTAGCGTTCGGGGTGAAGGGGGTGGCTCTCGACCTTGCCCGGATCTGAAGACTTCACCCGGACGCTGCCATTTGGGTTCTTTTACCCTCTGCGCATGCACAGAATGCTTTGCGCATGCGCAGAGGGTAAAAGAACCCAAATGGCGGCGGGGGGGTGGGTCGTGGGGGCGGGTTGTGGGGCACAATATGGCCAGGCTTGTGGCAGTGGGGGGGGGCTTGTGGTGACCCCTGGGAAATGGTCGTTTGACCCCCAAAGGGGTCGCGACCCCCAGGTTGGGAACTGCTGTGCTATTGCATATCAATTATTATTAGTAGTATTATTGTTATTCATATTAGTATTTACTCATAAATAGAGCAGCCTTTGGGAAGGATATTGCATATGTGTGTGTGTCAATTGTATCTGTCTGATGAAAGCAATGTTGTTCCATAAGACCAGTCCCAATCTCCAACTATTTTTTTTAATAAAGTTTATTGGATTTTACACATTAAAAACATCTTACATACATTTCTCTCAATCCTGGAATATCGACTTTCATTTTTGTTATTTTCATGTATATTTTCATATATATTTTCCAATCCTTTTACATTACATGTAATCTACACAAATATTTACATTTGTATATTCTATAGCAGTGATGGCGAACCTTTTTTTCCTCGGGTGCCGAAATAGTGCACACGCACGCTATCGCACGTGTGCGCGTGCCCACACCCATATTCAATGCTCCCCCATGCACCCCTGCTCCCTCATTTCCTGACTTCCGGTGGATCCGGTAGGCCAATTTTTTGCCCTCCCCAGGCTCCAGAGGCTTTCTTGGAGCTTGGGGAGGGCAAAAACGCCCTCCCCTGCCACCCTGGAGGCCCTCTGGAGGCCAAAAACGCCCTCCCAGAGGCTCCGTGCGAGCCAAAAATCAGCTGGCAGGTGCCCACATGCACGCTGGACCTGAGCTAGTGCAACAGCTCGCGTGCCAGCAGATATGGCTCCGCGTGCCACTTGTGGCACCCGTGCCATAGGTTCGCCATCACTGTTCTATAGCAATAGTACATTAACATTTACTTATATGTACATATACATTTACAAATACTTATAAAATACTACTTAACTATTTCTATTATCTAACCATAAATACCATTGTTCCCATACCATATAGAATTCCTTGTCATTTCTATCTTGTAGTTCTAGCGTTAACGTATTCATTTCCGCACAATCCATTATTTTTTTAATTATCATGTTGTCTGTCCAACTATTTTTTTCATTGCTATAAACAATATACAGCTATACTTTCCATATATATATCTAGGCACAAAAAGAAAAGATCCTCAAAAGACTATCGCTCTTTGAACTATCCCCAGTTTTCTTTTCTTCTCTACCTATGTGCAAATCCTAGCCTTATCCCCTGCTTATTAATCCTTCAAGTGACGTTTTATGCAAAGAGGCCTTTACAAACCAAAGGAAATACAGCCTTTGACCTTGCCCAGATTTCTGTTGATGTCTACTTAAGAGTGCGTGTCTCGGCATGATTGCCTTCCAGTTTCTTCTGTTCAGACTGGCCATGTCGTGTTCTTATCCTCGGATTATATCTGCTTCTTAACGTTTTTTTTTCCTTCAAGGCATTTGGCAACAGAATGAGAATATGATTGCACATTAATAGTAGCGTATGATGCTGCACGATTCTGCTTCTCTTTTTGTTAGGCAAGAAGATGCATTGAAAATACTTAAGCAATGTAAGCTCTTGAGAAAAGATTGGATGAGGCTGATAAAACCATGACTCCGTCATTTGATTAGTCAGTTCTCTAAAAGAGCAGGCCCTGTATTGATAATGTCCTGCTTAGATTATGGTTGTTGAAGTACTAACTATTGGAGAATACAAGTGTATTCCTCGGCTTACACCAGTTCATTTCGTGACCGTTCAAAGTTACAACAGCACTGAAAAAAGTGACTTATGACCGGTTTTCACAACCATTGCGGCATCCCCATGGTCACATAATCAAAATTCGGGTGCTTCGCAACTGACTCATGTTTGCGATGGTGGATCTGTCCCAAGGTCATGTGGTCACATTTTGTGACCTTCTGACAAGCAAAATCAATGGGAAAGCTAGATTCACTTAACCATGTTGCTAACTTAATAAGTGTAGTGATTCACTTAACAACTGTGGCAAGAAAAGTTGTAAAATGGGACAAAATTCACTTAACAAATGTTTCACTTAGCAACATAAATTTTGGACTCAATTGTCATAAGTCGAGGACTACTTGTATTATAATCATTTTATCCCAATGTTATATCACTCATTTTATCCTAATGTATCCAGTACCAGGGTATAGTATATACAGTTCCCTAGGCCCCAATAATTGATGGCATCACCTTCAACTGATATAAAAATTTGCATTTTTGGAATGATTGGAAGGAAAGGTGGCATTCACATTCATGAGTTTTGGCACCCTAGGCCGGTGCCGATTCAGCTGACTCTGATTGTATCATTCCTGGTGCCTTCTAGTTCATTAAAAATACTGATTTTCACCCTACAAAAGCCATTGTATGTAAGAACTTCTTTTGTTCATATATTTTTATTCTTACCTAGAAATAATCAAATAACATCCTGCTCTAGTCCCATTTGTATTCAGGATCAGTAGAAACTACCGTATTTTTTGGAGTATAAGCCGCACCTTTTTCCTCCCTAAAAGTGGCTGAAAATTTGGGTGCGTCTTATACTCTGAATGTAGCTTTTTCGGAGCTTTTTTCCAGCCCTAACTAGGTGCTAACGATCTTCCCAGCTCTTACCTTGCAGGCTCTTTCACTGTTACTCTCTCCGAAGAAGGTTTTTCCAGCCCTAAGTCTTTGCAGGGTTTTTTTCATTGCTCTACTTGCTCCGAATAAGTTTTTTTCTAGCCCTAACCAGGTGCTAATGATCTTCCCAGCTCTTACTGGCTTGCAGGCTCTTTCATTGTTACTCTCTCCGAAGAAGGTTTTTAAAAGTCCTAACCAGGGGATAAAATAATGTGCTGAAGCTGACCAGACTAAGGACGTTAGCCAGATGAATACCTGGTAGGCAGATTTTTTCCCCCTATTTTCCTCCCCAAAAACTAAGGTGCGTCTTATATTCCGGTGCGTCTTATACTCCAAAAAATACGGTAATCGTGCATGCAGCTTTTCTGGGAGCTTTTCCTAGATCACGGGTGGCAAACTTGCCGCATCACGTTGCCATCACATGACGTTTCGCGATTTTTTTCCTTCACGGAGCTGGGGTGGGTGTGGCCTGTGCGTGACGCATCCAGCCCACGGGCCCCCAATTTGACACCCCTGTCCTAGATGAATCTGCTTGATACTATTAGTCTTTGGGGTATCATGAGATTTGAATGCTTATTTTTAAACAAAGCTTATTATTTTAAAAAAATTCCAAATCAATGCTATAATTTAAAGTAGACTAATTCTGGATTGTTTTGTTGGTTATGTTCTGCTTTTAGAATGTCATAAATTTTATATCTTCATTTAGTTAGTTTATCCATTTATTATTGTTTTGGTCTGTAACACAGCTTGCCTTAAAAAGCTTTGGTTACAGGGAAGTTCATAAATGAAATAAGTTTTAATATTTGACCAGTTCCTTTACTGGATCATAGATCACATTCATCTAAAACTAGGAGTAGAAGAATTATATTAATGTTATTGTGGAATTGCCCTCATTTTAATAAATGCAGTTAAGCCATTTATGTTTTCATGTAGCCATTGTAATTCTATATATGTATGGCATTTCATGTCTCAGACAACCGACTTACAATGTTCTATGTAAATTCTCAATTATAATCCTTTAGCCTCAAACTCCAAAGCAATTATCAAACATCAGGTCTCAGGAGTATTTTTTTTCTTTAAATAGAGAAATGGGCTCTATCTGGGGTCCTCAGCCCCAGGGCTGCAGCCCACTATCGGTCAGTGACCCAGTCGGAACTGGGCCATGGAAGTGGCGGGCGAGATGCGCGCAACATCACTTGCATGAGCAATGGGCATGTGTGGTTTTGGTTATTACTTTTGGTCTCTGTGGTTATAGGCAGCTGCCTTGAGCCACAATTAGTTGAATGGGCTATTGTTTCCATTTCCCAAATATTCTATTTCTCCCCCTCTGCCTATGCTACAGCTTAAAATTGAGATAATAGAAAGCTTGTGTTGGGGATGACTTCAATGTTACGTGACATGTCATTAATCTTGGAAAATCCTGTAATTAACCATTTCATTTCTACTCTCTTCATATTTTTTTAACCTTTTGACATGACCTAGTGCAATGATATAGCAAATGAAGAAAACAAGAGCAAAATCATTTGCAGAACAAACCTAAGAGCACAGCCTATAGGATATGCTGAATTGTAGGTCAATGGTTTTCTCTGTGTCATCTGTTTGTATTTGTGAAGCAGACTCTCTCCCGCCATCCCACCCCCCCAGTAGTTGTCTTGAAATCTGTAAATGCTTTGCTCCTGAATAGAAATGATCCAATCGTTTCCCTTGCCTTCCACAATGTTAGGAGACATTAGGTTCCTTCTTCTGAATGTAGAATAAAGAGAATTAGCTTGCCTAGAAGTGTGAACTATATAGAAACATACCAGTTCACTCTTCTTGCTGCTTGGTTAATGCTTGTTAATCCTGACTTCTCTTTATTTTCTTCTTCCTCCTCTAATTATTTTCTACAACTCAATGCAACATGCATAATGTTCTTGCTTCCTGATTGTTCCACCATAACACTTGTGAGGTCAGTTGGACTGAGAGAGAGAGTGATTGGCCCAAAAGCCACCTAGACCCATGATGGCAAACCTATGGCACGCTTACCCAAAGTGGCACCCGCAGCTATGTTGCCTGGCACGTGCAGCGTCGCCTGTTCCTCTTCTGGGTTTCTTGCGCACATGCGTATGCGATGATCAGCTGGCCTTTGTGCGGCAGTGCCAGAAACCGGAAGAGCTGGTCTTCCGTTTTCCGGCCTGAGCATGCATGCCAGCCAGGTGATTGGCGCGGGCGCATGCGCGGCAATAACCGGAAGATTTCCTGGCGTGCCGGAAACTGGAAGCAAATTTTTCGGCACGCGCATGCCCCCTGGGCCACTCCTCTTCCTGATCGCAGCCCAGATGAGTGCGCGTGAAGTCCCCCCTTTTCAGCCTTTGGTGGCGTGCGTGTGTGCGCTCCCTTTTCGACACTCAGTGCCGAAAAGGTTCGCCATCACTGACCTAGACATTCCATGCTTGATTCCTAGGACTAGAGCATTCTTTTGATCAGGATTTTTGTGTTTAGAATATATTTAACAATAAAATACATAATTCCTTTCCAATTGCTACCAAAGCATGGGTGTTCTGACCTAGGTTTTCCCAAACCACGAAGCAGACTCCTCGCCCCGATAAAACCTCTTTTATTTAATGTACAGTGAATTTCTCTCCAGCAAAGTTTTTTCTCTCTCACAGTCTTTCAAGATAGTTCACAATTACCAACCTTTATCAGGCTTGGAGAGTGGCCAGGCTGATATCTTTCAGACAATGCAATACTTGGCAAGAATGCAGGAATGAATTTATTGTCTCCTGCAAATACCCCTCCCCTTTCGCTCCTCTTTTATTCCCTATGGGAGGGGCCATTCATTGTCCACCTGTGGCCTTACTCCCAAGTCGACCCTTATTCCTTAGCTGTTCCCTTCATCTGGCAACTCTGCGCATGAGCACACTACGAACAAGCTCCAGCTGTTCGTCTGCCTCATTGATGTCTGACTCCAAAGGCAGCTGATAACTGTCATACGGCCCTGGACCCATCTCTGCCTCTGACGCAGAGCACTTGTCAGAGGCTTTCCCAAACTCCAGGACTGGCCCATGTTCCTCCCCAACCTCCTCACTGTTCAAATGAGGCCGTTGGTGGGCCACAACAATGGGTAGTATTTGTGGTTATAGCTGAGAATGGATGGTTTATCTCCTTTTGTATATTTTTCAGTAACTTTTTTTAATGCAAATTCTATTTCCCGTTATTTCCCACTATTTCCCTATTAATTCTATTTCCCAGTAAAGCATGACAACTAAGTCAGTATTTAGTTAAAGGGGGAAATTCCAGTCCACAATCCCTATCCTAGATATTGTATAAATACTTTGGAAAATCTGATCACAGAAGACCTTACTATCATATTAAAACAGTTTAGTGAGCTTGGGTTGCAAATATTAACAACATGGTCGTCAGGAAGTTAATTGGGCAATTATTATAATCCATACTTCAATTAATATAATTATACTTACGAATCTAATGCAATCCAAAGATCACTCAGCATTAGTTAACTAAGTCAGTCCCAATTAACATTAAAACAACCTTTTAATTTCCTCCATGTTCTTTCATCTGGCCCCATAGAGGATGACAAAAAGAAGTGAAGTTATGCTTTTTACTTGCTTTGGTTTATAACTAGATAAACCAGTTTCTGAATCAGGGTTTCACATTTGGATCAGCTGAATCAAATATATTCAAATACAGATTTTGTGACAGACACTCTAATACTCAGATTATGAGTGCAGTTACTTTGTTTAACAATTGTACTGGTTTCAAAAAGAAAATGCACAATGATAATGGGTTAATAAAAATATTACATCATATTTAAGTCAACTGTCTGATTCATATGTAGCATTTAAATGTATTTAAATTTTCATGCTTTTACCCTGCACACACTTTCATACAAACTGTACCTTAGGAAAACAAGCTTGAATTTAAGATTGACTTGTTTTCTTAAACCAACTTTCCCCAGTCTGATGGATATTTCTGAGTGGAGGATTGTAGCTGATCCACATTGACCATATTATCTTATGGTGTTACTTTCCAGTTTTGCTATTTGTAGTATTGGGCCTGAATAAAGCTTTGGAATGGGCTATTTCCCCATTCATGGGAATACTAGCCTTACCACTCTTCTTACATTCTGAACTCCTAGAGATCTAGTGTGGTGTTTGCCAACCTTAGTAACTTTAAGATGTTTGGATTGTCTGGGGAATTTTGGAAGTTGAAGTTCACATATCTTAGTTTCCTGGATTGAGAAACATTGGTGTAGTAGATTTCACAAACAATGATATCAGGAACCTGATCTTAATCCTACTAGTCAGTGTCTAATCGGTTTCACAATCCCTGTTTAAAAACAAAAACACCAGACTCAGCAAGTACAAGTGGCCTGCTCTGAACTCTTGTTTTGTCCACCTCCCATCTCTTTAATTCAAGTCATCCATTATTTTCTGTCCACATACATGTCCACACAAAGACATGTATGCTTTATTGCAATCTACAACATGCAGTTCCATGCCATTATTTCAGGGTGTTCTTAATGGAATTTTTATTCAGAAGGAATGAGATTTTGATGGTGTACTGAAAAAACGGGGGGGGGGGGCACTAGCAATTTTCTTTTTCTTTGTTCAGTGCAGCTGAAGGGTTGTTATTTCAGGAGTTACCGTAGTTCAGGAGGTTGCCAATGACTGATGTTGATTTTTGCACTCTCCTTTTGGTTGGTTGAAAGTAATTTCTGGTTGGCTCATGGTATTCCCTGGCTTTTTTTTAAAAGAGTTTTGAAGTCTAAACTAATTTTAAAAGTTTTGAAGTCACTTCATTTTGGAGTGAAGATAATGAAGATGAATTTCAGAATGGTGGAGAGATTGGGAAATTTATATAATATCTTGTGTAAATTTTCATTGCCCAACGCATTTGGAAGGGATGTGATGGGGAGAGGATGGTCTAACTCAGGGGTTGGCTGGCTCAGGAATTCTGGGAGTTGAGGTTCACAGGTCATGAAGAGACCACAGTCACCCACCACCCATTCTAACTCATAGATAATACTAACCAGAATTTGTTGAGGTTTAGACTTAAAAATGAAAAAATGCACTTGAAAACAGTCATGGAAACTTGCAAGTTCCTTGTAAATACTTCAGCGGTTAAGACACTGGGCTTTTCTGTTGTTAGTGGTTGGTGCGAATTAATTCCATTTTCTTTCATGTTGATTTATTATCATGGACACTGTCAGGCCAAAGCCATTTTATTTAATGTCAGGGTTCCAAATAGCATCCAAAATTAAATCAGAGTCCAAGTCAAAGTATTCCTCAAAGTCCCAATTTATTATTAGAGCCATGTTGGAACCCTGACAGACACTTTATTGTATTATATTGCATTTATTTTTATTTGTATACTTTGTATATTTTAATTATTTGAAGGGTAACTTGTAAACTGTGAAAAATTTCTCGATTGCAGCATAGAGAAGTCTTAATCAATGAGTCCATCAATTCTATTAGGATATCTCCAGTAATCTCTTTGCAAGCTAATCATCTTTTTAAATGTTTGCACGGTAGTATAAATATAGAGAAAAGAGGCGAGGCAAGTGCCTTAGGGGCTCACGAGCACAAAGGTCCCATCTGGTTCTCCCATAAGGTCGACTCCTTGTTCAACAGTTTCAGTAAACTTGATACATAGGGCAGAGTCATGATGGTGAACCTATGGCACGCATGCCGGAAGTGGCACGCAGAGCCATCTTTCTGGGCACGCGAGCCGTCGCCTGTTGCTCTTCCGGGTTCCGGCACGCCGGCCAGCTGAACTTCACAGGCCTGGGAGCGCCAGAAATTGGAACAGCAGCCGCCCAGTGCACATGCGCGTGCTGAGAAGATGATCTTCTGGTTTATGGCACGTGCATGCGCACCAGCCAGCTGGTCTTCATGCATGCATGCGTGCCAGAAACTGGAAGATACTCTTCCCGGCGCACACATGGGGAGCTGCTCTTCCAGTTTCCGGCACACGCGTGCCCCCGTTTCGGCACTCAGTGCCAAAAAGTTTCGCCAACACTGGGGTAGAGCATACTCTGAGTCTGTATAAAACTAGTTGACCACTAGATGGCAACAAGTAGTATTTTCTATATCTCTCCATTGCCAAAGGAGCTATAGCAGGGGAGTGGCACGGAGATAGGACGCAGCAAGTAAGGAGGAGCTGATGCAAAACAACAACTATATGAATTTCTGGTTTACAGATCCACTCTAGGTTAAGAAGCTTGATTTATGGCTTCATAATTAGCCCCTGTAAAAGAGCAGGAATCCTGTTCTAGAACAGTCCCTTTTTTCCTTCCTCACCCCTAGCTATTCTACTATTTCTGTCTCTTATTCCCTACTTGCCTGCCCTACCTGCAAAGAGAAGTATCTCTTGTAAAAGAAAAAGATACTTTTTCTGACATGTAAAAAAAGCCAGAAAATTTTGGATTCAAATACATATGGTAATATAAAGAATTATAAAGACCGATATTCAAATGAAACCAGAATTTTTCTTACTGGGACTAATGGACAAAGAGTTAGAAAAGATTTATGGATGATTGTTCTTGTACATGGTAACGGCCACAAGATTACTACATGCACAAAGTTGAAGAGACTGGTGGAACCTGGGGGCAGAGTTGAAAGAGATCTAGAATCCCTTGTAGTAAGAGTAAGTCCAACCCCCCAGTGACCTTTATCCACTGACTCTTATCTAGCTTCAAGCAGGTGCTGTTAGTTGAAAAGATTCCTATGCATAGCTTTTAAGCAGTGGTTCTTAACCTGGGGTGCGTGCACCTCTGAGGGTGCAAGAGAGCATTTCCAGGGGTGCGAGAGAAATTTCAAAAATTAAAAAAAAATACAAACGAGACGACCGTGTTTTTATGTTATATAGTAATATAATATAATATATATAATTATTATATTATATTATATTATATTATATTATATTATATTATATTATATTATATTATATTATATTATATTATATTATATTATATTATATTATATTATATTATATTATATTATATTATATTATATTATATTATTATATTATATTATATTATATTATATTATATTATATTATATTATATTATATTATATTATATTATATTATATTATATTATATTATATATAATATAATAATGTTATATAGTAATATATATTGTAAATAAACACGGCATTTGTTTATGCAATAAATGTTTTTTCTTAAATAAAAAATATACACACATTTTTTAAGGAGGTGCAAGAGCTTATTTTCAGATTCAAGGGGGTGCGGACCACTAAAAAGGTTAAGAATCGCTGCTTTTAAGCAATAAATCTGTTTAATTGGAGCTTTACTTAGACCCAGGCTTTCCCACTTCACTCAAGGAACATAAAACAATATACATAGTACTCCTTCCTGTATCTCCCCCCCCCCCGCAGCAGCAACCCTGTGAGGTTGAGGTGAGATAAAGTGGTAACTCCAAAGTCATCCTATGAGTTTCCATGGATGAGGCTAGACTTTAATTCAGGCTTTCCTGGTACTAACACATAGTATATTTAATACATCTCAGAGCTTAGCATAAGATATCTATATCTATATAGATCTCTCTCTCCCCCCCCCCTCTGTGTGTGTGTGTGTGTGTGTGTGTGTGTGTGTGTGTGTGTGTGTGTGTAGATGCCCACTGAGTGCTGAGACTAATGTTTCACCACAAAGGTGTTTTTACTGTTAACTATATTCCAAGGCTAGTTTTAAACTACTTTCTTTAAATAAATAAATTTTAAAATTTTTCTCTAGAAACACATGAACTAACTCACTTTTGGTCATTAATTCAAAATTGTCTTTCTGAGGTTGGGCTTTGATTTGGAATTTGCAGAGGTTGGCCCTGGAGAGCTAAGACTGGTGTCTTAAGAAAGCAAAAACAAGTTAAACCTGAAAATGTTTTTGCAAAGTATTTTCTTAGGCATTCGCAGGAGACTTGGGGTTGTCTGCCAAATGTGATTCCAGAAGAAACCTGAAAGTGATGTCAAATTGTGATCTGTCTTTTGTTCACTTCTTCCTTCAGGAAGGAAATGTTGTAAATATAACAGAACATTGGCTCCATTTTCATAAACTGGATAAATTATTCAAATACATACTTTGGTTAGAACCATATTTTTCTTTTAACTTAATAGTTCCTTGTGCATCACTTCTTAAAGTCTTCATTAAATCATAACATTCAGAAGTTTATATATTGAACTGAAATGTGACAGCAACAATCTAGACCAGGAGTGTCAAACTCGATTTCATTGAGGGCCGCATCAGGGTTATGTTTGATCTCGAGGGCTGGGGTGGGCATGGCCAGTGTGGGCGTGGCCAGCTTGATGTCACTCGTGTCGGGGGCATCTGTGGTGGCCCGAGCGCTCTGGCAGCGAAATGGGCTCCCAAGCTCCAATTTCAGCTGCGAAGGCCTCCTGCCGCCTTCTGCCAGTGAAAACAGAGCTCAGGGGGCCACACGTGGCCTCCTGAGCTCCATTTTTACTGTCAGAGGGTGGCAGGAGGCTGTCGCGACTGAAAATGGAGCCTGGGAGAGCCGCACGCAGCCCTCCCAAGCTCCGTTTTTGCTGGCAGAGGCACTGTAGGCCAGTCCTTTGCTGTTTCTAGAGCAGCCCTGCGGACCAGATCTAAGCGCCCTGTGGGCCGAATCCGGTCCCCGGCCTTGAGTTTGACACCCCGGATCTAGACTAAATCATTTATAAGAATACATGGTATTACCAACGTACTTGATTATGGGTTGAAATATTTATTATTTATTTATTTATTTTAGTGTTCTTATATGCCCCCCTACTCCCTGGGGACTCAGGGCAGCGTACAACATGTAAAGAACAACTAAACAATATAAAAATTTAATAACAATTTAAAAAAGAATTAAAAAAAACCTTACAAAGCCATACATACGTGGGGGAGACCTAAGATGTAAAATTGTCTCAAATCACCCCGCCCGCAGGAAGAGCCATGTCTTAATGGCTTTTCGGAAGGCCAGCAAGGTGGGGATAATTCGGATCTCTGGGGGTAGTTGGTTCCAGAGGACAGCCCCCCCCCGACATTGTTTGGTTGATGGGACCTGGAGGAGACCCACTCTGTGGGACCTGACCGGTCGAAGGGAAATATGAGGTAGGATGCGGTCCCGGAGGTAACCTGGTCCTAAGCCTTGTAGGGCTTTAAAGATGATAATCAACACCTTGAATTGCACCTGGAGACCAATGGGCAACCAGTGCAGCTGGCGGAGTATGGGTGTTATGTGGGTGTATCTTGAGACACCCACCACAGCACACACAGCCGCATTTTGCACCAGTTGAAGTCTCCGGATACTCTTCAAGAGTAGCCCCATGTAGAGCGCAAGACAACATCAGAAAGTGTCAAACATTATTCAATGAAAGCCTTTCTTTGAATGTATACATCACCATATATGAATTATTTTGCAGATTAATGGATTATAATGGATTAATTGTTACTAGGCTTTAGGACAGTGATAGCATATTAGGATCATTTTTGGTTGTTCCAAACAATGGAATCTATTTTGGGGATATATGTGCACACAGTAACAGAGTAGATGGGTATGTATTTGTTTCATTGATCACATAAGTAGAAATTTTAAGATTAGGGCTAATGTGTAGCATCAGCAAAAGTAATACCTTATTGAGAATTGTTAGGGACTTTATTGAAAGTTTAATGTTTAATAGATGTTTAATAGAAATCTATAGTCCTGCATCTAGGATACTATGTACAGCAGGACTGTCCAACCTTGGCAAATTTAAGATTTGTGGACTTTAACTCACAGAATTGATGCTGGCTAAGGAATTCTGGGAGTTGAAGTCCAGAAGATTTAAAGTTGCCAAGATTGGACACCCCTGATGTACAGTTTTCATAATCATGTTCTCAGAGATAGATTGTTGAATGGTAGCGGCTTTGCCCTATGTCTAATTTAATTTATAGGATCCTCCGTGCTCTCTGAGCTTGGTTGTTTTCTTGCAGATGTTTCATTACCCAACTGGGTAACATCATCAGTGCACAGATGGTTGGGTAATGAAACATCTGCAAGAAAACAACTAAGCTCAGAGAGCATCAAGGTCTCCACAATTCAACCCTGAGCTGCAAATATTTTTCTTCTATTGCTAACTTGTTAATAAATCTGTTTACCCTTTATAACTGTATTTAATCCATTTAAATTTATTTAAGTACAATTGTTTATTAAAACTAATGAAATATAATTAAATGGGAAGCTGACATCTCACGTTCAGCATCACTTGCATTACTTTCTACAAGAGTGCTTGTTAACCTGTGGTCAAGAAATAGTGTGACAAAGAGAAGTTAAGATTGTAGGGAGAGTTCATAAGGATAGGGGATCAGATAGCCCAGAACAATCTTATCTATTTGTTTTCTGATAAATAGGTATCCTGTGTCTGACTAGAGCCATGATATGAATGTTCATGCTTCATTAGATACTCACCTATCCTGAAAGATATCTTACCTTTGCTGTACAAATAGGAAATATTCAGGAAATGGCAGCAAAATAATTAAGATGTTAAAGCACAATATTTATAAAAAGCATTCAGCATTTTAAAATGGAAAAAAATCTGCATAGGAGGAATATGAGAGGTACAAATGCTATTATTTATATTATGGGGAAAGTACATCTTTTCACTTTTATAAGGAAACAGTTTTTCCCCATTAAATTGATTGGCAGTGGCTCTAGGATAAATAAAAGGAAACAACATGTCATAGACTAGTGTACATAAACTGAAAGAATTTCGAGTACACTATAAGCTGAAAGAATTTCTTATTGCATTCCTTGGCAACGATGATAGCTACTAGTTTATATAACCTTAAAAAGGGATTAGACAAATTTATTGAGGATTACAGTCATGAAATACAATTTCAGAGTTATGATGGACCAGTTTTTTTAAAAGTCTAAACCATTTATTTTCTGGGAAAAACCCGATTGCTCTAAAATTAAAATTATTATTTTATTATAACATTTTATAAACATAGAGTTAGCAGTACTGATCAAATCTGAACCAGTTGACATGCATAAGGGAACAATACTTGCTATTTCACTTAAGAGCAGATGGCTTTTACAGACCTGTTCGTAGCACGGAGAATTGTATTATACCAATAGTTCATTCATGTTAAATATTTTCTGCTTTAATTGCCCTTGTGTTGAAGGATTTGTTTTTAATCATTATACATCATAATGCCTCAAGACTGTCTTTAGTTTAATTGATACCCCACCCTCCAAAAGTTAAAAATTTGTTTCTTCCTGGGGAAAACATACTTGTAAAATACTTGAAAATGCGCCTAACATTATAAACTGAACTATTTTAGGCATACTATATCTGAGCTGGAGAAGTCAAGACAATCATTAGATATTAGCCAAGTCTTAAGAGTAATCTGGGACTTTTTATTACCATCAAGTGGTAATCCAGATTTTTCCAGGCTAGTTCTAGTACCATATAAAAAAGAACTCTATTTCATATAGGGTTTTATTATCAAATATAAGAAGGTAAAAGTGTCAAACTTATTTATTTATTTAAAACATGTATATATTTCTTTATATATTTATAAATTTCTAACAGGTAATACCTCTATTTTACCTACATTCACACGTTTACCACTTTTTCACAGAGATTTATATGACACATTACTAGGAAATGTTTGATAAAGTGCTGATCTGTATATTGGTAGGCAAACTTGCTGTCCTGTCCTATTTATTGGTATAAAGCAGTGGTGAAATCTAAAAATTTTCCCTGCCAGTTCTGTGGGCATGCCTTGGTGGGCGTAGCTTGGTTGTCATGTGACTGGGTGGGTGTGGCTTGGTGGTCATGTGACCAGTGAGCTCAAAAACCAACTTTCACATGTCACACACAAACAACACAAACAACACACAACTGACTCACACACAATGGAAAAGCACACAAAATGGCCCCTGCAACAACAAGCAGGAACCTCACAGAGCCACAAAGAGCTCAAAAACCAACTTTCACACTTCACACACAAACAACACAAAAGCTACACAACTGACACACACAATGCAGAAGCAGCTGGATTTCATACAAAATGGCTCCTGCAATAAGCAGGAACCTCACATAGCCACAAAGAGCTCAAAAACCAACTTTCACATTTCACACACAAACAACACAAAAGCTACACAACTGACTCCTACACAACTGACTTACACACAATGCAGAAGCAGCTGGACTTCACACAAAATGGCCCCTGGAACAAGCAGGAACCTCACAGGGTCACAGTTCGGGCGAATATAAGTAGTAAAAATAAAATTTATTTTTATTTTTAAAAAAATAAAAAAAGGTTCCGATCCCCTGCTCAGCTGATTGTCAAACAGCTGATCCTCAGAATCTTTTTAAAAAACTTTTTAAAGTATTTTTTTACTACCAGTTCGGGCGAATAGGTAGCAAAAATGCTTTTAAAAAAGTAAAAAAAAGGTTCATCAGCTGTGACGCCCGATCGTGGGAACCTTTTTTTACTTTTTAAAAGCATTTTTTACTACTGGTTTGGGTGAACCAGGTCGAACTGGTAGCATTTCACCCCTGGTACAAAGTCTGAAATTATTAAAGCATGTAGAATGACTATATATGTAACAGAATGTGTGAATGGCCTTGAAAGAGTTGTTGCCTAGTTGCTGCAATCAGTAAAAAGAGGCAGGAGGAGCCTCAAGTGACTTAATAGTTAGAGAAACAAACTTAGGAAAGATCCACCCCAATGGATCAAACAGTTAAAGGTGATAGGTAGAAATTTGTAAAACTTAAAACTTGTAAGATTCTCTGAATGTAGCCTTACGGTAAAGTAGAATTTGTTCATTTAGTCCTTTTTCCTATCTGGAAAATGGAAGTTGTGTATCTTGAAGATTCACAATGGCATGTTACTTACCCATTCACATTATCCAGCCTAGAGGTCAGCTTTAACTACTCTGTCTCAATTTTTTTGTCTTTTGTTGTTGATAATGCTTTAGGTCAAGGGTGTCAAACTCGAGGCCCGTGGGCCGGATCTGGCCTGCGGGGTGCTTAGATCTGGCCAGCGGGACTGACCTGGAAACAGTGAAGACTGGCCCGCGGTGCCTCTGCCAGCAACAGTGGAGCTCAGGAGCCCGTTTTCGCTGGCAGAGCGCTCGGGCCACCACAGGTGCCCCTGACACGAGTGATGTCGAGCTGGCCACACCATCCTGGCCACGCCCACCAAGGTCAAATACAACCCTGATGTGGCCCTCAATGAAATCAAGTTTGACACCCCTGCTTTAGGTCCTCTTACCCAAATTGCAAAATTCAGACAACCTTTAGATGGCAATGAAGATATACAAAAAATTCTAACTTTTTGCTTCCACCTAGTGGCCATCTAATTCTTTGCTGCACAAACTTCTGCCTGTTCCCATGCTGTGCCTCAAGCAATAGGTCATGCAGAAATAACATGTGTGCAACAGTTGTGGTACTAGTGTCCCATTGGAATAAGCCCAGATGTTTTGAAGATAAAAATATAGAGAAGCTTATTATGTTTCAGTCCCAAAGCAGCTAAACAACTATCAGATATCTTTGTTGTTATAAGCCAGTCTAAAATATGGTCCTGCAAGAGGACCATGATTTTGAAAGAATGAGATTCAGTGAATCAAGAAGAAAAATATGATTGGATTCAAAGGGTTCATCCCATGGAATGAATTCCATTCATTTAGTTTCTGTATTCAAATGCTGATAGTGTGAGATGCTGACAATAGATTATGACTTCTTTATTGCTGCTGACCAATAAGAATAGATGTAATATCCTGGATGGAATATATTTTTGAAGGAAGAGTTTGCAGTTTATCCCAAAGGTGCATATTCCCTCGGGAGTAGGGCGGCATAGAAGAACCAAATAATAAATAAATAAATAAATAAATAAATATTCAGGAAGCAACTGGACTGACTTTCTTTCTTTCTTTCTTTCTTTCTTTCTTTCTTTCTTTCTTTCTTTCTTTCTTTCTTTCTTTCTTTCTTTCTTTCTTTCTTTCTTTTAAGACGTTTCACTTCTCACCCAAGAAGCTTCTTCAGCTCTAACTGGATGGTGGGGAATGGAAGGATTTATATTCCTTGCAGACAGCTGGTCATTTGCATCCTTTTAGAGGGTCATTGAAGCACTTAGAGGTTTATCTGTGTCCTCAGGGTCACCTGAGTAGTGCTCTTGGTTCCTCTAAATCTGCAATTTTTTCCTCTGGAAATCCGTTCAAAGGGTGTTCATCCCAAATTGTATAGCTAAAAGTCTGTAGAGATTCTGAGTCGTCCAGGTCATGGTTGTCCCAAAGGTGCTTTTTCAGGAGGCAACTGGACTTTCTTGTGGTTTCCCCCCATTTTTTCCCCAGTCCAGTTGTCTCCTTAAAAAGCTCCTTTGGGACAACCATGACCTGGATGACTGAGAATCTCTACAGACAATTTGCAGTTTACTTGGCAGAGACAAAAAATACATGTTCTACCTTGAGCAACATCAAATTACTATGTAGGTATTGGCATGATATATGTATTCTGGATCATGTACAGCTGTATACTCCATAGGAGTTCCTGTGGATTCTACTCTACTAGTTGTTGCAGACTATAGGGCACAGTGCTCATCTCTGTTTCAAGGCCATTGATCCAGTGTTGCCCAAAGACATTTCCACAGTCATGAGATAAGCATCACATCACAAAACACTGTTACCTTTCCACCAAAGTGGTACCTATTTATCTACTAGCATTTGCATGCTTTCGAACTACTAGTTTGGCAGGAGCTGGGGTGAGGACGGGAGCTTACCCCATTGCATAGTGCTCGGGTCTCAAACCTGGGCTGTCAGCTTTCCAGCTGTCAAGCCCAGAAACCTAACCACTGAGCCATCACACTGCCTGTATACTACATACTGTAGTTCATAAAAATATTTTTTTATGGGAACAAAGGACTATGTGATCAAATGTTGATGACTGCATTTCATAGATCTTGAATCAGGCCAAGGCATCTTGCTGAACCTCAGAATGTTAAGCGGGGAGGTTGTCTGTGTCACTAACATTTCACTTGTGACTTTACAAAGCAGATGGCTGATATGAACATGCTAATGTGCCAGTCCCATCTGTTTTATCCAGTTATAACTCTGGCAGTAATAACTTCAACCAAACAGTTTCTAGGCAGCAAAATGGAAAGAGGCAATTCACTTTCTAATTCAGGTGTTTTATCCTTTTTACTAAACATGTGTTCCACATCATGTGCTTTCAATGCAAATATAGCTCAAGGGCTTCCAAACAAAGCTATCAGACTAAATTGGCTACATGTTAAATATTCATGTCTTGACTTTAATTCAGACTCAGTCCTGATTGGCTAGAGAGCAGGTTTAACCCATTCTTGGAGGTTAGCTCCACCCTACGAGAAGGGGCGTTCAGGTAAGTAAACAACGCCCTTTCTCTTTTCACACAGAGTCCAATAGTCCATTGCACTAACTTTCTTAAATATTTTAGTTAAGAAAGCTTGTGTTTGGCACATCCTGCCTTACATATCCATCAGGTTACTTTAGTGGAACTTATTTAGAGATGAATACTTAAGTCACATCTATTATAGTCCTGCACCCTAAATCTACTCTTATTTTTCTGTACACTGAACATACGTTAGCATAAAATGCAAATGCATGCAATTTTCCCTAAAATATATATATATTTATCACTAATGTATGCTTTTTAAAGTGCCTCTTACATGCTTGGAACTGAATTGCAAAAATTAGGAAAAGTGCAAAAATGGAGGAATGCCTGTCTTATGATTGCAAATCATATCCATTTGACATAAATTGAAGACCAAGCAGTTTTGAAAATCCCTTGTCTTACCAGGTGGAGTTAAGCAGGTGTGTAAAGGTGAAATAATTAGAGGAAGGGATGCATAGCCTGTTCCTGTTGTTTTTTGAAGTGATTCCCTTGACTACTTTCAGACTATAGTCAAGAGCAGTAGATCACTGGTGGGTTCTAAATTAGATTGCCACTGGTTCGCGCACGCACGATGTTTCTGTGCATGCGCGGAAGCGTCCCGGGCGGGTGGGCAGAGCATCCCGGGCGGGTGGGCAGAGCCTCCTGCCGCCACTGCTACCGGTTCTAAGAACCGGTCCGAACCAGGAGCAACCCACCGCTGCAGTGGATGGCGAAAAGATTTAGCAAATATAGTAGTTTCCATAGATGTTAAGAGGCATTATGGAGAATGCTACAGAATGGAGGGAATGAGGCTATAATTGAGTATTGAAATTTATGTTCTACTTCACTGTGTAATTTTGAATTCTTTTCATTAGAAGCTTTCCACTTAGAAGATAGCATTATTATTAAATAATAATTAAATGCTGTTATATATTGTTCGATCCTTCTATTCTGAATTTGTAATTTTGATTTTTTGACATAAATAACTTTAATTTGTTTTGAAATGGGTTTTTAGTTTTTCTTCTGTATAATGGTGTTATGAAAAAAGGATGTTTTTATTACAAATAGTAATTAACCTGGTCTATAAAAGCAGTTGCTATTATATCTTGAAACTATCACTCCAAGAATCTCAAAATTATCCTTCTTTCAAGAAAATTACTTTTGTTATTTGTATTTTGAGTAATTATATGGGAATTTGACTTCACCAGTTTATTTTTATTAACTCCAAAACTAATCTTTTCTTTCTTCAAAAATAATAATAGCAATTAGACGTATATAAAAGTAAAGGTTCTCCTCATACATATGTGCTAGTCGTTTCCGACTCTAGAGGGCAGTGCTCATCTCCGTTTCAAAGCCAAAGAGGCAGCGCTGTCCAAAGATGTCTCTGTAGTCATGTGGCCGGCATGACTAAATGCCCAAGGTGCATGGAATGTTGTTACCTTCCCACCAAAGATGGTCCCTATTTTTCTACTTGCATTTTTACATGCTTTCGAACTGCTAGGTTGGCAGAAGCTGGGACAAGTAACGGGAGCTCACTCTGTTACGCGGCGCTAGGTATTCAAACCGCCAAACTGCCGACCTTTCTGATTGACAAGCTCAGCGTCTTAGCCACTGAGCCCATAAAATGGCTAAACAAACCAAGTCACCCCCCCCAAAATAGGTGACCGAAGCATCGCCCTGCTGCATTATGCAGATGACGCTGTGATCCTCTCCAGGACACTAGTAGGCCTTAAAAGAGCCTTGCGAGCCCTTGTCCAGTATTGTAATTACAATAAACTGGACATAAATTATGAGAAAACAAAGATCATGGCCTTTTTGCAAAACTTTATTCATGGTATCTAAATGGCCACAAAATAGAGCAGGTAACCACCTTCAAATACCTGGGGATGGTCATTCAGGCCAATAGTTCAAGAAAAGCATATGAAGAATTCAGCTGCCTTGGGCCAAAGATCAGCGAGCGCAATTCTTAAATTTTTCCTCATAAAGGGAGGATATGTCTCCACCGCAATTAAGCTTTTTCTGGCCAAGTTGCTTCTTTATGGGACCTTGCTCGGTCTGTCAGCTTCATATTTTACACCATTAGAAATAGTTCAATCCAAATTCATTAGATCAATTCTCCAGAGGCCACGTTGTGTCTCAAATGCACTTCTGCTCCTGGAGACAGGATTGACAAAAGTTGAAGCAAGAATCTGTATAGCATCCTTAAGTCCTTAAATCTCTGGTCAAAGCTTAAATTCTTTCCGCAAGGTCTTGCTCCATTAACCCTCCAAAACAAATTCTCTTTGACATGGATCAAGGCTGTCGAGTCCAACCTTGCCAAACTAGCTTCAATACTCAAGATGGACTACAACCTAGCAAGACAAAACTTGCGACAAAGGGTGGAGGACATCAAGAGGCAGGTAGACTTAGGGAAAGCTCCGCTGTTTCTGGCTGCAGATGCCATTAGATGTGCTGTTGGTCCTGCCAGCTATCTTAGTCAGTTGGAGTCAGCCAACCACCGGAAAGCATTTTCGCTCGCACGGTGCCATGTGCTTCCATCAGCCATCCTGTATGGCAAGTATAAAAGGATACCATTGACAGAAAGACTCTGTTCCTGCAGCTCAGGAGAGGTGGAGACTGTGGATCACATGCTCCTTAGATGTTCCTTTTATACGGAGATTAGGAAAAAACATATTCTGCCAATAACTGCTAGGTATCCTGGCTGTTCCCACACTACCTATCTTCAGTGCCTGCTTAAGGATGAACAGTCCATAATTACAGCGCAGGTGGCCAGATTCTGCGCAGTAGCACTGGGGATTTGTTGCAAACACGTATCTTCTCCATCATAGTGATGTTATATAACAGTGATGGCGAACCTCTTTTTCCTCGGGTGCTGAAAGCAAGCAAGCGCGAGTTCTAAAGATTCAGAAGATTCAGAAGTGAAGAAGGTTCTTGGATGAGAAGCGAAACATCTTCAAGGAAAAACAAAGAAAGTCCAGTTGCCTCTTGAAAAAGCACCTTTGGGACAACCATGACCTGGATGACTGAGGATCTTTATAGATATGTAAGATGGATTGGTTTTCTCCACAGTCACACACATTCATTTCAGGTAATATTCCTGTAACATTTTCATATGAGAATATTTCCATTTAGATGTGTCAACATTGTTCTCTTTAAATAACTTCGTTCTCTTTAAATTTGGGGAGGGGAAATCACAATTATTTGTAATTCTAACTGTGGAAGGAACTGTTTTAGAAATGCCGTGTTCTTGTAAGAATTTCTAGAGTTCACAAGTACAAAATATTTCCTTCTCCTTCTCAGAATGGCATTTCAGGAAGTTAATAGAATTCTTTTTATCTCTCGTAATATTCTGAAGTGCTGTCTTGAACAACTTTGTTGAAAATAGCTCAGTAGTTAAACTTTGACAGACTTTGACTAAGTGTTCATCTAGAGATGTATGGGAATTGGTATACATTTATTGGACAAAAAAATAAATGAATTGTAAATGCTTGCTGAAATGTACACTTTCCCATAATTTTCCAATTGTGTTTCAAAAAAATAAAAGTAAAACAAAAAAAGATTTTTTAGAAAGGAAAATGCAGATAAAACTGTGTTTTAGAATTTAAAGTTGTTTATGGAATGCATGCACAACAGTTATGTATGTATTTATAAATACTTAATCCTCTTTTCAGGGTTAAAACAACAAACCCTCCAACTAGGAAAGATGCCCTGAAAACTTTTGAGAAGTGATCTCTTTTTTTTCACAGCAGAATACATAAATAAGCCCAAACAGTCTGCTCAGTAAAATAAAGAGTTTTGTCCAAAAAGGAAAATGGCAAAATCCCCATTCTTAAGCTATTTTTTTATTCTCATCAGAGCAGCTACAGGAAGTTGAAATCTATCCGTTTAAAATGTTTATGTTTCTCTTCCATTAGTTACAACCATAGAAGTGAGACCAGAAAAGGTGATCACAGTTTGAATACCTGCAAATCTCATTGAGACCTGTACCTTCCATGTTTTCATCTTATAAACCCAAACAAAATTATTTACACAGATGTTCTTTCAGAGCACATCAATCAGTCTCTTGTGAAATACGCAATGCTTGGTTTCCAAATATCTACGCTCATCACAACTGTTTCAGGATGTCTGTTTTCTGTCTTATTACCTTTCTTTTTCCAAAGTTTCTTTGAAGATAGAACTATGTGATAGCTGACTTGTGGCTCATATGTTGTATCCTCCATCTGTTCTATTTCCTCAAAGGAATTCTTTTTATAAGTCATCTTTTTTTCTATATAAGAGCATAAAATAAAATAAAATTCATCATTACAGTCACAGATCAGGATAAATGAACATCCAATAACAGTTAAGCCATTGTCATTTTCTCTGGAGAAATCATAAATATTCGTTCTTAGAAATACTATTTTAAAATGTTCAGGTTTTTTTAAAAAATATATTGTGTCTCTGGGTTTTAAAAGTGACATAATTCCTTTAGAGATGGAGTATATAACAAAATATGCATTGAGAATTTTGGCAAAAATATCCACAAGAGCTTTGAACAATAAACTATTAGTAGCTATGAAGTGGCTATATTTTACCTCCAGTAGAGAAGACAGTTATTTTCTATTGTCTGAGAACTGCTTCTCTTTGCTGTTGTTTATATTTGGTATAGTAGACCTTCGCTGTTGTAGCACCTGCACTTTGGATACCGTACCCTCTCAGATTTATTTGGTCCCAACCCTGTTGGCATTTCAGAAATCCTTGAAGACCTGGATGTTCCCCCGAGTATGAGGCCTACAGGATGGATGAGCCCATCATGTACTTTTGTTAGCATGACTGCGGTTATGTGTCTGACTTAATTTCCCTCAAGTGCTGCTGTGTTGTTATTGTGTTATTGCTGTTTATTCATTAGTTTCATTTTGTTGGCGTTTATGTTTGCTGTCATAACAGTCATTGATACCATATAACAATATAACAAATAAATAAATAGCAAAGTATATCTTACGCAAAAGAAAAAATGAGAAATATTAAAAGCCTGAATAGGACAAATATCCACAAATGTCAATCCTTGGAGGTAGGCCAGAACAACGATTCAGATTCCATAGGGACTATTAAAACTCTACAGTATTGATGCAGGGTATAATAGAATCTTGAAAGGCTGGTCTTGTTTTTCTCTCCTCATCTTATATTAAATACAACAAAGGCAGGGAGTTCCTCCCTCCCTCCCTTCTGTTGGGTTTGCCCAATGGCTAGTTAACTACTTCTTTAATAGTGTACATCTCTGTATTCATCTACAACAAATTAAGTACTGTAGCCAAAGATTATTTCTACTAGGGAACAAGATTGCAGTAAAAGCACAGGTAATTATCAGGTTACAACCACTGGTTCAGCAACTGTTCAAAATTACAATGGCACAGAATGAGTGGTAGTTATAACCAGTCCTTGAAGTTCTGGCCATTGCAGCACTCCTCCAGTCATGTGATCAAAATTTGGGCACTTGGAGCGTGGCCTGCATTTACCACCTGTCACAGAATCCCATGGTCACATTCTGCTGAAAGGAGTTGAAGCACAAATCTCCATGCTTCAATTCCTTTCTTGCCTATCTCCCTTATCTTTGCCTTTTAGATTGCCCTGCACTTCACCTCCAACCTCTTCTGCCTTCCCATCCCCATCTGACCTTGCCTTCTTCCTCCTGATGCTGGCAGGCCAGATCTTCAGGAATGCATTGGAAACCGCTAGCCCTTCATGAGGATTTGCAGGAGGAAGTCTGGGCCAATTGAGTAGAGAGCCTGCAGTAGGCTCTGTTGGCACTGGGTTTGCTCCCAACCCTTGCTGAAGTCCAAAGACCAGTTCTCCATAGTACTTCCAACATGAGCTGCAGAGTGTGCTGTACCTCCCGGATCCCTCTCATCCCTGTGCGCCTCCCACAGAGCTGCTACTTTCACCCAGGAGCTGCATTGCTTGTCCCAGAGACTTAGTTCACTGTGCCACACTGACCTTCTGTGCTCTTTAAGTTCTGCAGACTACTGTACTGCTCCTTATCCCGGCAGTGGAAGATTAGCTTCTCTGCCCTGTCTCCTCCAACTACCTCTTTCCCAGCTGGGCTTATCAAACTGCTTTCAGCAGACAAAGTTATACCATCCTGCCACCCTGCCTCCACATATCACAGGACCTCACCCAGTACCCAGACCACAATGGCAACAGCAGGAGGAAGAAGACAGTGAAGATCAGCTGCCGGTGGCAGTAAGGCAGAAGGAGACAGAGATACGTGGTAGACTGCAGGACAAGCCAAAAGGGCAGCTGTGATGAGGGAGATGGGCAAGCCAGAGAGTTAAAGTGAAAGGGAGCTCAGCAAGGCAAGAGAAGCATGAAGTCCTTGCTAACAACAGTGCAGTCCTGACTTCACCATAATTTAGACTGCTGGGACTACTGTCACTAAGAGGCATAGTCATGTGATTTTTTTGCTTAATGATTGCTTCCCTTAGTGATAGAAACTCCAGTCCTAATTAGGATTGTAACTCAAGGACTACTTGTACATCTAATTATGTGAAGGTTGCCTTTCAGTTCCCACTGTGACTGCCCTCCTTATTCCCAGAAGAAAAACTAATAGCGTAGGTGGCCTCACTTCTCATAACACTTAAGTGTTCTGCAATTTCTTTACCTTATACATCTATTACCTCAACTTCCCTGCCTCTCTCTTAAAACCAATTTTAAAAGACTGTGGCTAGGAGATGGGGGGGGGGAATCAAGCTATCTTTCAGAAAGATTACTGCTAAAAATAATGTTCAATCTATTGAACATTTACAATTTTCTTGCACACTTGTAAGATAATACTCAAGATTTTGCAATCCGAACTTCAATAAAACAGGCAACAAAAGCTTCTAGAAGTACCAGCTGGTTTAAAAAAAGCAAGATACACAGGCTCAGACTGCAGATTTCCAGGAGATCATGAAAAAGGCACAAAGTCTTTCAAAAATACATTTAGTTTTGCTTTAACGTTTATTTATTGCTAACTGAAACTCTTGATTTCACAGATCAATTTTAGATGACTAGCACTTAAAGATATGAGCATACCCAGCCACTTCATCTGCATATTGACGTTTTTTGCATCTTGATAAAGAAAAAACAATCAGAAGGGAATATGGGACCACTTGGTGGTTCACAAGTAGGAAAGGAGTTGCATACTGTCGCCTTGTGCATTTATTTATTCTATTTTTATCCTGCCACAAGCATGGACTCATATTTATTAAAATTTATTAGTTTATTTGCTTGCTAGCTTACTTTGATTTACACTATTGTACATGGAGTTGCTTCTTTGAAATGGACAGCCATCTAAATAAGATGATGATAGATAGATAGATAGATAGATAGATAGATAGATAGATAGATAGATAGATAGATAGATAGATAGATAGATAGATGATAGATAGATAGATAAATTATAGATGAATTATAGATGAATTATAGATATAGATGGATGGATGAATGGATGGATGGATGATTGGATGAATGGATGGGGGAGGGAAGGAGGCAGGGAGGGAGGGAAGGAGAGAGATTCAGGAATTAAAATTGCTGAAGAAAAAATTGACAATCTCTGATACGCTAATAATGGCACTTCGGTGGCGGGAAATGAGAAAGACTTAGGGAATCTCTTAAGGAAGGTGAAGTACAAGGGTAATAGTCATTCCGATTCTTAATATTTTTTTAAAAAAGATGTCAGCTGCTAGTGGTAACTGAATGCAAATAGATGAAGAGGTAATGGAAATAGTAACAGACTTTATGTTCCTAGACTCAAAACTCCACAGGGATGTTGCCTGTAATTTTGACATAAATAGACATCTGCTTCTCTGGGGAAAAGCTTGTAGCAAATCTCAACAAAATATTAAAGTACAGAAATATCAGGCTTCAGGAAAAGGGCATGGATAGGAAAGGCAATGGTGTTCCCAGTCATTATGTAAATGCTGGTTCACCGGAAAAGATGCTCAGAGAAAAATCAGTGTTTTTCAACTGTGGTGCTGAAAAGAAATGTATTTAGAATACCTTGGACAGCAAAAAGAAGAAATCATTCAATAATAGTTGTAAAACCAGAGAGTTCACTGGAAATGCTAATAACTAAGTACTAAGTGTTATAAGATTTAATAATGGCTGTTATAATGGGGAACCAACAGTCATAGGAGAAGATATGCTTGAAAAAAATCAAAGGCAATAGATAATATAACTAGTCAGCCTCACTGATTTCATGAGCTTTAGCTTACAATTGAGTTCAAAAGAGGGAGCTATTGGCAAACTCTTGTCCATCAAGTGTCAAAAGTGACTGAACGAAAAGAACAATTTAAAAGAGTAAGGAACAGTTTCCCCACTTTTCCTAATGAAATCCAGGCAAATTATTTCTTTCTTGTAGCAGTACTCCTTTATAACCCAGATTTTGTTTGTTTAACTTCTTAAATCTGCATCCAAGACAACAAAATTAGGAAATTCCGAAATTATGTTCAGTTGACAAAAAGCAAAGCTTTATTGTCTTTGGAGAAATGCTATCTGTACTTGAAAAGAACTAGAACAGATGTTTGTTAACTGGACAATGCTTGGAAGAGACGAATTATCAGGTCTGCGGTTTCAAAGATTGCTTTGAATTTCAAGGAGGAAAGTATTGAAGAAAGCAAGCAAAGGGATCAAGTGGAGGAAGCAGCTGTGCGGATGGAGAAAAAGCAGCACCAGAGATAAAAATCAATCCCCCATCCACCCATAGCCCACCACTTTGTATGAACTACACAAAGCGCCATTGCGAGTTGGATAAAAACGTAAATTATGATGCGCTAAATATTGTACTCCACGAAGCATCTGCAGTCATAAATTGTGATAGAACCCCTTATGCATTCACACTTTTTGAAATTATCTACTATTCAAAAATTGGCAACCACATTTTTAATATTAAGCCACCTGTGTTATGACTTCTCTTTGTGGAAAATTATGTCTTCTAATCTCACTCTAAATGCAGCTAATCCAATAAAGCAGGGCTGTCAAACTCCCAGCCCGCGGGCCAGATGCGTCACGCACTGGCCATGCTCACCTCTGGTTTAGTGAAGGAAAAAGTTGTGATTTGTCACGTGATGACGCATCGTTGCAAGTTTGACACCCCTGCAATAAAGCAATACAAACTTTACCAAATATGTACAATAACTAACCATTTTTTAACATACTTAAGCACTATAAATCTTATGTTAATGGTTTCCATAACAATGAGAAGTTCAGTTCATTCTGTTGCTTTGAACTGACCCATTCTAAGTCAATGGAAAAACCTTGTCAGATTCAAGACTACTTGTGATTAGTAGACTACCTCTGTGCATCATTTAGCAGCAGAAAGAGCAGTGTGAAATCAAATTTAACTCATGGAAATGATAATTAAAAATGATAGAAGGAGCAGAGTTCTATGCTCCTGTCACCTCAAATCTATCCACACTACGGTGTATCATATGATCAATGATACAGAAATATGGCTATAGACACACAGGTATTCTCCTAATTCTAGCCGTATGATGAAAGAGGGGGGAAATAAGTACAAGATACTTTCAGTTTTATTGAGGTAGGAAAGGGTTTATTTCCATCACTCAAAACAATCTAATCTTGAATTTGGGCAATCATATCCTTTAGAGCACGAGTGTCAAGACTCGCCGTGTTACGTTGCCATCACGTGACGGTTCGTAATGTTTTTTCCCTTCACGGAGCTGGGGTGGACGTGGCCTGCGCATGACACATCCGGCCCACGGGCCGTCAGTTTGACACTCCTGCTTTGGAGGATGTTTATATATGCTGACATTCTGATCCTTGTTTCCCAGTCCTATTTCTTGATTGTTCATCGTGTTTCAGAGGCAGTGAGCCAATCGGATAACTAACCTGCCTCATCCTGTGCATCTACAGAAAATATCCATTTGCTAAGTATAAAAGCACTATTAGTAGCTTTTAATGTAAGGGTCTGGAATAATACCAGAGCACTGCTGACAGGACACTGTGTCTCTCTTTCTTCAGTTATTCTTGCACAGTATGACTCAGTGTTCTTATTAAACGGCTACATTAGCACAAATATGTTGTTGCTGCAGGTAATTGTTGTCATTCTGGATTTGTTTAAATAAACTGAAACACGCTTCTCTTCCTTTTCCTTGAGCTTCAGGCTTGCTTTCTATGCAATCAAGAAATCAACTTCATTTTTTTAGATGAGTTTCCAGCCTTGTTGCTAGCATTCGGAAAGCATTTCATAGCTACTTATTTCTGTACTCCCCCAAAGTTAAAACAGAAGGAAGCATGAACAAAATGTTTTTGACATCAGGTAATACACAAAAAATGTGGTGTATCTGCAATACTTGAATGTTTCAAGAATGCTATAGATGCCATGCAAAAAAAAAAAAAAAAAAAAGCAAAAACCACCCTTTCTTCAGTCAATATTATATAGAATTGGTAGTTCTTTATTTTTTTCCTGTCCAGTTTGTTTATTCACCCGTTGCTTTCAGCTAGATCCACAGCCAATAACTGAAGACAATATTTTTCCCTGGAGGCTTGGAAGAAATATTTTGGCTCGCCAAAATATAAGAGGAAAGTATTATTTTTTTCCTTATATAGGTAGGAGACAGTCCCTAGAGGATGCTCTAATTTATATTAAACTACAAAAATAGCTGTGCCCCAGTTAAGGCTCTTAATGGTCAGAACTTTTTTGAATATATTCTGTACAGAAATATCTGAAGAAGAATGATTGCTATAAAATAGATTTGAAAATTCTCTTTCATTCTCTTTCTCCGTCTCCCTCTCCCTCCCAGATACATACCAGCTCTTACAATTTTAAAACCATTACAATATATTTGCATTTTTATTGCAGAAAATGAATTCTCTTTTCTTGTACTTTGTAGCGATACTAATGCCATAGGACAGGGGTCCTCAAACTTGGCAACTTTAAGACTTGTGGACTTCAACTCCCAGAATTCTCCAGCCAGCTGGCTGGAGAATTCTGGGAGTTGAAGTCCACAAGTCTTAAAGTTGCCAAGTTTGAAGACCTCTGCCATAGGAACATGGAGCCAAATTTCCACTTCTCCCAAGGATTAGGATAGAAGAGGCAGAATTCCTATATATAACCTTTGTAGAATTGTAGATTAGGAGGTAATAGTTACTTGCATAAAAGCTAATTTCCTTCATTTAAGAACCTGGGAAAAGACACAATTTGCTGTCCACTTTCCATATCAACTTCTTTGTGCTTACCTGGAGAAAGATGTTGCCATCAAGTCTCTCTCTTTACTCAAGTCACATTGAAAGTTGTGCCTGAAATGGTATCTAGCGGGGGATGTCTCCTGTATTTTGGTCTTGTATTAGGTGAAGGCAGTGAGAAATAAGGTATCATAACTAACCTGTTCCAATCATTTCAGTCTGATGACAGTTCACTTACTTCAAGTCCATTCATTATAGAAGTTCTGCATAAAAAGGATTTGTTTTTGCAAAGGGACATTTGAAAGTAAATTTTGCTTTCAAGGATTAGATATTTTACTACACAATGTAGCAGAGGCCTTTATCTTAAAGGGTGTCCGGTAAGACTGAATAAATAGCCTATCCTATTATGAGAAAGAAATGGAGCCAACTGTTGTCACTACGAGGTCCCACTCAATACTCTTTTACATTACAGTAGCACATCAGGATGTTATATCAAAATTGCAGTATAGTTACTAGCTTTTTTCTTGTGATTGCTACCCTTGTGTTTTAATCGGGGCTAAGTAACCACAGAAATACCCCCTGCATCTCATTTTAGGGATTTCATTATTACTATATGGAGTGTCAGCCAATATTACCCTGTGGGAAAGTTATTTTGAAGCATCTGGAATAATTGAGCTTGGAGCTCAGTCCTTATAAGATTATGGAAGTACTTTTACCCATTCATTTTCATAAAGCTCTGTGACTGAATTTAGCACAGAGCATAGTGCTTTATGTAATGAATGAACTTTAAATTCCACATACTAAGCTAGAAGAAAAAAGATTTTTTACATTAATAAAACCTGTAAAGAAACTTGATTTATTTTAATAGAATAAGGGAAAGAGATTGACAATTATGGGGTCTTTTTTTTTTACTCTGCAGTAACTCTGCAGAGTAAAAGTTTTACTTTTACTCTGCAGAGTAAGAGTTTTACTCTGCAGTTTTATCAGCATTAAAAGAGTGCATAAACTATGTTTGCACATTTTACAAAGCCATAACATACAGTATTCCATATATGAAGTGATTGGACTCACATAAAAACATTAAGCCAAAATCAAAACAAAACCATATTATAGCTTAGAAAAAGTATTAACTCAAAGTCCTTCATTATCTAGATCAGGGGTAGGCAAAGTTGGCTCTTCTATGACTCATGGACTTCAACTCCCAGAATTCCTGAGCTGATTGGCTCAGAAAGTCTGGGAGTTGAAGTCCACGAGTCATAGAAGAGTCAACTTTGCCTACCCCTGATCTAGATCATACGAAGCTGGTTTGATGTATCAAAAGATCCAGAAAGTCTTGTGTTTTGAATTTTTATTTATATATTTGGTACAGTTACAAGTGTACATAGCATTCCTTCTTGTAGCTCTCCCCCCCCCCCCAGAATAAGAACCCTATTGGAGAGAAAGGGAGTGAATTACCCCAAGTCATCCAATGAGCTTCTAAGCCTGATGGTGGACTTGAACCTGGAAAATGCTGGTCCCAGTCCAGAGGTGCGTTCCTACCGGTTCGGACTGGTTCTATAGAACCATTAGTAAGTTAGCATCCTGGGTCGCTGGAACCGGCAGTGACCCAGACCTGCCATGCCCCCAAGCCGGTTCTCTCGGCAGTGCCATAGGTGGCGCCATCTTGTTTTTTGCTTCTGTGCATGCGCAGAAGCTTTTTTTAGTACTGCACATGCACGTGCACAGGGGAAGCGCGCGCGCACCACGCATCACACCCTTGAGCAAACCGGCAGTAGCAGAATCCGGAACCCACCCCTGTCCCAGTCCAACACCTTTACCATGATACCACACTGGGTCTATATTTCATATGAAAATATAAGGTGGGCACCTTTGTAACTTCTCAAAGATGAGTTTGAGAGTTCAAAATACATGTTTTACTCGGCTTTTAATTTCTGCTTCTTTTACTTCCTTTTCTGAGGTGTCCTTCTGATCCTTTCAATGCCAAAGTAAATAATATGTTCTCCATTTGCCTATGGTTACTAATTATTTCCACTCGTGACTTCCCCATATATGTCTGGATCTAGCAAAATTGTAAACTCTACTCAAATGAATGTGGTATGTGAATTGGGTTCTTATTTTTTATGAAGCAGTATAACTTTTAGTTAGATCAAATGAATATAGACTTTTTCCATCTTCTATCCCTGCTTACGTTTTTTTTTTAATAAACCCCAAGCAAGGTTTATTTCCATGTGGCTCTTTTGAACTTGCCTTCCTAAACACATTCCTCATCATAGATTTAAAAATTGTTAGTCTTCAAAGTGCTGTTTTGTTTCAGAGCCTGTCTTTAACCATCTTCAGGGCATCAGTAAATCCTAACTTTTGTGCTATACAGTTTCATTTCAGGGTGTTTCTTAACTGTTTTATGATCTTCTTCTTTGCTATTAAAAAAAACCTATTTACTTCATAACTTCATTGACCTCTGTATGAAATAGCTAGACCAAGAAAAGTGATTAACAATAGTTGGCTAGAGATCCATCAGATTTTATTCCTTATGTAAGTAGAGATGCTGTTTTGCCAAAAAGTACATTGTGCAAAGCCAATTTTCTGAATCTGCTTTCAAGTATAATTCCTGTGTTGCCTAAAGAGGTTTCTTTTCTCTTACTCTTTTTGTTCTCTCAGTAAATGCATTCCTGAGTAAAAGCTTTTGCTTCCCCCCCCCCAAGAAAATTAGGCAGCAAAACAATGCTGAAATCTTTTCTTACATTGAAAGTAGCTGTTGCTGTATGACAGTAATTTATATTAATGTAAACAAAGTTTTATATTTCATTTAGTTAGCGATTTGAATGTATACAATACAATTCAATAGCATCACATTATATTTTATTTATTTTATTTTATTTTTTCGTCAAGCATGAAAACAGATACAAGTATGAACATGATTATGAATACATGAAATGGATACGAATAAAAGGGAACATTAGGACAGGAACGGTAGGCACGCTGGTGCGCTTATGCATGCCCCTTAAAGACCTCTTAGGAATGGGGTGAGGTCTACAGTAGATAGTCTAAGGTTAAAGTTTTGGGGGTTTGGGGAAGAAACCACAGAGTCAGGTAGTGCATTCCAGGCATTGACAACTCTGTTACTGAAGTCATATTTTCTGTAATCAAGTTTGGAGCGGTTTACCATAAGTTTGTATCTATTGTGTGCTCTTGTATTGTTGAGGTTGAAGCTGAAGTATTCATTGACAGGAAGGACACTGTGGCAGGTTGAAGCTGAAGTATTCATTGACAGGAAGGACACTGTGGCAGATGATTTTATGGTTTTATACTACAGTTAGGTCGGACTGAAGACGGCAAAGTTCTAAGTTGTCTAAGCCCAAAATTTCAAGTCTGGTGGCATAAGGTATTCTGTGCGAGCAGAGGAGTGGAGGACTCGTCTCATGAAATATCTCTGGACTTGTTCGATTGTATTAAAGTCCGATATGTAGTGCAGGTTCCAGACAGATGAGCTGAATTCAAGAATTGGTCTAGCAAAAGTTTTGTATGCCTTAGTTAGCAGTCCAATATTACCAGGGAATAATGTACGCAAGATTAGGTTAACAACTCTTAATGTTTTTTTGGCAATGCTGTTACAGTGAGCTCTGGCACTTAGATCATTTGAGATGAGTACTCCAAGGTCTTTGAGTGAGTGAGGGTCGTCTACTAGTTTGTATCCGCCCAGCTTGTATTTTGTGTTCTGATTTTTTTCCCCAATGTGTAAGACAGAGCATTTGTTGGTTGAGATTTGAAGTTGCCAATTGTTTGATCATTCTGACACATAGTCAAGGTCTTTTTGTAGTGTAGCAGCATTGTCAGTGGTGTTAAATAGTTTTACATCATCAGCAAAGAGAACGCAGTTGCTTATAATATGATCGCAAAGATCATTTATGTAAAGTATAAAGAGTGTGGGTCCAAAAATGCTACCTTGGGGGACATCACTGTTAACAGGTGCAGGGTTTGATAAGGCGTTCCCTATTTTGACTACTTGTTGCCTGTTTGATAGAAACGCAGCTATCCACTTATGCAGGAATTCGGAAATGCCGTAAGATTTTAGTTTTAGAAGTAGTTTGTTGTGTACCACTGAATCAAAGGCTTTACAGAAGTCTATATAAATTATGGGTAATTTTTTTTCCTGGTTTTGGGGGTTATTAGTGTTACGTATAGTTTGATGATTCTTTTGACTTCTTGCAAAAAAATGTTATAATGGTCTTTGGCAGTGATGCAGCCAGTGAATAGAGTTTGCCAATCAAGAGATGAAAGGTCGTCAGTTATGAGATCATAGTTTGCTTTTCCAGTATGAGTCCACTGGAGTTTGATGGCCAATATATTTAAATTAATCATTATCATCATTTGAAAAATATTTGTAAAACACTTTAAAGCTGATTTGTAATATTTCATCCAGGTTTATTCCAATCAAGATGGGTTCTGCCTGATTTAAATGTCTAGTACTACTGTAATACTATAATACTGTAGTACTTAGGCTCAATCCAGGCATTTTTCTTCTACCTTAATCTAATACATTTTTTATTTTTTGAAAGGTTCAAAAGAGTTATACACAAATAAGCATTGTAAGCATGTTTTCCTGATACACGTAGAAGAAGGGCTGATGCTTGCAAAAAGAAATTCTAGCAAAAAGTTAAACCTTTGAAAAGGCTAGTGTGCAAAGCTATGGCTTCCATCTCCAGCACTATCAAAGCTTTTTCATGTTCTTCTTGGGTACATTCTATGATTTTTCTGAGAAAAACCAGCTAAATATGCATTAAGCTTCACCATAGTAGCAGAGGAAGAGATAGTACAAAGGTTACAGAAAACAAAACATTAATTTTCTTGACCAGCTGCATTGGAAGCAAAATGCAGCTTATTTATAACCATGGCATGCTGTTCATAAATCAAGTCTTTTATTCTGTTAATGAGAACCATTAAATGTTTTCATGTTATATTCATTATTTCTATTTAATTTCTTTGTTTTTGTGTTTGCTTTGGGGGGGGGGGAACACTCCTGGTAGTGCTTTTTCATGGAAGCTTTTTGTATGGACAAGACCAAAAAGCTGTTTTGCAAATCTTTAGCATAACTTTGTGGTACCGGGAAAAGCAGCTTATAAATCTATATATATAAAAGCCAAACACCACTCATGCATCATCACAAAATCTGAAGAACCGTAAAACCTACAAACTTGAAACTTGGCACATATGTTCCTCTTGGCTTCTAGGTGCTCACTAAAAAATGATTTTTCGAAATGACCATCGGATCATTAGTTATTTCTTATATTATTATTAACACGCTCTGATGCTAAGGAGTTAGACATTCTACTCCACCTCCCCACCTGAAAAGAACTGTGTTCCAACTGCCAGTGGATGTGGCCAGCGTGTGACTCATCCGGCCTGCGGGCTGGGAGTTTAGACATTCTACTCCATGCAAAGGAGTTAGATGTTCTACTCTCCCTCCCACCTGAAAAGCTCTGATGCTATCCCTTCGCTAAACCGGGTGTGGGCGTGGCCAGTGCATAATTAATTTTCAAGCTTTAACTGTCTATTTATCAAGCCCGATCAGTTTCATAGTGAAGCACGGGTATCCAGCACTCATAACTCCCCCCCCCCTCATGTTGCCGTAAACTTATCCCTGGATTGGTCAAACTTGAAAGTTCTTGAGGCTAATTTAATGATATATTAATAAGTAAAGTGATGTGTGTGTGTGTGTGTGTGGGTACCATGGAAACCAATTGATAACAAGTGCAGAGCTTATTTTGGTAAAACTAGAGCAAATCCCTGCCAGCCACAGTTGTAACCTCATTCGGATTTTACATGTTTCAACCTGAGTGCCTGTTTCCAGCCGGTTTTGAGAAGGTTTTTAAGTTTGCCCTCAAATGGGATAAATATTATACTAGCCCTATTTGAAATGTCATATTCCTGCAGGATGAGGGGAAAGAATTGGTTCAGATATATTTGCCTGTTAAAACTGTTGCCCCTTTTTGATCTAGGTTTTAGCGACTGACATAAATTCTTCAAACATGCTAAAACTGCTCAATGAACACGTTTGTTTGCTCATCTGTTAGTATCCCACCTTTATTATTTTAACAAATAACTCAAGGCGGCGAACATACTCAACTCACCTTCCTCTTCCTGTTTTCCTTGCTACCAAAACCATGCAAGGTGAATTGGGCTGAGCATGACTAGCCCAAGATTGCCCAGCTGGCTTTCATGACTAAGGCAACACTGAAATTAACAGTCTCCTGCTTTCTAGCCTGATGCCTTAACCACTAAAGTGTAGAATTTGGGGCATTCTGAATAAAAAATAAATGCACATAAGGGACCAGGGAACTGTGCAAATGTACAATATATTTCCAGAGATCACCCTCAAGTCACTGTATTCCATATCCTCATCAGGCAATGATGTTTTAAAAACCGCCATGGTTATTGCTATGTATTTAAGCATCCATGTCCGTGAGAGATAGAAAGATTTGATGTTCAGACTATAAACTGCAACTTACACTACTATAACTGTACATATTTTCAAACTTATATAAATACACAATTCTTTTGCTGCCATGTTTGGACTGGCCAAGGCAACTAAATTCATTATTATCGGCAGCTCCCTTAGATGAAATCAAACTTCATTCTTCCTGGTTTTGTTATTTGAGCAATAGCCTATGTTCAGTTAAGGTATTATCCAGGGGTGGGTTCTAACTTACCTCGCTGCCGGTTTGCTTCCTCCCGTGCTGCGTGGGTGCACGCACATTGCGTGCCATACGGCTGCGCATGCATGCACAGTGCTGAAAACTCGGCTTCTGCGCATGCACAGAAGCAAAAAACAGCTGTGTGTGCGCAGAAGCAAAAAACAAGATGGTGCCACCTATGGTGCTGCCGAGAGAGCTGGTTCATGGGCGTGGCCAGCTGGCCATCGCTCCCAGTTCTGTGAGCGGGGGCAAATTCCCGCTACTGGTTCTAAAGAACCCGGTCAGAACTGGGAGGAACCCACCTCTGGTATTATCTTTTTGTTCTAAGGGCTTCTGTGGCGCTGAACTATGTCTGCTTCTTCCTAGATTTGTTAGTACTCATCTCTGTTCTGCTTCAGCTGGGCTTTCCAGTTTTCATGTCTTTATCCTGAAGTGTTTGACCAGACTGGCAGTTATTCAAAATGCATGCTTCAGTTGTGTCACTCCATGGCAGCTTACATGCACAATAGATCATAGTGTCATATGTACACAATTCTGTATATTGCTTAGAGTGGAATCTATATGGCTCATGCCTCATATTCTGCTTGGAATTAGTCCATGTATTCAAGAGATCAGCTCGCTCTCCACGGAAGAATATAATGATTTATCCAGTCCTTGCATTCTATGTAGCAACTTTTGACAGGAAAAAATCATTTAGCAGTGGAATAACCCTAAGAAAGCTACAATTGTCTGGCTCTCTACCAGATTTGGAGATGGGGGAGGGGAAGTAGTATTCAGTTGCTACCCAGTTCCCAACACATACTATCCCTTTGTCAAATGCACATTGGTTCATTGAAATTTGGGGCTGCTGGTTGATTTATGTGACAAGATTTTCAAAAAAGCAGTAATAAAACCCTTTTTTAAATAATACCCAAAAGCTTTCTTTCCTTTCCTTTCCTTTCCTTTCCTTTCTTCTTTTTTTTCTTTTTTGTAACTGCTGATCAGAAGTGTTGGATTCAGGGATTGCAAAGATCTTATGTTTCCTTTTTTTCGGCCAGAGTTATTTAATAATGCAATTGTTTATTTGTAGTGTGTCTGTAGAAAGTGCTAAAATGATACCATTTCACATTATTTTATTTTTATTATAGGGAATGTGCCAATATTTCATTTTACTCCAGCACTTTAAATGTACCAATTAATATGAGGCCCTCTATTCTGCCCTCTATTTATTCTGACTTTTCTTACAGCTCTTTTGAATTTACTTCTTTGGGGCTACTACATATTTATAGCTCTTTAATCTAAACTGAAAATATTGTATTGCTGTCACAGGGTTGCAAGCCTCTTGTATGTGCCAACTCTTCTTGATTTACGTGGCTGTTCTGAATAAATTTATTATTCTTAGCCTTTTGAATCATGGTTACTTTATGATATTCCCTGTTTGAGGTTGTCTGTGAGCCAACTCAAGTAATTTAATTTCCAAGGCCAAAGATTTTCAATGAAACTTCATTTTAATCCAGAAAATAAGGACAATAGTCAGTGGAGGTTCATTGTTGAAAGTCCTAAGAGAATGCCTGCAGAAAAAGTTAATCCTTTGGAAAGAGACGATTTGATTACAGCTCTTAAAGAAAGCAATTATGATTGTGATTTGAGTGTGTGGTGTGGATGAGTGAGATAGATATGCATGTGCTGCATGATCATTGATAATGGTAGAGCCGGGGTCTGAATGTCCACCCCCACCCGCCGAGTGTACTAACAGAAGCGGGGGAGGACGGAACGAAATTATCCTGGCTGGAGAGAATGGTATGTATGGCCTGCAGGAAGGGGGGGAGGCCAGCAGGGAGGGGGAGGGGGTCTCTGATGGGGGTGAGAGCCGGAACATCTCGGTCATAATGGGAAGAGGCAGATATTGCGGGAGCAGAGGGGAGGGCCGCTCTCGGGGAATAAGACCTCGCTGTATACAAGCGATCCCTTGTTCCGGCCCCTCTGATCCGGTTCCATCTTGCTCAACCCGGACACCTGGCAACCAGGGTTTTCAGGGCCCTGGGCTCAGGATGCTGCTGCTTAACGCCAGGTCAATTATCAACAAAGCCCCCCTGATACGTGATCTAATCACAGAGGAGGGGGCAGACCTGGTGTGTGTTACCGAGACCTGGCTAGGGCAGGAGGGGGGAGTAGCCCTCTCTGAGACATGCCCAGCTGGTTTCTCGGTGCAGCATCATTCCCGACCCCAGGGAAGTGGGGGAGGAGTGGCAATTATAACGCGTGGAAATCTGCATCCTCGTAGGATCCCTGCCCCGGAGATTGTTGGGTGTGAGACGCTCCTTCTGAAGTTGGACTTAGGGGTTCAGGTAGGCCTTTTCTTAATGTACCTGCCTCCCAGCTGCGTAAGTAAGGCCCTGCCTGAGCTGCTTGAGGCAGTAGCCGGCTTGGTGGTTGAGTTCCCTAGGCTTATGGTGCTGGGGGACTTTAACCTGCCATCTGCTGGCGAAACCTCTGGGGCAGCTCAGGAGTTCATGGATTCCATGACAACCATGGACCTAACCCAAGTAATTCAGGGTCCGACCCATGAGGGTGGTCACACACTTGACCTAGTGTTTCTCTCGGGGCAGTGGAGAGATGATCTGAAGATAAGGGATATAGTCACCACCCCACTGTCATGGTCAGATCATTTCCTTCTGAGGCTGGATTTCACTACCCCACTCCTCCCCCGCAGGGAGGCGGGACCGACTAGGTGGTTCCGCCCCAGGCGCCTAATGGAGCCGGAAGGATTCCAGAGGGAGCTTGGGGAAATACCTGAAACCCTGGTACACAACTCGGCTGACTCTTTGGTGGATGCTTGGAACACCGCAGCATCAGGGGCGTTAGACCGAATTGCGCCTAAGCGACCTCTCCGTGGCAGTGGATCCCGGAAAGCTCCCTGGTTTACCGAGGAGCTCCGGGAGATGAAACGCCAGAAGAGACGTCTGGAGCGCCGCTGGAGGGCCAAAAAGACCGAGTCTGACCGAACACTATTAAGAATTTACATCAGATCTTATTTAGTGGCGATAAGGGCGGCAAGACGATCTTATCTTTCCGCTCTTATTGCGTCCGCAGATTCTCGTCCAGCCGCCTTGTTTAGGGTGACTCGCTCCCTCCTTGCAAAAGGGGGGAGCGAGGAACACTTACAAGGCAGAGCTGAGGAATTCGCTGAGTTTCTGTCGGATAAAGTCGCTCAGATTCGGTCTAATTTGGACTCCGGCATGGCAGAGTCCATAGAGTTGACAGGGGCGAGTCTTAGTCCACCATTATGGGAAGAGTTTGGGCCTGTTTCTCCCGAGGATGTGGACAGGGCTATGGGAGCGATGGGTGCCTCCACCTGTTTATTGGACCCGTGCCCCTCCTGGCTGGTCTCGGCCAGCAGGGAGGTGGCACGCGGCTGGATCCAGGCGGTGATCACCGCTTCTTTGCGAGAGGGATCCGTACCGCAGTCATTAAAAGCTGCGGTGGTGCGACCCCTCCTGAAGAAGCCTTCCCTGGATCCAGCCGATTTGAAAAACTACCGTCCAGTCTCCAACTTACCTTTTCTAGGTAAAGTTGTAGAGAAGGTGGTGGTGACCCAGCTTCTGCAGCTCCTGGATGAAACAGATCATCTAGATCCTTATCAGTCGGGTTTCAGGCGCGGCTACAGTACAGAAACTGCCTTGGTCGCTCTGATGGATGATCTCTGGCGGGCCCGGGATGGGGGGAACTCCTCCATCCTGGTGCTACTTGACCTCTCAGTGGCTTTCGATACCATCGACCATGGTATCCTTCTGCATCGGCTCGGCGAGTTGGGAGTGGGAGGCACCGTTTTGCGGTGGTTCTCCTCTTATCTCGCCGATCGGATGCAGTCGGTGTTGGCAGGAGGGCAGAGATCGTCCCCCAGGCCCCTACTATGTGGGGTGCCCCAGGGGTCGGTTCTCTCGCCCATCCTGTTTAACATCTACATGAAACCGTTGGGTGAGATCATCCGCAGGCATGGGGTGTGTTTCCATCAGTACGCTGACGACACCCAGCTGTACATCACCACCCCGTCTGACTTCAGGGAGGCAGTTGATGTAATGTGCCGATGCCTGGACGACGTTAAGATCTGGATGGGGAGGAACAGACTCAGACTTAATCCCGACAAGACCGAGTGGCTGTGGATAATGCCTCCTAAGGACCATGATAACTGTCCCTCCTTGGTCTTCGAGGGTGCGAAACTGACTCCCTCAGACCAGGTCCGCAACTTGGGGGTCCTCCTAGATCCACAGCTAAAATTAGATCATCACCTTTCTGCTGTGGCTAGGGGGGCCTTTGCACAGGTTCGCCTGGTGCACCAGCTGCGGCCATATCTGGAGAAGGAGGCTTTACTCACGGTCACTCATGCCCTTGTCACCTCGCGTTTGGACTACTGCAATGCGCTCTACATGGGGCTACCCTTGAAGAGTATCCGGAGACTTCAGTTGGTGCAAAATGCGGCTGCGCGTGCTGTGGTGGGTGTGCCGAGGTACACCCACGTGACACCGATTCTCCGCCAGCTGCATTGGTTGCCCATCGGTCTCCGGGTCCAATTCAAGGTGTTGATCACCATCTTTAAAGCCCTTCATGGCTTAGGACCAGGATATCTCCGGGACCGCATTCTGCCGCATACTTCCCTCCGACCGGTTAGGGCCCACAGAGTTGGCCTCCTCCGGGTCCCGTCGGCCAAGCAATGCCGGCTGGCAGGCCCCAGGGGGAGGGCTTTCTCTGTGGCTGGCCCCGTGCTCTGGAACCAACTCCCCCCGGAGACCCGAACCATCCCCACTCTGCTGGCCTTCCGAAAGGCGGTTAAGACATGGCTCTTCCTACAGGTGGGGGGGACAGCCTAACTCATTTGAGCTTACCCCCCAAGTATGTATGTGGCTGAATGGATGGATGTTGTTGTTGCTTTTATATTGTTCTTTTAACTTTTGTACTGTTTTTAAATTTTTTGGAATTTTGTTTATTCTTGTATCTCTTATGTTGTACGCCGCCCTGAGTCCTTTGGGAGTTGGGCGGCATATAAGAATAACAAAATAAATAAATAAATAAATAAATTATAATTTATTCATTTATTTACTCAATCTAAGGAGTTACATATTGCATTTTTAAAAGAAAATTATTCCTTCCTTTATAAGGAAAGGATTTTTCATCAGTGCCATAGAAGACTATTCTATGACAAACAGAAGGAAGATGTCCCAGTGATTGGGAATCGGTCATAAGCATGGATTATATAACATATTTGCTTGCTTTCTTGCTTTCTTGCTTGCTTGCTTGCTTGCTTGCTTGCTTGCTTGCTTGCTTGCTTGCTTGCTTGCTTGCTTGCTTGCTTGCTTGCTTGCTTGCCCGCCCGCCCGCCTGCCTGCCTGCCTGCCTACTTAATTTATTCATTTATTTACTCAATCTAAGGAGTTACATATTGCATTTTTAAAAGAAAATTATTCCTTCCTTTATAAGGAAAGGATTTTTCATCAGTGCCATAGAAGACTATTCTATGACAAACAGAAGGAAGATGTCCCAGTGATTGGGAATCGGTCAAAAGCATGGATTATATAACATAATTGCTTGCTTGCTTGCTTGCTTGCTTGCTTGCTTGCTTGCTTGCTTGCTTGCTTGCTTGCTTGCTTGCTTGCTTGCTTGCTTGCCCGCCCGCCCGCCCGCCCGCCTGCCTGCCTGCCTACTTACCTATTTGATTTCTTTGCCTCCCATCTCATTTCAAACTACTCTGGGAGACCTACAGCATAATTTAAAAATAATAAAACAATAACAACAAATTAAGAACTAAAAATTCCAAAATGGGAAAAAACTCATGATGCCAACTTATTTCAGATTTATTTCAGAAAAAAAAAACTGTTTAGTTTTAGGCAAAACAATGTATTATAGGAGCTTTTGTTTGGGGAAAAAACCAAACAAAAATAGAATAAAGCAGCCATCCAATTTATTTTGCCCTCGTAGATTTATCAGATAGATCTGTTTATTATGGATTTTATTTACCCTTAAATTGCATTTTTTTTCTTTGTATTTTTTCTACAGTGCTGACTTTAGAGGTCTCTTTGAAAATTTCTTGTGAGAAAGCATTGGTGGGTTTTTTTGTTGCATTTTAGCGACATCACTAATTTAGTTACTATCATTATCAAGGCAAAAATGTAAAAATCATAGAAGGCAAAGTAAAAGCAAGAAGAGAACCAAGGCTCAGGCTGGTTAAAGGGAGAATATGTGAGCTAGAAAGAGGAAATGGAACATTTCAGAGAAAACATGAAGATGTCGATAGAAATGCCAGGGCTAGTATGTTTGTAGGACCAATCCTAGAACTAGTTATCACCTTGAGCAGCTTAACTTTAGTGAATTCAGTACTGTATGACAGAAAAAGAAAGCCTATAATTTAATTTTTGTGGTCCAAGACACCCGTAAATTGCATTTAAAAACAACAACAACAACCCTGAGCTTAGTTTAAAATGGCCCTCAGAATTACTGTGCCACTGAAGTTTAGAGTTGTCAGCATTTCCACACAACCCCCTAATTTTCAGTTTTAGTGATTTAACCAAACTATGTGGTTTGGATAGAAATGTAAATGATAGAAGACCAGCTGCAGGTTTCATGCTTGGGTTCTCTTAAACAATTAACGCCTTCTCTAATTCTTCTTTCTTAATACTGAATTTCAAACATTTTTTTGGTTTTTAGGCCTTCTCAAAGATACTGAGATGGCATTACCTGAAAATGAGTGTTTTTTTATTTATTTATTTATTGTTTGTTTGTTTGTTTGTTTGTTTGTTTGTTTGTTCTTCTATGCCGCCCTACTCCCGAGGGATTCAGGGCGGCGTACAACAATTTTATAAGAACATCAATAAAACAATGATTTAAAAACAACAATTAAAAAATATACAAAAGTTAAAAAATATTCACAATCAGTCATACCAAGGGGGGGAATTCAGATGAATTTAGTCTTTCCCCCCTGCCTGCAGGAAGAGCCATGTCTTGACGGCTTTCCGGAAGGCCAGCAAGGTGGGGATGGTTCGGGTCTCTGGGGGAAGTTGGTTCCAGAGCGCGGGGCCCTCCACAGAGAAGGCCCTCCCCCTAGGCCCGCCAACCGGCATTGTTTGGCTGACGGGACCTGGAGGAGGCCCACTCTGTGGGCCCTAACCGGTCGAAGGGAAGTGTGAGGCAGAATGCGGTCCCGAAGGTAGCCTGGTCCTAGGCCATGTAGGGCTTTAAAGATGATGATCAACACCTTGAATTGTACCCGGAGACCGATGGGCAACCAATGCAGCTGGCGGAATATAGGTGTAACGTGGGTGTACCTTGGCACACCCACCACAGCACGCGCAGCCGCATTTTGCACCAACTGGAGTCTCCGAATACTCTTCAAGGGTAGCCTCATGTAGAGCGCATAAGCTTCCATAAGCCACGTACCAAAGGAAGCCCATGCTCCTTGAAGTATAATTTCTACTTGAGCCCTAGGTCCGTTAGAGGAGCTTAAACAAATTGGGGCAGGATTGGTGATAACAGTAAATTATGTTCCACGATAAACTACACTATCAATTAAATCTACTCTTATGCTGCCAGTGTGAGACATCTGTGGTGCTTTCCATGAATTTAAGAGCTGAATTCCTGATGTATAGTTGGATGGGGTCCTATATAACCGTGTAACAATTTACAATTACTAACAACATATGAAACCTGAAACAAAACATAAACAAAACGAGGCAGCAAAGGGAAGCAAATTTTAAATAAAAACTAGCGTCTGAAGATCATGGGCAATTTAGATTTTTACATATAGCTGTTAACATTCAAGATCAGGTGAAATCTCAAACTTGAAATCTTCCTTTTCCTCATGGTACTCCTGTTTATTGTGCTACAACACTGTTTATCGTGCTGATACTCCTGTTTATTGTGCTGCATGTTTATCAGCTACATTTAAGGAGACTCTATCGTTCTGATTCAATAGTAATAGCTGCACATAAAAGAGATCAAAATTTCCCAGGTATTTTACCAGGTGGGGAGTTATGAAATGAATCCATGATTCCTTATACAGAGTACAATATAGCAGGACGTGAGTTGTGGTTTCAAAGGCCCCTCATCTATAGGGGCACAATCTCAGCTCATATGAGACTTTTTTTTATTGGCCCTCCAGAACTGCTGTGGGAAGGGAGTTAGTGCCCTCCAAAATTTAGAAACCATTATATAAGCATCTTGTTGGTTTATGGTGGGGGTTATCTACCCAATTCTTGTGACATCCTCATCATCTTATTCTGCCTTCTACCCCTGAGAACAATGTCATAATTAAAACCAGCCAAATTAACAACTTTTCTTTTTAAATAAGAGTGCAAACATGCTGTTCCTTAGATTTTTGTGCATTTCACCTTATTAATACAGATTACCCAGTATCAGAGGCTTCACTATCAAATTGGAATATAAATAAAATAATATCAGTCACATAGTCAATTTAAAAGTAATGCTGGTATGTAGCCCAGTTCACATCATATATTACATTTTGTGATCATGCAATATTGGAATTCAACATTATGCAAATACAAGCAGTAGAACAAAGTCAAACTAGAGTCTTGGACTTTAAAAAAGCTAATTTAAATAAACTTAGAGAGAGCTTGGGAAGGATTCCATGGACGAGAATCCTCAAGGGGAAAATAACTCAAGAAGCTTGGGAAATTTTGAAAAGAGAGATTATAAAAGCCCAATCTAGCACAATACCAATGAAGAAGAAAAATAATAGCTCTCAAAATAAACCAGCATAGCTGCATAAAGAACTCTCTGACAAATTGAAAGACAAAAAGGACAAGTATAAAAAATGGAAAGACGGGGACATAACTAAGGCAGAATATCAGCAAATAGCCCGAGCCTATAAAGATGAAGTGAGGAAAGCTAAGTCTCACAATGAACAAAGGCTTGCGACAAAAGTAAAAAATAACAAAAAAAGCTTCTTCCAACATATTAAAAACAAGAAAAAATCAAGGAAACAATTGGTTCATTGCTGGGAGAAAGTGGCAAGAAGGTGACAAGCAACAGGGAGAAAGCAGAGCTACTTAACTCATTTTTTGCATCTGTCTTTACACAAAGGGAAAAAACAGTCCAACCTATCAAAAACAGCAGCACAAAAAACAGATTAGGAACATAAGTTAAAATAGGGAAGAAAATGGTAATGAACACCTGTCTACCTAGACGAGTTCAAATCACCAGTACTGGATGGATTACATCCCAAGGTTCTGAAGGAACTGGCAGATGAGATCTCAGACCCACTGAACTATATCTTTCAAAGATCCTGGAGCACCGGGGAACTACCAGAGGACTGGAAAAGAGCTGATGTAGTTCCCATCTTCAAAAAAGGGAAAAAATAGATCCAGGAAACTGCAGACCTATCAGCCTGACCTCAATACCAGGAAAGATTCTGGAAAAGATAATCAAGCAATGAATCAGTGAACACCTAGAAGCAAACAAAGTAATAACCAAAAGCCAACACGGGTTTGTCAAAAACAGATCATGCCAGACTAATCTTATTGCATTGTTTGACAAAGTAACAAAATTAGTGGACCAGAGGAATGCTGTCGATATAATTTACTTGGACTTCAGTAAGGCATTTGATAAAGTAGACCATAACCTACTACTAGATAAAGTAGAAAAATGTGGGTTAAACAGCAGCACCACCAGATGGATTCGAAACTGGCTGACCAACCGCACTCAACGTGTAGTGCTCAATGGAACTGCGTCTACATGGAAGGAAGTATGCAGTGGAGGACTCCAAGGCTCTGTTTTAGGCTCAGTACTCTTCAACATCTTCATCAATGACTTGGACTAGGGGGTAGATGGGGAACTCATCAAATTTGCAGATGACACCAAACTGGCAGGAATAGCCAACATTCCAGAAGATAGGCTTAAAATACAGAAGGATCTTGACAAACTTGAACATTGGGTGCTATCTAACAGAATGAAATTCAATGGTGAAAAAAGTAAGGTTCTACATTTAGGAAAGAAAAATAAAATGCACAGGTACAGTATATGTGGTACCTTGCTCAACAGTAGTAACTGTGAGAGGGACCTTGGAGTCCTAGTGGACAACCATTTCAATATGAGCCAGCAGTGTGCAGCAGCTGCCAAAAAAGCCAACACAGTTCTAGGCTGCATTAACAGAGGGATAGACTCAGGATCACGTGAAGTGTTAATACCACTTTATAATGCCTTGGTAAGGCCACACTTGGAATACTGCATTCAGTTTTGGTTGCCATGATGCAAAAAGGATGTTGAGACTCTAGAAAGAGTGCAGAGAGAGCAACAAGGATGATTAGGGGAATGGAGGCTAAAACATATGAAGAAGGGTTGCAGAACTGGGTATGTCTAGTTTAATGAAAAGGACTACGGGAGACATGATAGCAGTGTTCCAATATCTCAGAGGTTGCCACAAAGAAGAGGGAGTCAAACTATTCTCCAAAGCACCTGAGGGTAGAACAAGAAGCAATGAGTGGAAACTAATCAAGGAGAGAAGCAACTTAGAACTAAGGAGAAATTTCCTGACAGTTAGAACAATTAACAGCTTGCTTCCAGAAGTTGTGAATGCTCCAACACTGGAAGTTTTAAAGAAGATGTTGGATAACCATTTGTTGGAAGTAGTGTAGGGTTTCCTGCCTAAGCACGGGGTTGGATTAGAAGACCTCCAAGGTCCCTTCCAACTCTGTTATTCTATTCTATTCTACTCTACTCTACTCTACTCTACTCTACTCTACTCTACTCTACTCTACTCTACTCTACTCTACTCTACTCTACTCTACTCTACTCTACTCTACTCTACTCTACCGTACTCTACTCTACTCTACTCTACTCTACTCTACTCTATTCTATCTAGGATTTACAATCCAGGATATTTTTAGGTCCTAGGTGAATAAGTATTTATTTATTTATTTTGTGAGATTTATATACCACCTCACAGTGCAAGCACTCTCTAAGCGGTTTACACCAGTAAGCAATGTATATTTATATTGCCCCCAACAATCTGGGTCCTCATTTTACCTCATCCTACCTCGGAAGGATGGAAGGCTGAGTCAACCTTGACCAATAAGTCTGCTGTGAACACATCACCATAGTAGCTCTCTTGGGAGACTTGAATTTTTCAGCAATACTTCTTTTCAACAATTGATCAGAAGTTGTATTTTAATATTTATTTTTCTTCATATACTTTCTGTATTTTAATTTTAGTTTTATTTCAATTTAAATATTGACTCTTTTCTGGAAGATGACTTGGGTCCAAAAGCCACACAAGAACCATGCATCCAGTAAATTAATTTTCAACATTACTGCAAGTCCACACTTGAAAAATCTTTATTTGTCCAAGTTAACTATATTTAGCTAAGTTTTTTTTAAGTGCACTTTTCAGAATGAGTTAGAAGAGAACACAGACAAGAAAAATATCATGCTGTTTCCTGTTTATCAAATATCTCTTCTAACGATATTTGTATTGGATCAATAAACTGGAACCTTTGTTGAAAACAATGTTTATTTTCATGAACCTCCACAGTATGCTAAGATAGTTTGTCAAAATAAGCCAATTTTTTTCATAATCCATAGCATTTATGAAGTTCTTACAAAATTGTGGATCATGGTGACTGCATTGACATACAATTTCCTTGTTTCAACATTTGTTTCAACATTTTTTCATTTCAGTAATTTGTGTTAATACACAAATTCCTTGTGTGTCCAATCACAATTGGCCAATAAAAAAATCCATCCATCCATCATCTAACTTCGGTCTGTCTGTCTGTCTGTCTGTCTGTCTGTCTGTCTGTCTGTCTGTCTGTCTGTCTGTCTGTCTGTCTGTCTGTCTGTCTGTCTGTCTGTCTGTCTGTCTGTCTATCTATCTATCTATCTATCTATCTATCTATCTATCTATCTATCTATCTATCTATCTATCTATCTACGGTATATCTATCATTATCTTTGACAAGGCCCTTCATCAGTGACCTTCCAGAAACAAGAAACTATATTGGCATCAAAAGAAGTACCCTTTAAGAGATTAGCAGTTGGTTAAGAAATTAAGCAAGGTAAATAGTTAATACAGGAAAAAGTAAATAGTAGAGTTCTCTATATTGAGTTTTACTCATTCTCTTCCCCCCCTTCCATTCATTTACTGGTATGTCCAATTCTCGGAGTCTGCAATTTTCTTGGTAAGGTATTTCTGAAGTGGTTTGCCATTGCGTCCTTCCAGCTGGCTTTGTGCCTAAGGCGAGATTAAAACTCACAATCTTCTAGTCTGATGCGTTACTACAAACCAAATTTGCTCTTTAAAATGTACTACTCAACTAGAAATGAAAGAGAGGGAAGAACTTATAGAAATTTGAATTGGATAACTCACTCTTCCAAAGGTGACCCAAAGGTGCTTTTTCAAAAGGCCACTGGACTTTGTTTTTTTTCCTTGAAAACTTTTCACTTCTCATCCAAGATGCTTCTTCAGTTCTAATGTCTATAGAGATTCTCAGTCATCCAGGTCATGGTTGTTCCAAAGGTGCTTTTCCAAGAGGCAACTGGACTTCCTTTGTTTTTCCTTGAAGACATTTCACTTCTCATCTAAGAACTGAAGTCGCTTCTTGAATGAGAAGTTAAATGACTTTAAGGAAAAACAAAGAAAGTCCAGTTGCCTTTTGAAAAAGCACCTTTGGGACAACCATGACCTGGATGACTGAGAATCTCCATAGGCATCTTCCAGTTAACTTTGAAGCAGACCATGGAAACCTTCAGATAGCTCTTATAATGAATAACAAAATGCATTGTTAAGTAGGAAATTATGAACATTAACTAGAACAGAATCTTGTCATGGCTGTAAGCCACAACTGGGCACAATTAAGGTTTAGAAGAGTGTTCTTTTGTGCTGTGCACTATAGTAGCCATTGAATTATGAAGGGGATGCAGCCTTGATTGAAAGAGCTGAAGTAAAGCTGTGATAGTATATAGTAAAAGTTGTTAAATGAATAAAGGCCAACTGTTTAAAAATGGAGTTGTGGTAACATTGCGGGTTATTAATTGGGGTGTATGGGGTGCTCAGGGAGGGGTAGCACCTCTGGTGTAGGGGCATGTCGTGTCCTTTTACGGCAGCTCATTTTAGGGCAGCTTTTAGGGCAGCTCGTTCACCTTTGGTCCCCACCTGTCACTCAGCTCTCACCTGTGGCTCCTAGAAGCTGTAGCATGCACAGCGGCCATACCCCGTGCAACAGCTTCGACAGGCTGGCCAAACCAGGTTGAGAGTAGCCGTTGGGTCATTGACCTTCGGTGAGATAGGGACTTGTCTATCCTGAGCATGTGAAGACAGATTCCGGCGGACCTAGCAGATGAAATCTACTAGAATAGGACAACGGTCATGAAGGCGGTCTCTCCAACCGATGTGGTACGCTAAGAGCACGGCAAGACACGAAAGACGCCCTGGTCAACCACTGCGCCCAGCCCATCTCCAACTGTCTCGACTCTTGTCCTGCTATTGGAGCAAGATGGAATCTGGAAAGAGAGAGTGAGGCTGACTATTCGCACCTCTCCCTCACTTTAATCCAATTCACGCGCAAGTCTTGACATCCCTAGATGTCAAGGTCCTCTTCGAACACGATGGACGAACATCATTAATTGGGGAATCAAGAATCACATTTTCTTAAAAGAAGGGCTACAATTGGGTTTTCCAGGTGATCTTACAACTGTAGTTGTAACATAAGACATCTGTGGTTGGGTGGAACTATCCAGTCAGTACATTTCCTGGTTCTGGTCTCGTGGAAAGAGTAGTACAGATCGCCCAGCGTGACTACTTGGGGAAGTCTGATCCTGCATGCCATCCTTTCCTTTTAAGATAGTCTCTATATCATTGCCACTAATTGTTTTGGTTTTGTTTAATTTTATCTAGCAACTCTTAATTAGTTTACTTTGTTGAGGTGGTGGTATTCCTGCATCTGCAATACACATCAGTAAAGGTCAGTGCAAGCATACAAAGGCATGGAAGGAAGTGGACAGCTTGCAAATGTCAGCCTGGGGCACTGACTTGGTTTGATTTATTCACAATGACCTGCCTTGCTTGAGTGACCAGGTTAATTGCAGCCCAATGTATTACCCTCCACATTATCCAAGCAGCCCTCATGATATGCAGAGTTTTTATGACTGCAGAGGAAAATAAATGGGAAGGGACTTGGCATGGGGTCCTCTTGACAGGGAGAAAAATCTGAACTAGTCGTCAGATTGTTATATTTCACAGCAAGCCCACAATTTTCCTTGGACTTACATAAAATATATGTTTTGTGAACTTTGACCTCTTTGCTCAATTTGTAAAGCATCAATGGGCCTTGTTCCCATCTACTGCTTGTTTACTTTTGTAATTTCTATGTTTTGAAAATAAAGAATGGATCTTGTGTTTTTCCACTGCCAATGGTGGTAGAATGACCTATGCTACTTAAAACCATGCATGGAACTAATGGTTTAAGTATAGTTCCATAGCTCAGTATTAAATAAATAAAAATCCTTCACATAGAAAATGCTAAGTCAGGCATAATTGTTTTAGCCAAACTTTCTCCCTGCTAAATTAATAAATTAGTCTATGTAGAAATATTTTTTAGAATTTAAAATGACATGAATTCTTACCAACAGTGTAAAATGATATAAACAAGTCACAGATGCAACCTATTTATTCAGTGGATGGAAGAAAAGAATATTTGAAGCAGAATGCAGAATGTTAGTTTTAATTGTCAAATTAGAAAGGAATATTAATATAGCAATGTAGTATAGTGGCTAAGGTGGAGGAATGAATCAAATCTCTATTTAGCCCTGAGACAAAAGGCTATACCACAGAGGATGTACTACAGCTATTAAATACTCTGTGCTTTTCTTATTGTTCATAGCTACTAGTCTACAAGTTGGGACATGCCAGAAGTTGGGGCCAGGCTTAGTTTTCTGCTGCACACCACTTCCTCTTGGCTGCAGTCTCCCGACCTTCACTTCAATCTTGCTCTGCAAACAGTATTTCCAGAAGCAAATAGAAGTAAATTAAGATACCATTGCATTGGAAAAAGAAGTAGAACTATATTCCACATGTAGTTTTATATCACATGTCTCAAAAACCCTGAACCTTCTCTCTGTTTGTTTCCTTTACCTCCCAGAATTTTTATGAAGTTAAGTGAAGGAGAAGGTCATGGTATTAAATCATATTTAAGAATAATGATATTACTAGAAACAATGTTCTGTAAAGTTAGATACTAGGGCACATGAAGAAAAAAGAATCTTATTTACAGTGAACAATTGTTGAGAATTGGGGTTCGGTAGTTAGAGAGTTTGCTATGGGAGGAACTAGATAGATTCCGAGATAGTCTCTGGAGATGATTGTGTAAATCACAAGTTGATTATTTACACAGCTGATAACTCAAAATAGAAAATACAGGAAGTAAGTATTTCACTTTTTAGGAGTGACTGGTAAATAATGCCATGGTTTCAAGGAAAATAGAGATCAAGCTTTATTCATGTTAAATTATTAAGACCAAGAAGCTAAAACATATGAAGAATAGTTGCAAGAACTGGGCATGGCTAGTCTAGTGAAGAGAAAGACCAGGGGTGACATGATAGCAGTGTTCCATTATCTGAGGGACTGTCGCAGAGAGGAGGGGGGAAACCTATTTTCCAAAACACCTGAAGGCCAGACAAGGAACAATGGATGGAAACTGATCCAGGAGAGATTCAACCTAGAAATAAGGAGAAATTTTATGACCGTGAGAACAATTTACCAAGGGAACAGCTTGCCTTCAGACGTTGTTGGTACTTCATCACTGGAGGATTTCAAGAAGAGACTGGACAGCCACTTGTCAGAAATGGTATAGGGTCTCCTGCTTGAACAGGAGGTTGGCCTAGATGACCTACAAGATTCCTTCCAACTCTGTTATTCTATAAGGGTTATATAGCATTTTATACCATGGTTTGCTTAATAAAATCACATTACATGCTGAGCCAAAACCAAAAAAAAGTCTATTATGGTTTAATGTGTTGTATGAAGAAACTCTGAAATTAAGATAGGTTTCTTCTGAAGCATGGAGTGCACATTTTTTCTTGAGAAAAGACAAGTCTAGTTTAAAAGCTTAAAAAAGCAAATGTATTTGTGCCCCCACTGGTTTGAAATACCACTTTGCCTTCAATTCCAAAGCACTGCACAATCCTATAAATTAATTCTCCTCTGTGCGGCTTTGAAAGGATACATTGCTTTTATTGCTTAACTATGACTTCTCCAAATTTGTTGCATGCTTGATAATGCATCTACATGTAATACTTCAATTTTTGATTTGCTTTTATGGAAAAGCGAAACGACCATTGATTCCAACCCAGAAAAAGCCAGTTAAATTGATTGATGGTTGGTTTCTTTTTATAAAGTTTGCAAAAATTATCATTAAAGCAGAGCAAAGTTTGGAATGAATCCATCCACTCAGATTTTCTTTGAAAGCTAAAAGAAAAAAAATCTGAGTTATACTCAGTTTTCATTTTTTCCTGACACAGTGACAGTTCTCAGTTCATAATTAGTTCAGAAAAATTCTATGAATAGTTCAGAGGTGTGAAGATTTTCACCTTTTAAAGCAATAGGAAATTGGAAGATAGTGCATTAAGGCCTGAGAAAGTTTTCAGAGGCCTGGATGTAAACATGGCTTGTTTCAGTTATATGTAATTTATCCTCTCCAACTTTTGTGAAAACCAGACACAGAAATCTACTAGTGAAGAAAACCAGGTGGGGATTTATTTTTTTTTATTTTTTTGCTTTATGCTCCTTTTCTGTTCAAAACCTTTCTCTTCAAAATGTTTCCAGAAGTTTTCTCTTAACAAGAATAAAGCAATTCAGGTTATTTTTCTTTGAGGAAGAAGTAAATCAATAAATAATGATTAAAAAAAGAAGGTTGTTCTCTCTTCCAGTACTGTTTTTAAATTTAAATTTCCATTTAAATACAGAATGTACACTGTATATAATCCATAGTTTGCCTCAGAGGAATTAAACATTGCTGGAGTCCAGTAAACTAAGTGTTAGATATTGAGACTGCCTGGTTACAACCAGGTCCTCTGTTCAAGCGGGAAAATGGGGACCGCTGATTGGCTGAGCCATCTGACAGCTCCCTATAAAAAGGGAAGCTGTCAGCCTGGCTCTCTGCTGGATCTTGTACATAGTTAATAAAGAGCTGTTGTCTGAAACCTGTCTCCAGCCTCTTCACTCACCAGACTTAACACTAAGAATTGTAGAAGTCCATAATCTAAAAGTCTATATTTAAATGTGCTGCTACTGCTAAATCTGTATAGATCCTAAGATATGTTTCGTTTGTTTGTTTGGATGCAGAAACAACATTAGGTTGTATGGCAGAAAAACCAGTCTTATTTCTTGACACAAGGCCTTCTCTACAAGAGTTTACCTCTAGGTTCACTAGGTTTGCTGTAGGTTTCCTTAGATTCTTCCCAGATCTTTTTGACTTTTGTATAAAAACAGGGCTAGCCAGTATATATTTACATTGCCCCCAACAATCTGGGTCCTCATTTTATGTACCTCGGAAGGATGGAAGGCTGAGTCAACCCTGAGCTGGTGAGATTTGAACAGCTGAACTCAAATGATCAGTCAGCTAAAGTAGCCTGCAGTACTGCTCTCTAAACGCTGCGCCACCTCGGCTCTATTAACTATTAATTAATATTAACTTTAATCATGGATTTATCTAGAATTGTATGGCATAACTTCTTAACATCTATCTCTTTAAAAGCTTTACATTCAAGTGCTGGAAAAGGTAAACATAAAAGTTCAGAAAAGAAAACTCTTTTGATCTTTATACCTGACAGTTGCTTAAAATATATATTTGTATTTACTGTATTTGGCATCTGCCCTCATTATTACAAAACATTATAAGAGAAATGGAACCTTAAATGAACAGGAACATTAGTATGTTGGTCTGTGTTCACTATTTATATAGAGAGAGAATTTACGGTAGCTACAACTGAAATGATTTTTCCCGACTCACTTCAGCACTTCAGTGCTTAAACAAACTTGAAGTATTAGCACCCTAGAAATAGAGAAGGTTCTTTACCATATAGGTATTTCCTCACCAAAACTGTTTCTTTTCTATATTCTTGTTTCACCCAACTCTCTAACCATAACAGAAGTAGACATATCCAGGGAGACATCAGAGGTGGATCTCAACCTAAAGAAGACTTTTGTTTAAAGTATAGGCATATATATGAGCATGAAACTGAAATTATTTTGAAGACCTTTAATAACATATGAAAATAAGCATTAAAACTGATTGTGAAACTGTAAGCTTCTCTGCTTAATCACTTCCGTAATGGCTCTTTTCATACTGCATATGCTATATGTAAACAGATAATTATATTGGCCTCTTTTGACCCTCACTCAAGATAATACGAAGGCAATGCATATTTCTTAATTTTATTCAAGGCCAGTCCCATCACATTACAGGAGAGGTAGCCCAGATATTCGAACTGTGTGTCAAATTGTTGTACATGCAATGCATCTTACAGCTCTTCGGGGGCTTTAAAATAGAGACATAGACTTTAGAAGCATTGTGGCTAGGATATTTATGGTGATTACATCCTTCCTATTCAAAATTAAGGAAGAACTCAAGGAGTTGAGCAATGACAAAAACAAACATCAGTTAAATATGAACAAAATCAGCAAAAGAATAGTAAAACAAAAAAAGCAGAAGTTAAATTAAAAATCAATGGCATATGAAAATAAGCAAAACCTAAACTGGTTTAGGTAAAATGGGCAACTTCTTCAGGTACTAAATACCATTGGGGGGGGTCTTGCATAAAGGCAATCCTTCTAGTGTACAAAATCTTTCAAAGTCCTCATATCTCCAAAAATTTCAATGTCCTCACCTTTGAGATCTTGCCGTTTACACCTTGAAACTTAGAAAATTTTGGAATTCTTGTATAAGGATCTTTGAAGGCAATGGCCAGCATTTTGGTTTATAGATTAGATTGATCTCCATTGTCTTTCAGTAAAAATATACCAATATTGTAGGTTGCTTAGTGTTTCAGTGAGGCAACAATGAGCTTCTTAAAGCAACGGCAACTGCAAATAAATCCTCCTTTATGTAACAGGCACACCTGAGGTAGGCATTGATATACACAAAACCTGTCCGTTGTTTATGTGGTAACCTACCATATCCAAAACTGACTGTTGTCTAAGTAATCAGGAGTACTTTTGTCTACTCAGGATTACATTTGTTAGGCTAGTTCCAATTCCAAATATTGAGCAAGGTTTTATTCAGTCAGTCAGTCAATTGGCCAATCAACTTACATGGCTGCTCATCTAACCACAATTTAAAAAAAAAAACAAAGCATGAAAACAGAAATATAAGTTGAATACTGTTGATGAGTGTTTCTCAGCCTTGACAACTTTAAGATGTGTGGTCTTCAACTCCCAAAATTCCCCAGCCACCATATGCTGGTTGGAGAATTTTGGGAATTCCACATGTCTTAAAATTGCCAAGGTTGAAAAACACTACTGTAGATAATTGATAGCCAAGAATGGGGGGGGGGAATCCATACAGATACAATGCAGATATTTCAAGAAAACTATTTTTCCAGATTCCAATAGACACTCTGATCTCCAAACCCAGGAAAAAAGCCATGTCATCAGGGCCTTGTAAAAAAAACCCCGAGAGGATCAGGGAGGATCAGGGATCTGATCTACAGAGAGATGAGGTTCCACAGGGCAGATACAGCAACAGGAACCTGAGGAACTTAAGGAAAGAAGACACCATGTATTTCATAGGCATATTTGGCATTAGAACTACTTTTGGAAATTTTTCTGTGCTATTTGTTGTGGTTTTACTTTTCCATTTGCTATGGCACTTGAGTCATTGGAATAGTGATACTTGTATGCGAAGAAGTAATAATTATAAACTCAATTTTTAAGAATTACAGCAATGCATTTTCTTACAATTTTGTTGGCAATATTTACTCTGGAGTACATGTTAATATCAAAAGGAAACCTGTCTTTGTGTCAAGATATCAGAGTGGTATTCCATAAAGGGAGTGATGATCTCCCAATACAGGGCCTTGTTACCCTGGCTGCTATCAGGCAGAACAGACAACACCACCATAAGCTCTTATCTGCTAATGGAAGTTATATCAGGTTGAAATGAATATGTTAACCTTGGCTGTATCCCAGTTCTTTAATGGTCCCCAAGTTGTCCTTTTACCCCAATCTCTATTGGCTTTGAGCATCTCTAATGAAATATTTACTGTTTTTCAAAGTTTCATTAATTTTGTCCAAAATTATGTCCAACCTACAACTATCCCACCTTTATATCAATCATTTAGGAGATTTCAATCCATGGTTCAGTAAAAAAAAAGTATCCTGATTAAATTCCAGATAATGCAGAGATTTAAGAAGACATGTTTAACCAATAATTTCTACTTCCATAAAATATTTTATGAGCACAAAAGGAGATAAAAGAAGCTATTAAAGAAAAAAAAGAACAAATATGCCCAGGAATGCTGGACAGAGAGTCAACAGACTCTAACAAACAAAAATCATAGATTATTTTGGCTTCTGATATAAAAAAAATTGAAGTTCTCACAAGGCCAGAAAACAATATTAATTCAACTCTCTCCCCTAATGCCTGGTATAGGCATTTTCAAAGTGTATTTTCACCCACTCAGGATTATATCTCAAATATTCTGTTATTAGAGGACCCTATTCTAGAATGGCTAACAGTAACTTATGCAGAAGTACAAAAACTAATTGTGGAACTCTCTCCAAAATAATAACAATAAAACTCCTAGTGCAGATATAATTCCTCCAGAATTCTTAAAGATAAATCTATCAGTCTTCACCCCTATAATTAGAATTCTTCTGCAATAACACCTAACAACTGGGTCAATTCAATCACACTAAATAAGTACTTCTAGAAATAAAAAAAATGCTAGTTGACAGGAAAATAATTTTGTCCTTGCAGCAATTAAATTATTCAAGGCCAAAACCCTAGGGATGGTGTTTATGAATCTCAGATATGTAAAGCCCCGGAAACCAGAAGAGCAACTCCCCGGTGCGCATGCGCGGGAGCGCCAGAAACAGGAAGAGCAGTTCCCCAGCGCACCTGCAGTTTCCGGTGTGCACATGCATGCCAGTCACCTGGTCTTCCAGTTTCTGGCACGCATGCGCACGCAAACACCAGCTGGCCGGAACCCGGAAGAGCAACGGGCGATGACTGGCGTGCCCAGAGAGATGGCTCTGCGTACCACTTCCGGCCGCATGCCATAGGTTTGCCATCACGGGTATAGATGGTCAATAACCATACTTTCTTTAGACTTTAAAAAAGCTTAGGTAGAACTTAAGTAGAGAAGTCACTAGGCTTGTCGACTGGAATTTTAGCAATTCGAGACCCAAGCACCACATGATGAGGTGAGCTCCCATTCTTGTCCCAGTTCCTGCCAACCTAACAGTTCGAAAGAGGCAAATGCAACTAGATAAGTAGGTACCACTTCAGTGGGAAGGTAACAGTGTTCCATGTACCTCAGCATATAGTCATGCTGGCCTCATGACCATGGAAGCATCTTTGGACAATGTTGGCTCCCTTGGCTAGGAAACAGAGATGAACACCACCCCCTAGAGTTGGACATGACTGGTCAGGAGAAAACTTTCCTTTTTTATATAGGACTTAGACACCCAGGAAGACAGAGCCAAACTCCCCTTGGACGCTCCCCAGGGTATACAAGATCTTTCATAAGATCCTGTATACCCTATAGCAAAGAGTCTTCTCAATAGTTCATGTAAATAATTTTTTACTCGGATGACAGCTAGTCAATATGTCAGATTGAGTGTGAATTTCCTCAAATGTAGATTCCATATGAAGATCGAGTGTGAATTTCCTCAAATGTAGAAGTTGAGTTTGTGTCACACAACCTTTTAGTGGCCTTGTATTCTCATTGGTGATCAGAAGTAATGCACCCCTTCTTGAACCTGATAGACTCCACTCATTATGAAATTATTCTTACTAAACGATAAATACTGGGTGTTTTGAATACAGTCACAAAATCTTTATTTATAGCCTTAGCTTGTAGAAATCGTTTGGTGCCTCCAATGAATTGCTAATTTTATAGAGTTTCTTCCTCATATATATATATATATATATATATATATATATATATATATATATATATATATATATATATATATATATGTGTGTGTGTGTGTGTGTGTGTGTGTGTGTGTGTGTGTGTGTGTGTGTGTGTGTGTGTGTGTGTGTGTGTGTGTGTGTGTGTGTGTGTAACATTTTTTGCTGATAAATGAAAATAAAGGGAGACTATTATAGATCTATTTCGAGCTATTTTGCTCTCGTCAGATAGCCATACCCGTAGTGGGAATTGAACCTGGGCAGTCTGCTTGAAAGTCAGAAGATTAACCTCTGAGCCACAAGGTTCTGTTCCCAATCAGCTCTTCACCAGGAAAGGGTTATATGTTTATTCTGTCGAGTCATCCTGGTGTATGGAAGGAAACATCACAGCTTCCTTTTGCCTTTCAGCCCCTCCTGGGACCATCCAGGCAGTTTTCTATAGTCGACAAACTATATTGTCTATATGTGTAACATTTTTTGCTGATAAATGAAAATAAAGGGAGACTATTATAGATCTATTTTGCTCTCGTCAGATAGCCATACCCGTAGTGGGAATTGAACCTGGGCAGTCTGCTTGAAAGTCAGAAGATTAACCTCTGAGCCACAAGGTTCTGTTCCCAATCAGCTCTTCACCAGGAAAGGGTTATATGTTTATTCTGTCGAGTCATCCTGGTGTATGGAAGGAAACATCACAGCTTCCTTTTGCCTTTATATATATATATATATATATATATATATATATATATATATATATATATATATATATATATATATATATATATATATATATATATATATATATATATATATATATATATATATATATATATATATATATGTCTTGTTATGTGTGTATGTATTGGTGTGCTGTATTTTAAATTTTGTGACTTTGGACAGGTAGTTTAGTTAGGTGGATGGATGGATGGATGGATGGATGGATGGATAGACGCCTGCCTCATTTGGGGCCTTAGATGTTTTTTGACCTTATTTTGATTGAACTGTATTCCAATATTATATTTTTCTTCTTATCATTGCTGACCAAGCAATATTGAAACATTAGAAGTATGCAGAACTGGGTTTCCTGAAGCAGATGTTCAACACATGCTTGAGTATGTTAAATTTAATCTTTGTAATTTAGAAAAACAGTGGAAAATGGTATTGGAAACATCAAACAGGGAGTCAGATAAATGTGGAAATATGTTTTATTGAGTTATCCTTCTCACTCTTGAGCAGGAAGGATTTTTGTGTCAGTGAAGCTCTATAATTAACTTGCCAGAGCTGTGTCATCTCTCAACCACAGGAATAGAATCAGATTTCATTTTTACATATTATATTTTACTGAAAGGTCATAAAGTAATAACGAGAGATAGATTGCCTGATAAGCCAACTTGTTTCTGTTTCTTTGAAGCTGTGGTGTAATTAACTCTACATAAATGCCTGGGTTTGTATGGTTTTCCTACAAAGGAATGGATATACAGTACTTACTCTATCTCTATTATCCGTGCATAAAAGACACAGGTTTTTCCTTTCCTGTTTGCTAGGTTGACCCTTTCGCATCAGTGGAGGGAGACGTCAATATTTGTTTTCAGTCTTGGTGGGCAGATTGAACCTACCCTCCTTGATGACCATTAAAGTTCCTGTGTTACCACCCAATTATTATATAGGAAGCATGGAAGTAATGTTTTGTTTATCGAAGTGTTATTACCAATCCATGCATTTACTGTATAAAGAAAACATGCCTATTTAAAAGATATTATTTTTTCAGGCTACTACCTGTGTTTCCCCAAAAATAAGACCATGTCTTATATTTTTTTGCACCCTGAAATAAGCGCTTGGTCTTATTGCCATGCACTCAAAAGCCCGATTGGGCTTACTATCAGGGGATGTCTTATTTTGGGGGACACAGGGTATCTAATCCACATAATAGGCATAGGTTTTCATTAATATTGTTTCAGATAAACTGCCTTTTTATATTATAAAAGTGGAAATCTGTATCTAAAAGCCAAATAGAATTTGTTTGGTCTAGTGCAGGGGTAGGCAAAGTTGGCTCTTCTATGACTCGTGGACTTCAACTCCCAGAATTCCTGAACTAGCATGATTGGCTCAGAAAGTCTGGGAGTTGAAGTCCACGAGTCATAGAAGAGCCAACTTTGCCTACCCCTGGTCTAGTGGTTAAGACACTAGGCTAGAAACTCAGAGACCGTGACTTCTAGTACTGCCTTAGGCATGAAAGCTGGATGGGTGACTTTGGGCCAGTTCCTCTCTCTCAGTCCACCCCACCCCACAGGGTTGTTGTTGCAGGGAAAATAAGAGGTGGAAGGCATGTTAGGTATGTTTCCCACCTTGAGTTATTTGTAAAAATAATAAAGGTGGGATATAAATAAATAAACAAAATTTTACTTGAGACAAATTAAATGACATTTTGGTAAGATTGTGCATTGAGTCCTCTTGTACAGGGTTTCCTGATGTGTAAGAATTGCCTTCCTAAATGATTATTAGCATATATAATATACAGACTTGTAATCTGCATTGCTCAACGTTGTTAGAAGCCAAAATATTGGATTCCAGTTTCCCAGGCAGCTTGAAAGAGACCAAAAAGCTAACATCTCAAATGCAGTGAATTAATAAATATACCCTATATAATTCTGTAGTTTAATTTCAGGTTTCTTTTTTATGTTTGGAATTTTCAGGTTTCTTTTTTATGTTATGTTTATGTTTTTAGCATCCTCAGATTCTGAGGATATTGGTTTTTTTCATGAAAGATTACTTTTCATGATAATATCTAATTACCCTGATACAGAACAGGCCACCTGGGGGGAGAGATGGAGAGGAATCAACAATGTAGCTCACAATTAATAAAACCAAATTACAGGGATATTAACCCAGATTTTAATCATTGAACTGAAAGCCCTTTTCACAATTTTCTCAATAAATTGGTGCAAGGGGATAAAATGGGAATAGTTACTGTTTCAGGTGAGGGGAGAAGAAAGAGGCCCCAATTTATTGAAAACAGCTGTGCTACTCCCCAAAAACAGTTTTATGTATATTATTAGATATATTACTTCTAGTAATATATATTAGAGGGGTTGTATAATTTTGTGTGTGTGTGTCTGTCTGTCTCTCTGTCAGATAGATAAGACAGACAGACAGACAGACAGACAGACAAACACACACACAAAATTATACAACCTCACCTGAAATAGTAACTATTCTCTCTCTCTCTCTCTCTCTCTCTCTCTCTCTCTCTCTCTCTCTCTCTCTCTCTCTCTCTCTCTCTCTCTCTCAACCTACAGTCCTATCATTCCTTTCCATATGATAATTTAGCATCAATATATTCCCCAAATAAGTGATTTATTAGCCTGGAAAGGTTTTAAAAGTTAGCAGGTGAACCAAATGAAAGAAAAGAGTAGATAAGAATTGGACGCTTGTTGGTTAAAAGCAAAGTAGCAAGTTTCAGATATCATCCCCAGGATTAGAGAAAACCACTAGAGGGTATTGTAGCTTTTTCATTCTTTCCAGCCAAGGAGTTGTCTGATATTGAAGTACACATTATGAGCATTGCCCAGAGCAGCTGGCAAGAGTGTCTCTCAGCACAGATAAGCAGACCAAGCAGCTTTTCCCGCAGTCAGAGGTGACCAGGCCTTGAGCAATATATAATGTGAATATATTTGTAGGCAACATTCAGCGCTCCATTTACGGCATAATGTTAAAGGGTTCCTTGTTTCCTTTTAATTATGTAATAACAAAAAATGTGCCTTTATATATTATTTATACAAAGCACACATCAAATGCACATGAATCAAATGCATTTACAAAGTTTTGAAATGTGACAACACTTTTCTGTGTTCGTTTTTTGATTTTTGCACAAAATATGCATACCGGGGGCAATGCAGAAACAAGTATTAAGGGCATGATAAGAACTGTGCACTAAATGAACCTTTTTAGGAGTAATGTGCACAAAATGCAACTTCTTGTGACAGAATTTGGAAACTTGGCGTTGAACTTGCGATCAGGAAAATGAGTAACTGAGTGAAAATCGATGAATTGAATCTATAACTAGTTGTAATAGGAAATAGCATGAAGGAAGGTTATCTTCCTTTTACTACCATGCATATTCTTCCCATAATTGTTGTTTTAAGAGGAAGGGGAAATATGATGAAACTAATAACTTTGCGGGGGAACGTTCCAATTAAAATAAAGTCTAAAAGGATGGTGTTGGAACACATGCTTTGCATACATTTGATCCAGATTTAATCCCTGTCATATTTAATTAGCAGTGAGAAAGACCTCTATTCAAAGTCCTAGAGAGTTACTAGGCTGAAATGATTAACAGATGTTTCTGTGGAGATGTCTTGAACAGTACAAATTGCTCTGGGAAAGGAAAGGCCAGTGATTTTTTAAAAATCCCTTTTAAACCATATAGAGAGGACTATTGATTCATATTCAAAAAGAAAATGAACATCGTTTAAGAATGCCATCCATATAATTAACAGTTTTATGGAATGGGAAGCTGGGACAATATCTAAATTGCACTTCTCCTTTTCACATCCCCATCACTGGTTGGGGAGAAGATTTATAAAGAGAAATATGTTCTGCATGTATGCATCTCACCAAGACACAAATACCGTAGTTCTGTAGATCAGTTCTGTGTGGTTGTGAGGCTTTGACCTTCATGGGGATGTGGTGATTGGTTTGATTGAGGATGTGATTAGATGACATTTGCAAATTACCACATGTTAAAAAACCATAGCTCACCAGGTTAATTGTGATCACAATGTAAGTCTGAGCATTAATGAAAGTAATTACAGGGCTGACAGCGATTCACCTCCTGGAATGGGGGAATTTGTTCTATAAGGCAAAAAGGATTGTGTGAACCTTCCTTGGAAATTTTAGAATAATGATTTTTCCTCCTATGCACCCTTACATTTTGTAAAATTTGATGTTGTTTGGACTTACGATAAATGCTAGTGGAATGTGTTATTTTATGGATGTTGAGATTTAGTCTTCAAAATAATAAAATAATAAACTTTATTTCATCTGTGAGAGACATTGAATAGTTTTAGGAGATTTATTCCCTCTTTTGTGCGAATATATATTTACTGTCCTTGGGGATGTATTTAACTGAAATTCTTTGAAGCTAAAGAGGTGAAAGCACCAGCTAAACAGATCTTATTACTATTAAAATTACTGTTTAACTGTAATTATATTGTTTTGGTCTTACTGTATATCACTATATTTTGTTGTTGTTATACATTGATTGTAGCTGTTGCTTCTGTAAACTATAGCGAGTTTCTTTGAAGTAGTTTATAAATGCATAGCAAATACATATTTCTAAAGAAAAACTTAATTTAATATGATGATAGATTATCACTATAATTATTTATATAAAAGTACATTTTATAGCATTGATCTCTGTGAAAATTATATGTATACGGTAGTATATTACCTCAAAGAAGTGGAAAAACTGAAAATTTGCTTCTTAGACTCATATGATTGAAGCAGCATGTAAACCCTGGTATAATATATGCTATTTTTTCCCAAAACCAATCCTCTGAAAATGCTGGATAAAGAAAAAGAATGGTTATTTTATGTTTAGTTAAAATCTGTTTGATAAGGTGTTCCTGCAAAAACATGCCTCCGGGACCGCATTCTACCTCATACTTCCCTTCGACCTGTCAGGTCCCACAGAGTGGGTCTCCTCCAGGTCCCATCAACCAAACAATGTCGGCTGGTGGGGGAACCAGCTCCCCTCAGAGATACGAATTGTCCCCACCTTGCTGGCCTTCCGAAAAGCCGTGAAGACATGGCTCTTCCTGCAGGCGGGGTTTTGAGACAACTTCATCTTGGTCTCCCCCATTTATTTATTTATTTTATTTATTTATTAAAATTTCTATGCCGCCCAACTCCCGGGGGACTCTGGGCGGCTAACAACAGGTTGTTACATGTATTAAGACTTTGTATGCTTTTTTAAATGTATTTTACCGTAAATTGTTTTAAATTATATTGTTTAGTGGTTCTTCAAATGTTGTACACCGCCCTGAGTCCCCAGGGAGTAGGGCGGAATATAAGAATCCTAAATAAGTAAGTAAGTAAGTAAGTAAGTAAGTAAGTAAGTAAGTAAGTAAGTAAGTAAGTAAGTAAGTAAGTAAATAAATAAATAAATAAATAAATAAATAAATAAATAAATAAATAAATAAATAAATATATAAATGACATTGTTAATTCTTCTAGAAACTTGCCAGGTTATAGTATGATTATTAGTATGATTATTATGGTTATTATTTTGCTTTTTCAGGAATATGAGATGTGTATGTTTGTCTCAGCATAGCTGTTTGAGATAATATATTTGCAAGAAAATAACATAAATTGTTATTATGCTTTGTTGATACTTACCTTCACATGGCCGCTAAATATACCTATGTTCATATATTTTTATACTCTCTCTCTCTCTCTCTCTCTCTCTCTCTCTCTCTCTCTCTCTCTCTGTGTGTCTGTCTGTCTGTCTGTCTGTCTGTGGGGGAGGGAGGGAGGGAGGGAGGGAGGGAGGGAGGGAGAGAGAGAGAGAGAGAGAGAGAGAGAGAGAGAGAGAGAGAGAGAGAGAGAGAGAGAGAGAGAGAGAGAGAGATGATTTTCATAAATAGGCTATGACTGTCTAGAATCCTTCTCTCTTACATTTCCAGAAAGTGATGATGGGATATAAACTGTGGCAAGATAGGCAGCAAACAGATTTGATACTTAAATAAATAAAAATATAAATACCAACAGCAGAAGCAGTGTGTTCTCAACTGTCATGTTCTCCAAAGCTCCTTCCTATTCAGGGGCTTTGAGTCCGATCCCTGATATCCTGAGAAGAGACTGGAAGCATTTAGCAACTAGTGCAACATACAATTAAAATCAGTAAACAAGGGTTTCTAGATTATACGTTTGACAGTAGATTAGTTAATGCATTATCTATTTGCTGCCTTCTTATTTTATCTTGAGAGCCAGAGGTGTTTAGAAAGCAGAGATGCATCAAAAATAGCTATTGTAATGTTTGACAGACATTGATACAATTAAGATGCCTAATGCACATAAGAAGCAGATTAGAGTTGGAACAACTGCTTAATGTGAAACTTGTTTATACTGGAACTAGAATCTTATTCTCCATCGTGGGTGGAGCCAGTATTCAGGATGGGTAGTCCTCATCCACTCAGAATGAGGACCGAGTCTGTTACCTTTTTTGCTGGATCCGCCCTCCTAGACCCAGCTTAGACTTGGTCCTCCGACTGGACGGATGTGGCTATTTGGTTCTCCCTTCCTGAATACAGATTTCATCTCACTGCTGTTCTGACTTGGACTGTTTCTTACATTCTGTGAGTCTTCGCTCAAGGCCTCCGTGTCATTCAAGGCGCTTGGGCGTTACGGCAGTTAAGCTTTGGCTCCTACTGCGGCAGTGGCTTCAGACCAATTGACATTGACCGTACAGGGCTTGCCCTGGTCTGTCATAGGAGGGTTGTGTCCAAAGCTACGGCGGCACGGGCATTACAAGGGCGGTGTGAACTTGGCTGTCACAGCCCTTGGCCATTGTTATACTGGGCAGCAGGTATTTCGGACTTTTTCATCGACTCTGCTGTCGGAGCACCGCGCCCAGCCACCCAAATCCCCTCAACTTTACTGGCCCTGACGCTAACTTCTAACACTACCTTGGTGCATTTGGCTTCCCACCGCCTATTCGGAAGCTTGAAGAGAGGGACTATTTAGGCGCTAGAGCATTCGCTCATGCAGCCTTCTCATTTGCAACTGACCAACCTTCGGTTTCTGAGCCTTTTACCTCGGCGAGATTGATAGAGCCCTCAACATCAGCTCATTTCTGGTGCCTGGACAACAAAGGGCTTGCTCTGGTCAGCACCAGCGATTACTTGGCTCCTCTCTAGCCCGCCTTTTCAACTGTCAAGTTGCGGTGGCCATTTTGTTTCATCGGTTGGGCCCAATTTCAAAATGGTAGTTGGCAATAACGCAGAAAAGCCGAGGGGCAAACCGCTGCATAAAACAAACCGCCAAGCCTTGGACGAGGAGCAGCCAGGACCCTCCAACCAGATTGAGAATAACTCCTCCCATGGATCTCAGTTCTCCAAGGCTACGAAGAGGGTAGAGCACCACAGGGACAAAGTCCTGAAGCGGCTCTGCAGCCAGGTGGTGACCCACGACCCCTCTCCCCTCCATAATCAGGGCTCCTATTCCAGGGCCCAGGAGGTTGATCTCATGGCTTCTCAACCACCGGGGGAACATTTGTCACTGGACAATCTGGCTCTGTTTAGGGCCCATGCTGACATTTGGGGGCCGGCCAGTCCTTCAAAACCTTCTCTGCCTCTGGGCCCTGAGGCTCCTTTGGGATCCGGGGACCCGGCCTTTCCTTCTATGTCCGGGCCCTCCTTGGCAGTGGCTCCAGGTCCTCTGGACCCTGCAAACCTTCAAAGGCTTATGGCAGCTGCAGTGCAACAGAGCCGCATGCCTGAAATCCTTGGGGAGTTCAGCACCAGTGAGGTCGGAGGTCTCTCCTCCGGCCTGGTGTCATTTCCAGACAACGGAGTCCAAACCGCTACTCAGTGGGGTCGGATGTTTACAGCGGGGAGCCCCTGATGGACTTAGACCGGGGAGATTATGAGCTGTCAGAGGACGAAGATATGCCGCAGGAGCAACAGGCCTCCTCGGCCCTCTTCCATCCGGCTCTTTTCAAGTCCTTGTTTTACAAGGCCCACGCAGCGGTTGGACCCTTCCTTCTTGCCCAAAGTCAATTCCTCCTTTCATAGGGCTCAGGAGCTAATCCTCCCTAATTTCTGCCCGGCCCCGGCCCATCTATCGGAGAGACTATGGCATACTCTGGACGTCCACAGGGCCTTACGTATATACATTGACAGAATGCGCCAGATCCATAAGACAGAGGCACTTATGATGGCCTTCCTGCCACAATTATTGGGTCTGAAGATCTCCTTCACGACTATTGGCCGTTGGATACGCGGGATGATCGCTAAGGTGTACGAGCTTTCTTGTATGCCCAAGCCGGGGGGGATCATGGCCCACTCCACGCATAGTGCGGCGACTTCCACGGCCTGGGCAACCCAGGTATCCTTACCGGAGGTGTTTCGGGGGACTACCTGGGCCTCACTCAGTTTATATGCCATTACAAGATCGACTCGTATGCGTCGGCGGATGCGGCTTTCGGCTGGAGGTCCTGCAGAGGGTCCACGAGGTGCCACACTGAAACGGACTTGGACTATTCCCATCCGGGGGAAGTTTGGCTTTGGTAGGTCCCATCCTGAATACTGGCTCCACCCATGATGGAGAAGGGGCATTGGTCTTAACTGATATGCCTCTTCTCATAGGGTGGAGCCAGTATTCAGCCCCGCCCATGAGGGGTCCGTGTCTAGGTGCTCCTTGGGGTTCGGACGGTTCCTTTTCTTTGCCGAGTTTTCAGGCGGCCGCCATGTTGACTATTTACAGGAAGTGGTGAATCCTTTTTTTCTTGACTGTGACCAGTAGATAGCCACGTCGCATCTGCTTCTTCGGATTCATCAAAGCTAGGTCTAGGAGGGCGGATCCAGCAAAAAAAAAGTAACAGACGGTCCTTATTCTGAGTGGACGAGGACCATCCATCCTGAATACTGGCTCCACCCTATGAGAAGAGGCGTATCAGGTAAGACCAACGCCCCTTTTCATCAATAATTCTTGCCTGCCAGAAAGCAGACTGCAGTCACATTTGGGCTAGAAGTGGTTGAGAAAGTAGATTGTAAAAATATTCCTGGTTTTCAATCAGTTGCACAGCCGGTGATCATTTTCACAGTATGAGTTCTTTCAATCTTATTTTCCCTTCCACGGTATTTTTTGTTTTGTTTATCGTTTCTCTTTCTTAACTGTACATATTTGTCTTTAGAAGTGCATTGTGGAATACATGTAAATGAATGCAATATCTGCAGTGATTTACTCTCACTAACAAAACTCCAGCATTCTAATACTAGATTTTACCTTACTCTACAACAGTGATTCTCAACCTTGGCAACTTTGAGATGTGTGGACTTCAGCTCCCAGAATTCCCTAGCTCAATGCTGGCTAGGAAATTCTGGGAGCTAAATTCATGCCAAGACTGAGAAACACTGCTCTGAAACTTTATTTTAATTAAATCACTGAAATTTTCTTTTGAGCGGCAGAGGAAAAGCATAAAAAAACTAGAAACCTGAATACTATCATAAAACAGAAGGCTTCCCACTATTTTTATTCATTTCTATTCAGTATACGCTCTTATCCTATGAAATTTAATGGGATTTTCCCACTAAATATGGAGGCATGGACCTGTATCTATAGTAACAATGCTAAGATGATACAGGAAAAGAACTTGATAAGTTGGCTTTTGCGCTATGAAGTTGTATGTATTTATTCTGTAGCACATGGGATTGCTTTGGAATAACGGAAAATTGTAGTTGCTGTAGGGAACTGGCTTTGCTCCAGGGCAACAGAATAGCTTTTGAAAAATCATACTATGCTTCCATTTTCTACACCCCAAAGTTGACATCCTAGTGATCTTTATCTTCACTTTGTTAGCTTTCTTCTCTGTTCATCAGGAATATGATGGAGCCAGATTGTTAATTATTTAGTCGTATTGTTAATAGTCATCTGACAATTGTGAGCCACAACAAAGGACTTGGAACAAGGTTACAAGTCAGTTCTCTCTAATTCTCTCTCTAATGCTTCCTGCCAAATCTTCCCAGCATCCTCAGTTTGCACATGCAGTATTTTACAGTGCCAATCTATGATCTTCAAGCATCAAGGATACTGAAGAGGAGAAAAAAGCATGATCAAAATGCAAACTTATGGGTCTCTAAGGTGAATCTCCTTGGCCAACTTTATTACTTTATCAGCATGCAGACTTGCTGGAAAAAGTAGTAGCAGGAAACACAAGCACAAGACTGGTGTTTCCTGACATTATTCAATTTACCTATTTATTTATGGAAATAATTATTTTACTTTCCTGATTATGTGCAGTCTTCTTTTTCCTAGCGTTATTCCCGCATTATGCCAGGGGTTGCTTATTCCCGCTAAGGCTTGGTCCTTTCCTGTGCAGTGAAGAAAAAATATAATCTATGGTCAGTTATCTGGTCTGTCCATGATAAATAACATTAACATGATGAGCTTTTACATGATGAGCTCTAATGGCTTTATTTTACTCACTCACTCCTTAATAAATGTGCAGGGAATAATTTCATTAGCTGAATTTAGTTGCCTTTTTAAATATTGTACATTGCACCTCTGCTTTTGATAGTATTTAGAAATTAAAAGAGAGCACATAATTTTTTATCAAATAAAAGAAATAAATAGCAGGGTCCTTTCCTGATTTATGTGCTTTAAATTAAGCTGAAATTTAGAGTAAAACAAAATGTTCCATTTAAAAGAACTTGGTTCTTGGCCCTGAAGAAATGATACAACCCTAGCCGTGAAAAAATGGTAGGTGGCTGCAGCTAATGTCTCTGAAAGTCAAAGTACAAAACTATTTAAACTTTAAAAACAAAACAAACCATGGCTTTGTATAACAGTGTCTTCTGTGCAGGCAACTCCTGAGTCCTACATTTGTACATAAGGCTAGATTAAGAGAATCAAGGACAGATCACTTGTTATTCAGACTTATTTGGAAATGGAATCAATTAGTCTGAGTGGGCATGGTTGCTTAGCATGAGATGTGAACAAAGTCATTGTCTGAGTTCCCACATCACAGTAAGCCATAGTTCACAAAGCTCTTAGACCAAAGCTGTAGTGGGCTTAGCAGAGTATGTGAATACTGTGTGTGTTTTGTTGCAATATATTCCTTTACATCTTTCGGTAATATAATGTCTCTGTATGTGTGTATGCATATTTATATTCATTTAATTTGTTTTTGTCCAATATTCACAATTAATTTGGGGAATATCAGCCCAGCTTAAAATACTGATTGATTGATTTTACATTAGGATATTGGGGGGAGTGTATGCTTAAATCTTGGCTCCAATGTAGAATATATGATGGAATTTACTTCGGAGACATACAATAGAATGTACTTATACTTTTATTGACTCTTATTTAATTAATTTCAAGTATCTTGTCTTTTAAGATACAAATCCTGCTTAAGTAACATCATTAATACTAAATACAATTATATATTATTTTTTAAAAGATTACATACTTTTGAAATCCCCCCACCCCAAAAGCAGTTTCTGCAAATAACAAGCGAGAGTTGAGGAAGACAAATTTGCAATAAATTTTTAGGATTATCTTTATTTGCTGTCCTCCATTCTTCCCTATTATATTCTGAATGGAAAGAAACTTGACTGATGCCTCAAGACAAAAGTCTCAATATTTTCATTAATAACTTTTGAATACCCTGCCAGTTAGCTTTTGGGTGCAATTCAAGGTGCTAGTTGTTTCAGGACATAGCACCTGGTTGACTTCAACAAGTGTAATGTAAGTATATTCCATCTAGATTTTATCCCTCTAAATTTAGGATAGGGGAAACTTCCTCCAATCCACATGAGTTGGATTTTAGTTTCCACAATTTCAATATAGGCATTGATCAATCTGGGCAGGATGCACAGGAGTTGGAGCCAACACATCTGGGAAACATCAGATTGGGAAGGGAAAGGTTGGTCTTTGTGTAGAAAAAATATTTCAGAAAATGAACTGAATTACAGGGAGTCCTCAACCTAAGACCACAATTGAGCCCAAAATTTCTGTTGCTAAGCGAGACAGTTCTTAAATGACTTTTGTCCCATTTGATGACTTTTCTTGCCACAGTTGTTAAGTGAATCCCTGCAGTTGTTAAGTTAGTAACTCAATTGTTAAGTGAATCTGACTTCCCCATTGACTTTGCTTGTCAGAAGGTCGCAAAAGATGATCACATGATCCCGGGACACTGCAGCTGTCATAAATACAAGTCAGTTTCCTAGCATCTGAATTTTGATCACGTGACCATGCTGCAACAGTTGTAAGTGTGAAAAATGGTCCTCGGTCACGTTGTAACTTTGAATGGTCGCTCAATGAACTGTTGTAAGTTGAAAACTACCTATACCCATGATCCAGCATTTTGGGTACACAAATCTTGGGTGTCATCAACAACAGGCACAGTTCTGCTATTTAAATTAATACTGAGTTGATAAATGTAATTGCCTATGGATGTTATAAACAACACTTATCTTTTCTTCATATTATGGGCAGATGAGCAAAAGACGAACCATGCATTGTGATACTTTACAGTATAGGCTGTTGGTGTGAGCTCTGAGCTTGGCAATTTGGTTGCAAACATTTCGTCACCATTCAAGGAGACATCGTCAGTGCGCTTAAGTGTGCTCGTCTGTCAGAGCACTGGCCTTTAAATACCTTTTTATGTGATGCAAATTAGTGTGGATGTTGTTCGATTGTCTACTTCTGACTCATGGTCTGACTTGGGACTTTTTGATTGGCTGGCTGTTGTGCTCTGACAGATGAGCACAACTCAAAGCGCACTGACGATGTCTCCTCGAATGGTGATGAAACATTTGCAACCAAACTGCCAAGCTCAGAGCTCAAACCAACAGCCTAACTACCAACCCGAGCTACTTATATTCAAATACATTTCATATTTTACAGTATGTAATGGGCATAATTTGCATTGTGGTGTCATGGCACACTTTGCCATCATTTTGAGAAAATCTTGGCTTGCTGCAGATATGTCTGGACCACATAAAAGTCACAATATTCCAAAATCATCTAACAGTGAATTGAATAATTGTATTTGTCTGCATTAGCCAAATGCATACCAGCATATAACTTTTCATTTTGTAATGTTCAAAATTCTTCACGTATTTCCAACCTAAGCATTCCCACAGTATGCTAAATAATATTTCATTGATTTGGCTAGAAAACTTTCACTGCAAAATAAATAAATAAATAAATAAATAAATAAATAAATAAATAAATAAATAAATAAATAAATAAATAAATAAATAATAAATAAATAAATAAATAAATAAATAAATAAATAAATAAATAAATAAATAAATAAATAATAAAGAATCCTGTGTCTTATTAATACTCTCTTGAAAGTCCATATTCCTATAATACACTTTGATTTAATGGCCAACGTCCTTAACAGCTTATTAAATTGAAATATTATTTTTTCAATTCTATATTAAATTTGCTCTTCAGCTAAGCGGCCCTATTGAAAAATATGTGCACCTTACATATGCTCAAAGTTAATTGTATAAAAAAAATACAATTTAAAAATTTTATTGGGAAAATATGAAATATTTTCAAAATCAGCGTCAAAGCTTGAATTTCTCCTGCTGTGAAATAAAACTTACCATGTGTTAGCAATAGTTTTCTTGTCTATTAAAAAATGAAATTCATTAGCATAAGAAGCATTTGCTCATAGATTCTGGCATCTCACTAAATACTCATGTGTGAAAAGGAAAGAAAATACATTCCTTTGAACATTGGACTTTATTTTTGAGCTCTACAAAGGAAACAGCAAAATAAACAATAGATTACCAGATGGTCTGATGTATCAACAATAATAAAAATTTCTAAGCTCAAGGTTATAAGATATTAGGATATGATTATCTGCTACAATGCCCTAACTCTGAAGTTACTTTAATAAAGAAAGACAGCACTGTTTATAATTACAGTGTGCAAACTCAGAAAATGATGGGCATGTAATGCATACACCGAAAGCTTTAATTTTCTGCATTAAAGGATGCATTTTACACCATTCCTCATCTGAAAATATACCTTACAAATATCATAAGTGAAACAATCCCTTCTTGCAGAAATTACAGATTTAAAAACATAGAACGAAACAGGATTAGAAAGAATAGGAAAAGTATCGAATCAGAGCCAAGTGGTTTTCAGTACCACAATCAGCAGATCAAAGAGATAAACAATGTTATATTCCATTACTCATGTGGCCTTGGGCAGAGTGAGTGGCTGAAGAGAGGAAGGGTCCAGCTTTTATAACTATATATTTCTGTTTACCCAAAGAACAGGAGTGGGTTTGCCAAACTGGACATGGTATAACTGCATCAATTCTATGGTGACTCCCTCTCTCTGGAACATCATTCCCCCAGAGATTAGAATGGTCCCCACTCTGACATTCTTCTGGAAGGCGCTGAAGACCTGGTTCTGCCAGCGAGCCTGGGGAATGCAGAGCGGGATGGAGCCCATTAAATGGCTCATATGATGTGTTGTTGCCGGGGTGGGGGTTAGGGGGTTATTTTATTATATATGATTCTCTCTTTTATTAGTTTTATTGTTTTATATGATGTTTTTATATTCTTGTAAGGTGACTTGAGTCACCATGTGACAATAGGCGGCAATGTAAATATAAATAAATAAATAAATAAAAACATAATCTTATCTTAAGTATAATTTAATCATTTTAATTTTTTAGTTTTTTAAATTATTGCTAATGAGTATATAACTCCTTGAACATTTCATTATGCTATTGAATTCTGGTGGTTGTTTTTTTAATTCTTCTATATTGTGGTGGTTTTCACAAAAGTTAAATTCTCTGAATAAATAGAAGAAAGTTGTAATCTCATACACTGACTGTGTGGCAAATTAGAGAAGTTTGATCAGTGGACTACCAGTGAAGAGTGAGTCCAAACAGTATAAATGAGGACTTTCATCCATTTGAGAAACAAAGACAACTTCAGAGCATTATCAAAAGGGAAAACTCCCTGGAAGCCTCACCCCAAATCAAATATATGATTTGTTCTGACAAGCATTTGTTGAATGCTGCAAATCAGTCATTGGTAGCTTTATCTTCACCTGTTGAGAAGTAAATGTTTGGTTGTATCTTAAAATGCTGTACGCCGCCCTGAATCCTTAGGGGGTAGGGCGGCATAGAAGAACCTCCAAATAAAATTAAATAAATAAATAAATAAATAAAACCTTGAGTTTTAAACTGGTTGAATGAAAATAGAACGAGTGACTGAAGCTGCACTGACTGTGATTCCTGTCTTTGAAGCCCACAGAACCAAGATGATTTCTTAAGATGGTCTTAAGATATCTCAAGATATCACCTTCATTCCAAAATATCACCTCAAGGTATCACCTTGAATCATTCCAAAAAGAAGCTCATTGAAGACTGCTGCTGCAGTCAGATCTGCCAAAATATATAGAATGTACCAAAAGTCAGATTCCATAAGCCAATAGATGATGTAAAGGAGACCTTCCCATTAGAATTCACATTAGAGGAAATGTTACTGTGTATTCATAGGTCATGAGTTAAAGGAATCAGGAAGTATTTAGAACAAAATGGCAGCCAATTTGAACGCTTAATGTAATGTATTTAATAAACCGTGTTATACGGGACTATGGGACTAGCTCTCGTTCCAAGATGTTACAAATAAATATATGTGAAATTGATCACCGTTTTGCAGTGCTTAACAACAAGTGATTTAGTGTAATTACTAAAAGGAGCATTAGGCAAGTTTCTCTGCATGCTAACCATGGCCCATTCAATAATTATAATGTGAGTAGAAGTGGGGTCCTCCTTTAATTTCCTAAGTATTAAGGGGAATAGGTGTTTGTTTTTGTAACTTCATCACTGTTATTGAACATGTTCAGAACCTTAAGTTTGCTTTGGTTAAGTAGGTAAATTAACTTACTTAACATAAAATTACATAAATAACAACTTAGTGGATAGAATTAATTAGAGTCTCCTTTGTACAGGACAAAAGTCCATTTGTAGATATGGTCCATGGTTTATTGGTTTTGGTAGGGAGAAGGAAGGTGACAGTGACCAGTTTGATGACACAGTGGGGGTAGAACTCCTGTTTAACTCCTATTAAGGTGAATAATGGCCTGGTTTTATAGACTCTGTTTAAATGTAAAATATAACATGTAGGAATTTCAGGGATTCTTTGAACAATGTTTGTGGTTTATTGTCTCAGAATGGTGGGAAAAGCCCACTACAGATTTTTAGGACTTGCACTGCCAACATGTGGGTGGTGTGTTTGGTTCCAGGGATTTTTTTTTTTAAAAGGAATTCAGGCCTGGAATTTGCCTAATCCTGCTCAAAACCATGTCCGTACAAGCAACCCCTACAATAATCAAGTGCATGGACAAACACATCACAATGCTGGGGTGGGAGTGGGAGAGAGATAAAGTACAAAATTTGCTGTGGGCCATTTTCATTATATCTTTGTTTAAACATTGACTCACGGCTAAAAGGAACAGAAGGCATTGTGTGAAGTAGCACAAGGAAATTAGACTCTGTGGAGAATGAAATTGTGTAACTTGCTATTGTTTGCATGCCCCAATTCATCCTCTCGCTGTTTTGTGCTTTTATCCCCTTTGCAGACCTTGTGATGAGCAGCATCCAGAAGTCAAAGCCGATCTTTATGTGAACAATCTGGCAGAAGCTGTTGATATAATTCTCAAGTATTTGCATAAATAAAAATGCTGCAGGAGTCCACTCTAGGCAGATGTTAATGTAAGATTTTTGGCATAGCTGCACATTTCTAGCAATGTTCAAGCCTTCCTCCATTGTTTATGGACTAATTGGGAAGCAACTTACAGTACCACAAACATGCCTTCAACAGTCTAGTTTAATTTGCCATTGTATCCAGCTAAAGTGATATATTAACCACAATAAAAACAAAAACAAAGTTCAATGCATCCTTGTTACTCTGCTCTAAGAATCATTTGAATCTTGTTTGTCTGATTTAGGGGTACTGTAACACATAACTGAATAAACTTCTGTGCCATGGGAACTGCTTTTTGTCTTGGTCATTTTTTAGTATTGTTTTATTTCTTGCAAAAAAGAACCCTACAGGAGGGGTGTCAAACTCGATTTCATTGAGTGCTGCATCAAGGTTGTGTTTGACCTCAGGGGGTCGGGGTGTTTGTGGCCAGGGTAGGCATGGCCAGCTCAACGTCACTTGTGTCGGGGGCGCCTGTGATGGCCCAAGCGCTCTGCCAGTGAAAACGGGCTCCCAAGCTCTGTTTTTGGTTGTGAAGCCTGCTACAACCCTCTGCCAGTGAAAACGGAGCTTGGGAGGGCCGCATGCAAACCGATCCCTGGGTCGGATCTGGCCCGCGGCCCTTGAGTTTGACACCCCTGCCCTACAGAAAGCAATCACTGCAGATCCTAAAGAGTTTTGTGCAGAATTACCTCAGAAGACACAAGTAAGATCACATCTTCGGATAATTTTTCATTTTTATTGTCGCCACCCATTCAGTAGGAAGAAAGAAAGGATCATGCTAAGGAATATAGACAGATGTTTATACAACAGTCAGAGTGTTGATCAGCATCCACACTACAGCTGGCCCAAATGTTTCCTCCTCCTTTCTCTGGGGTGAGACGGATCTTCCAAGTTTTCAATAGAAGCTGGTTTTCCAGTGTTCTGAGGGTGGCATCCTGTAGCATCAAAACAAAATTTTCCACACTCCCAGTCCCTGAAGCAATTTTGTTTTCTTTTAATCTTTTTAACAAGAAGATGAATGAATTACATAAACATAATGCAGAACATGTAGATGGTTTTAAGATGTATGCAGCCTTCCTGAAATATTAAAGAAGGAACAGCAGAAGATTGTGAACAAGAGTTTGAATCACTGGTAGGCTACATCTGTTACTTTAGTTTCAAAGCTGGATTGAAAGATCCACGTACGGTGGGTGCTGTCTTTATACGACATTTATATATTACATTTCTCTATGAAACTTGAAAATTCTTACAGGTAGTCCTCGACTTACAACCATTCATTTAGTGACCATTCAAAGTTCAGAGGTGGGTTCCTGCCGGTACGCTCTTACCTGTCGGTCGCCGCAGAGCCGAAGAAGCTGGTGGCGTTCGCGGCACGGGGCTTCCCCCACCCGTTTTCCCCACCCGCCTGGACGCCGCCACTTGCGCTTTTGCCCTCTGCGCATGCGCAAAGTGTTCTGCTTGCGCAGAGGGCAAAATAACGCAAATGGCAGCATCCAGGCAGGCAGGGGAAGCGGGTGGGGGAAGCCCCGCGCCGCGAACGCCACCAGCTTCTTCGGCTCTGTGGTGACTGACAGGTAAGAGCGTACCGGCAGGAACCCACCTCTGTCAAAGTTACAATGGAACTTTGAAAAAATGACTTATGACTGTTTTTTTTCAGTAATCGACTGTCCCTGGGTAGTTTCAAAAAATACTTGACCTTCAGTTATTGTGACCTCCTGATGAAACCCAAATTAAAGAGCTCATCAGTTTATTTTCTGTACAGCTAATCCCTGGGTTACGAGCGTTCCCTTAGCGAACGTTCAAAGTTACGTGATAAGCACCCCGTAATGTTTATGAACAAGTCCCAAAACTATGAATCTTGCAGCACCATGGCAGTTGTTCGCTCTTACGAACAACCGCAAAGGCTCTGCAACATTCATCCTGCATTTTGCCTGCCAAAACGGAGCATTGGAGTGGCGGGCCCACCCCTCTGATGCTCCATTTTGGTCGGCAAAGTGCCGGGTAAGGCCTGCGCATGCCAAAACAAAGTGTCGGAGGGGTGGGCCTGCCCTTCTAAAGCTCCGTTTTGGCCGACAAAGTGGTGGGCAAGGCCTGCACAGACCATAATGGAGCTGTGGAGGGGCACGCGGCTGAGAGGCTGGAGAGGGGACAGCTTGCTAGATCTAGTGACAGTGCGGCAGGTTGGGGGGGAAGCAATTGTGGGGAGCATGAGATATTTCAGTGGGTCGGGGAGGCCTTAAGCAGGTGGCCTGTTCCATCACTAAGCCCCCCCCAATGGCCTTCCCCACTGAAATACCTCAGATGCACTTAACGAACCGCACATTTGATTAGCAAATGCGTGGGCAAAAGGAAGGAGTGATCTCATCCAAGGTATGAGATTCACTCCCACGAATCCTCAGGTTACGAATGGAATGGGCAGGCTCCATTACATTTGTAACTCGAGGACTACCTGTATATGCCATTCTGTGGATGTGAGTTCTGTCACTGTGACTTCCATCCTGAGAAATATGTACCTCTCTGCTCATTTTCATATCTTGCAAGTAACAGCGGCTCCCATGGCTGGGCTGTTTTTGTCTAATCACATCATTTTACTCATGATTTTTTTCTTTAAATAGGCTTGCATATAGAGAACACCTTTCTGTTGGTCAGCTGCCAAGTAAGAGCTGGTGTTGAGTTTCTTGTGTTTCAAGCCATTAGTATTGCACAAAGTCAGCTTAAAATACAGAATAAAGAATAAAATAGTCTGAGAATTGTTGCATTGAATTAAAAGAATTTTAATTGTATCCTCTCTCTCTCTCTCTCTCTCTGAGGGCACTTCTTGGCATTGAGCAATTTAAGACTGAAAAGAAAAGTGACTTGGAGTATTTGTACGGGCACATTACATAACGTCACACAACACACAAGTGCGTTTTCAGGAAGAACATTCAGATACAGATTAGGATTGGAACACCCATCTTTCCCAATCAGTTTAATTCTAGGATTGCAATCCTGATATATGATGTTGAAGTGGGCTTAAATTATGAATGTTTAACTATGGATTTTTAATGTATGCAGCCCATACCACTGTGTGAAGGGTGGCTATATAAATTTGTGCATAAACAAACTAATTAATAAATTAGTATCTCCAGAAAAGAGAAAAGAAACACTAGTTGTACTGATATGACTGGTGTCATTCTTATTGGAACTTATTGGAAATGGCCAGATGTTATCCAGTGGGGTTTAAATCAAGTAATTGAAGTCATGGACTGTATTTGTAACCATACTCACACTTTAGATGTCTATACTGTAGAAACTACAACCAATTTCTGCAGGTAGTCCTCAATTTATGACCGCAATTGAGCCCAAAATTTATGTTGTTCAGTGAGAAATTTGTTACGTTTTCCCACATTTTACGATTTTTCTTGCCACATTTGTTAAGTGAATCACTGCAGTTGTTAAATTAGTAACACAGTTATTAAGTGAATCTGGCTTTCCCATTGACTTTTCTTGTCAGGTTACAAAAGGTGAACAAATGATCCTGGGACACTGCAACCGTCATAAATATGAACCACTTGTCAAGCATCAAAATATCAATCACGTGACCATGGGGCTGCTGCAATGGTCATAAGTGTGAAAAATGGTCATAAATCACTTTTTTCAGTGCTGTTGTAACTTCAGTCACTAAATGAACTGTTGTAAGTCGAGGACCACCTGTATGTGAGATCACCTGTGCAGTTGCATCCTAAAAGCGATGTCATTTTGTTCGGTTTTCAGACATATAAGATTCCTGAAGAGATTTTCCCTGACATGGGAGAAAAAGAAGTTCTTGTCTCAGTATCAGGCACAAAGGCATATCCATCTACTTAAAGCCACCTCTCCTTCAGATCAGGTCCTTCACAATTAAAAATAAAACCCCTCTTAACACCCTCTAATTACATGAATTGTTCTGTCAAATTTAATTATAACCTGGTTGTGAATCATACCCAATATACAATTGGCTTCTCATCAAACTGGCATTCAAGATCCCAGGCTTCATGATGGCATGCCTTTTAGCAGTGACAGTCTTTCTTTGCTGGGTATGGATTGACATTTCCATTTATAATATTCCATAAAGGAAGGAATTAAGACATTAATGAATGTTAATTATTACTTGGAATTGCAGTTAGTGGCTTCCAAATTCTTCATCAAAAGTATCTTTGCAAATCTAGAAATAATGGGGTAGACTTGCAATACTTGGGGGGTTGAAGAAGAGAGGGGCAGAGCAGAGAAACTGTCCTTTTGTAGAGTTTTCTATATATTGTTTTAACTCAACAAAACATCTAAGTCTCTCTGATGAAAAGGATGGTTGGCTGGCTGGACAATGCTGGGAGTTGAAGTCCACAGGTCTTAAAGGTTGGACACCCCTCCTCTAAACAAATATCTTTGCAAAATTGTTCAGCTTGGGCTATCAATACCAAGCTGTTGCAACCAGATCCCTTTCCTGCATAAATATATTTTTGTTTGGACCAGTTACCACAGAAACATTTTTGATTTAGTGCCACACCATAACAGTGTTTAGAAGGTTTACCTAGAATTCAAAATTCTCCAGTCATAAAAGTTGGAAAAAGGAGGACATGATCAGCGGTTGTGAGGTGCTTCATTTATAGATACGAATAGATGTTGACCAAATTGGAAGAGAGAGAGAGTTAGCTATACATGTGTTACTATAAATGATATAAAACACTTCCACATAGGAATTAGTGTAACATTTATCTGTGACTAAGCTGAATCTTAGCTTTAACAGATCTGACGACTCCCACATCTATTCATATATGTTTGTGTGCTATTGTAAGGACATTTTTGATTTGGAACATTACATCGTATGAAGCACATGGGTACACTGATAGTTGATGCCGAAACAATTTGGAAATATTCAATATTCCTTTTAGTGCACAATGTTAATAGATGCTAATGAAAGAAGAATCTGATCAATCATTATCAAATCCGTTTTTGGCAGCTGTTTACTCAATGTGAGAGATCACTCTAACATCTGCATATTTTCATATATATGTTCCTTAAATTGTTTGCTCATAGGCATTTTCACAATTCAAGGCTTCTTAAATATGTTTTTTAATCTTTTATTTTGCCAAAAATATTTTTATTCTGCATTTTCCCCTCCAAAACATGCCTTTTTCCAAGGAATAACATTAGCTCTGTGGGAGAATATTTATTTTTACAACAAATTTTTAAAGGCATATGTGTGTTGTTGGGTGGCAACAGATTTCCTGACTCAAAACTCAGCTGAAAGACTTGAGCTGGAGAATCAATCGAAAGTCCTCATAATGTTAGGATCAAAGCACATCGCCATTTTGTGCTGGCGTTGCTGACACACACAACTGGCTTGGAAAATATTGTGGCTGGAAATACACATTGTAGGCAATAGTATTTGTAGCAGCAACTAGAGGTCCTGGGTGCTGCGATACACTAAATAAAATAATGAATCTTTGGTAGGATGGAAATCCTCTGATCATACCAAAATTTCTTCTAGAGCCCATCCTGTCAGATGGCGCAGTGGTTAAAAGCAGCACTGCAACCTACTTGAGCTGACTGCTAGTTCAGCAGTTCAGCTGTTCAAATCTCAGCCTTCCATCCTTCTGAGGTTGGTAAAATGAGGACCCAGATTGTTGCGGGCAATATGCTGAACTCTGTAAACCGCTTAGAGAGGGCTGTAAAGCACTATGAAGCGGTATATAAGTCTAAGTGCTATTGCTATTGCTATTCTGAGGAATCAAACTTAGGAGAACCTTCTCTTTCTATTCTCTTGATAAAGGGATCACCATGATTAAGTGGACTGACAAATCAAATAAGCAAGGTTGGGTTTAGAAAAAAATCCTTCTGAAAAACGTGATGGACAAGTTACATTAATTTTGAAAGCCCGTAATGAATTCAGAGGTTATACCACTGCTTGTGTTGCATTTGAACTGAGCTTTAGGAACACCTGAGCCCAGAAATATAATCCTTGTGTCAGTATTAATTCTCATTGGTCCTTGGCTCAAATTTTACTCTTGTTACTGTATATGGCCAAAATCATTCAAGTTTTCTTCCAGGACTAGGATAGCAAATTTTGTTTCTGTAAAGTTTGAGTAGACTTGTGAGAGAAAGGGAGACGGATGCAAATGAAAGAACATATTTCCTCAACTGCTTATGCTACAGAGCATGAAATCTATGGCTGTTTAATGCAAATAAATTAGTAGTTTAGATAGTCACTGAAGAGCAAGGAAATTACTTTTAGATAATTTCATGCCTACCATTTCATTTTGCTAAATCGGGTTTTCAAATGTTGCAAGGTGTGCCTACTAAAACATTAATTTTCCTCTCCCTACTATACATGGGAGGCCTAGTGAGTTTGGTGCCATGGTCTCTTCCCAAATCAGGTGGGTACTTGACTAAAATGGGGGTAGGCATGGCCAGCGCGTGACGCATCCGGCCCACGGGCGTGAGTTTGACACCCCCGCTATATACAGCAAATGCTTTATTGTAATTTTAACATTATACTAATATTCTACCATCGTGATGCTTCTTTTGGCAGTTCTGAACATTTTTCTGCACAGTAATAGTTAAGCTTAAAAAGAATATGCTTCATCTCATTACAGGTAGTCCTCGACTTACGACCACAATTGAGCCCAAAATTTATGTTACTGAGAAATTTGTTATAAGTGAGTTTTGGCCCATTTTACAACTTTTCTTGTCACATTTATTAACTGAATCACAGCAGTTGTGAAATTAGTAACACGGTTGCTAATCAAACCTGATTTCCCCATTGACTTTGCTTGTCAGAAGGTTGCAAAAGGTGATCACAACACTACAACCATCAGAAATGTGAGTCAACCATCCGAATGTAAATTATATGACCATGGAGATGCTGCAATGGTCGTAAGTGTGAAAAATGGTCATAAGTCACTTTTTTCAGTGTCATAACTTCAAACAGTCAATTGAACAAACTGTTGTAAATCAAGGACTACCTGTATAATTTTAAGGAGGACTGGCTGGAATCTCCTTGTGCTTTGAGCTAATGTGACCAATTTTAAAATATGCTAAATAATGAATATATCCAGAATACAGATATAGTCCTACAACTGAAGAGGCACAATGAAAGCGTTCCTACTTTTTCAGCAGCTGACTATATTTAACAATAGCATAACACAAGAAAAAAATAATACTGAGTAGCAGTTACAGAATCAGAAAGCTTTATTTACACAGAGTAACAAGTAAATTCCTGAGACTGCGCTGCTCTATAGTGCAATAAAGTCATTTGAGAGAGTACAAATCAGCAGTTTTCTTAATTTTTCATGTCAGGGAACAGTCTTCACCAACATTAGATTTTGAACAAACACCAACTACAGAGCTGACTTTGTATATATGTCAATATGTTTGCATCTGTGCAATTACCATGAACAAAAAGACACATACGTGTGTACGTGTACACACCCACACACACCCACACACCCTAGGAACTAAACATCGCTTAGACTTCATGGATTTTCAAAGGCTTTTTGGCCATCATCATGTTCTGATTCATTGGTTCTTAAGACACTGAAAATATAAAATGCTGAAAAAGACTGCTATAATCCTAAAAATATTCTCTAGTCCTGTTTCAATGAAGAGTATCTAAAATGTATTTGCAATACAATTATTATTGGGCCAAAGAAACTATGCTACTTGTGAAAAGTTACAGTAAAATTCAGAAATACGTTCTATTTCACCTTATTTTTTCTTCAGTGTGTCATTAAATATAACGTTTCATGAAAACCAGTTCTAAATAGCAATGACTGTAGATCTACAATACATTCCCTAGAAGAACATTCATCAGTGCTAATAGGACAAAACTCTTCCATAAAAGTTGCATTTAAAAACTTTTTTTTAAAAAAAGGGAAAATGATTGACATTTATTGCTGTTGTCTTTACATTTCCACAGTACAGATTGATCCGTGTGCCAACTAAGCTGTTGTCCGTCTCCCTGTTGATTTGAATGTACTGCTTAGTAAATAAAAATATTTGTTGGTTCACAAAAAAAAGTCAACATACCTGATCAAAACCTGCTATAGGAGCTAGTTCCAGTAAACTAACCAATCGGGCAGGAGCACAGGATCCCCAGTAGAGGAATCCAATGGATTTTTTTTTTCAGTGGATATGACCAAGCATAGATGCAGCACCCCTGTATGTTACCATCAAAAGTATTTTCTGTAAACATAAACTTAAATTTCAGATGTTTACATTTTGTGTGAATGTACATATATGCACATACGTCTCCTCTATATAAACACCCATACATACGTATACACACTTCCTTACATCCCATAATATTTTGCTTCTATTTAAAAAAAAAAAGTAGTAAGGCTTTAAAAACTCAGTTTCAATACATAAATCATACAACAACACCAAACCCAATGCAATCCAATGAAACGCCACCTGGGATTAATCTTAGGCAAACACTATATTGTTAAGTATGCAGATGTGTTCACGTTAAGGCCATTTGCTAGTGAAGCATCATTGCTAAGGCAAAGAAAGTTTGCAGCTATATAAACTAAGCTACAGCTAGGTGAGTTGGGTAGTGATCCTCCGGGGGGGGGGGCACTTTCCTACTCTGTGTATTTAGCTTCTCATAGCTTGCAGCCCTTTTTGTTTTTAGAAAGCCCTTATGCATAAAAAACCCCAAATAAGAAAAGGCTGCCTCTACAGCACTAAAGACAAAGCAAACTGTCATTAATCAAGATGTATGTTAAGTAAAAGCTGATACACTATCTCAAAAAGCTTAAGGTTAATGGCATAGGATGTACTCTCCGTTGGCAAGCCCATATAAAAATGCTATGATTAGGAATCATTACTTCCAAGTGAAAATGTGATTGCAAAGAACACGCTATATTTGTGCACAGCAGACCGGCAACCATTTCTCTGAGGATAGGACATGTTTAGTAAAAAAAAAAATTCTCTATGTAATTCAAGTTGGTGGGGAGAATTTTGACAGAACCATGCAATAAAACGGAAAATAAATCCAGTGGGTTGGATCCAGATTAAATGAAATGAAGATACCACTTACTGAAATTAATGAGTCTTAAGTAATTTACCGCACAACCCTACACTTACATTTACTCAGAAGTCACACCAAACTCAGTTACTTTGATGCAAATATATATATATACAACTACAATCATGATATGGATCTGATCCAAAAATTTCAATTATTTTAACAGTACCACAGCAAAATGCTGCATGTTATATTTGCACAGAGTGCTTTTTTTTCCAAAGAAAAAAACAGGAACAGCTATGCAGATAAGAAATATGGATCAATGTGCCATATCTGACATAGTTAATAGCCTAAGTAATAATCCATTTGAGTGCCTATTCCAATATGCCATGGTAGGAATTTTCAAGCACTGCTCAACAGATCTGACGGTACACATGTAGCCTAAATATCAAATCTATTATTCAAAATTTGCATTGAGTAAGCTCTTTGAGTAAGCCATAGCCACCTGATTGGTTGTTATACAACCATAACCTGTATCTAATAACATGGTATGCATACTTGCACATTACACCCTACAGACTGCACTCTGCTTATATCAATAATTAAAGATGATTCATTTGCCATTGTAATTTTTGCCCATAGTGACATCCAGGTGATAAACAACAGACTTAGTTTGTCAGCATAAATGTATTTAATTATTACACTCAATAGAAAGGTTACCCTTATAGTAAGAGCTTGGATATCACTTGAACAAAGGCAAATTTTATAGCACCATTTGACTCTGGTGCTGTCCTCAGGAATAGCGGTAAGCAACTTGTATGGTTAAAAATGATTTTGCATGCCTCGCACATATTTTATTCTTTCTCATTTACCACAAAATACTGTATTCTCCAACCCCTCTGCCATTCATTTCACCTACTCTTTCTCCAGGTCTTCCATGTAGGAAGAAATTCTCAAGAAGAAAATGTGATTCCTTGGAGTGGTGTTGTGAAGGGCGGCAGCAATAGCTTTGTGTTCAGGCTGCAGAAGTTCCTGTCTCTAAAGCAGAACACCAAACTATCTCAATACTTTTGTAGCAGAGCAAAATTCAGGCAAAAGAAAATCTCCTTTTCAGTGTGTGTAATTGCCAAGCATCTTCCTCCAGTGTGCCTTATAAAAGGGGTGTCAAACTCGCGGCCCGCGGGCCAGATGCATCACATGCTGACCATGCCCACCCTCATTTTAGTGAAGGGGAAAAAGTTGTGATAACGTGACGACAACGTGACGCCATGAGTTTGACACCCCTGCCTTATAAGCTTTCTTTTGATCAGGAAGGATTAACTTTAGCAGTCACACTACTAATGGAGCTGAAGTCTGAAAGTGGATAATTTTGCCTTGGGGAGGAAAAATGGTATTCTTAACTTTCAGATGATCAATATCAATTAAAAGCTGGGATTTGTCTTAGAGTCAGCTAGACACATACACACCAACCACTGTTTTATCCTTACACCAAAAAACTGGTGGAAGGACTGGAATATGGTTTTTGTGTGTGAACCCCCCCCCCCAAAAGCTACAGGAATTACAGAATGTTGGTATAAGTACAATTTTTAGGAGCTCGGTGCCCATGATGAATCCAGACACATTTACGCGAGTGCAATATACCTTGAGCAGTGGAATTGATACTATTGCCAAGGTAAGAGATTTTCTCAGAGCTCCTAACATTCAGTGTTCATAATAACATTGCTACATAATTACAGCCACTACCATTACCTGGAAAAATTGGTAGGGAAGGGTCAAAAGCAGTAAGAGGTTTTACAAGAGAGATACAGAAAGAAGACCTCCAGCTCTGTCATGATCCTGATAACCCACAGTGAGATCTAAAAAATAACTAATTCAGACGAAATTATAAAAACAAAACAAAACCTAATTCCAACTCAAATCAATGAAAACTTGCCCCTTATAACTTTTCTGTTTCTGAAAACAAGCAATGTATGTTAACTTGGGTTGCAAGTGACAGATTTTTGCATGCATGAAAACGAAGTCTTTTCATAAAGATCACCAAGTTATTCCATGGCATCAAAATGTAAATAGATATTCCAGCTTAATACTATTTTTATTTTCACTTGCGTATCTGTATGCGCATACACACATACATATACGGCTTATATGTCACATAAGCTTCAGACAGAAAATAATAAAAATGAACGTGTGAAGAAATAAAGCCTACTGTGAACGTTTAAATGAGCAATTGCAAAGCTTTAGCTTAGATGAGATCTTCTGTGATTTTAGATGCCATACGCATTAATGCCATTACGGGAAAAGTTAAAAATAGGATACCATTTTTAAGAAATAATCTCTTGTTTTTCCTTTCATAAAGAAAGGACTGGATTTCATTCATAACTGAATAACTTGGTTGCGTCATTATGTGCTAAATTATCATTGTTGGTTGCCCAACATAAGGAGTTAAGAGGTGGAAGGGAAACTATTGGAGTGTCAAGTGAATATTAGAATCTCAAACAGCATTTGGTATTAGTTTTGTTATAGCAAAACTCCAAGCCTCTGCCACCCACATAACTTAAACTAAGCCTGCTGTGAATTCAGAGAATTATAATCACAATGTATTAGAGCAATGGTTCCCAACCTTCCTAATGCCGCGACCCACGCCCCGCCCCCGCGCCCCCACCGTGACCCACCCCGCCGCCGCCATTTGGGTTCTTTTACCCTCTGTGCATGGGCAAAGCGTGCTGAGCATGCACAGATGATAATAACCCAAATGGCGGCAGCGGGGTGGAGCGCGGTGGGGGCGCGGGTTATGGGGCATGATATGGCCAGGCTTGTGGCAGTGGGGGGGAAGCTGAGGATGTCGGGGCGACCCCTGGGAAATGGTCGTTCGACCCCCAAAGGGGTCCCGACCCCCAGGTTGGGAACCGCTGTATTAGAGGATACTAAACTGAGAAAGGCTATTTTAAAATATGTATTGAACATCATGATGGTTAAACACATGTTCCAGCAATATAATGGAAAGTCAAGCAGAGCCCTGAATAGTTGCGGTCTAAAACTCTTCTCATTACCTATTGTGATCCATCTGTCCCTGTTTACATAGCTATATGATCAAATTTCCTTAGAATGAAATATAAAATGCAAGAACTACTCAATCCATAAGGAAAATTGAATTCCTTCATAATAAATCATGCACCATTGTTTCATAATCTGCAAACTATGATTTGTGCTTGCCAACCAAATAACAATTGTAAGCAACAGGCTGATAATGGATTATAATCTTATTTTAGAGGAGAAATGCAAACACTATTTTTGGCAATTTAGATTTGCACGCTTTGACAATGAAGGCCTGTTTGCCTGTTACTAAAGCATGGCTTGGTGTTACAATTGAATAAACTCTTCTGTTACTTTAGATATCTTGACAATCAAGTCAAAACTGCACCAAGTTTAGATGTGTACATTTCTGTCACATTTGTGTGAACATTCACTAATCATGGCTATGGTTTCCTGGGTTTTATGCCGAGCACAAAATTTAGCCTCCTGCATATCAAGATTTATTTTACAAAAGCCACACACATACACACACACATACCTGTGCACATTCATTTGTTTCTAGAAATAAACTAGATGTACTTTGAAAAAACAGAATCCGAAGCTGTGGCTGAGCAGAATTTCCAGTGTTTAGATACAGGGGTCTCCAATCTTGGCAACTTTAAGACTTGTGGACTTCAACTCCTAGAATTCCTCAGCCAGCAAAGCTGGCTGAGAAATTCTGGGAGTTGAAGTCCACAAGTCTTAAAGTTGCCAAGGTTGGAGACCACTGATTTAGAAGACAGAACCCTGGTTCTGCTTGATTATTTGGAAGATGTATGCTAAAATAGTTAGTGAATTTGGGGATGCTATATGTAATACAATTTAATATGTTGCAGAACTGAAAGCTGAGAATGAGACCAGCAAAATCAGTGTGGGCATAAAATGAAAGGGTGAGAAAATCTATAAATACCACAACAGGAAATGAGTGATGACATCTTTCTCACAAGACTTATAAGCCAGGCCGTGTACACTGCTTCTGCAGTGAAACACTAAACCATCATAAAAGCAAACCAAGCCCAAACTAAAACAGAGCTGGTCCCCCAGAGGAGGATTTCTCAACCTCAGCAACTTGAAGATGCACGGACTTCAATCCCAGCATAGTGGATGGGAAAGTCTGGGGAGCAAAGTCCACACTTCTTAAAGTTACTGAGGTGGAGAAACATTGATCAAGACTTTTTGGGGTTATTAAAAAGGAAGGGGAATATAAGGAAACTAGTGGCGGTATCTTTTAAAACCTACAGCTAGGCTTCTCAGTGTGCCCAATACAGCAGTGCCTGATGTGACATAAGTCAATGAAAATGCTGGATAATGCACTCAGATTTTATTTTATTTTTTGACAATAATAATACACTCTTCAAGATTGGGTTGCCTGTATTTTGCACTAGGTTTAATTTATTCTACAGCAAATTAAGGAAACAGGGAAGTGGGTTTCTCTTCGATGTATTTTTTTTCCTCTTAGTTATATTTATCCTTATCTCCCGTGGTAGCAGTGGCAGAAAGTGTCATATGTAATCTGACACAGACCACTCAACAATGCCATGTGTGCTCAACTATTGGGCTACTGTCGTTCATTGAAGATAGAAGTAAATGTATACTCTATATTATTTCTATCGTTTCACTTGATGAAAATATCTAAATACTGAGTAATGACTGAAAAAAAGAAGATTTATCTTTAATTTTTTCTACTGATGAATATGATAGACTATATACCAATGACGACAAATGGTACAAAATGCAGATTTAAGAGACTTCACACCACATAAGAGCCATGATCCCTTTTCAGATGCCAACTACTAAATTACGGCATATATCTCTCCCGTATTAAATCATATACCTGAAATCAGCATTTCTTTACAGGTTATAGTATCACCAATTTAATTTCATTATTCCTTGAAATTTCACTAAAATATCAAGAGTACAAAAATGTTCTCAATATTTTACTTCTCCAGACAAAGCCTCTGTCCTCTTCTTGCCGGTAAATTAATAGCAACCATGAACTAGAGGTCATGCATCCAAGTGTGCATTCAACCATTAAATCTGGTCCAGGTGAAGATGAGTAAGAGGGCATTGCAAATGATACCTGTATGTTTGATTTGGATAAGGAGGCCTCTTAATAAGCACAGATCTCTTTTACTAATATGGATAAAAATCCATTGTGCTTTCTTTTCATAATGTTATTGGTATGTGTATCTGTTTGTCTGTGTGTTTAGTAGACCATAACAAACTACTTTGATTCTGGGAATTATGACTTTACATATATTATGAGAAATTTGATTTGTGAGATTTTGTAAGGTCTATGAATAGGTGATCTAAAAAGAACAACAGAAAATGAATTCAAATAATAATGCTAATCTCCACTTTTTGCTCCTTTGATAAGGATAGCCGAGGTGGAATTTATATCAGCCAACAGCAAAAAAGGAAAAGGAAAGGGAAAGGGAAAGGGAAAGGGAAAGGAAAGGAAAGGAAAGGGGGAAAAAGCTTATTTATATTACTAAATGCCATTCCCATCAGGAGATGGACCTGCTGACTCTCTAGGTGGCAAATTAGCCTACTTTGAAAAAAAAATGACCAGGAGTTTTTGGTCTTTCTTTTCAAGTTTTGATACATCCACAGAGCTTTCTTTTTCTTTTAAATATGTTGATGTTAACATTGGAAGTTTTCCCTATGAAGAGCTACAGTAGTTCGAACAAGTGCCCCCAAAAGCTAAACAAATTTTGGCAAAGCTTTTTGTACTGGTTCACCTGCCAAGGAGAGGGGAAATGTGGATTTTTCTCCTCTGGTTTGCATTAACATGTGTGAGTTTGCCACTGCTAAAAGCCTTGGTGCAGGCAGATCCTTCCCTCTTAGTGCTCTCAGTTGTTTTCTATTTGCTCAATATCTAATTCACCCCCCAACTGAAAGATGTTATCCCCACCAGTCCCACTGTTCCTCCATGAGGAGTGTTCAACGTCTTTCCTACTATTCTCATCTTCTGTAGCACAGAAATCTGAGTCTTCGTAGGAGAAATCTTCTTCCTGGTTAGGATGATGTTCTTCTGAATTTGAATGAGGCTCTGGCACAGGGGTGCAGGCTGGTGTCCTGCCAGGCATGACGTCCACGTTGGTGGCCCATGAGTTATTGCTGCTGGTGCCAAGGGAGAACTGGTTCTGCTGAGGGCAGTCATCAACTGTGGTGCTAAGACTGTTGAAAGTTTGACAGTTCTGCAAAAAGATAAAAGAGGACAACTAAATGTACAGCAATCCATACACGAACATGAGTCTTTCCCTCTCAGGATTCTATTATTTCCTCTATTGCATCGTTATCTTATCATTTTAGGACAACTTTCCAAGGCTTAAATATTTTTTTTTTATTCACTGCCATCAAGAATGATGTACAAAACATGAGTTCTGCCAAGAAACCAGCCCTATCCCAAGAATATGAAGAGTTAGAGATGTTAATTACATTTTACTGAAATTTTAGCAGACCTGATTAAAATTGATTGTGTATACTCCCTGCAGTAGTAGTTCAGGCTTTATACTAGTATATTAGTAGTATAAAGCCTGAACTACTGCAGGGAGTATACACAATCAAAGTATAAAGCCTAATTCTAGACTTCAGTGAAAACATTTTATTGCATGATTCTTAGACTGCAATCTTTAGGTCATAGGATAGGTCAAGATTTCCCATCTCCCAAACACAGGAACTAGATCCGAACTTCAGAGGAAGGAAGGACATGATCAAGTTGCTTGTTCTGCCTTTCTGTCAGCCTCCAGAAATATTCAAGAACTAAAACAAAGGCCAGGCAGGGGCTGACATGAAATATTTTAGATCCAAAAGACCGGAGTTTTACTCTTCTGTTTGCAAAGAGGTAGGTAATTATTTTTAAAACATGGATTAAAATAAAACTATAGGTCAGCACTGCTTTCTTAACTTTCCTTTGCTTTTCCTTTTTGGACCTGCAAGTAGCTAGGTAGATAATTTAGCTCAATTTATAGGAAAGGCTTAGAACCACTCATTAGTTACCATCCAGGGTTATGGATCTAGAAATCACCACGTAAGCCACCCGGAGTCTCTTGGTTGAATTGGGCAGCTATAGAAATTGAACGAATGAACAAACAATTGAACAAAAATTTGGGAAAAATCTGCAGTATACCAAGATACCAAATTCATGCATTGAGAAGATAACAGGGTCACAGATTTCTACTCATTCTGGTCCCCCCCCCAATCTCGGCCAAAAAAAGGCTTGCCCTGTTTATAGATTTACTAATCAGAAAGATCACATTTGCAAGCTTCCTTCCCCATCCTTGAAATCCAAAAACCAAGTTTGCCCAGACTGAAAGATTTCCTAGAGTCTGGGGGGGAAATGATGGCTCTGTTGGGAGGGAGGCATTATGACTTTGTTGCAGATGTAAGCTTATTAGCAGAGGAAGCATTTGTTAATCATGAGGTCCCAGCTTCTGACATGGTACTTTGGTTTCCAGTTACCTGGTAACTACCAAAAAACATTCCGTTTGCAAACAGTGCTGCAAATAAAGTGGTTCAGCTCTCCAAATGGCACTTTTCACTCCTCTCTGCTCAGAAGCAATTGAGTCAACACCTGTTCTCTTGTGTGCCAGGATTAAAGGTGTATACTATCTCGCACTGAAAGGGATCTTTTCAGTTTTTCAATTGCAGAACAAGGATTCTGTCGATTAGCCCAGCATTGGAGGAGCCCTCCAAGATTTTGCAGGGCAGCCTTCTTTCGTCTCATCTTATGCTAAATAAAATTCAGGAGCACCAAACACCTTTCTAAACATTCATCGTTTGCAAGGCAGAGAGACCTAACTAATTAATTGGTTAGCCTGAACCATTGTATAATTGCTGAGACTAGATGAGAGGGGGAAGCGCAATTCTGCCGGAGCTTTTTGAAATCAAATACAGCACTGCCTTAAACTGCAATCCACCGGCTTTTGCCAGTTTTATCCCGAGAAGCCTGAGGTGATGTTCCAAAGTTCATAGAGACAAAAGATAATATCCCGCTGAATTCTGCACCCGTTTGCAAAATTCAAGTGACAAGCAGATGATTTGCCCATTCCTGGGGTGCTAAGCTCAAGGCCAGTTCCCAGACACAAGTTCGAACAGCTTGTGGTTTTATTGTAATTATCAAATATGAGGAAAGGGCAGGGCAGGTTTACTGATTTTTTTGGGTAGGCACTGAGTAAACGTGAAGCTATGGGAACAGATCCTCTGCAAAAAAAAAAAAACATCTCCCAAGAGGAGAGATACCAAGTCAGGTAGCAAACAGTAGTTCCCATTGTAATTCTATTGTTTCAAGGTCATGCAACCTCTGAAAAAAAGTGCTCTGGGAACAGCCTGTGCAGCCGCTACCCACCTCAATCTCCCTTTTAAAAGCCGTCTTGCTAAATAACTTCCCCGCACTGATGTGAACCACCATCTAGCTCTTCTTCCTCCATCTATTGTTCCGCACTATAAAAAGTTGGTTGGAAATCTAGCAACAACATGGAGCAAACTGGGTTCCTGGTTGCACAGAGTGAGAGCACGGATTCCCTTTTAATGAATTTATTGCCGTAATAAAATACTGCTTTTAAATAAAGACATTCACATAATGACATGGGGGAAAAAGATGTGTCTCAGCTTGTGAAAAGGGAATGGAAATGAGGACCCGACTGATCAGCTACCCAAACTGATGCATATTTTACTAGACCCTGGGTGACTCGGTCAACAAGGATTCCTGCTTCCAAACTGATTAACAATTGCAGTTGATACCCGTTTTCCACCATATCATTCACAATGTGTTTCAGAGACAAGAGAGATCAGGAGTGAAACATTTTGAATTCGGATTCTCAAACAAACAAACAAACACTGAGCTTTAAGATCTTTAGTTCAGCATGCATGTCTTTTGCACTTGTTAGATCTTCTAGAATTTAATAAAAAATAAAACTATTCCCCCAAAATCTGAAATTGTCCCCTTTCTTGAAATAAGGAATCAACAATAATGTTACAAGGGATTAGAAAAAGATGAAGCGATACTCCAGGCGAGAGAAGGCGAGAGACACTGTATTTAAGATATGGAGATAATAACTTGCGGTCTTTGATGTGTCATACTGTATGCTTCTTCAGTGTAACAAGAAGCAGAAAATAGAGCTTGCTTTCTTATGCAGAAAGAACAACCCAACACAGGGAAATTTATCTGTGCCAAAGCTATTCAACTCCGCAGCATCTGGATAAGGCAGGTGCAAAACCTGACCAGGCACTCGGTTTCACCTATTGAAATCATAATGCAAGATGCTTTGAATGCTTCGCTCAGATCCACAGAATATGCATTTGTTAAGATTCCTTAAAATTGGGTTTCATCATTGGGTAGGCACCTTAAAGTAGCTTGTTACAATTCAAGAAATGAAAAATCTAGATACAGGTAGTCCTTGGCTTACGACCACAATTGATCCCAACATTTCTACTGCTAAGTAGACAGTTGTTAAGTGAGTTTTGACCCATTTTATAACCTTTCCTGCCGCAATTGTTAAGTGGGTCTCTGCAGTTGTTAAGTTAGTAACATGGTTGTTAAGTGAATAAATCTGGATTCCCCCATTGACTTTGGTTGTCAGGTGGTCGCAAAAGGGGATCACGTGACCCTGGGACACTGTAACCGTCTTAAATATGAGTTGCCAAGCATCTGAATTTTGATCATGTGTGACCATGGGGATGCTGCAATGGTCATAAGTGTGAAAAATGGTCATAAGTCCCTTTTTCAGGGCCGTTGTAGCTTTTGAACGGTCACTAAACAAATTGTTGTAAGTTGAGGGTTACTTGTATTAGATTTTTGGAGGAATCATGAAGTGACCTGGTTGGACCCTATGGCTTTTATATGTGCTTATCTGAGATAGAAATCGCTATGTAAGCCACCCGGAGTCGCTTGGTTGAATTGGGCAGCTATAGAAATTGAACGACTGAACAAACAATTGAACAGAAATTTTGGAAAAATCTGCAGTATACCAAGATACCAAATGATCAACTTTAAAATGTTTCCGTAGATGTTTAACCAAATTAATTGACTTGAGAATTGGAGTTTTGTGGATATATATGCCCTTATATAATCTTATGGAGAAAAGCACAAAGATAGCTGCAACTGAAACAGATGAAAGATCAAAGCTAGCAGCATTTTTAGAGCCAGGGCAGAGATCAACATGGCTCAGATAAAAGAGAAGGTGAGAATGAGCTATGAAGATAAGGTATGATCTTTAATATGTGCAATGCAAGGAAAGAAAACCAAACAGGTAACTCTAGATTTGTTTATTTTTAATTATGAGTAGCAAGCTTTACTCTTATTTGCGTTAATGAAGTCCATATCCATAATTTACTTATTTTCCGATCGATGAAAAGGCTCCCAATGTGGAGATACAAAAGACAATAAAAGTAATAAAGACACCCAACAAGCAACATTTTAGAAGAAATTATATAAATATATTGCTATCAACATATAAAGGAGTACAAAATAGAGCTTATTCAATCTGATTTTAAAATAATAACAACATACTTTCAACCCTTCCAAATTTCTAAACGTGAAGTTGCACGTTCTATGCACAAATGCTTACATTCAAATGTTCTAAATCAGAGCTATCTTATCTATTTATTATGTAATTATTCATCCATAATTTCATGACAAGGGTCCTGATAGTATATTCCAAACTCTGCCCAATTTTGTCCAATTATGTGCGTGCCAACCTCATCTATACAACCCCTTAAATCTGTTGCTGCTTTTTCACTGAAACTTTAATGTTCCTCCTTCCCCGTGTACTTATGTTATACTGCCATGGGAAATAGCGAAGCTTCCATTATTACTGATCCTCTCTGGATTCAACACAAATGGAAAATGGATTATTGGATAGCAAGAACAAAGGCTCCCAAAAGGAAGTTATGGTTACACTTTGATCCTCCTACTATATAAAAACAGGATTATCCTGTGATTATTAAGTCTTATTTCCCATGAAGTAGAAGCGGACACTTTCTGTTCATTAAGTGATCCCATTAAGTGAGCTATGCTGGCTGGAGAATTCTTGGAGTTGAAGTCCACAAAAAGTTGCCAAGTTTGAAGACCTCTGGACTATTACAATGAGTAATATAGGCAGTCCTCGTCTTACAACCATTCATTTAGTAACCGTTCAAAGTTACAACGGTACTGAAAAAAGTGAGTTATGACTGTTTTTCACATTTACAACCATTGCAAAATCCGTGCATTGTCATGTGATCAAAATTGGGATCCTTGGAAACGGGTTCATATTTATGACGGTTACACTGTCTCGGGGGTCATGTGATTCCCCTTTTGCAACCTTCTGAGAAGCAAAGTCAGTGCAGAAACAAGATTCATTTCACAATCATGTTACTAACTTAACAACTTCAATGATTCTCTTAACAGGTGTGGCAAGAAAGGTCGTAAAACGGGGCCAAACTCACTTAACAATTCTCTCACTTAACAACAGAAATTGGGAGCTCAATTGTAGTCACAAGCACTATTCCCTCTAAGGTGTACGGCCACACAGCCGCGCACGTAATGAGAGAACACCGCGTGGAAGTTTCTAACTTCCGTGCGGCATTTTCTAATGGCAGAGGCTGCACGCCTGCGCGGCCGCACAGATGAAAAGAGAACAACGCGCGGAAGTTTCTAACTGCTGCGCGCCGTTTTCTGATATTACAGGGAACATTGGTCACAAGTCGAGGTTTATCTGTAGCGTTCCATACGTTACAATCTGATGTCATGAATTTTCCATATTGGCACAGGTGGCGTTGCCAGGGAAACATAGCAGAATCATTTCATCCAAACACAGGGTAAATGTGATGGAAGGACAGGGAAACTGTGGGACAGATATTCTAGCTGCAGTCTAGTATCTGCCAACATAGGTTAGCTAATCTTGATATAGACAGATGAAGAGAATAATACCTCAGTGTAAGAGGGGAGAAAAAGTGTTGACACATCATCTATCAAAATGAGTCTTTACACAAAGATCTAGATTCCATGGCCTGTTTGCTTGGCCCAGCGTTCCTTAAATTCCAGAGCTGATTTCATTCTCAGCTGACTACTTGTGAATAAGCATTATATGTTGGCCCTGAGAAAAAAAGGTTTGGTTTATCAGCATACACACAACTAAGATTCTGCAAACATGCCTTGTCATGCCAATACAAGCCTTACCTTGGCATCTCCTTATGTCATTAGTTTGAAAAGGCTGGGAATGTTATTTTTAAAAACCTTGGTTTTGGGGAGTGGGAGATTGTTTATGTACAGTAGCTTTGTTTCAGCATTTATTTATTTATTTTTAGCATTCTGACACCAGGATTTTGAAAGGGCTTTTGACTGAAGGGCTAACTCACTAGGAGACTTAAAATGTTGGGTCTACAGCCAAACTTTCAATTGAATGCCCAGATTAAAATCAAATATGCTCAAGAAATTCAACACCAAAATAAACGTTGCTTTTCTGATTACAAGGAAGGATATCTTCCCAGGCATACCTTTATACAACACTCAAGGAAAAAAATGTAGTGTTACTTGAATTGTTTCATTCAATCTTTTAAAAAGATAAAAATCATCACATTGAATGGACCAACAGATCATGCCATAATGATTAGCCAAACACCTACCAAAAGTTCACAACAAGATCATGGACACAATAGCACCCTCACAATCACTTCACTAAGCAACTGATATAAAGAGGCATTCTCCCTCCAATGTAAAAAGAAATGCACAATAATTTGGAACCAGTAATTAGCCTTATTTTCCATAAAACAGCTTATTCCCCCTTTAATGCTGATCATGATGGCTGTCATTATTAGAACTTTGAAATAGTAAATTTATTAATATGCTGCATGAAGAAACACTTCTTTTAATCTATGAATCTCTTTTCCCCCCTCTCTCCATGCAGTTTCACCACATACAGGTAGTCTTTGACTTACAACCATTTGTTTAGTGACCGTTTGAAGTCACAAGGCACTGAAAAAAGTGATTTATGACAGTTACACTTACAACATACTTGCAATTGTTGCAGCATCCCCATGGTCACGTGATCAAAATTCAGATACTTGGCAACTGGCATGTATTTATGACAGTTGCAGTGTCCCGGGGTCATATGATCACCTTTCACGACCTTCTGACAAGCAAAGTCAATATGGAAGCCAGATTCACTTAACAACAGAGTTACTAACTTAACAACTGCAGTGATTCACTTAACAAATGCGGCAAGAAAGGTCCTCAAATGGGGCAAAACTCACTTAAGAACTGTCTGTCTTAGCAATAGAAATTTTGGGCTCCGTTGTGGTTGCAAGTTAAGGACTACCAGTAATCTCAGCTTCTAGTAAAAGAGAAGGAAAAACGACTGTAAAAATTTTTCCCTACAGCAGGGATGTCAAGCTCGTGATGACACGTTGTTGTCACTTGATGTATTGCAACTTTTTTCCTCTTCTCTAAACAGGGCGTGGGCGTGGGCGTGACGCATCTGGCCCATGGGCCGCGAGTTTCACACCCCTGCTTTCTAGTATGCACACTATTGCTTGCCTCTTTCTAAGTCATGTAGGCCAGAGAGTTACAGCTTTTCCTGCAGCCCCTTCAACATCCTAGGTAGAGGCAGATGTAGGGTCTCATGCTTGGGCAGGGGGTTGGACTAGATGACCTGCAAGGTCCCTTCCAACTCTGTTAATCTGTTATCAATTTGGGTAGCACTCTCCTTTCTGTTCCCCAGTTTTGTCAATATCATATGTGAGAGTTTGGGCCAGAAGGTACAGAATACCAAGCTCACACAATTAAATTTCTATAACAGCATTGTGATATTGGCACTTTTATTTTCCAATCATTTCTTATATATTCTCAGCTTAAAAATGGCTTTTTCCGTGTTACTTGCTCAGTGAATCATTGTTTTAATCAAGCAAGCTGTCAATGTTAATTAAATTTTAGTGTGATCTTGTAATCTTGTATGTGCTCTGCAAATGAAACAAATACTCCAATCGAGAAACTGTTAAATTATTATTGATAGAAAAGAACTAATTTCTTTTTTGCTGTTTTTTTTCTATTGCTGACAGTCAGTGAGAGGAATAAGTAATGTATTGCCCACTTGAAAGAATACCTCCATCAACTGGAAATACAGATTGATCACTCTCTGGCTTCTAGTATTTCTTCGAGCATTGTCTCCATGTTTATAGGCATTGCTTTCCAAACCACAAGGAATAAAAAAATATTTGTTTACTTTTCAAATGAATTCTGTGGGTTTTCTGAAGCACACCTCACAATATTGCCTATATAGCTCCATTCATCCCACATCAATCTAGGAAAAAATTGAATATATGCTTGGAAAAAAATGGAACGCTTTGATAGCCAAAGACTTATTTCTTTTAAATCAGTATTTAAAAAATTCAAAATTCTCTGTGTTATCTGTAACTTTGTGATTTAATAGCTTTGCTATTTAAGAGCTCTCAGTCCAATAATTGATCTGCTCCTAAATCAATGGGGTTTTTTTTCATTCAAAGATGAAATCAGCACACAGAGGCCATTAGTACCAGCCCTAACTGCCTACAACCTGCTCATAACTGAATTTAGAGCTTACTTCACTTAATGCACAGCAAGTGGCTTCTTGCCATGGGATAGTGTGTACCCCATTTTCCATAAGTGACTTCTATCCTAGAACATCGCCAAGCAACTAAGGCCAATTGAGATCATATTTCTTCACAAGGATTGGAACTCCCAAGGCAATACTGGGTTTCCAAATGACGACTAATAAACATGGATAGTAAGCAAGGAAAGTCACAGTGCGAGGGCTTCAACTCGTAATGAGATTTAACAGAGGCCATCTTTTTCCCAACTCCCAGGGTGTCTAAAACTGAGGATTTTAGAATCTGGTCTAAAAAATCAAGGAAGGCACCAGGTTAGAGAAAGCTGATACAGGCAACCTAGGATAACTATTTTAATACATATGGTGAAAAACCTACAACACAGGCCTGTCAAACTGGCAGCCCGCGGGCTGGATACATCATGAACAGGCCATGCCCACCCAAAAAATGTCACCATCCGGCCCGTGACGCGATCGAGTTTGACACCTGTGCTATAACAGAATTGCATGTAGTGGAATATATATGAACTGGGACTATGAGGTCGACAGTAAATTACCATGACTTACCACTGTAACCTTATGAGGTATAAATTGCATTTTTCAGTTAAAGATATAAATATTATATCTTTACAATAAATATCCAGAATATCAGTTTTCAAACTATTTCTTGGGCTCAGCTTTCTTTATAAGCCATATAGTCAGAAACCTTCAAGTCCTATAAAATTTTTCATTAAAATAAAGAATCCCTAAGCAACTCTTCTAGAAGAATTATTAATAGGTTCCCTCCCTCATTGGATATTGCAAGTTTCCTTGTTACCAGCTCTAAACAATATCAGTCTTACCTATTCATATGTCTCAAATGGTGTAGGAACTCCTGCTTGAGCAGGGGGTTGGACTAGATGACCTACAAGGTCCCTTCCAACTCTAATAATTAATCTAAAATCTAAATCTATTACCACCTGCCATTTACTACTTTGCTAAAATGTTGTTGTTTTTTTCACAGAGCTGGAAAAAGACAACCGGCTTCTAAGAAGGAAGCACAAACATGTTATTGAGTCTCCTTTAAGAAGCTGGTTTCTCTATGAAATTGGATCTTTTTTCCCCCAATGTGCACATAAGGATGTCTTCATTTACATAAGTTATATACCAATAATTATCAACTGGGACTTTATAGATGTTACTCTAAACACCTTTAAATTGCAGGGAACATCAGCTTTCTTTTCCAAAGCAATTAACAAGACAGGAAATGCCTTGCACAGGCAAATAATATCTTTGAGATTCTTAAGGAAACCTTTTAATAGTCTAAAGGACTTCAATATTAAAAGATTAGAGTTAAAACCATGTATGTGCTCTGCTCTGTGTCTGCAAGTGGTTTTTATCCCAATCACATGTCTTTCCATCTCAAATTGCTCACCTCCTAAATGAGTCCTAGTAAGACTTATAAAGGCACTTCAAAGGTGAAAGGAAAAATATGGTCCAATAAATTTTCCAATTGGTTTTATTTAATCCCTGATTTTCTTGACTATAAGTACATTTTTATATTCTTGTTAGGAATCTGTTAAACATTCTAACTTTCATAAAAAGTCATTTAAGTGTATTTCCCTTTTCTTTAATATATACATTCTTGGAAACCAGTACTTAATATTGGAATATTTCTGTAATTTTGGGAGGATGTGAAATTGGTTCAAAATATTCTAAAAAGTTTTATTTTGGGGCATACAAACGCATTCCAGTTCAAATCTAGGCAAAAATTGGTTGCATTGTTTCAACAAGGAAATATTTTTCCACCTCTATATTAAGGAAGCAACTAACTCCGTAATAGATTTCTGAAGAAATCAATAATTACTGTTGAGTAGAAACTCTCTATCAAATACAAACTTGACTGCTACAAAATACCGTAGTAACCAATGTTTTCCCTAATCAATTACAATGAACCCATTGACTGACTTTATGCCATACAACTAACTCTTTATTTATGGAGCTTGGGTTAGGCTGAAATGGTATTTTCATTAACTAACTTCAAACATCACCTGATTTGATAAGGTGAAACGAGTACTGAAATATTCTGTTCAAAATTTGTCCAGTTAATCATTTAAACCAACTCTTGTCAACAAGTTGGAGGCTAAAAGAACAATGTTCCATTGTTATTGTTCATGTGTACTTTAACAATTCTTAGAATAGTTACTTAGGTACTTAAAGAAAAAGTATGCGTCATAATTATTATTCTTTAGCACCAATTATAAAACATGGTTTAAAAAAAAGGGTGACTGTGGATAGATGTTATTAATGATATCAAGAAGCTTTCTTTCTGGTTCTGTGCTTAAGATATTCCTGAGATACAGCTACAAAATTAGAAGAATCTCTTTCATTTTAATCACAGTATAAAAACAAGCTAAGACCCAGTTTTTGTGTAGTGATTAAAGGTTAAAGATACTGGGCTAGAAAATGGGAGACTGTAAATTTGAAGCCAAATACAGGTAGTCCTCAACTTACAACAGTTCATTTAGTGACTTCAAAGTTACAGCAGCATTGAAAAAAGTGACATGACCGTTTTTCACACTTACAACATTTGCAGCATCTCCTTGGTCATGTGATCAAAATTTGGATGCTTGGCAACTGGTTCATATTTATGACAATTGTAGAATCCAAGGGTCATGTGGTCACTTTTTGTGACCTTCTGACAAGCAAAATCAATGGGGAAGTTATCAGTTCAGTTATTAACTGAACAACTGCAATGATTCACTTAACAACTGTGGCAAGAAAGGTCATAAAATGGGACAAAACTCACTTAACCAATCTTTCACTTAGCAACAGCCATTTTGGGCTCAATTGTGGTCGTAAGTCAAAGACGACTCTGGGCCAGTCACTTGCTCTTAGCCCTAGGAAGAAACTAAGGCAAAACATTTCTGAAAATCTGAATGAATGAATGAATGAATGAATGAATGAATGAATGAATGAATGAATGAATGAATGAATCTATCTCCTATCAAACAAATCATCTATGAAATTAACTACAGTTCTGAGAAAGTATTTCTAATTCAAAGCAGAAACTAGCACTTCTAAGTTGTTCCTCAAGTTGTTGGAATAAGATGTCCAGGTTTTTGAGACTGAATTTTTCTGACATTCCATGACATTCAAGCATTAAAATGAAATACATGGAAGTTCTGTCCTAAAGTCAGTATAGAAACCTAATATTCTATGTCAATTGCTTTAGGTTTTTAATTTGTATCCTGACCTGAGCTTAGCTCCAAAAGATGTTGAAAGATATGGCTGTTTTAATTCTCCCAGCAGCACTTGATCAACTTTGCCAGTATACACTAAAGCAGTAAAGGAAAAACCAAAGAACTCCAAGATCAACAACTACATAGAGAAAAGGGGTGACTATAACTCTGGCAATTTTCCCCCCTGGCTTGAACTTCCCAAGTGATGAATGAAGTGTCAGGAAAACATATGACAGCAATGTTGAGAAGGGGGGGGGGGAATAACACAGAAAGTAGTTATAAGTTGCATGAAGGAGAAACAGAATACTGTATGTCTGGCAGAAATTCTGAATTGGGTTATAAACTAAGGAAACAAGTTCTTGCCAATGTTACTGTGCCAGTGAATTCTACCTGACCAGTCTTGTTTTGGCTGCATTTGAATAGTTTATGGTATTTAACTAATTATTTCATCAACTATTGCTACATCCGTCACTCTGCTTTCTTTGATCAGAAAAATGTATAAATTGGGGCTCAGCCAGCATAAACACGGAATATCACTATCCTCATAGTTGATATGTATCTATTTGAGTATTATTTTATTTATTTCTTGATCAGGCACAAATTTCAGGCACAAACATTTGAAGTAAAGAGTCCCGTAAAGAGTTATTTTTGAAGTGCATACAAACATCATCATTCAACATGGATATGGATAAAAAAGCTTTAGTTAAACAAAAGGGGCGTTGGTCTTACCTGATACGCTTCTTCTCATCAGGTGGAGCCAGCATTCAGGATGGGTTGTCCTCGTCCACTCAGAATAAGGACCGAGTCTGTTACTTTTTGCCAGATCCACCCTCTTAGGACCCAGCTTTGACGAGACCGAAGAAGCAGACTCAACGTGGCTACCAACTGGACACAGTCAACAACAGGTAGGCTCCCCTTCCTGAACCTGCCAATAATGCAGAGACTGCCGTGCAAAAAGTCAGTTCAAGGAGAAAAACAAGAACAGCAACAATGCCAGTCCAACAAACGAGGAGTTGCAGGAACGGACCCCTCAAGGGTGGGGCTGAATGCTGGCTCCACCTGATGAGAAGAGGCGTATCAGGTAAGACCAACGCCCTTTCTCCATCGTGGTGGAGCCAGCATTCAGGATGAGTCATACCAAAGCCAAAGGTCCACCGGGTGGGCATAGTCCAAGATCCATTCAGTGAGACTCCTCATAGACTCTCTGCAACACCCTCCGGCCGAAGGCCGCATCTGCCGATGCAAACGTATCAATTTTGTAGTGGCGGATAAACTGAGAAGGAGTTCCATTTGCTGTCAGACAGGCTTGTCTGAGCTAAGTGGTGAGGGGGCAAGAGAGAGAGAGGGAAGTAATGCCTCCCTATGGCTAGCGAGTGGCGCAATACCCCTGAGATGGAGCAAGAATGACAGTCAGCGCACCCTATCGCCTGGGTAATCGGCACCCGGCAGGGAGCCTCCGATGCCACACCATCCCCCGAGTGTTCCAGACAGCTGTCCAGGAGCTCTGGGAGCTCGCCGCTGCAAAGGCAGACCAGGGCAAGCCCTTGATGGTCAATGCCGAACCAGGGAGCACGAACGCGCGTCGCTGCAGGAGCCGAGGCTTGACTGCCAAGCGCCCTGATGGGAGAACGCTTAGTCTATTAGCCGTTCAAATCTGAAGAAAACTCATGATGGAAAATAGTCACAAAGTCCAATTTTCAAGCAGTCAATGAGCAATAAAAGTCAGTATTCAGGAAGGGAGAAAAAGTAGCCACGTGCGTCCAGTCTGAGGAACGAGTCGAAGCTGGGTCCTAGGAGGGCGGATCCGGCAAAAAGTAACAGACTCGGTCTTCAATCTGAGTGGACGAGTACAAGCCATCCTGAATGCTGGCTCCACCCACGATGGAGAATCTAGATAATTATTTGTTGCTTATCATTGATCAGAAAGCTTTTCTAAGCTCGTACCCTCCATATCTTTTAGAATGTAATTGCCATCACCCTCTTTTAGCATGGAACTGCAGTTCTCCAGTTAAGCAAATACTATTTTTATATATACTGGTGATGGTTACTCTATCATTTGTACAGTTTATGCTATTAAAATTGTTGGAAAGGTATTTGCCCACACTTTGCCGTTTGATTTACCACCTTCAAATAAAGATATTTTCTCAAATTATGTATTAAAATGTGTCCCTTATAAAACCAGACAGCATTTTGTCTGTTTTTAATCACTTGGTTATATATTGGTAGTTTGTTTTTTTGCAACTAGTTAAATGAAAGCATCAAAACTGATTTATTTTAGTTAATTCTTTAATCATGAAGGAGTTGATTAATCAGAAGCTAAAAGCAACTTACAACTGATTGTTTAATGACCATTCAAAGTTTTGATGGACCTGAAAAAAAACTACTTACAACCCATATTTGAAGTTTGGATGGCTGCCCAGGTCATGTGAACACATTTTTGGTGCTAGGCAACTGGACCACATTTACGGCTGTTTGCAGGATCTCATGGTCACATGATTGCGATTTAGGATGTTTTTGCCAGAAACTGGCATTCACTTCCTTTTTTCAGCAAGAAAAAATACCCCTCCATAGTGAACAATGAGTTCACTTTACGTTTAGTGAAGTGGAAAACATTGTAAAATCAGGCATGGTCAACTGATAGCCCGACCGTCATGACTTACAACCGTAATTATGGTCATACATTGAGGTCTACCTGTATTAATATATCAGCAAACAGATCAGATACTGCCAGAAACAGTTCAGGGAAATTCATTATTGTATACCAAGGGTTTCTACTGGCAGGTTTGTATAACTGTTAAAACAATTATGAAACAGATATGAAAGCAAATTTTTACAATAGTCTTCCAAGGTTTTAGGATTACAATTCCCTCTCTTTATTCCTAGTCTTCTCAAGCAACACCTGGTGGTATTAGTTTGAGGAAGGCTGATTTACATCATGCCAGAAGCTGAATTTGGCCTGAATGAACAAGGTAGCCCCCATGTTCTTATCTTAAGGCAAGAAAACATCATTTGTAGCTCCTAAACCTCTCTCAGAGTTGCTCCAAATGTTACCAATAGTTTTTAATGCAAGAAAGGAGGGTGTCATATAAACAGAGAATCAGATTAATCCCATTTAATTAGATCAAATTAAATTTAATCACATTCATTTACACCAAACTTAGCTTTTATCCTAGGCTCAAGTACTCACAAATATTGAGGGCAGGCCTTAGACCAGTGATGGCGAACCTATGGCACGCGTGCCACAGGTGGCACGCGGAGCCATATCTGCCGGCACGCGAGCTGTTGCCCTAGCTCAGCCCCAGCGTGCATGTGCACTCCAGCCATCTGATTTTCGGCTTGCGCAGAGGCTCTGGGAGGGTGTTTTCAGCTTCTGGAGGGCCTCCGGTGGGTGGGGGAGGGCATTTTCACCCTCCCCAAGCTCTAGGGAAGCCTCTGGAGCCTGGGGAGGATGAAAAATGGGCCTACTAGGCCCACCAGAAGTTGGGAAATGGGCTGTTTCTGGCCTCCAGAGGACCTCCAGGGTGGTGGGGGAGGCCATTTTCGCCCTCCCCAGGGATTGAATTATGGGTGTGGGCACTTGCGCATGCGCGATAGCACGTGCGCACGTACTTTCGGCACCCGAGGGAAAAAAGGTTCGCCATCACTGCCTTAGACCAAAAAAGAATGCTAAACTTGAGCAAAATAAAATAAAAGAGCTGCATTTGTTTTTCAGTAAATTCCTGTCTTTTCAACTCATGTTTTCTAGAATGATTCTTCTTGCATTAATTAAATTGAATAATTTATTGCACCAAATGTGTGTGTGTTATATACACATTCACACGATGAAAAGTTTTTAATAGATTATATTAATAGATTATGCTGAATAGATTATTCAATATTTCCATTCATTAATACTGAGGGTTTCTTTTAGCTGTGTGTATAGTATAGAACAGTGTTGATGAACCTTTTTGACACTGGTGAAATGGGCGCGCGCGCGCGCACACGCCGGAAACTAAAAGAGCACCCACCCGGTGTGCATGCACGTGCCGGGAAGATGATCTTCCGGTTTCCGGTGCGCATGCCATCTGGTCTTTTGGTTTCTAGTGCGCATGCACCTGTGAAGACCAGGTGGCCGGTGCGCATGTATGTGCCAGAAACCGGAAGAGCAGCCGTTTGATGTGCATGCACGCGCCGGGAAGATGATCTTCCAGTTTCCGGCACGTGCATGCGCCCCGGCCACCTGGTCTTCCAGTTTCTGGCATGCATGCATGCATACGCAAAGACCAGCTGGTCGGTATGCATGCGCGCGCCGGAAACAGGAAGATCATCTTCCCGGCGGCTGCTCTTCCGGTTTCCGGCGCTCCCGCGCGCATGAAGACCAGCTGGCCGGCGCACCAGAACCCAGAAGAGCAACGGGCAATGGCTCGCGTGCCTGGAGAGATCCAGCATGCATGCCATAGGTTCGCCATCACGGGTATAAAACAAGGTTATCTCTAATGAATCAGATGAAACACCTTCTCTTCTCTGCTGCAGACTACTAGAAGTTGCAGACTACCAACTTCTGCACCAAGAAATTCCAAACCCTGTGACCTGTATAAATTGACTAGATTTATACTGATTTAGCAACCTGGTATAATTTATCTTATTTTGTGTAATTCTTCCTGATTGTGAGTCATTGAAGAGGGAGGAATATAGCAAGGCAGGAACCCATGGCCTAACCCCATGATTTAACTGTTTCACTGGTTCCTGAATTCACTATAATTCCTACCAGTTAGTCTATAGACAAGAGCTAAAAACCTCTATTTTAACAGGGAGAGATCATCAGGACACAAATACTCTATTTGACTCAATCTGGGTGATCCCAGATACAACCTTTTGTTGGTAAAAATATCCAAAGAGTACATATGACTATTAATTCACTGTTGTGCTTTGCCAGTAAGCAAATGTTATGCCCTTAGAGTCAATGGCAAGACAAGGAAACAATTGTATCACAAATATAAGTGGGGCCAGCCCTAATGAACAAGGAAGGCCTCGTTTTATTTCAACAGCTGCCAATAAATAATTGCTATCCCACATAAAGCTCTCTCGTATGCGACACAAAACCAGCTTTATTTGCAGAGTATGGAAAAAGAACAAGCCAGCAGTATGAGACAGAAGTAGTCCCTGGAGGTACCATGCTTCAGCTGTCACTACTGAAATCACACAAACTAAAACATGTTAACTTCAAAGCAAGCTGGTATAAAACTTATACAGCCTTGCTGTTTTATGATAGTTGTCTTTAAACTGCAAGACAGATGATATCTGCTGTGAAAATGGGACGATTCTGCCAAAAAAACAATGCACAAAAATTTCTTAACACCATGCCTTGTAGAGTGTTGCAGTCTTCCTGAGATGTGAGAAAGATGACATAAACATTGTGACTGATTCGGGTGTCTAGAACTTTTTAAAATTTATATTTGCTCTTCAAAATAAAATCACATAGATTAAGAAAGCATATGAGCTAATAAAGGTAATTTCTTCCCACCCACCCTCCCACTGCCGAAATATCTTTATCAGATAGCAGATGCAATTTGCAAGTTGACAATGCAACATGAGGTTTTTAAACAATCACACAAAGCAGCCTGTTTCCCACTATTATTTTCTCAGCGGTTCAGGCAGGCTATATATATCTCTCAGCCTCTCATGCAATGAAAACTGAAACTTAGCATAAGATAGTATTCACTGTGAGAAAGTTACCAGCCTCCTGGCTATTTTTATAGAATGAAAAAAGGACTTCATGAGCCAGCGGAGCTTTATCAGGGTCCCAAACCATATTGATCTCCTTCAATTTCAAAGTTGAATAATGTGACAAATGTATTGGTATGGCACCAGACTGAGGGAACTTGCTTTAAGTAATTTCAGAATGTACGATATATAATATACAACTCAGAATTGCTATGGGTACAAAAGTTAGAATGATCTTCAAAACTGTATAGCAGAGGTGTCTAACCTTGGCAATTTTAACACTTATGGAATTCAACGCCCATGCTAGCTGGGGAATTCTGGGAGTTGAAGTCCACTGGTCTTGAAAGTTGCCAAGGTTGGATACCCCTGCTGTAGAGTCTCAGAACAAGAACAGAACAATTGGAAGATAAGATACCTCAGGAAGATGATGTCTGGATTTGGCCTGGGAGCCAAACCCTTAATACCCCGTCATCTTCTCCATTAAACTTTGCCCTGAGATCATCTGTGCATCAGGGAAGTACAGAGATGACTTGCCCAGGCCAGTTAATGCAGGGAAGCACCCCCAGTTTATTCTTAATGTTTGTATAAAATATATAGAAAATGCATTTCTCCAAACAAAAAGGTACCAACAAGGGACATGCTCAGTAGCATTCCATTTGAAATTCATTCTGTGACAAAGAAAAGAGATGATTCTGTGACCCAAGGGTGTAGGTGTACTTGGGGGAGACGCACAAATCTCTTTTATTTCAAAAATAGAAAAAAAGAAGAATCAGGGGCCAAAGATTATTTAGTTTTCTATTAATACTTGGAAAGATTCTAGGATAAAATAACAAAGCTGTTGGGTCTGTAAATATCTTGGAAGCATTTGTGGTCACTGGGTTTGTCAAAAACAAGTCTTGCCATATTAACTGTCGTCTTTTTCAACTGCATAACTTCCTTAAGAGATGCTGGGAATGCTGTAGACAGAACGTGTCTTACATTTGACAAAGTACCTCATGACAGTGATTAGGAAGTCAGTTAAGTATGGCTTGGATAACCTGACAATCAATGGCTACATAACCAGATGAAATTTAATGTTAAATAAAATTATATCTATACAGCACTAATTCTTTTCTCTGTCCATCCCTATTACATCCTGCTTTTCTTTGTTGCTTAGTCTTCATTCATAGCCTGTTACCAGTTAGTAGTAGTTTAAATTTATCCAAATCTGATCTAAAATAAGGTAATTTCTTTTATATTTTGTTTAAAGCAATAGCACTATAGCACTTTACTTATATACCGCTTCATAGTGCTTTACAGCCCTCTCTAAGCGGTTTACAGAGTTCAGCATATTGCCCCCAACAATCTGGGTCCTCATTTTACCGACCTCGGAAGAATGGAAGGCTGAGTCAACCTTGAGCCTAGTGAGATTTGAACAGCTGAACTGCTGAACTAGCAGTCAGCCTGCAGTGGCTGCATTTAACCACTGCACCACTTCAGCTCTTAAAGGTTTGCAAAATCATTATATTGGATAATCTGAAACTATCTGCCCAATGGATAATTACTGGAATGCACTAAGATACATGGACTGAGTTTGAAAATGATATCTAAATTATTGATAATGGCCCAGATTGGGAGCAATATGCTGACTCTAAACCGCTTAAAGAATATTACAAAGCCGTATATAAGTCTAAGTGCTAGTGCTATTTATTTATTTATTTATGAAATTTATATACCGCCTCACAGTGCAAGCACTCTCTAAGCGGTTTACACCAGTAAGCAATGTATATTTATATTTCCCCCAACAATCTGGGTCCTCATTTTAGCTACCTCGGAAGGATGGAAGGCTGAGTCAACCTTGAGCCTGGTAATATTTGAACCGCTGACCTGAGGATCACAGTCAGCTAAAGTGGCCTGCAGTACTGCACTCTAACCGCTGCGCCACCTCGGCTCTATTGCTATCCAAGAGTTATTGCAAGAACATATTTTATTCATAAATGATTTTATTTTTTTAATAAAAGCCCTTTGTTTTTATTTTTTATTTTTATGACCCTGCAGTCTCTATTCGTGTAGAGTCGGGGTGACTGGATGGAGCTGAGCGTTTACTGGCCAGATGCCCTTCCTGATGCCTGTGTGGATTCACAGCAGATATTTTTGTTTGCACCCTTGAGGAGAAACATCTAGGATTGAACTTTCAACCTTCTGAGTGGGAGGCGAGCATCTTCACCACTAGGCCACCACACCACTCATGTGCAAAAGCACACTATGTATTCCATTAATCAGTTCTGGAATTATTCTACATTCACTCTTTGTTCCATAGATATCTAATAGTAAACAGCAACATTTGAACACCTCAATATTTCATGCTACTCTAAAAACCACAAATGTCTTTATTTATTTGTCTACAATTGAAAAATGTATTCGCTTAAATCCAACAATGAGCTACTTTTCTTGGTTGTGCTGCAATTATAATACTTAGGAAACTCTGGAGGTTTGGGCTCTAGCATCACCATGCAGCAGGAAAGTTAATCTAATGGGTAGGCAATCAGTGCTAGGCATGCTCCAAATAAGCATCTACTAATGGGTCTAAAAAGCAGCACAGTGTGAGTAGTTCAACCTTCATTCAAGCTGAGACAGGAAACAAGTTTGCTCTTATCAATATTAGCAGGTAAAATGAGAAAGTTGCATATTGCATTAGAATCACAAAAATGGGAGAGGGAGGGAGGAGGGAAGGAAGCATGCAAATTAATATCACACAATATTTTTTAATCTTTCCCCATACCACAAATTATCCCCATGGTATAACTCCACATATTGTCTTGTTATTTGTCATAAAAACACTGTTGGAGCTATCAGAATCAGAGATTGAGAAATCTCATACAAAATATGAATACATAGAAAGATATGGAAATCTACTTAAAACACAAAACTACTCAGCTGGTTCAAACAAAGCAAATTAAAGACATAAATAACAGCTATACAATTACCTGCAGGTTTCTAGCCTGCAAATATTATATTGTCACACCTGCCATTTTCAGAAAAGACCTTATTATTTGAATTTCAGGAGAGAAGAGTTCATTTTAATTTTTTTTTAGTTATGTCCACTGCACAAAATAATCATTTTAAAATTAGAACAATTCCTTAAGATCAAACAGAAGCAGGCAACAGATAATTATTACTAATTAGTTTTTTTTCAAAGTTAAATAGAAACAAAGAAAATTTTGAGTTAAGAATAAAATCACATCATAAAATTTGTCAGAACATTATATAAGTCAAAACATTACGCCACCTAGCTCAGGACTATCTGGGTATCTGGGTTGTTGTTGGTTTTTTTGCATATAAATCAAAGAAATATTGGGTTAATTAACTAATTTCTATTCATTTATACATTAGATTATGCTCTTATCTTGCTTCCAGGAAGGATGTATAAGTACATCCTCCTCCATTCCCCCCCCTCCAGTAACTACCACCCTGTTAGGTTGGACTGAGAAACAGTATCTGATCAAAGTTATCTAGTGAGCTTCCATGCCGGAGAGTGGATTTGAACCACCTATCTCTCCAGTCTTGGTCTGGCACCTTAGTGACTACCCTGGCTCTTCCTTACAAAGGCAAGTCCTGTTAGAATAGTATATTCACTATATTCTACTAAAATTCTTCCATCTGGTATGCCCATGTGCAACCTTCGATTAGCCCAAAGATGCATCACAGTGCAAAATTTGTTTGAATCAAGATACCTCAAATTCTTTTAATTTAAAGAATGTATATAAAATCTGGCAGCCATTCTATATAACTGAAATTTTGAAGATCTTCATACCAGTTGTATTTGCAAACGTGTGGTCAATACAATATTGTTGTGGTCAGCCCATAGTCACATGGTTGTTACTTCCAGCTTCTCACAAGCAAAGTCAATGGAGAAACCAGCGTGAAATTGGAAGTAACTCCCTCTCCCACTTCTTTTTTGTTGCACGCAACCATTCTGCTACTCTGTTTGGGTAAGGAAATATGTTTGAAAGATTGGGTCATGAGTTGTCTAGTTCACTATATAAATATAGTTTGCTCTAGCAAGGATGGCTTCTATTTTAGGCCACACAGATTTCTTACATAAGTATCTCACCGACTCTATAAATAAATATGTCTCCCTATAGATTAAAATTAAATTTATTTCTAAGTGATTTTCAGTTTTGAACAGCAATGCATTATAAAACCATTATATAGGCCCTTTGAATGCAAATGCAGCCTGTCAAGTAATTGGTGCTAGAAAAGCTCTCTACCTATCAGACATGTATTATGTTCCATGAAAAGGAGGACAATTTTAGAAAGAGAAATAAGAGTTATTTGAAAGAAGAATGTCCTTCAAAACAGATGTTAAAATATCTTGCAAATAATTAATGTGTAAGACCAATCATACATTTCGGACATAGAGAAGTAACACAGAACAAAAATCAGTGTTTCATAGAAGCATAATTTTTTTGAAACAGCATTTCAGGATGAAGATAGAAAATACTTAACATCATAAAACAAGATCATATGAGGAAAAAGTGCATCCTTCAAATTTTCAAGGCCTTTATTTATTTATATCCCACTTTTCTTATTTTGATAAATAACTCAAAGCAGATAACATACCTAATGCTTATTTCTTTTCGTATTTTCTGCACAACAACCTGTGGGGTAGGTTGGGCTGAGAGAAAATGACTAGCCCAGAATGCAAGTGATCTATTCATCTATTTATACAACGCTTCCTTAAAAAATAATTCTGCTTACATACGGAAAGCTGACAAACCAGGTAGAATGTAAACTCAGCCTTTTCCCAACTAAGCAAGCATTTTACGTGTGCAAAAGTTTTGCAGTCTGAATTTTTGCATCTGAAATTTTTAGTGGTATCACGCAGTACTCTATTCAATTATTTCTTTTCATGTTTAAATAATTCCATTCAGGGAGATAATTCTAGAAATAATCTAAAACTGGATTAAAAATAAAACTTATAAACATTAGTCATAGTCAAAAAGAGGAATTATTCTCTGTTACTAGCAGGCCAAAACAGTTATGGGAATGCTTTATTTAGTCTGAATATAGGAAAACTTAACTACAGAAAATTTGTGACAAAGGAGCAATGTTTATCATTGCGAAATCGTTACTACTGCAAGTTGAAAAATCTAGAGAGGCACTGAGCAGAAATATTTTTCTTGTCACTCTACTTATTTATTTATTAGTGAGATTTATATATCGCCTCATAGTGCAAGCACTCGCTAAGCGGTTTACACCATTAAGCAATGTATATTTATATTGCCCCCAACAATCTAGGTCCTCATTTTACCTACCTCGGAAGGATGGAAGGCTGAGTCAACCCTGAGCCGGTGAGATTTGAACAGCTGAACTGCTGATCACAGTCAGCTAAAGTGGCCTGCAGTACTGCACTCTAACTGCTGCGCCACCTCAGCTCTATATACTAGTATGTTGCTCTGTGTTCAGTGTTTGCTATTTAAGAGCAAAATTAATCTGTTTATATCCTAACGAAAGCGGGACAGAGAAACCCCTTAAGATGGCTAATCTCACAGCAGTAACTGCTTCCACATGAACTCCAATCCATTTTCCAAAGTCAGATGAAGTAGGACTCAAGCAAATCAGTCTTAGGTTGTATCCATAGCTTAATGTACTGTCATGACCAAGATATGTCATAATTGTGCTCTGTTGCTCAGATCAAAGCTAAAATATTATACTGTATTCAGTTCTGCATGCTGTATTTTAAGAATACAAATTGAATCATTTCCAAAGGAAAGGCACAATCATAAGAAACAATAATAATAATAATAATAATAATAATAATAATAATAATAATAATAATAATAATAATAATAATAATAATAATAATAATAATAATAATAATAATAATAATAATAATAATAATAATAATAATGAAAAAGTTGTAAGCATTGCCTTCGTTTAACTAGGAAAAGAGAAACATAAGGAGAAATATGATAGCTATCTTCAATATGAAATGATGTTATGTTGAAGATGAAGAACACTTGCTGAAGTATTATTTCAAAATAGTAGACAGGAGACAATGGGTTTAAATTACAAGGAGGGAGATTTTAAGTGGACACAGAAATATCCTGTGAAACATATGTCTGAGGAGGTGGTGGACTCTCCCACAGTAGAACAAATTAAATAGAGGCTAGATGGCCACCTGCAGAGTAGTGGATTCCTACACCAGGCAGAGGGATGAATTAGATTATCTCCAAAGTTTCTTCCTATCGTTACAATCTATTAATCTATGAGCTGAATATATTATCAACCATTATTAGAACCATTATTTAAAATACAGCAGTAAAAGGCAGCATAATACTTATATGTTTAGAGTAGGCATGTCGAACCCTTGGCCCACAGGCCGGATGTGGCTCTGGAAAGTAGTAATGCAGCCCCACAGGTTCGTAAACTTTTAACATTATTATGTAATGTATGTACATTAACTATATTGTATATTTTATTATGCGGCCCAAGACAATTCCTCTTCACTCAATGCAGCCCAGATAAGCCAAAAGATTGGAAACTCGTGCTTTAGAGTTCTTTTACTGAAAGACTTTTTTATTCTATCTCCCCTATCTTGTGTACAAGGAAGGATACCGTCACCATGAGTTCTTGTGACATTTCACAGCAAATATTTTACAGTAACCGTGAGACCTTGCAGGATTTCATGCTAGCATAACAACCAGCAGGAATCTGTCAAGAGAAAGCAAAGGGCCAAAGAAGGAAGAGCACAGGAAAAGAGAAAAAAGCATGCAGAGACAGAGGGACAGATAGACATGCAGACATAAAAAGCATATAAACACAGAGGAAAAATGCACTCACAAAAATATTTATGACTGGCTAGGCCATGATTCTCATGAACAATACAGTACTTGCATTTATCAGCAGGTATCTTTATAGTTTGATGTTATGGCCAACGTGTGCAATGTTAATTGCTCTAATAGTTTTGAAAAGATCATTAACAATTGCTACAATGTATCATAATAATTGCTACAATTATTAAGAAAAAATATCTTCAGCAAAAGAAGATGCAATTTGCCCCAGGTATTCAGAGTAACATGCCCAAAGGATCTATTTATAACAGCAAAACTGAAATTGGCTATAGAGCTTAAATGGCTTTGTCCTGTCATGCGTCTTGTTTGGATGCCTTCTCTATTTTGTCTATTTTCCTTTCTTTTAAAGCATTCTTCATCAGCCCCAAACCAAAAACAAAGACACAACTATTAAAAGAGGAAGAGCGGGCTGAACTTATTACTGTTTCTACAGTGTACTGGTTTGGCTTGAAATAAAGACAGATGAAGGTCTCAAGCCAAGGGAACAGCCAAGGATTTCTAGAAAACTTCTTAAGCTATCATGAGCAAATGCTTTTTGGCTGCCACTTTACAGTATGTCAGTATGTCCGGCATCTGGCAGCGGCTATCAAGAATTGGCCACTCTTCTTCATACCAAGTCAGCAAAGAGACTATACAGTACTTGTGCTTAAAATAGAGGCAGCTAGCGGGTACAGTTCACTTTCATTTGTGCATTTCAGCTACCTACTTAGAATTCATCATTCCATCCTTCCATCCTTCCTTCCTACCTACCTACCTACAATTTTCAGGAAACAACCACTTGTCTACCACCATCACCCTTTTTAAAAAAACAAAATTTGACGTTGACTCCATATGTATCTCTGAAATCAAGAGATCACACACTGGAAACTGATGTGCTATGGTGACCTTTTTTAAAAAAATGCAGTCAGTCAAATTCATGTGCTACGCTCTAGATCAGTGATAGCGAACGCCCAAAAATTCACAAAAAAGATGGCGGCTCCTAGGCACCGGCACCGGACCGCACCGGGTCGGTAGCCTCTTGATGACATCACCAGCCCACCGCTACCGGTGCGATAGAGTGGACCACACTGGTAGGAACCCACCACTGACTCAGACACCACTAGAAGGAAAATGCAGGCTTCATTCTTGCAGTAAACTAGCAGAAAGGAACTAGAAAAAACACTCTGGGAGTTGCAGAGAATAAACTTCCCTATTTCCCCCATTTTCTTTCCAAGAACGTTTTAGCTCTGGGCCCCAACTCCTTCAATGTTGCCAATTTTATGGCAAATCAATGTTTAATTATTGCAGACATTGTAGGTACTGTCATAAAATGGCTTTAGGGTCAAAAGCATCCACGCCTAACTTACAGTGATACAAAAAAGAAATGTCTCTAGTAAAGTCACAATGTAAGTAAATCTGCTCCTTTGTCCTTGGCATCCTAATGTTGGGCACAGGTAGAAAGGAGATGGTGTTTGCATTGTGTTGTCACAATATACTATTTGATTTACATGGCTGCCCACTTGCCATAGTGACTCTGGACAGCAGATACCACATTAAAAACATAACCCAAAATAAATATTATAAAAAATATAATGGTGATTGAGGACAAAACCCGATCAACAATAAACTAACAGTGCCTTACAGGCTCCAACTTACCTTCCAATCTTGATACCCCCCAAATTTTGTCTTTTGTCCCCACTATCATCTTCCTCTGAATATCCATGTGCAAGAATAGTTTTCCTGTTCACAAAGTGGCAGTCATAAAAAACATAACCTATTATAAAGCATCAGTTTTCTAGACTGCTGTTTGTCATTTTTTTTATCTTCAAATCTCCACTGCTTTCTTTTTAATAGAATTCTCATACACTGGCACACTTTTAAACAAAACATTAGCCTGACACAGGAAAGGAAAGAAAGCAGGTAGCATAAACGTTTGAGATAGGTACACCTTAGTCCTTTCAGGTGCCACACTAGGTCTCTAGACATAATGGCCGCAACAACAAAAAGGGAGGATGTAGGGGGTGGCCTGGCGCTCGAAAGGTGTCCCTATTCCTCCCTTCCTCTCTTCCTTCCTATCTCCCTCCCTCCCTTCCTGCCTTCCGTCCCACTTTCCAGAAGACAGTTAAGGGGCTGCTACTGGATGGGGAGGGAGTCATGGATTGCGAGAGTGACTGAGAAACTGTCACAGAACATTGAAAATGAAGATCATATGATTGCAACAGCAGCCCCCACAGTACAGCAGCAGCCTGGCAGCATTAAGGCAGCCACAACTGTGTAAATCTCATTCCTCAGGAGACATGGGTTGCAGATTTTGGAAGCATGTTGTGAGTTAGCCCATTTGAGACACTTTGGTTCAAACATTGTTGGCCTACGATGCACCGTTTCACTCAGTTAAAGATTATGAGAATGAGTGTTTTAGTAGTATAGGTTAGTTTTTATTATTATAATCAAAATTTATATGAAAAATTACATATATAAAAGGGGGGGCAGTGTCCCTCATTAAGATGAAATTGGCACATGGGCTTTATTTCATTAAAAGACATTACTATATAGATCTTTGTTACGCCATGTATCTGTTCATTGTAAGTAAACCATAGAAAGTACAAAATAATTGGTATATTGTTTTAATTTAAAGATGAACACTGGGCAAAAAGACTTGCTCCAATTAATGTCATATAGGTAATCCTTGTTTAATGACCCTCATTGGAAACAACGCCATCACTAAGTGATGTGGTTATTAAGCAAAACCTCACCTGACTGCCCTGCTTAGGAATGGCAGCTGCAGCAATCCTGGTTGCAGTTGTTACACGAGCCACCTGCAGTCATTAAGCAATGTTACTGTTAATTGTAATCTCCTTCCCCTCCCCATTGACTTTGCTTGTTGGAAGCTGGTTGGGAAGGTTGCAATGCCTATCACATAATTGCAGGAATGCTATTGGTAGTGGTAAATGTGGGCACCAGTCTTAAGTCACTTCAGTTGTAACTGTTGTAACTTCAAACAGTTTCTAAATGAATGGTGATTAAGCAAAGACTAGTAAATGCTCCCAAACAAATGGTATTAATTTTTAATTTCTTATCAATGTCGCTTTCTTTGTACTTTAATGCTCTCAATGCAAGAATTATCTGAATGCTGTGCATATTGTACTAATTTATTTTAAATTATTTGTTAAAAAAATAAATGAACAAACTGAATATCTAAATATATCTTTAATTATAATCTTCTAAAACAGAGTAAAACAATATAAAACTATATTGTTTTAATATAGTTTATGCTCTATAAAGGAGCATAAAATCCAATCCAGACAACAGCAGAACCAGTAAGGAAAAAAAAAACAAGCAATTTCAGCAGAATGATAAAGATGGCTTAAATGCCTTACTTAGGAAAAAGGCTACAAATTTTGGGACACTGCTTAGTAAATAAAATTACATGCACAAGGTTCGAACTCTCTTAAAGCTCTATAGCCAAGATCATCCAAAGAAGTGGATGTTACTGCACTGTGTCACTGGGAGGAGTAACTAATGAAGGTGAAGATCTTAGGGACCCACTACATAAACATGAAAAAAGATGTTTCTACAAGTAGCCTAGCCTCAAACAATCTGAATTGGTCTCAGAAAGAGAGTTAGTAGATGACAAACATTGGTATAATATGATTGTATCAGCTGACTCCAATTACCCACCTAATTGGACCTTTCTGAATTCTTTGAAGTTTTAGAACTGTTTCTAAAAGGGAGGGTTACCAGCCTCACTAAGGTAAGGCTGTCTTTGTCCACAATATGCCAGATATCTTAACAGGCTTATTTATATTACAGCTAGTAATTGTTTGAGAGTTTGCTTTGTACTGTTACATACTCCTCTTACAAAATGAAAACAGATTATATTCACCATGTGAAAGAGACTTCAAATAACCAGGCTAGTAAACTGCACCTGTCATGTGAATATCATCGCTACTTCAATCCAGGAAACTGTAGGAGGATGCCAGAAGTATTTCAAGAAACTGAAACCAATATGCTTTATTATTATTATTTTCTTATGAATGCAGTATTTAATAATCATACCCCTTAGCCATTGACACAGCATTGCACTGCCCACAAGAGAGTAGGTTATAACATAATTTATACCTAACACAACCAGATAATGAGTTCTCTTGCTAGGATAAACAAATAGTCAAAACATAGCTTCATCCATAAATTGTCATATCCCTGATTACAGAAAATTAAAATATAAAACTGGTGCAAAACAGATAGGGTAGGATTATTGTCATAAGAGGAATGGTAAATAGAGTGATTATCTAATTGTTATGGTTGCATGTATTTCAATTTAGTTACAGAAAAATATAATAAGTCAATGTTGAGGTGCAGTGTTTACAGAGATTTTAAAGTTAGTAGTAGGATTACACTGATTACAGAGGTATTTTAAAACTTATAAATATGAACCAAGACACATCTTTATCAAGAATCGAGTTTGCAAGAAACACCAGTTTCAGTCATTGCTTTTCATCTGTACCTCAGATGGGTTATTAAGTAATAATAATCAGAGAGCTAGAAAAATAAATATTCTTAGGTTTTCATTATATAACAGACCTTTTTTCAAACTGAAAATAAACAACTGATAACTGTCAAAGATCAATACTAGTTGCTGAGAGTCTGATGGCATATGTTTAATAAATTAATAATGATCAATACACTAATATTATGTAAATAAAGTGTTATTCTTGAAAAAAATATCTTCGTTCAACAGCATAACATTCAACTGCAAAGTTATGCATCTTCTATGCAAAACTTTTCAGACCTGGACTTTGGCATTTCTAGATAAGTTATTTTAAAAAATCCTCTCATGTATTTGAAGACCCATTGGCATTTACTGGACAGCCAGAGTAAGTTCTTCCAGATGTTGAATTCCCATTTTCATCATCCCTTATTACTATTCAAGCTGCTAGAGCGAATTAAAAACTGGGAATCCAACCACATTTGAAGGATCATATATAGTCTGCTCTTGCTGGAGACAACACTTATCTAGATAGTCCAATGGTAAGCCTTTGGATCAGGAAATTCATTTCTTGGAATATTGTTTAGTCTTCCTCACTGTACAAGTGGTTTATAATGGAGTTGTTACTGCTCCAGGAAACAAACTTATTTGTCTCTTTCAGGGAAATGCATGAAAATTTGAAATACACAATAAATGTGATAGCAAACTAAGTTCCATGTAACAAACTAATGCATATTATTTCTGTCCCTAAATACATTTTTAAGAATGAAAATACATGATAACAAATGTGGATCTAGAGATAAGAAGTAGAATGCTATTAGATTTCCTTATTTTGCTACAGAGAGAGTTTCAGCTATTAAATGAAAACATTTAAAACAAGAAAAAAGTCCCAGAAAAAAGGATGGGTGGAAGGAGGTTACAGATCACAGACCGTGACCAAAGTAAATATAAATAGACTTGAATATCACACAAGCCGAAGCTTACAAATATGCACTAGCAGAGGGAGTTCATATGTCAGAGTAGGAGGCTATGAGATGCTGCCAGTACTCCATGGGGAACTTTTACTCACACCAAGGGAGTTTAAGTAATAGGAGAATGACTTGTCTTTCATGAAAAATATTCTCCATCACAATGGAATCTTCCTCCCAACAAGGATGAGCCTTGTGCGCAACCAGGCAGCTGACAGAATTAGACCATACATGCAAATGAAAAAGCACAATGGAGACTGTAATTGTAAAAAATAAAGTTTCTTGAGAGTATGAGAAAAAGAGTTCTTTGATTTAAAAATATCTCAAGACTCTCTGTAGAAATTCAAAGCTAGATAAGCATGATTGCCCAAGTTTTTTCTAGAAACACTAGAAGTATTACCTGAAAATTACAATTTTACATGAGTTTTCTTGTTTTGTTAATATCTGCACTTCAAAATATAGAAGTATACTGTATATACCGATAGTTGTGTTGGCATTTTGTTGAATCATGGGAAAAAGACTCTTGTAAAAACTATTCTTAAGAAATTCAAAAAGTACCACCCAAATACTGTAAGCACAGATAAATACAATGCATCCCTGAATTTTGAAATCACCATGAATCTATGAGAAATGCTAGTGCTTAATGGAATATAGTTTCAATTTTTGCATATGACAAGAATGTAATTTACACAATGATAAAGGAAAATAATTCACAACAAACTTATCTCATTTCAATTTAACGTGCACTAATTAATACCTGGTAAGAAACATATCAGATTAACTATGTTAGCAGTTTTGCACATACTTGGGAGAATATGGTAGTGTGAATAGGCCTATATCTTAGACCTTGCTATATCTTAAGTTCCCCCCCCAAAACCATTATATTTCTGACATTTCTTATTTAGAATTTTTGCTCAAAGCACATATTTTATATTTCATTCAAGAACTGCAATTCAGAGCATACCATCACTCCCTGTACATTTATACCTACAAGTGAAGCTTGAAATATGGCAAGCCAGAAAGGAGTGAGTTAGTATTTGAAAACAAACTTTGGAAAACTTCTTTTTTTTAAAAAGGTTTTCAGATGAGGCATGAAATGGGTCTCTGGGTCTACTTCTGTTAAAAGTGTGACCTATGCATTGCTCTAGGTATAATAATTTTCAAATACTGACACGCCAAAAAGAAGCTAAATTTATTTGCTTCCCCTTACAGCTGGAAGTATTCAAGTGACATCATGGTAAAACATACACTGTTTTTGAAACTGTTATGGTGGTTAATGTGGCAGACAGAAAAAGGTGAGTTTGAAAATTAACATAATACTTGGACTGGGTTCAGTTTAATGAAGAAGCATGAGCCCAAAGGCAAAATGTACAATAAATGAACTAATCACATTTGGATTAGAAAATAAGAAAGAATTCAGCTTTCCTTCTTGCCTGAAATGAACTTTAAAGAAAAGGGATCTGGAATATCTTGTGTTGGCTGAACGGTATAAAAATTAGATTACACAACTTACTAAGAGTTTTTTGGTTTTTGTTTGTTTGCCATCCTGAGATCCTCTGACAAACAGGCAGTTAAACAAATATTAAGGAAGCAAAGAAAGTAGGTAGGTCTTAGTAGGTGGGCAAGTACTTGAATGGGGGGCTAGATTGGATAATTATAAAACATGTCATAGAAAATGGGAATGAAAAACAACTTCTTTACTGTTGCCAAGAATGGATGAATGTATTCATGTCACTATGAGTTGACATCATGAATACATTCACTAAAGATTCAAAGGCATCATAATCTTTTCAAGGGCGAGAACATAATTCTCAACCAGGAAGAATTTCTGAGTTTTTCAATAGATTATTCCACCTCAGTCCAATCTTAAGAGCAAAGGCACACTGATATCCTCTACACCAGTGGTTCTCAACCTTCCTAATGCCGCGACCTGCCCCCACCGTAACCCACCCCGCCGCCACGCCCGCCGCTGCGACCCCCGCCCCACCGCCGCCATTTGGGTTCTTTTACCCTTTGCGCATGCGCAGAGGGTAAAAGAACCCAAATGGCGGCGTCCGGGCGAAGTTTCCCTACCCCTGTGAAAGGGTCGTTCGACCCCTAAAGGGGTCACAACCCCCAGGTTGAGAACCACTGCTCTACACCATAAACATTTCACAAACACTATTTTTAACATTTACTGATAACATGCCCTAAATTTTAATGAATGAAGATTATTACTTCTGAGTAGTAATAACCTAAATTTCTTTTTTACTTCTACCATGACACTAAGCTTCCATTATAACTATATGAACAATATGTGAGAGAGTGTGATATACTACATAGGAAAAATATTTTCAGAATTTATTAATAAGTAGTTACAACTATAGATTAAGTCAATTAAATGTCTTCAATATAATTTAAGCAATTAGCAGTCTGGTCATTTAACTCCTAAAGAAAAGGTTTTTTAAAAGAATTACTTGCACATAAAAATATATATTTAAGTAGCTTATATAATACACTTTTGATTCTGTTTTAGAACTGCTCCAGTTTTGGATGAAAGTCACTGCAATGTTCATTACAAATAACTGCTTCAGATACATTTGCTGAATATACATGGCATAAATACCTAAAGTAGAAGTGGGTCTTAATTTGCTGGTTTTGAAAACTATAATTCAAGATTATATGAATTGTAAAATTTTGGGCAGAAGGCAGACACAAAAATGACTATGTGTATGAATATCGCTCTACAATATTACTTCAACAACTCTAAAAAAAACTGCTGTCGATACCTACACTAAAAATGGAAGAACCTTCTTCCTAATCTCAGAGTGCTAATATAATTTTGGGAAGACCATGTTCTTTACGATATTGCTGGTGCATTAGAAAACAAGCAAAAATGATTAATAGAAACATGACAGGTAAAATTGATCAACGTACTTACTCCCTAAAACAGAGGTGAATAATTTTTGATGCCTTGTTGTAAGCCAACTAATTTATAAATCCTCATGCAGTTAAGTCAAAACTTTCATATTATACATATATCAGCATAAAGGTATCATAGTTTAGAAATTATTGTTGGTAGCAATATGTTTCAAAGAATTGCAAATTTGGCTAAATTTAAAAGAGTAAATTATTGCAGGTATGGTTCCACATGATGTAAACAACTAGATAGGAGTGGAAAAACAGGATTTTGTTCATGTTTTACTCCATCTCTGGTAAAGAAAGAATTGCCAAGAATCATGACATTTTAAACAAAACAAGATTAAGGGAATACATGTTAGATTATCAATTATGGACTATATATGGATATAGAATTATAAATCCATTTCTTACAAGAAAAAAGTTTACATATGTTTATTCTATAGAGATTTTTTTCCATGACAGTCTAACAATTTTTGCGATTCTAGGAATGAAACTAAATATTACAAAATCTGTAATATTTTAGAAATGGCATAATTACTGTCACCATAATTTTGAAATATACTATTTGAACAACCTAGTTATAGATTCTAATATTCTCTTAACAATTAAGCTTTCTTTGTGAGTGACAGATTACATTCTTTACCACTACCTTGTCATAGATTCTGATATTCTCCTGATAATTAAGTTTCCTTAATAACTGATTTATAGCAGCAATGACTGGTAGGACATGATCTTGTTAGGTACTATAAGAAGCTACTTTCTGTTAGGGAGGACTCCCATTTGAAATATGGTTGTAATTATAGCGACCAGTATGCAAGGATACTGACAAATTCATGGATATGAAAAGCCTTAAATCTTTACTACAGGATTTCACAGAATGTTTGAACTATATTGAAAGCAGCAGCTTGCCAAAAACAATACAATAACAAAATAATAAAAATATCAAAACCCACCCAATATTTAACATTGTCTACTTCTAAATTTAATGAGCTACAATGAAAACTCTCATTAGATTTAATTAGGTGCTCATTATATATTTATATTCACGGAGTTCACTCACAGGCAACAGCCTTGTCAACAAGATCAACTCCTTTCCTTCCATGTTTTCCAGGCTGAAGTCACTACAGATCTTAACCATAGGTTGCAGCAATGGACACAGCAAATGCATACAGAATATACAATTTGTGACATAAATGTTTTAATAAATATAAAATGTTTTAATACAGATGAAAGAAAAACATCATTTAAGATCAGTTGATATCTTTTAGCTAACAAAACAAAATTAAACAAAAAAAAAACCCCACTACAGTCACAGGAGCTGCTGCTAACTAGATTGCTAGCTGTTCCATTTATATGTTAGTTTTTTCCCATAAAAATACCAGGTCAGCAAAGGACTCCAATGAATCAATATAAAATCCCTTACGAGTTGAATATGGTTCCAGATGATCTCATGAACATATTTGGAGTTGTTTTCTTGGCAATCATTTGAAATGGTTTGCCACTATCTTCTTCAAGAATATGGGGTTTTTTTTAAATCTCCCTGTCTAGCCTATATTCATATGGCTTTCTGTGTTCTAGTACTTTCTATGTTCTTCTAGTACAATTTTCTAGTACTGTGTGGTATGACTACTAGAGGACCTGAACAACTAAGATTTGATTTATTTTTGTTTAGCTTTGTTTCTACTGATCTCTCATCCTGTACTTTGCAGTTACTAGTTAGTGGCCAACATCTCAAATAAGCTTCTCCATAATCTATTTTGGATGTCAGGCAGCTCTTGTTTCTATACAAAGGTCGGCCTTGTTGATTTTCATTCCAATTTTTAGTCACACAACACGGCAAAGCAATTCCATGAAGGCGAGAATATTCCTAGAAAAATTATGCAATGTAAATTCCCCTCTTCAAAAATAACTCCCCATCAGGTTTAATGGAGTTAATGCCAAGTAAGGAAAAGTAGGATTGCAAACTAAGAGATTAAAAAAGCTAGCACTAAGAAAGGGCAAATTATTCCACTTTTTCAAATCGCAACGGGAATAAAAAGCAGATATTAAATGGACCACTACTTCAGGGAACTGGTTTCAGATTTCCACGATAATCCAATTATGGCACAGGCAGTTCTGTAACATTTTCTAAATGACCTATCACCCGAAACTGTCTAGACAGCTCAAGAGTCCAAGACTAGCTCTGAACTACATTGACATGTGCACTGGGTTGTTGGTATATGGGATTGAAATAGGTGTCTCAGGTTCAGGAATAAATCAACCAGACTGATAGGTCTGCCATTCATTAAGAGCAATACTTCTAAAACAAGAACTATAATGCACTTCCTTTTGAATTAAGGGCATGGCCAGAAACACTGCACAATATTTAGCAATATAATTCCTTAGGATTACATGGACGATACATTGGGGACAACAGAATCAGCTATTTCAACAGTCCCTTTCCCTAAGTTATTTCTTGCTCAAATACTCTAAATCTTCAAAGTACTATTTATGCATCTATCTTAGTTCAACTTTCATTATCCTATTGTAGAAGTGATACATGTTTACTCACATTTTTAAAAGATTCTAATTTTAAAGGACACAAAAGTATTTTTTTTAAAATTAAATTTAAATTTAAAAAATTGATGCTATATATCTTTTTATAATTTCATATTATACAATACTGTTGAGAATTAACAATGATAAGCAAATGGCTTAACAAATTTATTTTATAAAATAAAACTGAAGTTTTTAAAAAATCTAGGAGTAATTTTATATAGAAACTACCTTGGAACCTTTCTACTCATATTCTATTACAAATTGAATGGATAAGATACTGTCTACAATTGTTATTTTTCAAAGTCCCAGCATTATCGCTCAAACAATTGTTGTAACTAAAGTTAAATAATGGTAAAACTTCATACAGTTTTTTTCCCAATAGTATAAGCCTGATGAAAAAATATGAATGACTTTCACTTATAAGCAAAATTAGCATTTAAGTAATTTTGGTATATGCATAGCAAATATTGAGTCCAGGCATAGTCATTCATATTCATTTTTCCAACTAAAGATATGTGATAGAACTAATCTATTAATGAACTGGAAGATAAGAAAGCAAAAGGTCTTGCCATTGTTCCTTCTTGTGTACTATTATGGAATGACATGAGTAACAAAGTACAAACTGTACCTTTACTCACAGATCAAATTGCACACTACAATAATCAAACCCAAGTATACTAGACGGTGATATGAGACTGAATATATTTATTGCCAGATTAATTTAGCCTACATGCCAAACAATCAAAACTCCTGCATGAAATAGATGTGACTAGCTTATATATAAGTCATTAATGCACCCCAATTGGAAAAGGGGAAGAAAAACAAGAACGACACATGAATGATAATGGATAATTTTTACTTATTTTTACTGCAATTATACACAGTGACAACCACTCTTCTGGCAATTCTTGTTTTTAGCATCATAAGTCAAGCAGAACAAGGGCAGGACTCTTCCAACATCCTGTTTGCCTGAAAAATTTGGTCCAATCTCTTTATAATATCAAAAGTTTCCCTCTGCTATGAAAATTAGCTCCACCAAAGTCAAGAATGTTGACTCTAACTTGACAAATCCTGCTGTGTTCTTTTCTGCAAGCTAGCATATCACTCTCTCAGAGATGTAATTTGTCTTCTGCATCTGCTTTGGCAAAACTGTTTTCTTTGGAATAACAAATAATAATTTAAAAAACTTCAAAGAAAATATTTATAATTTTAGTCCTCATCTCAGTCTTATCAATGACAATCCTTCTAATGTCTATGAGGAATGAATTACACTGTTGTTCTATTTGCTTTTAAATGCAATCTTCCACTGCGATAATTGAAAAATCTGGATTTATTGTCATGACTGCCACCATCATGGATGTGAAACCTACTGTTCTAATTACAGTTTGTGGAAACTGCTCAACACTAGATGCATATGTTGTTCAGGTAATATGGCCAGAAATGAATCACAGGTTAACTTGTACCAGAATACTATGGATAGAAAGTGTGGGGCCAGGGACATCAAAGTACTAGATGGTATCTCCCTTGGCATCCAACAAACTGTCCCTTCTATTCAAAAGTAATTTTTAAGAATATTAAAGTAACTAAGTTTGAATCTAGCTTGTTCCAAACCAAGTCATTAATACCTAATATAGTATTAGATACTACTATCTCTACCTCCATAGGCTGAGAAACATTCTTGGAACGGTCTAATGTCTGCCTTTATGACAAAAAAAAAGGGAAGGTAGGTTAAAAATAACCACACCAGGTTGCCTTATGGTTGATGGTGTTTTCTGAGTAACCCTACCTCCAAAACAGCTTTTTTTTTGGTAACAGCAGTCAACATATTTCCAAAATTCCAAATAGGCCTACTTGTCCAAAGAAATTGCCTATCCCTGGCCTAGCCTTAGTCCATGTTTTGGTAACCTCTAGGTTAGCTCTGCATGGGACAGCCTTTGAAGACAGTTCAGAATGGCATCAGTTCAGATGTGAACAGCTACATTACTAATGGAAACCAGGTGTTAGGATGGTAATATGCTGATCTCTGCCAGCTGTAGTGCTCTCAAGTCTCTTTGCAAGCATGCTGGTTTTGACCTCCTGAGCCTTGTATATGACGTTAGAGATGCAATTTGGATATTGCAAATTTGTTGCATCATGGTGTGGACAAGCCCTTAAGCAGAAATAGTTTGCAAGACGCCGATCTTATAAAACACATTAGGAAAGTCCCAGAAGTAGTCATATTAAAGTTGGAAGGAAGTGATAAGATTTGTTGAGAAAGGCATACAGAAACACACTTATTTCCATGACTAAAGGAAGAGACGTTCCTGAAATAAATGAGTTATTAAGAGAGCCAAATCTTCCTGCATTTTTTTCCAGCAAAACATTTCCATCGTTACATATAATGAGAACCATTTTTAGCTAAAATGTCCAAGAGAATCCTTGGAGAATAATTGTCAAAAATGCAAATAAAACACAATTAATGTTTGCTTTTGCATCCTGTCCCAGAAATAGCTGGGTTTCATGAAAGGTTATTTCCTTTTAAAACAGAAAACGAGGATGGTGCTTCAGAGCAGCTTTTCCAGGTTTTGTTATCATTACACCAAAGAAATTGCATTTGCATTTGCATTCATATCAAAATGTCCTTGTGTTATACTCATGAATTACGTTTTTCCTCCAGTACTTTTGCTCTCCTTATGCCTTTCTATTTTGAGAAGTGAGGAAAATGCAAATGTATAGCACACTAGATTCCACAAGCAGCTTGCTCAAGTCTATGTACTTACCAAAGAGTATTTCTAAACAACCTTTGCAAAAAAACGGTCTCAGGATTTCAGGGTTTAAAATAACCGAAGATGTACTTTTAAAATCCAGTTATTTGGTCTTAATAAATTTTAGCTGCGATTAGGAGATGGAGATTAGACCAAATAATAGAAAGGGGAGAACAAGGGTGTGCAGTGCCTGCTTCTGTAATTTTTAAACTGAAATATAGTCAAGTTAGACCAAGAGTGAGTGGGGGTGGGAAGATTGTCCAATTAGCTCTTGAAAGAGCAGAGAAAAAGACTGCTGCTATTTCATATTAGTTCAGATAACAGATGGTAGGGAGAAAAGGCTGTCCGTATGGTATGGGTTTTGCTTTTTTTTAAAGCTCACAAAAAGAAAAAAGCTACTGTCAAAATATTAGGGAAAATTGCTATTCAATTGGATCGCTTTAGCAACATTTATCATAAGAACAATGTTCATTTGTATGGATGGATCTGAGGGGAAAAACCACTAAATGGCATGACAACTACAACAGCAGAGTTATATTTCAGTTCAGATTGTGTACGACACCTATTTTTATATCATATAGTACAAAATACTTCATGATTGCCTTCATTTTCTGTCCAATGACCATTAATCTTGCTTTGAAAGTTATGAAAAACCAACTTGGGTTTCTACCAGTGTTTTTCAACCAATTTGTTGAACTTCTACAGTTCCCAAGTATACTTCTGTTATGCCAGATCGGGTTCTGGGCATTGTGGTCATTGAAATGACGCATGCAGTAACATCATAACTCAAATCCTTTCCTTAGATATTTGTATCCTTATATCTAACACAAGATTTTGCATCATGATATATATATATATTGTCACTTGCCTCCCCATCTTGTGGTTATATACAAGAATTGGGGTCCAATACATTGAAGGGAGGCTAGCTGGAGCAAACTTATGTACTCCAAATAAATGTTTGTGATACCACTACCATCTGATTACACATCTCTTTAGGAAGCTATGGAAACTTCTTGTCTTCTTACATTTTGGGTGGGACAGCAAAATGTCATTGTTGACATCCTATCACAATATGGGAAGGTCACAGAGATAGCAGTAGTAGCATAGAAAGGGGGGGGGGAATCAAAGAATAATTATTTGATTAAAAAGGACGATGTATGTGAAAAGACAGGCTGCCTACAAAATGGCTAGTATCTGTGCTGCTGTGGTCCTGTCCCTTTAAGGACTTTCTGTTGCTAGCACAGCAACTGTAGGCTATAAAAGCCGAGCAGAGAGCTTTTGGTGTTGGTATCTGTTTGTCTGTAGAAGTAAAGCAGCCAAAAGCAGATAGAAAAATATACTGTTTTCCAGCAGTAGGACTTGCAAGGGGTAGTAGTTGGAGGAGCAGTAGGAGGAGGGGTGGTAGAAGTGGGAAAAAGTGAAATAGTAAACAGTGAGTAGTAGCCTTTCAATGCTTGTGTGTGTTGGCTAGTGTGGTTGTGTTGGCTCTCTTGGGTTTTGGAGCTCACTGACTTAGATATACATAAAAGAATCCATGGCAATGCAGGGGCAAAGGTGGGACATACAAAATAAGGTGGGATATACATTAAAAAGTGGGATATTCAATACAAGGTGGCAATCACACAAATGGAGGTGGCTTAAACTCAAGCGGTTCAGTAAATGCTCCAGGAAAAGAAAACCAGTTTGGGCTAGAAAAGGAAAAGAGTTTGGCCAACGCAGAGGTCAGACTTTGTAGGAATAAGCCAGCATCCTGGCTGCATAAACCAGACCTCTTACCAAGAGGACATCAAACAGACATGGGAAAAGGCAAGAGAGAGAGATTCTCCCTTAGAAGAGGCTACTACTTTGGCTTAACCACAGGCCTAGGGTCGCTACCAAAGTAAAAGGTAGACCAGCCAGAAATAGGATAGGCCCAGATATCTGGGCCAATATCACAGAACTGATAAAGCCAACAGCAGCATAAAGAAAGGCTGTAATTAATTTAAAAAGGGGAAGAAGAGTGATTTTGGAGGGAGAAAGAGAAAAAAATTAGGCTAGAAAGTGAAAGAAAGGCAAGAGTGTAGGGAGCTGGTAAATCTACTTAAAGGAATACAGTCACCAGGAGGGGCACATTCAGCTCTAAAGTTTTCATAATGAATAGAGAGTGGAGGTGGTCTCAAAGACACACACATTCTCACATTGTCAGAGGAAGAAAACATAGAAACCCATTTTGCCATTTTCAAAAGAGTGACTACTTCTTGTCTGACATGAATGGGTGGCCCACATTAGCCCCATGCTTAATGGGAAGGGCTTTGAGAGCTTATAGTAGTCTTCCAGGAAGAGGTAGTGGATTACTCCATGTGAAAAAGAGAATCCTATACAGATATGTCACTCCCTACACCTAAAGTTAGAAGTTTAGGAGTTACACCTATGACAAACATGGTGTGCTGCCTATTTAGAAGATATCATCTAGGTAGGCATGAGACGTCTTCTAAACGGATTTAAAATTTGAATAATATGAGAACTCTATAGCCCATTAGCTGGATTCTAAAACAAAGAAGAAAAGCAGTTGTATTCTGCAAATGAAAGTACTGCTACTGTATTCAATTATTGCCAAATTCAGTGGCTGACCAGAATTATGTTCTGTTATTTGATATAAAAATTCCCTTCCAGGACCCAAACTGAGTTGAAATTGGCTCCTTTCCATATTTTGGTTCTGCTGCCATATCACTCTCGAGAGTTCTGCAGCAAAGGAAAAAGCAACTTAATAGGACTCAAAAGTTCAGGTTCATTTTGTAAATCTCTCTTTCATTGTATCCTCTGCATCTACTACAGAATGTAAGGCTTCAGCACAGCCAAACCACCTATCTCTGTGCAATGTTGTTAAGTGATTCACACTTAATTATACTGAATTGACTAATGTCCCCAGCCAACCACATAGGTTACATGTTAAACTTGTTTGCTATAACTATGCCTGGTGATAAAGATAGAAGCCTGCAAGAACTGTAAACCACTAGTTGCAGGGGGGGGAGGATTGCTTTATTTCCACATTTCTCATTCAGTAGGACTAAAAAGGGGTCTAAATTCTGAGAGCACAAAAAGATCCTTCTACAGCAATGCCTTTCACAAGGACCCTCTATTTATCTGTTGGAAAATGCATAAAATTAGTCAATAAGAATATACGTGAGTATAAGCTTTTCAATAGCACTTTTTTAAAAAAGACAGCTGACTCAAATGAAATACAGTATCAGGACAATCTAGGGCAAAATGCAAGTAATAAATAGAACGACATCTAGAGAATATAGAGTTACCGAGGACTATTCAGACTAGCAATGTTTGGAGAGGAAACTGTCAGCATTTTCACAAGCATTTAAGTTGTGTCTCTCATTCTCCACTGCATCCCTGACCTCTTTTAAAGAATACAACCTTTTTGCTTAGTATCTTCATATGACACAAACACTTGTTTTCTCTAGCAAACAACACATTTGCCTTTCTGTAATGATTTAGTTCTCAACCCACATGTCAACAGAAGTTTGAAGAACTACAGTATCCAAGTAACCATTCTTTATATACACTGCAGTGCATATAAAGTCTTACAAAGTCACAGGGCAAATTTGGCTGATGGAAAAAAATATTCAAAGGAAATAGTTGCAGTTATCTACTCCTGAGAGACCTGGAACCAAGAAGGGAAGAAGCAAAAGAGAAAGAAGCTACTATCTAAGTCTGTTGGCTCGTGGGCATATGCTGTATTGTAGTTTTGTAGTTATAGTATGTGAGTGATATGATCAGCAATAGTCAATGGGACTAAATCACTGAAGGCATAGAACAAGAAAAGTGCAAATTTATCCCTTTTCTTAGAGGGGTTGATAAAACTTGGAAAAATGGTTGTCTAGATTGGAAAGTTAACCAACATAGGATGGTTGGTGACGATGAGAGTATTGTTTAAACTTTGCTTAACACAGCAAATGTTAAGTCACTTGGCTGCCAAGCTATGCAAATATAAAATAAGTCCTAATTGCAATCAAAGGTCAATGGACATATAATAGCAATACAATAATGCTAAGAATGGAGATACTTTGAAATACAAAGTCTTACTAGTTGAGAAAAATCTAACCTGGTTATGAATTGCACTGGATTCTTCTGAATGTAGATCTGTCATGAAATGGGGATTGGCCTCAAAACAATTTCGGGGATTTAGTGAGCCTCATTGAGGAAAATGAAATCTTGCTTGACTTATGCATTTCTTGAGCATGCCCATGTAACAATTTTCTACAATTGGCAAGCTTTATTAAAAAATTTAAGATCATATTTTTTCAAGGGGAAATATTTTAGAAATGGATTTTGAGATGAATTATGGGGAATTTATATATCAGTTTGTTAAGAGATCCCAATAATTAATCAACTGGCAATCATGTAGATGTGATAGATAAATCATGTCTAATTATTACATTAGATAAATGAAATAATAAAGAGATAATGAAAAAAATACTTTTGATTTCTTGTCAGGTACAGTAAGACTGGTTTTCAATGTAACTAAATATACATCGTTAGGAGTAATCATCAGCCATTTGTAATCTAGGTAACCTATTGGTTCTGTAGTTAAAACACATAGTTATCAGGAATTTTTTTTATTCCAAAAGGGTGTTTCGGATCTGTCCACAATTCAAACAACCTTTTGTTTCAGAGTTTTTTTGTAGGATCAACCACCTGCCTTCTTAAGCTGCCACATGATACCAAGAAAATATGCAGTTGAGGTGTGTCCCTGGTGCTGCATTAGCACTTTTTGAAAAAATCAAATGGGAATACTACACAACTTTAAAGGCTATGACTTCCCTACTTTCTTTATTGCCATTCAGGATCTAAATCTATTTGTAACTATTAGGATGTACCCCTTTTTTTATGGTCAACTGCATTCAAAAGGTGGGATAACCAACCACCTGTTGCCCTGTCAACTTCCAATGGCCTCATTCATATTTGACTGGTTTACAGGAACTCATGTAGAATGTGAAATCAGCAAGAGAAAAATACTCGGATGTTGGAGAAGCCAAGCAAATGCCTCCTCACTTGGCACGTTAATAATATCATCTTATTGTACTACTACAGATGTATCTTTGCTGACAAGAATTAACTTCATACCAGTTCTGACTGCAGCTAGCTTTTCTGCCAAACATTTAATGCCACATAATCCACATTGCAGCTGTTGAAATTTTATTACTAAATACATTTTCTACTTTGACACATGGCTGTTTAACTCTCTTTGCTCAGAACATTGGTGGGGGATTAGTTTTGCTGTTGGTGTTCCTTTTGTTACTTTGCTCCAATTTCCTTTCCATTTTAATCTTCTAATGTCGGTTTCCTTCCTGAAAGTTGCTTATTTATTATTAATTTGTTAAATTTATTTGCCACCTATCTTGCCATGTGGGCTATTCTAGGTGGCTTCTCATTCTTCTCTTATGAAGCTGGATTTTGAATTATGAAACTCGATTTTGTATTGCATGAAGTCCTTTCAGATAAGTAAAATGCTAAATCATAATTTGCTTAAAGCATGTTTGTTATCTAGATTGCAGAATAAGCTAAGCTTCAAAGTGAATTCACATTATGAATTGTGATTTGAGAAGCCAGCAATTTAGAGAAATTTCTTACCTTGATTTACAAAAATCCAGATCCTAGCCTGAAACCTACTGTAAATTATATTACTATTTTCCATTCAATACAACAGATTTCTTTTCTATTCCTTTTTCATATTTTTCCGTGCTTTTATATTACAAAAATATAAGTTTCAGTATTGGGTATATTGTCTGAAAAATCTACTCTTTACAGTTTAAGAAATTCCCTTCACATATTGCTTTGCAAGTTCCCAACATTATAGAACATTTGTTTTTATTCACTTACAAGTGTTCTGTCTTTTCATCTTTTTAAAAAAGTGCATATATTCACATATTCCGCTTAGCATTTCAAAGACTACTTTTGATAATGCAAGAATTATGCACAGTACACCATTTTCAGTACTGCTCATTTCATTCCTCATGCAAAGCCATGGCTAACATCCTATTGAGATCTGGGTTTACTGTTCCAAAAGTTACACAAAGAGGCATTACTTGAGCTTTTCTTTTTTTTCTTTGCTGGATTAATATAACTATTTAGGAACCTGGTGCTGTGTTTGGGGCACTTACCATACAGCTGCAGATACAAGATTTTCCCTCCTGTAAATGAAAAATGCAAATATTCACAACCCTAATCTTGACCTTAAATTAATCTTTTATAAGCACCTCCCTTCCTACCTCTTCTGCCCCATTTCTTTGGGGGAATCTGTCCATTTATGAACATTTGACCCATACCATGCCAGGCCTGTTTCTTATTAATGATTAAGCCATAGTATATTTAGCACAAAGAACAGAATCTTTTTATTTCCTCTTTCCATATGCTCCTACGTTAGCAGGAAAACAAAGGCAGCCGTATATTCAACTGACAAATTGCTGTCTCAATGCATTTGTCTGTCAAGGCTGCCTGAGAAATAAAGAATGAACATTTATGAGTCTGCAGTGCAGCTGTCCGCTAAAGAACTACACCTGCCCATTCTTTACAAGCACTGCTAATAATCCAAAGGAGTCTGGATATCTTGCTTACTACTAGACTCAAGCCTAGTTAGAAAAGATCTTGTGGGTCTGATGCCATGACTATACAATTCACTATATAAACCCACCCACCCCAAATCTAGTCGTCTTAGGGCCCAGACGTATTAAATTACTTCATAGCTGTGGACTCTGCTTCCTTGCACAAATTCTAAATCCTGTGAATGTTCAGGTTTTCAAGCCCTAAATTTTGATAATTTCAGGGCAAATCTAACTACAGATTTAAGATGATTAGAGGGGGGATTCTTTCATATCTCCCAGGAATCTCTAGAGGTATTTAGAACGTATAGAAGATATGTACAGAAAATTTTATTTTTTCCCCAACATACTAGTCATTACTTAGCCTAAAACAACAGCAACTTTGCAAATATGTAATTTGCTTGCTTTTAATTATACAAAGATGTTAGTTATCAGTATTATACAGAAAAAAATATTCAAAACAAATCTCCTTAACCACATTGCGTTAATACCAGATATGTATTTTAGGAGCTGTAGTTTCAACCCATATGGGAACAAGCTTGAAGAAAGATGCAATATTCAATAGGATTTGTATATATCTTGTTTGTTTTCCAATCACTTGCTAGTATCTTATATTCACACATCTATAAATATTCAATACTCCTTACTCCTTACACATTGACAAGTAGCTAAAGTTCTGCATTGGGACATAGAACCTCTCTACATTAAAAATCCATACATTCGTTCATGTTTCTATTTTTTCAGAATATATAAACCATCGTGTATGTGTTAATCTATTTAAGACGTGCAGACAAGACAAGCATCATTAAGATAAAGCTTATTTCTTCCAGAATCTTTTGCATCTCTTCCACAAACTTTAGTTCAATCCTCATGGATATTCAGGGCAATTCTACAGGGCACTCTTGACTTTGCATGTAATGCAATAACCACTGTGGCTCTGTATGTGATGGGTTTTCTCCATTTGTCTAGCAGCAATATGTCATGACATACTGGACAAAGCCATCAAATGCAAAGAAAGTGAAGTGAGGGCAGGTAATACCTATGGCAAGAAATTAACAATGGTGGAATGCAGAGAGGATGATTGTGTGTGCATGCCCACTGCTTGTACAAATGGAGCTTCGTGCACTTGCCCGCTACTTGCGTGACCTAGTTCCCAATGGGCATGGCCCGGTACCAGGCTATAGACCCGGGGGGCTGGGAAATCCCTGTTTTAAAGTATTCAACCTCTATCTACTATCCTTCATTAAAGCTTCAAAAAAACCTCTTGGCTCAGGATTCACTTTTCATGTTGACAGTAACTGTCATGCATGTTAGATAGTAGGTGTTAAGAGAACTGGCCACAAATCTCTGGTCCCCTGCTTAATTATGTCACCATTAGTGAAGCCATTAAGAAATAATATGGATCACATATGGATATTCCATGCAATTATTTATTTTAAATGCATACTTATTGCTTATTGCTATTTATTTTAAATGCATATTCATTGTTTACTTAGGGTGTATCATGAAAGATTATATTCATGTAAACATAGATGTAAAATACAATGTAAAATAAATCAAACTAACTCAGTTATACAACTGAATCAAAAACTGTTAATGACTCCATCACCAATTTGAATGCAATGCAAATTTTAAAAAACTGAACATGTGCCTAAACTGTAACAAAAGAGATATAAGTTTTGTTTTGGGTGCAGCAAATTCCATACTATTGTATGGAAGCAATGAACTTCCATACAATAGAGCAGGGAAGAAAACCCTCTACTTTTCAGGTCATAGCAGTTGATAATACTTATTTGGAGGTTATTGCCTCTGTGGTTACTTCCACAAGTAAGGCAAAGTCTGAATGTGGTTTCTTTCTGACGTATCTATAACCTGCGGTCCAATAAGCCAAGACTTAGTATGATAAATGAACATCCTTTGCACATCTGCACAGCCTTTATTTTTACACTTGCCAAAATAGCATAACACCTGGGCCCTATCTTTGCTCACTGTAGCTCTGAAACTTCCTCAGACAGGTGACAACTCTGACATGACTTACCTGGCTGGTATTTGATACTACATTGCTCACATCCTACTGGACCAAGAAGGACCATGGATTATGGTATCCATACAATGAACTTGAGTGGTTTGATGCCTTCTTGCACAGGCAATTAAAATTGTGCAGATAGTTAAATTAAGACATTTATTATAGATATTTAACAGTTCCCTTCAAAGCCACAGCAGTACCATTCACAACCCTCATTCATCCTACTAAGGAGAGAAATTAATGTAATTCTATTATACAAAACTATCTCCCGCCTTCCCCAATCAGAGAGAAGCATGTCAAGGGCAATACTAGAACAAATTGTGCTTCTGTGACCCTTTTGAGTGTTGTGGTTTGATTGATGTCTGGGATTAAAACAACACTAAAAAAACCAAAAAACGAGGGAAAGGAAGCTCTATGAGCAGCTGTTGTGCTGCTGCACGAACAAAAAGAAACAAACACAAAACCCCACTTACTGTTCCTCAAATGCTAAGTGTTATATGCGCTGGAGGTTTTGAATACCTAAACTTGCCTGAGTACAATGTTTCTCACACATATATTTTTAAACTGAAAGCTTTTCAGTCTTCAAAGGATGGAGCAGCCTTCTTTTCAACTGCTCTGTAGGGGGCACCAGGAGAGGCAGCCCCTCCAGAAGCTGTAGATATTTGCACAAATCACTCCAAAGTCACTAACAAAATTCCTTTCAAAGAAGTGACAGCATTATGGGCCACTTGTATGATGTTTTTTTCTTTCTCTCTCTCTTTAAAGAGAACACACACACACACACACACACACACATATATACATATATACATATACATACATACATACATACATACATACATACATACATACATATATACATATATAATGTTTTGTATGTGTGTGTGTGTGTATCCATGCCTAACTGCCTATCCAAATTCCCACAGGAACCAAAATCCTAGTGAAATTTTACACCGAGCGCCTACCCCCCCCCCTTGACATCCCCCCTCACCACAATCACAAGGAACCTGGCAGAATTGCCTGCAAATGGAAACACGAGCTCTTTGCTGTGGCATCCAAGCAGACTTTTCTTGTACAAACCGGTTTCCAAGTTGGCTCTCGGCTGTGCACATGCAGGATCAATATAGGTAATTATGAAGAGTGAATGTAAATCCAGGACTAGGCGGATTTATCACTATGTGGTTACAAACAATAATACTTAGCTTTCTTTCACAAACCTCTGTGAAGGGAAGTATAATAGGTAACATGGCAGTTCTATTTCAGCCTGGACCCATGATGGCGAACCTATGGCACGCGTGCCAGAGGTGGCACGCAGAGCCCTCTCTGTGGGCAAGCACACCATTACCAGCTGCACTTCTGTTTTCTGGAGTGCACACAGCCTGAAAATGGGCCAAAAAATGGCTAAAAGCGGCCAAAAAACAGGCCGTTTTCAGCCCCGAAAACGGCCTGAAAATGCATCACTGAGCAACAGTTTTTGAACCAAGGTACCTGAAATGGGCTAAATTACAGAATGTGTCCAAAATCTGAGACCTATGACTCCCAAGAGAATGAAACTTGGGGAAGCTGTGGCCTCTTCAGTGCTACTGCCTGCTACTGTAGGAACATATTACATTTTCAATGTTCCATGACAGTTTTTCAGCCAGTCTCACAATCCCTAGCTCCCTGCCCCACATCTAGCGGCAGCTACTTATCTGCCTTCTGGGAAGGGAGGAAAGGTGGAACAGAGGAATTCCCACGCTATCTTCCCATCCCGTACCACTACTGCATGATCCCCTCATCTGTGTAATCCCACTCCATGGATCTTTCCTGACCTGTGCTATCTTGCCACATACCTTCTTCAACCCACACAGCACCTCTTGCACACTTACCTAACCTATATTGTGTGGCACTTCTTGCATATATGCCCATGCACTCTTCCCAACATGTGCGCACCATCCCCAATTGGCATGACACCTCTCATATGCTCCACATTCTTGTTGACCCCCCACTACCCTCCCATGTGTCCTCTGACCTGCATGATACATGTCATGAACTCTTGGACATCCTTCTTTTGACCTATGCCGCTCACCCACATGCCCTCCCCATCTGCTCATCTCTGGCACACACCAACGCATCTTTCTCAATCACACAGCACCTCTTGTGCTTTCTTATCTACCATTCCTGACCCATACATCTCCTCAATTCCTTGCCCATCTCCAAGTTTCCCACTAGCAAAGTAAATTCAAGGGAGGGAGAGAGGATTCTGACCCTCCCTGCCAACAGGGCACAGATTATCATATTATGTGTGTGGTTTATTATTTTGTTTTTAGTTTGCTGCCCAGAGTCACACTGTTTGAATTGGGTCGCCTTATAAATTTAGTAAGTAAGCTAAAATAAAATAAAATGCTTTGCCAATTAATTGGCGAAAGACTGATCATGAATGAGTTAAAGATGGGAGATTCCCTTTTTGCCCTTGAAGCAACTACAGAATTGCTGCCTGTGGGGGAAAAGAGTACTGCCTCCTATGTTTTCTGTTGGGCTCCTTTAAAAAGAAAAAAAAGGGACTGTTGGTTTTAAAAACTTTGCTTCCACTCTTTTATAGAAAGCCGACTTTCTAGGAATCTTTGTGACCTTAAGAACAGCGATCGATTATGGCTCACAAAAACTCTTTGAAGAGCGGGGCGGGGGGGGGGGGAATAACCCTGAACAATTTGCCTTGGTCACACAGAAAAACTAAGGAAAGATTGAGAACAGGGACCCTAGTCTCCTGAATTACTCCAGCGCCTTAGGCAAAGTTCTTTCTTGCCTGTCACAACAAATGACTTCATTGTGTTCCTACCAGAAGAATACATACAAATATCCCAGCTCACTGTTCTATGAATTTTCGCTGCATCAATATGTATCTAATGCTCTTGCACAATAATGCAATTCTTCATAAAGGCAATTCTATTGGTGTCCAGGCAGTGGGGGGAAAAAACTGGACGGGGTAAACATACCTAACCTTTAATATCATTTTTGTGTTTTGGGTCACATTTTTGCTGAATGCATTAAAAAAAAAGATAAGAAAAATCAATTCAATAATCTTATATTTCTAACAATGGATAGATTCCGGCGAACAGATCCAGCAGTCTAAGTATTTATTAGCATAAAAATATAGATAGCCTTCACAACCCGTATGTCATGTGACCATATCATTTAGCAACAGCAATCCCAGCAGCGCCCATTGTTAAGTGAGGATTGCTGGTCATTAGGTGAAGACTTCATGTGACTGAATTCCTGCCAACTTCCCACAAGAAAAGTCAATGGGTTTGCAAGTCTTGGTCACGGCAAGCTTTAACTTAGGCAACTCGAAATCAAGCCGGCAAGCAGGTGGGTGCTATGGAATGTGGGTCGGGGAAGTGCTGTAATGCAGTGTGGGTTCAGGCATGTGAGTGGGTGAATTGAGGTCATGTCCAGGTGAAAAACCAGCAACTTATTGGAGTGACACGTGACCTCCTGCGAGCTTCCCCATTGACTTTGCTTGTGAGAAGCCAACAGGGAAAGTTGCAAATGACAATCATGTGACCACAGTATGCGGCAACCGTTGTAAACGGGAGTGGTCACCAAACTAATTGCATTTTGATCACATAACCGCAGGATTATTGTGATGGCTACAACTATGAGGGCCAGTTGTAAAACCCCCTTGGTTCAGCACCATCATGACACTGAAAAGTAACAGAATTAGCAGTCGTAACATGGGAGGTATCTCTGCTAGAAACTGTCTAGTCATCCAGCAATCCATTTGAAAAATGTCCTAACCTGACAGTCAGCATTAATAAATTCTGATACTTCTATCTCACTTTTTAAAAACCTATTTATATTATATTTCAGTAGGTGTACATCTACAACCTTTCCTGTCTCTTTACATTTGTTAGGCCTAAAACAATCATGGTCAATTAAAGTAAGGGCTGAATGTTAAAATTTGTCATTTGTTTAAATTATTCAGTATTCAATTCATAATTAAGGCTTTCTGATTTTTCAGAATACCTCTAACATGTGTTGGAAATCGTTTAGATTTAGCATTTGTGTGAGAAGTTCAAGAACTATTTCCAATTCCTTTTGCCCCACTCCATTTAAATCCTCACTACAACAGCTTCTAGCCACCCCCTTTTTCAGGGTTTATTTTAAAAAAATTAATTGGCTGCAGCCCATTTCTGAGGGAAACGTCTTCTGGTTTCTTGTAAGGTAGATTTATGAAATGGTATTTTGAACAAAGCAACACGAAAACCACTGGCAAGCATTTGTTAATTTGAACTCAAATGATGGCATCTAAGTAACTAATAAATTAGGAGAATGTGTTTTTTGTGGGGGCTGGTTTGGTTTTTCTCCCCCTTTTCCTGCATTCATTAAAACCAGCATATGATGAAAAAGACTGATCACAATTACAATTACATGGAAGCTTGCTTTGCCTGAATGCCTTCTTGTAATATTCTATCAAGACCTTTTTAGATCTCTGATTTGCCATTTGGGACTAATTTATTTAGTTCTCTCATCCAGATGGTTAAGATCACACAAGGACCCACACAACAGAAATGGTTAACTTCAATGCTGGATCTTGTATTGTTTTGCACAGTAGGAATCTTGCTGTACAGAAGAACATATTGTGTTGCCCTGCATCACTGTCAGATATAGTGAGTACCCCATCAATGTTTGAGGGCACCCTTAACAGAAAATGTACTTAAAGTGTGAAAATGCTACTTTTCTCATTGAGCCATTTATATACTCGATGGCACACAAGATTGTTCGTCTAACTGTTTGAATTTGCAGGATAAAGTAGGAATATTATAAAAATATTTTAGCAATCAAATAAATTCTTTATAACAAGCATATTAAAAGTATTTTAGACTTTGATATCCAGGACACTATAATGACTAAAACAAAAAACAAAATTAATTTAGAGAATATCTAAATTTATAAAACACTCTGAACTTAGTTTAGATTTATTAAAACAACTTAAGCTGAACTACAGTTCTATAATTACAAGAAAGCTTGTACTATATTATCAAATTCCATTTCAAATTATCAGTTTTTGGTACAGGACCTTTAACTGGATCCTGAATAAATTCAGACAGCAATAACACTCTGTGCTTTAAAACATAGACATAATTTCCCAACACTAGAAAAGACAATATAGACAATTACATGTAAAAATAAGCTGTACTTACAGAATGAAACCTCCAGTTCATGACAAACTGCAGAAAACAAATTTATTATTCTGCATCAATTAATGTAGCCTACAATTGGACATTGTAACATTTTAACCTGAAACTAGATCAGGCATGAATAGAAATCAAATTAAGATTAAATTCTTATTTAATCAGGAAGAGTTATAGCTATGGTAATTATGGCTCAAATTATCCAAACCTGGGAGAATAGAATAGAATAGAATAGAATAGAATAGAATAGAATAGAATAGAATAGAATAGAATAGAATAGAATAGAATAGAATTTTTTATTGGCCAAGTGTGATTGGACACACAAGGAATTTGTCTTGGTGCATATGCTCTCAGTGTACATAAAAGAAAAGATGTGTTTGTCAAGAATCATAAGGTACAATACTTAATGATAGTCCGGGTACAAATAAGCAATCAAATCATATTAGGAACCAGTCAATATAAATTGTAAGGATACAAACAACAGTTACAGTCATACAGTCATAAGTGGGAGGAGATGGGTGATAGGAACAATGAGAAGATTAATAGTAATAGTAATGCAGACTTAGTGAATAGTTTGACAGTGTTGAGGGAATTATTTGTTTAGCAGAGTGATGGCGTTCGGGAAAAAACTGTTCTTGTGTCTAGTTGTTTTGGTGTGCAGTGCTCTATAGCGTCATTTTGAGGGTAGGAGTTGAAACATTTTGTGTCCAGGATGTGAGGGGTCTGTAAATATTTTCACAGCCCTCTGACTCGTGCAGTATACAGGTACTCAATGAAAGGCAGATTGGTAGCAATTGTTTTTTCTGCAGTTCTAATTATCCTCTGAAGTCTGTGTCTCTCTTCTTGGGTTACAGAACCAAACCAGACAGTTATAGAGGTGCAGTTGACAGACTCAATGATTCCTCTATAGAACTGAATCGGCAGCTCTTTCGGCAGTTTGAGTTTTCTGAGTTGGCGCAGAAAGAACATTCTTTGTTGTGCTTTTTTGATGTCGTTTTTGATGTTAGGTGTCCATTTTAGATCTTGCGATATGGTAGAACCTAGAAATTTGAAGGTCTCTACTGTTGATACTGTGTTGTCTAGTATTGTAAGAGGTGGAAGTATGGGAGGGTTTATCCAAAAGTCTATCACCATTTCTACGGTTTTGAGTGTGTTCAGTTCCAGATTGTTCCGGCTGCACCACAAAGTTAGTTGTTCAACCTCCCATCTGTATACGGATTCATCATTGTCTCGAATGAGACCGATCACTGTTGTGTCATCTGCAAACTTCAGTAGTTTAACAGATGGATCGTTAGAGATGCAGTCATTGGTGTACAGAGAGAAGTGGAGAGAGCACACAGCCTTGGGGGGAGGCTGTGCTAATTGTACAGGTATCTGATGTGATTCTGCTTAGCTTCACTTGCTGCTTCCTGTTTGTTAGGAAGCTTATGATCCACTTACAAGTGTGTTCAGGTACCGCTAGCTGGTTTAGCTTAGTTAGAAGAGTGTCTGGAATGATGGTCTTGAATGCTGAACTGAAGTCTACAAAGAGGACCCTTGTGTAGGTCTTTGGAGATTCAAGAGGTTGTAGGATGTAGTGCAGAGCCATATTAACAGCATCATCTGTTAATCTATTTGCTCGGTATGCAAATTGCAGGGGGTCTCACATGTCTTTGGAATGACATAGCTGCTTAAGTTTAGCTGTGAACCAAGGTTTGTTGTTGCTATATATAGGTCTTCACAGAAGCTCATCCAGGTCTGCAGAAATATCTTCAAAAATATTCCAATCAATGCAGTCAAAGCAAGCCTGTAGCTTTAACTTTGCCTCCTCAGTCCAAGTCTTCACTGATTTAATTGTTGGTTTTGTGGTTTTAAGTCTTTGCCTGTAAGCAGGTACAAGGTGAATCATGCAATGATCAGAGTGTCCCACAGCTGCTCATGGTAAAGACTGATAAAGCATCTTTTAGTGTTGTGTAGCAATGGTCTAAAGTATTCTTGCCTCTAGTGGGACAATTGACATGCTGAAAGTATTTTGGTAGCTCTTTCCTTAAGTTTGCCTTGTTTAAATCTCCCAAAATAATGGCCAGTGAATCGGGGTATTTGGCTTCAGCCTCTATAATTTGGTCAGCTAGCGTTCGTAATGTCTTGTTTACACAGGCTTGTGGTGGGACATACAGAGCAATTAGTAGAAATGAAGAGAACTCACGTGGAGAGTAAAATGGTTTACAGTTGATAAGTAAAGACTCTAAGTTTTCATCACAGAATTTATATATTATAATTAGATCCTGAGACCAGCTGTTGTTGATATATAAGCATAAGCCTCCTCCCTTCTTTTTCCCAGATGTTCCTACAATTCTGTCTGATCGTTGAATCTGAAACCCTGGGATATGCAGGCTGCTATAATCAATTGATTCATTTAACCAGGTTTCAGAAAAGCATAATGCTGCTGAATTATAAAAATCAGAATTGTATCTGTTTAAAAGGAGTATTTCATCCATCTTATTAGCAAGTGAACGTAAGTTGGTTAGGAAGATTGATGGCAGGGGGGGGGGTTTATTTCTCCTATTCCTTAGCCTGTTTAAAATTCCCGTCCTTTTACCTCTCCGTCTTCGTTTCCTCCGTTTGGTTTTTTTTGGTAATCCATAGCTCCGGGGAAATTGCTTCTTTCTGTGTTGGAATCTCCTCCGCGTTTGTAAAGAGGGGGGGGGGTGAGATTACAGAAAGCTGCTCCTTAAAAAAATGTTCCTTAATTTTTAGCAGATGGTCTTGTGAGTATGAAGTCCATAGTGAGTCGCAGAGAATAATAAAAAATAAAGAAACCATTAGAGAGCATTTCACCAAGGCAGCCTTCAGCGGCGCCATCTTGGATCAATAGGATCAATATGTCCATCATCACAGATTTAACTGGCACACAGGAGTCTTTGGATAAGAAGGATCCACAAGCTATGATCCAAGCTTTAAGAGTAAATAAATGGAACTATTCATAATACTCGGCTTATCCAACTTTAAACCATGAATGGTCCATTATTTGGGAGTATTTCTGTCTTGAATGATTAAATTTGACTTTGTCCCATTCAGTCCTTTGATGTGGGCAAAAGGTAGGAGAAACGTGAATTGTTTATTGCCATTGTTTCAAATGAAGTGCACAAAAGGGAGCTCTGTATTTGTTCAGAATAATATGGATACAAAGGGATGGCTATATCTTTTTATATATGTTTGCCCAATCAAATAATGTAGCTCTATAGCAAATAAAGTAAAAATGTTAAAGCAATTAACTGGTAGGAATAAGGTTTAAACTAGTCCAGTTACTGACATTTTAATTAGAGAGAGAGAGAGAGAGACTTTAAACACATGACCAAAGGGCATAAACTGACTCATTGCTGCTAAATTATAAAGCAATATTAATGCTGTTGATGCAATATATGAAGAGTAAGGTAAGTTTTCTGATTTCTTTTTTAAGGAAACCTACATTAACATTTGAGAAAGTCATTTAAATTATTAATAATTCTGAGAGGCTTAAATAATTGGGATTGGAGTGCCTTTTTAAAAACTTTGTTCTTCCTTTGATACCAATATTGTTTAAATTATCTCGCTGATTTCATTGGGATTGAAGTTCAATTTGCAGATTAGATCTATACCTAATATTTACCTTATGGTTCTACCAATCTTCTTGGGGGTAAATATAACAGCAGATCCAAGTTTTTCACTGTCCTACTTTTATTCTTCTTTGGTAATACATGGGTTTTGTTGTACATTTTCCTATCCCAGAGTAACTACAAAGGCACACCTTTTCACTACAGTTGCCCTTAATCTTTTTATCCCAATAAAGCAATTGAAAGTCCCCAATGCTCTGCTAAATGTATGCAAGATATATTTAACGCCCTGCTGGTTAAAAAAATTAAATAATACAAAAATGTGTTTCATTTAGAGATTCCTTTTCTGGCTTCCTTCCTTAATACCCAAATATTCCTGGATATAAACACAAAGAACTATATATTTTTAAAGATTTTTGCAAGTACAAGAGACTAAAAAACTTCTGGGTAATCCAAGTAGTAGAATTTCAACTTGGGACTCCTATAATAAGTCCTTTTAAAAAAAAAACTACTTATCTAGTTTATTGGCTAATAAAAGTAGATTAGCATATTACATTTCACACATTTTCAGGCAGAAATTCCAAATCAGTATAATCGGGTGGGCTTAAAATTTTTTAGCAAGGGGTTCTCTGCCCAGTTGCTGGGTGGCCGTGGCCATGGCCTAGTTGGCCTCCTGCACCACGGCAGGGGTGTGTGCGTTTTTGCCTTCCCCAGGCTTCGGAGGCTTTCCTTGAGCCTCCAGGAGGGCAAAAACAGCCTTTCCAGGCTCCGGAGGCTCTCCCGAACTTCCGGTAGGCCCATTTTTCTCCCTCCCCGAGCCTCCATGTGCGCCCTGCACTTACCTGCATCCAAAACGGGCCACGTGGGAACTCCTGGGAGGGGAGGGGCCAGCCAGGAGTGGGATTTGGGGGTTCTCCTAACAGCACAGAATCTTAGCTAGAGGTTCTCCCAAACCTCTGCGAACCCCCAGCAGCCCACCCATGAGTATAATGTATTATTTGCCCCTGAAGGCACCCGTGCATGTATCTCCTTACCCAAACTTCATTAGGGAATAAAAAATTTAAACAAAAACAAATCAACTTTTTACAATCAGCCAAGGAAATATATATAAAATACATCACAGAAAGGAGGGGAGAAAAGTTCCTTCCATCAAGAGATATTTTAATCAGGTAAAGTAAAAACAAAAACGAAAAGGAGCACTTGGTGAAGAAATAGGCTCTTAACAAAAACTATAGGAACATTTAGTGCAGCATATTTTATTTGGAAAAATATCAAAATGATATACAATTCAAGGCAGCTAATACTAAAGCCTCCTTGAGATACACGGCTGCTTTACATGCCTACAGCCAGTGTTTGCAATCTTATGACTATGGAGGCCAGGGCATAGACATGTCGTGGTAGCAAAACTGGAATTCTGATACAAAAGCAAAATTAATGCACAAGCTACTTTTCAAACCTGATTTATCTCTGGATTATACAAAAGTGCTGATATTTTATTAAGTAGCATAAGCTTATAACATTAATGACAACAGAACTGCTGAATCATAACACTTTAGTTATTAGATACAAGAATAAAAGGGACTTGGCATGCTTTAAGGGTTCTTTACTTTAAGAGCTCTTACAGCTCAGTTAGGCAGCGCACACTTTTTAAAAACTATTTTTTTTTGTTCTGAAAGTAAAAATGTATGGGTGTCACATCCTCTGATATATAGTTCAGATCTCTTATCTGTTCAGCTCTTTGGATTCCTGAGTGAACAGTAAAGTACTGCTGCTTGAAGAGAAGAGCAACAACGAAGTGGAAAATTACAGAAGTTGTGACTCTGAAGTCAAAGCTCATTAGACAATGAACTCCCCAGTTTAGAGAATTCAAAACAGAAAATAGGTGAGCACCAGTTCCTTTGAGGTTTCCTCCAGTTTCTACAGTATATAAGCCACCTCTTCAACAGTTAATTATATAAGATCAAAAAATATTGCCAATATCTTTCTTCCTAGAGGAAAACAACTCGGTTTCAATAATGCTGAAATGTAAGAAACGTTAAATTTATTTGAAAGTTACATTATAAAGTGAATTAAGTTTTCAAAAAAAAAAAGCTTTGTAAGAGCATTGTTCAGAATAAAAATGAAAGTAGTCTTCAAATGCAGGGGAGAGGAAATTACAATAACCATGAATTTTGACCCATGCACAGAAAGAAGATAAGGAATTGGGTAAAGAACTAAAACTAGATGAAGAAACTATTCAGTTTCCTGAGTTTTATTGCTAACAGTGTCAAAACAGTGCAGACATCTATGCATAAATAAACCCCTTAGTGTTGTTTTGTAAATGTCAGGTTTGACCATGCTATTCCCAGTGTGAGATAATCAATTCTTACCTGTGTCATCTTGACAAGGTCCAATGAAGGTCTTTGTTCCTTTACCTCTTCAGGTCGTCTTCGCTTAATTCCAACTTTCTTGTCATTAAGGACACAAGGTTGAGACCGACTTCGAGAAAGCCCATTGGAGCGCCTTGTCAACTCTGGTGTCGAGGCAGGTGTGCTGTTTGCTGAGGGCAGACAATATTCCGAAAAGGAAATTTGATCATGGGAACAAGAGAGAGATCGCTGGAGGTCAATCCTGCCACACTCAGAAGAGCTATGATCATTACCCCAAATATCACTTGTCTGTCCGTAAGTGGCTGACTTTCGCATTCCTTGGCATGGCTGATACCCAAATCTATTGCTAAATCCCATCTGGTCATATGATGAGGAGAGAGTACTTGACCTGGAAGGAAGGCTAAAGCTTGAACTTCTCTGCATGGTTGTGAATCCATTGGAGTAACGCTGCACGCTTCCCCCGCTGTAGCAGCGTCTCTTTTCTACAGGAGTCCAGACCTTTGATCCTATGGGCCTCCATGAAGCCCGGCAACTAGACATCTCATCGGAAAAAGAGAGTGATCGGCACTGGCGTTTGCTGGGAGGTGCTGAAGGGTTGCCATTGCGGTCACTAAGGCTGAGATCCTTGATCAAGTTGGTTACTGAGCATGCGTTAGCTGGCTCTCTTTGCCATAAGGAGCTTTCATCACTTTTGTCAGGCAAGCAGTCCCAAATGTTGGCACTTGGCTGTTCGACCTGAAGGGGATATTTCCTGCTGAGATCTCTCCATCTGTCATTTTCTAGTTTTAAAGGATAAAATGATATACAATCAATCAGTCAACTATTTATTACAGTCAACGTCCGGTACAATTAAAAATGCTCAAAGAGTATCTAGTCAGAAGTTCTAGAATAAAACAACACACAACAAATAAAAACTATGTTGAAATCATAATTTGGCAGCCTATCTGTCAGTTGCACATAAACAAGAGCAAGGCCTAAGCTATAATATAATATTAGGCTTTAAATTGTGAAGGCCTATACTTATTAGGTAATAATAAAAGTACAACGGGGTGATGATATCAAAAGATTTAGTGCATTAATTATATAAAATAGTTATAATGGATTATTCATCAGGTTCTGGCAAATCTTTACTGCTGCTGCGTAGAATCTAGCTAACTGTGCTGTGACTACCATCCATTGGTCTTTAAGTAACCACTGAAGATAAACGGTGTCGGAATGGACAGGATACCTATTAATTATCGGAAAAATAAATTTTGTTCAAATGTCACTATAAAAAGAGCAGCAAAGAAGGGTGTGTCCAGAGGCTTCCACCTCTCCAGAATCACAGAGACACAGCCTTTCAACCAGTGGTATCCCTTTGTATTTGCTGTCCAATAACATACATTCATTGGTGTTATTTATTCCTTATCACCTGTATAATTGAAAAGCACAATACATTACAAGAAAAGTCTCCAGGGACTCTTTAGGATTAATCCCTAAGATTTGTTTTTGTAGGTTATTGACTTAAAATGGAGCATGATACAAGTTAGTTATCTGAGACCAAGAGATAGCAATGAAAAGAAACACCTTGGTATGACAGAAGTTGAGCAACTTTTGACTTTCATAAGCTTTTTTACTGGTAGCTCTGAACCCACAAAACAGACTAGAGAAGTTTTATAAGTATAGGCTAACAATTTGGAATAAGTGTTTTAAAAGTGAGTTCCATGACAGATACATTCCATTTACTTTTATTAATTTAATTAGATTTGCAATCAGCACAATTTTGATCAGATTTCACAACGCTTCTGAGACATGGGATATACCTTAGTAACTTAATTACCTCTACAAAATGTCAATGTGCTTGGTTTTGCTGGCTATAAGGCCATTTCATATTGCAATTAGGCAGATAAAGTCTATATTTATTTAATCACAATGCATAGCTTACCAGGCCAATATTGGCACATCCCATAAATCTAAACAATTTAAGAAAGGTTGTAGATAAAATTAATCATTTCAAAAAACAAAACTTTTAAATAACAAATTGTGAAGCATTTAACATTTGGGGATTTAAATTTCTACTTATTTGATCATTTGGTTAAATAGCATATCTTATTTTAGAATTCAGCAAATGAAACTACAGTATGAGATTTTTCAGAAAGAGAGCACTCTGCTGTTGATTCTTTTTCAGAATTGTGAAGCATGAATCAAAAGTTTTCACCTGCCTATGAAAAAGCTTGCCTTAATTGAAATCTAAATAAAATTTATGTTAAGTGGAAGGAAAAAACCCACTATACTAACCCTTGAGTAAATCAATTTACTGGGATTGCAGCGCTCATTTCTCCTAATCAGAGTAGTATGATGCAGGGGGGTTCCCAACCCGTGCCGCAGCCCAGTACCGTGCTGTGCAAGTGAGCAGCGGGCGAATGCACAGGAAGCACCATTTGTGCTCACCAGCTGCTTGCATGGAACCATCCCTTCTCCCGCTCCCCCCAACCGGTCCGCAAAGCTGGAAACGTTGGGGACCACTGGTATAATGAATGTACAAATTATTCTCTAAGTTACTAAAAATACAGGAGAAAAAAATTGGAAACGTGAAGCTTCTGAGCTATCTAGGCCAGTGATGGCGAACCTATGGCACGCGTGCCACAGGTGGCACGCGGAGCCATATCTGCCGGCACGCGAGCCATTGCCTACGTCAGCTCCAGCGCGCATGTGTGTGCTGGCCAGCTGATTTTTGGCTCGCACGGAGGGCTTCCGGGGGGGAAGGGTGAGGGTGTTTTTGCCCTCCCCAGGCTCCAGGAAAGCCTCTGGAGCCTGGGGAGGGCGAAAAATGGGCATACTGGGCCCACCAGAAGTTGAGAAATGGGCCATTTTCGGCCTCCAGAGGGCCTCCGGGGGGTGGGGGAAGGCCGTTTTTGCCCTCCCCAGACATTGAATTATGGGTGTGGGCACTCCCATATGTGTGATACCACACACGCATGCACTTTCGGCACCCGAGGAAAAAAAGGTTTGCCATCACCGATCTAGGTCATTAGAGCTGCGGTGGCACAGTGGTTAGAGTGCAGTACTGCATGCTACTTCTGCTGACTGCCTGCAATTTGGCAGTTTAAATCTCACAGACTCAAGGTTGACTCAGCCTTCCATCCTTCTGAGGTCGGTAAAATGAGGACCCAGATTGTTGGGGACAATAAGTTGACTCTGTGAACCACTTAAAGAGAGCTGTAAAGCACTGTAAAGCAGTATATACGTCTAAGTGCTATTGCTAAGTGCTATTGATATTAGAAAAAGTAGTGTTTCCTATCATGCATAGTAGTCCTTATGACAGTGATGGCGAACCTTTTTTGGTTCGCGTGCCAAAAGGGGGGGGAATGCGGGGGATCACGTGTGTGCGTGCCCACACTCATAATTCCATGCACCCCCGAACATGCACGCATGACCCCCCTGCTCCCAGTATGCTTTCTAGGAGCCTGGGGAGGGCGAAAACTGCCTTCCCCACCCCCTCTGGAGGCTGGAAACAGCCTGTTTCCCCGACTCCCAGTGGGCCCAGAAGGCCCGAAAATCAGCCGGCTGGTGCACACATGCACGCTGGAACTGAGCTCGCGTGCCCACCGATATGGCTCCGCGTGCCACTTGTGGCACCCGTGCCATAGGTTCGCCATCACGGCCTTATGAGATCTAACAACATTACTAAAAACCAGAGTCTACATTTGGTTCTTTATGTCTTTCAGAGATCCTTTCATTCACAATATTCTCCTTTCAAAAGCCTCTGGTATCTAGATTTAAGCAAGTTTAGTGCCACACAAATCCTAAACAATGGTTAATTTTATGTACAATTAGATTCTTTCAAATAGCTCTGTAAAGTATTATGTAAAATTGGCTTGTTTTCCTCTTATAGCTACAGTAAATCTTGGTAGTCTGGATTTGGATGACGGTGGTTATCTAAATTGGAAGGAGGGGGAAAGAGACATGGGAGAAACAGATAACCCTGACGCTTACAGCAATTTATTCCCACGGTGCTTAACAATAGTTTAATCATAAGTTTAAATATTATGTCCAAACAAGCATCTATATTTTAGTCTCCTTAAGTTTTGCTCATACTCAGCACTTGAATTTAGAGAAAATATTTTTTCCATTGGGAAAAAAACATTCACCTTAAATATGTACTGCCATAGATCCCAACCAGTTCATGCTATGGCCAATCCAGAAACCTCTTTTAAGATCATTGTGATCTTAAAGATACATTATTGTGTTGATAGAATATGGGTCAGAGAGCAGAAAAATCCTGAATATGTGGACTCCTCACTCCCACGACTTTTGGATAAAAACGAAACCATCTAGAATTATAGCTCTATTGTAAGTTGCCATGAGCTACTGATTCATTTCAACATCTCACCTACATCTGCTGTGGTTGACAGTTATTAAAGTTCTGACTTAAATTCAGCTGACAGTAGCTTTGTTAAGAAACAAACCATGAGAACAGCAGCAGAGAAAAGCAACAGATTCTGTTGCAACAGATTCTATCAGGAGTGGTGGCTTTAGTTTCTTCTACTTTTTTCTCTCTTCTAAGAGACAAAGGAAATCAGAAGGTTAGAACTGAAACTGCTTATGCATGAAATATAGTTTTAGCCATATCTGAATGGCCATTTAATATCTTATTCAGCATGAAGCAAAAATACTGGGGATTATAGCACTGAGAACATTTTTTAAGCCCATACATTATTAAGGCTTACAATCAATCTCAAAGCGCTAGAGTGCAAATTTAATTGTGCTCCAAAGCAGCTCAGTATCCTAACAATTTGGATGAATGAAAGGACTATTTAAGCAGAATGACATGGGGGTGTACATAGGGTGGATTCATTTTCAAAGACTTGAATGATGAAGGTTTTAATAAGAGGAAATTCTGTTCTTAGTGATGTGTGTGTATCTAATTATGAATATTTATTAGGAGAAAAGCCTGCAAAGCAATAGATGGCAACAATCCAAAGGCCAGAAAAAGATTATTCCATTAGCATTGTATGCAAGAGGAAATAATCTCCCCCCCCCCCTTCTTTGTCGTTCAGGAACAGTTCACAATGCATGTGCTCTCATACTCGAACCGCATCACTATCTGCAAGGTCTCCATTTTATTTTATAATAATTTCCCCTCATAATCAGGCACCAAAACAGAACTCTGGAGTCCTTCCCTACAATCTTCATGTGCTCATCTCATGCTTTCTTCTTTAATCATTTTCTCAAAGGCCAGTGGCCTTGACATTAAATATGGAAAAAGTTTCTATGCTTGGTATTGGCTGACCTTTAAAAACCATTGCTTAGATGTTTTGTTCTGAAGCCTTATGTAGATTAGAGTTTTTGCTGACATAATTATTTTAACAAGTAGGTACTAGAAACTTGGTAAAATATGTGTAGCATAAATGCAGACAGCTAAAAATTTTTAATTTTTTAAATACACCCACAATTAGCTTGAGGTCCTAGGGCAGTGATGGCGAACCTTTTTTTCCTCGGGTGCCAAAAACGTGTGCGCACGGGCTATCACGCATGCGCGAGTGCCCACACCCATAATTCAATGCCTGGGGAGGGCAAAAACGGCCTGTTTCCCAACTTCTGGTGGGCCTGGTAGGCCCGTTTTTCGCCCTCCCCAGGCTCCAGAGGCTTCCTTGGAGCCAGGGGAGGGCAAAAACGCCCTCCCTTGTCCTCCCAGAAGCCCTCTGGAAGCCTAAAATACCCCCCCCAGAGCCTCCGTGCAAGCCGAAAATCAGCTGGCTGGGGCGCACATGTGCGCTGGAGCTGAGCTAGGGCAACGGCTCGCGTGCCGGCAGATATGGCTCCGCGTGCCACCTGTGGCACGCGTGCCATAGGTTCGCCATCACTGTCCTAGGGCCTTAGGGCCAGTACTTGGAGCAAAACAATGATAACCTGAACAACTCATGTCAGCAGTAACCAATCCCATGGCTATATAGACTAATAAAATAATGATTCATGGGGGTATCTGATTCCCACAATGTTTATACTTTTTTATATTTATTGGTTGTAAGCTGCACTGAGTTGTTTTAAGATGGGCAGCTATATAAATGTGATATATTTATCTATCTCCTTTTCAAAACTAAATCAGTCTGTTGCTATGAAGTAATAGATATTATTCACACAATCACATCTACACATAGTTTAAAAAAATGATTCAATATGAAAATAAAAAAATATGACAAATGTATTTAGAGGGAATAAAATCAAAACAGCATTCTGTGAATACTTCTACAACAATGATGCTTCTTGGTGATTCTCAACTGATCCTTGTATTGGAAGAAAATAATCAGTCATTCTTGGAACAGTTTGAAGGAAAAATCAGTAATCGAAAACTAATGTCAAACCTTGATTAGAATTAATGACTAAACAATCAAATGAAAAGATAATTACAGTGGGCTTAATAATGTAAGCCTACTGTAAGATTCAGAAGTTAAATTATTCTCCTTTGGTATTTTATTTCATTTATTAGTCATGTTGATTTAAACTAGTTCATCCTGCTTACATCAGACCCTCCATCTTCCTCTTTAAACGATAAGCAAAAATCTCATACTAGCTATAGCCAATAATAACAGGATCCTGGAGACTTATTTATATCTTATTTGTTCACAAAATAATTTCTGAGTCACCTTTCAACCCAGTAGGTACCTGGAAGATGATTTACAAGTTAAAGCTTGAACAAAGCCATTCTACCCACAGAATGGAAAGCTTTGATAATGCAGTCTCTGGACTATCCCAATCTCTGCCAACAGAGAGTAAAAGAGGTTTCTTCATTTATTTAATTCTATGTTTTCTTTTTAAATCATCCCTCGGTACAATAAGCTGGCATAACTTCATCACTGAATTGGCTTGGTTTTATTTATGAATATACACATGTTTTGTCAACTATAAGCTTTAGAAAGCCAAGGATATTTTTAAAAAGTACAAAAATATAAGATAAAGAAACACAGTACTTTGAACTGTGTGAAAACAACTGTTAGCCTGTAAAATGAAGACAAGATAAGCTTATAATACAACAAAGCAAGAACTAAAAAGCAAACCAATGATTGCATTTTGCACTAACCCAAGTTCTAAACATGCTTCGAGGGTGAGTTGCAGCAATTATATATGAAAGCATGGATAACTAATGCTCGATCTAGCTTCTCTAAGAAAGGAGGATAACTGGTATTTAAGCTGAAGCTGGGCACAATTGCTATGCAACCGTATCTACCATGGACTGAGCCGCCAATTAAAAACAACTTCTCACCAATGGAATGTCTGTCCTATTTAGACTGAGCACCAACATTAGTCAACTAAAGTAAATATAAATATTTATACACTGATAACATACTTAAAATTCTGGATGTTAATTCTCCCAGCAGGTTCATATAGAAACATATAGAAGATAAGAAAACTGCCGTCTCGGTGGCAATAGAAATCAGCAGTTCAGCTGTTCAAATATCACCGGCTCAGGGTTGACTCAGCCTTCCATCCTTCTGAGGTAGGTAAAATGAGGACCCAGATTGTTGGGGCAATATATACATTGCTTAATGGTGTAAACCGCTTAGAGAGTGCTTGCACTATGAGGCGGTATATAAGTCTCACTAATAAATAAATAATAAATAAATAATAACCATGCAATTTCTCTGTTATACAAATATTATCTTAAATGGGAGCAAGCTTAAAACTAAAACTGAGCAAATTTATTTAAGATCACAGCCGAAAAAGAAGAAAAATAAATCTTTGGAACATTGTACGTTCTGGAGATGAGGTTTGCTAGTCTTCCAGAATAGTGTGAAGACCTGGCTCTGCTAATTGACATGGGGCTCTACAATTGCTATGCAGCCATGAGATGGTTGGTGGATTGAGGGTGCTCTCTCCACCTCTTTAACTTAACATCTTAATTTTTAACTTTGTTCTTAATTCTGTTTTCTAATTTATGTTTTTTACATAGCTGTTTGTTATGGTAAACTGCCCAGAGTCATTTAGGTGAGATGAGTGGTTTAGAAATTTGATAAGTAAAAGCATTCACAATCTTTTGTTTCGGTCATTTCAAGTGCTTCCTTTGTAAATCCTTACGGATGATGTTTGCTGAAGACACAAAAATAAGTCAAACGCATAAGGATTTGCCCTTCCGCTCTGTTCTCCTCCATGATCTTCTTCTTTATAATAACTTACAAAAATAATTTATGGCAGTATATCACATAATTATGGGCTTTAAATGTTTTGAAATATGGGTATGCTTTTGAGCATGGCTTCTAGAACAAGGGTATTTTTAGCCAATGTTTTATCACACATCTGTTGAGTGAAGCACTTGCATCTAATTCATCAAGCATTAATCTACATCATGCAAATAGTATAAATGCTGGAAACCAGTGGCCTTCACATTATTCCTTCTATTTATTTACGACAAGCATAAGGAATATGTTTAGCTGCAGCAGTAAAAGATGTCTAAAATACAAGGATTTCTTTCTTGTTTGGTGCATTTAAAAATAAGAAAAGACATATTGGGTACTGCGTTAGCAAGAAAAAGGAATAACAGCATAATTTTCAGAATACAAGTAGTACTCAACAATGTCAACAATGACTAGTTCAATAAAGGAGAATATTTCTGGCTCAGGGTTGAAATAAGGGGTCTTTGATGCTCTCTGAGCTTGGTTACTCTCGGAGCTCGGTTGTTTTCTTGCAGACATTTCCTTACCCAAACCAGGTAATCATCAGTGCTAGTAAGAAATGAGGTTTGCTCTCAATTTATATTCTAGTGGCTTGCCCTGTCGGTGTTGGTGGGAGTGGTTTTGGAGATTCTTTGGTTGAGCTGTTACTGTTAGCTTGTTTGGCAGTTCCTTGATTGGTGTATTGATTGGACTACTTGTTTAGCAACTGTCTGAACTTATGACAGACTTTTAAAAAGCTATATACAATCTGTCCTCAAAGTTATGATTGCCATACCCCACCCCAGGTCTACGGGTGAGAAGTCACATGGGTGCAATCCTATCCAGAACCCCAATCACCTTTCTACTCCAAACAGTGACTAAGAGCTCGGCTGGACTGCGCAAATCTGCATTTATAACCCCCAGCTCCTTCTGGAACCCATCAGGGTCCATTAGTTGTTGGGGGCGGACCAATCTAATAGGTCCTACCTCCCTGCAGGGGGAGGGTACAGCTCTTGAGAAACTCATTGCCACCAGACTGTGATCTGACCATGACAGGGAGACCAAGGACAAGTCCACCAATTCCAGGTCACATAGACACTGCTCCGACAAGAACACCAAATCAGGTGTGTGACCACTATTCCTAGGCTTATGGAAGTCATGGTTTCCATTAAATCTTGGGCTACCTCTGACCCTGCCCCCAGGGATGGCAGGTTGAAGTCCCCCAGAATTATAAGCCTCGGGAATTCCACTGCCAGCCCCGGAGCGAGGTCCAGGAGTCCAGGTAGGAAACTGCCACACAGGAGGGAGACTGGTACAGCAGTAGAAATCACACCTGGTCCCTTGAGCCCAAACTAAGAAAAAGGGTCTCATAGCCGGGCACTTGTGGAACAGTGCCCCTAGAGGCTGCTAGATATTCTCTGATAACAAAAGGCACACCCCTTCCCTGGCCCTGAGGTCTAGACTGGTGCCATGCTCGATAGCCCACTTCGCACATTTCTAAGAGGGGAACACCTCCCTCTGGGCCCAGCCAGGTCTCGGTTATACAAGCCAGATCAGCCTTCTCTTCAAGGATCAAATCAGCAATAAGGCTAGCCTTATTGCAGGCTGATTTGACATTTAAAAGCAGCAGCCTAAGACCAGGGCCACCACAGATCTGCTGACCATGTAAATGAAGTGAGTGCAAGCAGGCAGAACACGAGACCGGTACTAAACACCGAGGTCGCATTCCCCATGCCTTCTCCCCCTTGCCTCCCTATCTCCCATTACCCGACACCACTGAAATAGACCACCCTCCTCTGCCTTCCCTGAAAACCATTCCATCCACCATCACTAACACTCTTCCTTAAAAAAGTGGAAACCTCCTCCAACTGACAAACCGTCAGGGGCAAGATGAAGCTTACAGGCACTATAGCACTTGCTCTCAGTGCCCTCAAACTCACACCACTCCTTCCTCACTGGTGCAGAGGGGTCACATCCAGCACCCCCTTATCTCCCAACACACTCATAAGACCAACACACTCACCTCTCATTCAACTTTCCCTTCCAGCCCCAGAATTCCCTGAGCAACCTTCCCAGGCCCGATTACAGAACATTCAGAAGATTGCAAAAAGTAGTCGGAGAAGAAGCCAAAAGGCCTGCTATGCTGCACTAGATATTGTAGCAGCTGTGTAGTCCTACAATGTCTCCTGAAGTTCACACAGTTCCAAGCTCCCACTCGCCAGTTAAACCTCAAAAAATCTCAATGGCAGCCTGCCAACCTCCACAGCATTGGTGACCACATGAGTAGGCCCAGCTGCCGACAACGGCCATGAAGCTCGTTTCTTCTGTCAGCTCTGCCTCTATCAGAAGATCTATGCCATAATTCAGAACTGTAGCTGCTGGCTCTTGGGCTCTCAGACCAGGGTTTAGCTCCAGCTGATTACTGCACATTGAAGACAGTTCAAAGGGATCCAGGGGAATCCAGGGGAATCCAGGGGGAGTCCAGGGAAGCCACACAGTCATAAATCATCTGCCTCCTCTGCTCCATCTCACCTTCCAGCTGCCCCTTTCCAACCTCTCCACTCTTCAAGCTCTTGGCCTTTCTGCTTCTCTACCTCTCCTTCTATGTGCTGGGTCAAAGGTCATAACGGTCGAGAACTCCAGGAAATGATATCTATATATCTACAAGAAGACATGCCGGCTAACTAGCACATTCCAGTTGTTGGACTGAAGACCTATAATGGAATTTCCACTTATATTTTCTTGTGTAATCTGATATTTGGAAAATAAAACAAGTTACAAACTCCTCTTTATATCTTTCCAGTCTACTGCTGTTGCTACCAATCATCATCATCATCATCATCATCATCATCATCACCACCACCACCACCACCATCATCATTTTAGCCATTGTCTATCGACTGCAAAATGAAGGCCTCTTCCAAATGTTTCCAACCAATATGATTCTGAGGTTTATTTTGCCAATTGGGTCTGCAATTGATCCACTTGTTGATCCATCTATCTCTATTGCTACCAGTAGACAACTAAATATGGGGAAAACCAAAATTAAAAGAGAACATTGTCCCCCCTCAAAAAACTGGGATCTTTTCAGGAATTTTTAGAAATAAAAGTGCTTCGTTGATATAAAACTAAAGAACACTTAAACAGTCACATATTCTGTGTAGTTGAGCATAATCTTTGGTTGGACTTGGTTATTCAACACAGCTACCAATGCTGTTTTTCCTGATGAATCTAAATGTTTGGAGAGAATTGCTTCCTTTTTTTCCTTTTTGTGAAGATCTTTTTCCAACATGTCTACGCGTGGTTGGATAAATTTTCTGGAAAACATCTGCTCTGAAATGTCACCGCATAAAAATATATATTTAAAGGGGGGGGGAAATAAACCCATCATCACAAAATGATGGATAGATAAATACTCAATCTATACCCAAGAAGAGCAGGTGGCAGTCATGGCTAGGAGGACCTTTGCTCAACTTCATATTGTATGCCAGTTGTGCCTGTTCCTAGATTAAGAAGCATCACTCATGGTCACTCATGCCCTAGTCACCTCCTGGTTGGATTATTGTAATGTGCTCCACATGGGCAACAGGCTCTACATATCCTTGAAATGTACCTGGAACATTCATCTGGTCCAAAATGCAGCAACACAGGCAGTTGTTTCCAGAAGAACGTGTTTGCTCTGCTTCACAAACTGCATTGGTTTCCAGTCTGTTTCTGGGTCCAAAACGAGGTGTTGTTTTTGACCTTTAAAGTCCTACATGACACAGGATTGAGTTATCTGAGGGACTGCCTCTCCTGATTACATCTGTCCATCCTACCAGATCCAGCAGAAAGAGCATGCTGTGAGTCCTGTCAGCTAGGGAACTACATTTGGCGGGTCACTGTTGAAGTGTGCTGTTGAATGTTAATTTGACTACTTCATTTATTTGCATCTAGCAACACTTTTTATTTTCTTCTGACTCTTATAAAACTCATAAAATATAAAATGTAAATATAAAATATATATGTAATTATACTGTAGTGTCTTACCTTTACAAATCCATTGAGTAAATATGGGTAAACAGTGATAGGAAAATCCCAGCTATATGTCACCAAATATAAACTCATATAAGAAAAACTTCCCTGACTAAACGTGCTTCTAATTATTTTACTTTTTTAAATTTCAGTCAGGATTTCATGAAATGATGCATACTAAAGAGATTAAATGCTTTTAAGATCAGCATTAGCTTTATGCAACAGCAAATTAGCAATTATTTAGTTCCACAAGGTATTTTACTTCTATGATAATCTATTTTTTCCCTAAATGTTTTTATTCATCTCTTTTCCAGATCTGATCTATTTTAACCCACAACTGAGATCGGACTGATGAGTTTTTCTGATTACTTCTCACATTCCCTTGAAATCACTCCTTTTTTAATGACAAAAGCAACAGAACAGATGGATTCAGTTAAAAGATTTAAGTCAGATATTGGCTGCATTCTAACTAAAGCTAAATAAGCCCATAATTTCCACTTGGAAATGATCTTTTTTTTTCATTAACTAGGCTTCCATCATTCAAGCAAAGAATGACACAAGAAATGAGATCTTCTAGCCCTCCTAAAGCTGCTTTAAAATGGTGCTCTTTCAAAAGTTTGTATTTCCCTCAGAAACAGGTTGGCAGCTACTGCAAGTGCTAGTGCAGCTTTTCTTGCTGCAATTGACTACTAGTTATTCTGAGTATTACCGTGTTTCCCTGAAAATAAGACCTGTCTTTTTGAACCCTGAAATAAGCGCTTGGCCTTATTGCCATGCACTCAAAAGCCCGATTGGGCTTATTATCAGGGGATGTCTTATTTTGGAGGAAACGGTATATCTGTTGAAAGTTCAGGTTTAATATTTGAGGGAGGGTTTATTAAACAGGTTTCTAATAATGTTTATTAGATGAATATTAAAAAGGCTAACTGCCAAACCATCAAAGTAAACTACTTTTCTTCACTGATTCTCTTATTATGTTGGTAATTCTTATGAAAGGTAGGATGAAATATTGGTAGCAGAAAAAGATAAAAAAAATAGGGGGGAATCTCATGTCCATGACTCAAGAGCTACTAGCCCAAGCCACATAAAATTTATTTATTTATTTATTTGGGAATTCTTCTATGCCGCCCTACTCCCTAAGGACTCAGGGCGGCGTACAGCATTTTAAAGAACACCAAACAATAAAATCATTAAAAACAATTTAAAAAAGTTAAAAAGACATACAAAACCATGCATACATGGGGAAGACCTTAGATGTAAAGTTGTCTCAAAATCACCCTGCCTGCAGGAAGAATCTTAATGGCTTTTCGGAAGGCCAGCAAGGTGGGGATAATTCAGATCTCTGGGGGAAGTTGGTTCCAGAGAACAGGGGCCCCTACAGAGAAGGCCATCCCCCTAGACCCCGCCAGCCGGCATTGTTTGTTCAAAATTGTTCTTGCTCAGTTCGTAGCAATACATTTCTTAACCCAGGGGTTTCAAATTCACGGCCCGCAGGCCAGATGCATCACGTGATAGCCACGCCCACGCCCGGTTTAGAAAAGGGGGGTAAAGCCACGATACATCACATTATGTCACATAACACCATGACGATGCGAGTTTGACACTTCTGTCTTAACCTTTTTCCGGCAAAGCAAAAACTCAGAACAAATTTTACTTTCTTGAAGCCAACAAGTATTTACGTCAACATATCTAAAAAGTAAAAATATTCTTAATCCTTTTAAGGATTGTGGGCTGTTATGGCCTATTTAAACATTAATTGAAAATGCAGCACAAAAGAGTGTCAGCAGACATTCTTAGGACCTTTGAGATATTTATGTGAAATATTAAATGTTGCAGCATATGCAAACTTATATCTAGTCAAGTAAGTTTTCTTTCAAATTAAAAAGAGATATGATTGGATTGAAAGATACCCAGCCATTAGTTCAGCATCTTTTTCTAACTGTTTAACATAATAGCTATAACGATAAGAAGGATAATACAAATGGACCATTTATACAGACCGCTTTCTATATAAAGCACAGTATACAATATTGTATTTGTTCCTTGCTCTCCATGATCATGTTTCAACAACAGCTGCAAGCAATGATTGTGATGAATGAGAAAGAACAGATATTAAAACATTAAAGTCAGAAAAAAATATTTATGCTGCTGTAAGCCTAAAAGGTGAATGACTGCAGAGCAGTATTCACAAGGCATTGACTTGATTATAAATCCAAAAAAGAAGTAGTTTTTGCAAAAATAGGAAATCCCACAGCATTTTATTAATGAGTTAAATGCAAATTTGTTCTGTTAGCTCAGATTTTAGGAAAGCCTTCACGTATTGTAAATAAAGATGGAAAATATGATGCATAGTTTTCTCTAAATTTTGAATAAAGCTACAGCATGCAAGAATGAAACAGGAATATTATAAAAAGGCACCAGTATTCCTAAAACAAAGATTTTTTATAGTGCCAGGCCTGCCTAGCCTTCTCCTTCAGGCAAGTTGGCAAGACTTTCAGAATCAAAGAATAGTTTTCCCATGGCTTATGCAGTAAGAATTCACCATGAGTCACTATTCTCAATTTGTTTCAGTTTATAACCTAAGAGGCAGAATGATATAGACAGCAATCTGTGTTAACCTTCCTCAGCCCAGTTCCTTTCCAGAACTCTGTGGTTGCACTCTTACACATTGGGAGAGAGTTTGGGTTTGAGAAAAGTTGGCCTATCCAACTACTATTCAATTTACACAATATGGTCTTCAAAACCATCGCTGTTTATTCAATGGACTAACCAGCTTTAATAGTGCATACATTTTGTTGCATCTGTTGAAAGCCAAATGGACAATTAGTTCTAAAGACACCCTACTTCTCTTGACCAAGAAAGCAAGCCAAGTTCCCTCCCTCTTTAAAAGAAATCCCATAAGGCACTTTATTTCTTTAGTTCCTAATCCAAAACCAAAGTTGAAAGGATGTATTTGTCTCAATCTTCTGTGCAAACAAGAACATAATTATCTAATCGGAAATAGCCTAGCAGTTTGAAATTCACTATGGCTGTCAGCAGTGAACCTATCTGAACAAGTTTCAACAATGACTTGGCTGGTTAATCTGGGCCAGTTAAAAGCCAAAATAAAAAGTACTGGGAAAAATGCCTAAAATTACAAAGAAAAACAAAAATAGTGCCAATTGGATTTGATCATCTTGATTGGGCATAACAAAGACAATTGCACAGGGGGAGCTATGGTCAGCAAGATTAGGCTGAGTTAAAAACTGGTTATTGTAGCAAACAAGATCAGCAGTAACATAACTCAGCTTTGCCCAATGAGGTGCTCCTTAAAGATGTTGGCCTACGGTTCCAAAGATGATACAGCTTCTTGGTTGAAAAGATCTTATCAGCCCTTTTCAAATTGTATTGCTAATATTTGAACTATTGTTCTTTTTAATATATATGAAACTTAAAATGAACCATTCTTCAATTCATGTGTTGAATCTGAAGTTTAGGTCTTCAAAGACATATGCATATATGCAAACAATCTCCCATCCAACCAACACATACAACCATATACATTTTGTTCAGGCAACTTCCATTTCTGGAAATCTTGAAAAATGACTCCCTCCATACAATTGTTCAATCCCATTCATTCTAATCAGGTTAATGCCTATGAATGGAGGGAACAGTTGCTTTGTTTGGAAAGCGTTGGCTTTTGTGACAGAATAGTTCGTTTCAAAATCTACCTAATATTTTAATTGGCACTAGAAGTCATTGTTCAGTCATATACGAAATAAAAGAATGCAATGCAGGTTTAATCTTTCAAAAAACATCTAGTCCTTCAAGAGCAATCAGCAACACTTGAAACCATTATAAATTTCAAATATTTCTCTAGTCAAATGGATGGTGGTTTATATGCCAGCACAGTATCTCATTATTGGCAGCAGCACAAGGTTACCAGTTAAACAATGACTGCTCTGCTACTTTTTAAAGACTAGGAATTGGTCTTCCATTTGACCTAATAAATTATAGTACACACAAGTAATGGAAAAGCAGTTTCAGAACAAAGGATACTTTTGAAATACCCCATATTACAAAAAAATAATATTGGAGCATGTATAGAATTATAAGTAATTTTTATTACATATCCATGAGTAAGTAAAATTTGATTACTAAGAACCAGAAGATCAAAGTTTGAATGTACCAGATGTGCCAATTAACAGTTTTATATATAGACTATGTTCTCTATCACCCCAATTAAGTACATAGATGATTTATCAGATACCACAATACTTGAGATGCGTCAAAGGTCACAAAAGTTTTTGACGTGCAAAACAGCCAGTTGGAAATTTACACACAGAAGCATATCAGCTGAATGTTCTGTATTGTAATATAAAGCAGATCTGAAGTTAACCATATGAAGTTCAAAGAGAAACACATGTAAAATTAGAAAATGGATTTTTTTAGCTTGCAAAAGAAAGAGCAATGTATTCTTCTTCAAAACGAAGCAATGAAAATCTATTTCAAAATCCATACTGAGTGTTCCTTTGTAATATTCATTCATATCATATCAGAATTGGGAGGCAAAAGGCAGCAATACTCACCCATCATTCCACATGAGAAGAGTGTGGATCCTTGACTCATCTTCTTTGGAGTGTGCTGAAAACAAATATAAGACCTAATCACACATTTTTACAAATTATGCTGAAATCCAGGCCATGCATTGTAACATCTTCGCTGTCCTAATGGCAGACTGGCTGTAAATTCAAGTGTACAAGAAAAGCTGAAGTGACAATGACAATCCTGAAAACACCTTTTTCTACTATTTTGTAGTTGTTAGTCATGGTAATGGTTCTCCCTTGAACAATATTCAAAACTGCACAAAAGGCTAATCCAGAGAAAATACCAAATTGTAAATCTGTCAACATAGAAATAGAAGATATAAGATTTGCTCCACTTCATTTTTTTTCTTTAGAATTATATTGATTGCTTATTTAAAGAAATAATATTTAAAATTGTATTTTTTTAAAAGTATACTACTTTCAAAACATTTCTAAATTGATTTCAAAGGGCTGGTCTTGTTCTTAGCTGAACAAAGTTGAAGCAATAAAAATCAAAATTGCTCCATACAGAATGAGAAATAATCTAAATTGTTTTGTTGTAAATCTTTTTAAATGATTCATTTACTATGCCAGTATCGTTGCCGTTGGACTCTTTATTTAAAAAAAGAAAAACAGAGACAGTGTAGGAATCAATAAGAGAAATTTATCCAGTGACTGCAGTAATGGTTCTAAAGTTTAACTAGCTGGCTCGGTTTTTAATAAATCTTGTGCTGTCCCTTCATATTTTGTTCCTCTTTCCCCCTTCTAAATCATTTTATTTGCCAAAAAAGAGGCAATTTATTACAGAAGAAAGACACTTAAATTTATATTAACAACGTTGTATTTGGGTACAACATTAATGTTGTTAATACATTTTATTTTTCTTTTCTCCCCCCCCCACTCATGTAACACAATGTATCTATTGAGAAATAAGTTTTATTGAACTAAATAGATTGTGTGCTAAGTAAATTCAAGGTTCATACTGTATGCACTAAAAGTTAAGCTGGAGTGCTCTTCGAGCAAATCAATTCCACTAAATTAAAAATGTAACATTTCCAGGAAAGTTGAAGCACTAGGAAAATACTGGGTTTTTTTTTATTTTTTGAGAGAGAGAGAGAGAGAGAGAGAGAGAGAGAGAGAGAGAGAGAGAGAGAGAGAGAGAGAGAGAGAGAGAGAGAGAGAGAGAGAGAGACGGAGGTTGGGAGGGCGGGAATGAAATATATACAATGCTTATTTTAGCATCCTTTATAAAGTCATTTTAATTTAATAAAATACATAACATATAACTTGGGATCCTCATAAACATATGTTTGTTGTACAAAACGCTAAAGGGGGAGAAGTGGGAAGCAAGGCTCAAAATATATTTACTGCCACATGAGATGTTATTTAATCAATCTCTGTAGCAATCCCATCCTACATTCACTGGCACTCAGCCACATCTGAGTTGCAATTAATGAGGCATGGCTTCGATTACATATGCTGGGACATTATCTAAAACATCTTCCCTTTCTGCTCGACACGAAAGTTGAAATCCTTTTAGAATAAACTGGGAAGGATGGCTAGATAAAGCAGATTACCAACGTCCACCTGAGCTCTTATTAAAGTTTGGAATCTATGAGAAGATAGGTAAAATCCAGGGAAACAAGCAGGACACTTTTGCATCAGGGATACATTTTTCGCTAAGGAATATGCTTAGACATAGAACATAGAATTTTAATTTTAAGTTATTTCTGTCTCTTGCTATTTGAGCCTTATACGAGCTGTGGTGGCGCAGTGGTTAGAATGCAGTACTGCAGGCTACTTCTGCTGACTGCCAGCTGCCAGCACTTCAGCAGTTCGGAGTCTCACCGTCTCAAGGTTGACTCAGCCTTCCATCCTTCTGAGGTGGGTAAAATGAGGACCCAGATTGTTGGGGGCAATATGCTGACTCTGTAAACACTTACAGAGGGCTGTAAAGCACTGTGAAGCGATATGTAAGTCTAAACGCTATTGCTAAGTGCTATTGTCTTTGGTGTTTATTTTCTCTATACAAGCTCAGTAATGTGTCATGCAACTTGGAACCTTTACAGAAGAGTTGCTTCCCAAATACAAGCATACCAACATCATATACAATTTCCTTTTTTTCCCATCCCCTGGGAGATCTTTTTTTTTAAAATACTTTTTATTCAGAATTTTTCACATTTAAAATCACAGTTTCACTAATACAGCTTTCCGTTATCTGAATTTTTTCTTGATTCTATATTATCCATTTTAAGGTCTATTATTGTATGCATATACCTTCTTATATCTTATTTACTCATTTATATATTTTCTACATTTCTTTACATCCATTTGCACTCTAAAAATACATTTTTCCATTTTATTACATTTTCCTACATTCATTTAAACATTAATTTTACTTTTCTTTTTGAGCCAGTTATACCATCTATTCTATATTTTATAATACTCAGTTTCCTCTCTCTCTCTCTCTCTTAATTCCATTGTTAATTTGTCCATCTCTGCACATTCTAGCACCTTTTTTATAATAATTACATTTGAGGGGATCTTCTCTTTCTTCCAACTTTGGGCGAATGTAATTCTTGCTGCTGTAATTATATGCTGTATAATATAATAAATTTCTTTGTTAATATTTTCTTTTATTGTTCCCAATAAAAATAATTCTGGCCTCATATCAATTTTTTGTTCTGTTATTTCCTCAATCCATTTTTTTGATTTCCCCCCCAATATTCCCTCGCTCTGGGACATGTCCACATGTGGTAAAATGTCCCTTGTGGATGGTTGCATTTCCAACAGTTGGGTGGTATAGTTGGGAACATTTTGGCCAATCTTGCTGGTGGTAAATGCCATCTATAAAACATTTTGTAGATTTTCTCCTTCTATGCGGCCGACCTCGTCAATTTATAATTTTTCCCCATATTTTTTCCTAATGCTCTAATTCAATATTGTACCGGAATTTTTTAGCCTAAACTATCATTGTTTCTTTCACCGTTTCCTCCACTATTTTAAATTTTAACAAACAATTATTTGTCTTGGTAATCATTTTTTCGTCCGTCCCTGTTAATATTTTGTCAATTTCTTGTTGCTCATTTTGAAACCCGTATTGTTCTGCATCCTTTTTGTATGTTGTTTGAATCTGTATGTATGGCCACCAATCTATTTTAATTCCCTGTGATTTTAGTTCCTGATTTGATTTCAATTTCCCTTGTTCATCTAACAATTCTTTGTACATTACTATCCTATTTAAATCTATGACATTAGGGTAGACCATTGCTTCCATTGTTGATACCCATCTGGGAATTTTTATGTAAAAATTTCGCTTAATTTTCATCCAGACCTCTAATAATGTGTCTCTCACCTGATGTCTTTGGAAATATTTATGCACTTTGTTTTTTCCCTCCCAGAGAAAGGCATGCCAGCCCCGTTTGTAGGTCATGTCCTTCTATAGATAATATTCTTTTATTCTTTAAAATTACCCACTCTTTGAGTCATGTTACCGCAGCTGCCTGATAGTACAGTTCCCAATCTGGGAGGCCAAAGCCACCTTTCAATCTAGAATCCTGTAGGAGTTTTCGTTTTATTCTGGCTTTTTTCCCCTGCCAAATAAATTTTAAAGTTATTTTGTTTAATTCTTCAAAAAAAAATTACTTAATTTTATTGGGATCGTTTGAAATAAATATAAGATTTTTGGTAAAATATTCATTTTAATAGTGGCGATTCTTTCCACCAAAGATAGCTGTAATTTCGCCCAATTCTCCAAATCTTTTCGAATCTGTAGTAGTAATTTTGTGTAATTATCAGTCAAATTCCCAATATTTTGCTTTTTTAACTATTTGAAATTCTAAACGCCTCTCTAGTTCCCCATTTTGACCTGTGTAAGATTTTTGGTTATTATTTTCATTTTATTTATTTTTAACCCTGCGACCTTTCCAAATTCCTGTATTTCCTAAATTAATATTTTCCCTGTTTCCGGAGGATCTTCAATTATAAATGCTATGTCATCGGCAAATGCCTGTACTTTATACTCTTCTTTTCTAATTTTTAGCCCTTTTATATCCTGATTTTCCCTAATCTTTTTTACAGAACTTCTAATGAGAGAATAAATAGCAGTGGTAATAGTGACATCCTTGCCTGACCCCTTTATTTATGTTGACTTTCTCTGTTGGTTCTCCATTTAATAATATTTTGGCTGTTTGGTTTGATTATATTGCATTACAGGTTCAACTCTTATTTCATAAATCTTGCATACTAACAGTTTTTCAAATCTTATCTTTATTATTTAATATATTTATAACATTTTGACAAAAAATATTTGGCAATATTGAAATAAGTTTCTCTACTCATTTGTCTTTAGTTTATTTCCTGATCTGGTATAAGTATTTCAAAATTCATAAATTTGTTTCATAACTTAATAACCATGTTATTAAGCATAGTTTAAAATTAACACAGTAGGGTATTTTCCATAATCATTTTTCACTACATTGAAAAACTGCAATCCTTTTAATTTTATGGTATATTGTAAAGAAAAACAACAAAACAACAACAAAAACTCTGGGGTTTTCCTATTTTTTTTTCACTTTTTCTGGCCCTTATTTTGAAAATCTACATTTATCACTTATTCATAAGGCAAAGCTTAGGTCCAAGAACAAGATGAAAATGAGGAAATGAGACATTTTAAGATAGACATTTATGTCTGTCTTAACTGCAATTTCATTTCATAATGATTAAACCATTTATCAAAATCAGGAAGTAAAGGAGTATGTTATTCATCATTTACAATACTTCTCTTACAATAAGGAAAAAAATATTTTCTGAATTTCTACTCCGATAACTTGATCCATATACTTTGTGAACAGTAAGATGTCTTTCTGTTTATCTACACCTGCTTTGCAAAAGTTTTCTTGGATGCCAGGAAATATTAAATATTACTGCTATGTTAAAACATGCAAGACACTTACTATTCATCAAAATATGGTGTCTAAAAAAAGAACCCAAAAAAAAAATTGGCATTAAATCCCCATTTCTATGCTGAGAATAAAATAAGGGGGGATATGTGTATACACAACTACATACAAGAGATTAATTATTATGTGAGAACACAAACAATGAAGGAATATACATAGAATCATTGTGGAATTGGAATTATTCAGTGAAAGGTAAAGTGGATGTTCTCTAGAAATCTAATTATGTTGACTGTGATATTTTGAAAACTAATCCATATTAATGAATAGTAGAGATTTACATTTAAAATTGGGAGGTATTTTATTATTTTTAAAATAGGCAGATTTTTATCACATCAGTTTTAGGGAGTCCCCAGTTAACAATGATAATTGGACTTCCACCACTTATAATTAGTGAATTTCCATCACTAAACAAAGTGGTCATGAAGTGCGTTACAGATTGCAACCCCAGCAGTCCTCTTTGCCATCATTAAGCAAGGTTTGTGGGTTGTTAAGTGAGGCATTCCTTGCAACTTCCTGCCAACTGCCCATAACCAAAAGTCATGGAGAAGCAATCAGGAAGTTGCCGTTGACTTGCAAGCAGGCCAGCAAGAAGATAAGTGGCTGCTGTTGGGTAGGGGGAGGGTGCACAAAGAGTGTGCAAAGGGACATTGCAGTGTGGCAGAGGGTGTGTGAAAGTGTGGGGGGAGCCCATGCAACATGGCACAGTGTTCTTGGAGGCTTGGAGTAGCTGTTGAGACTTACCCAAGCAACCTGTAATCTTCCCTGCCAGCTTGTCCTCTGACTTGGCTTGGTTGGCACAGAAGGTCATAAATGATGAACATGTGACCTTGGGACACTGTAGCCATCTTGTAAGTTGGTTGCTAAGTGCCCAGAACATGGTCACGTGACTGCAGGGGTGCTGTGGTAGTTGAAAGCTCAAGGACCAGTTGTAACTACGCATTTGTTATTGAGGTCTACCTGTAAATGTTCTGAAAACCCATCACAGCAGCCTTGGCTTTCTGCAAGTCTCTCCTTGCTGCTTTGCATGTGAAGAAATAAATTACAAGGGTCTCTTCGTAATTTGCCATAAAGGTCAGTTTCCTGCTTCAGTATAATTTAAAGGAAACATATTACAGTTTGCACATATCTTGTTAACCACTGTATCAAAATTGCAATGTGCTCCTAATTAATGTCTTATTTGATAACTGATTATAATTTGCACAAACAATGATTTCTGGCATCTTCCATGTGTAACGGAAACTTCAATTTATTACAACATGAAACATTTGCAGATGAAAGGAAAGAGAGGGATGTGGAATAGGTGGCATTTAAGGCAACATTTGTACATGTTTATCTTTTCTCTATTTTTTTCCTCTTTAATGCCATAACTCACAGTAGCAAAAATTGCTAGTTTGCTTTTAGATTTCAATGGTGAAATTGCAGGCGATCCCTTGGGAAGCTTCAGCCTCCACAGCTTGCCCCTGCAAGCACCAGCAAGCATTACAAGACAGCTTTATGAAGACAAGGAAAAAAGGAGGAAAGCTGGCACTGAAAAGAAGACAGCAAAAGATGAAAGGTTGGGGAAAGGCAGCTGGGCAAACAAATATGGGATGGACTGGGGTGGGGTGGGCAGCAAATGAATGCTTGCTGGCATTTGCTGGCCAGGGAGCCACGTGGGGCTGGGAGAGAAGGTAGCTGGGCGAATGAATGCTTGCTGGAGGCAGGCTGGGTGCTTCCCAGGATACAGCAAGCAGCCCTACAGCCACACAGTTCTGGGGCTGCTTGCTGCCCCACAAGGCAGAGTGTAGGATGGCCAAATGGGCATAGATGGGGAGGAAATAGGAAAGGAGGAGGAGGTGCAGGCAAGTCCCGACCTTATTGAGGCTCGGTGTTCAGGGACCAAACCCACAATGGCTTGAAGGTTAGTTGCTTAACGACCCATGATTCTTGGTTAATTACCCAACGGGGAATGCTGGGAGTGCTGCTGTAAATCGGTGCAGTCACATAATGTCTCACTTTATGACCACATCAATTTATGGCAGCAATCCCAGTTATGGTTGTAAGTTGAGGGCTGCCTATATGGGCAAGGCAATACCGTTTTCGAAATGTGATATTGGGCATACAAAACTCTTCTTGTTCGCTCATTATTATGCTCACATTGATTTAGAGCCACACAATCAATATAGTTCCACATGTTGCTGTCTAAAATGGGAGCAGAGCCCTGTAATCTGAAAGACATAAATGCTAGTATATAAGCTAAGCCATCAGGGTGACATGAACTCTTACCAGTTCAGTCCTGCATGATAGAGAATCAGCAACTTTGTTTTCCAGAGTTGTAGTAGTTAAGATCATCACCATGGTAACAAAGTCATGAACTCGGGTCCATTCCAGTAGAGGTAAAGGTCACAATTGGCCATATTAGGCAGAATCTCCCATTCAGTGCATTTTTCCAGATGAAAGGATCAATAGCACCAATTCCCATCTGTTTTGTCGACTGGACAGCTTGACAAAAAGTAGTCCAAAATATTCACTTTCTGGAAGGAGAGGGTGGGGGGTGGGGAGATAAAATACAAATACTCTGTAGTTATTCTTCAATTCCACAAATCATTGCACAAACTTTATATCTTTTGTGGGAAGTTTGCCCTTGCTCGTGCAATAAATCTGACAAGTCCTTGCATTTCTCATGTGTACCAGAGAAGAACACAGTGACCATAGGATTAAATTATACCTGCAGGAAGAACAGACAAACCCTTTCCTTCCTACTTGAACTCTGCAGTTGCAAGAGACAGACTGTTAATTAAGGAGGACAGTGAGTAAATGGGGAGCAGTACAGTCCTGGCAGCAATCAGCTAAGCAATCAGTGAAATAAGAAGAAAAGAAAGCTATATATGCTGGCAACCCAGAAGGATGAATTACAGGCAGGGGCTAAATAATTCCAAGTTACTTCTAAATTCTAACTTCTAGCCCGCTGGGAATCCCCATTGGGAAAAGGGGTTGTGGGGTCCATAGCCTTCCCCCCTGCTCGCTGCTCTCCGGGGACCCTGGTGGCTTGGGGTACCCCCAGCCCTGGTTGTTGGGTTCCTGCCGTTTATGCTCTTTCAGTACCATACAGCCGCCCTGGGCCGATTACCCGGGACCTAAGGCAAAGCTTAGGTCCAAGAACAAGAAGAAAATGAGGAAATGAGACATTTTAAGATAGACATTTATGTCTGTCTTAACTGCAATTTCATTTCATAATGATTAAACCATTTATCAAAATCAGGAAGTAAAGGAGTATATGATTCATCATTTACAATACTTCTCTTACAATAAGGAAAAAAATGTTTTCTGAATTTCTACTCCGATAACTTGATCCATATACTTTGTGAACAGTAAGATTTTTTTCTGTTTATCTACACCTGCTTTGCAAAAGTTTTCTTGGATGCCAGGAAATATTAAATATTACTGCTATGTTAAAACATGCAAGACACTTACTATTCATCAAAATATGGTGTCTAAAAAAAGAACCCAAATGAAAATTGGCATTAAATCCCTATTTCTATGCTGAGAATAAAATAAGGGGGGATATGTGTATACACAACTACATACAAGAGATTAATTATTATGTGAGAACACAAACAATGAAGGAATATATATAGAATCATTGTGGAATTGGAATTATTCAGTGAAAGGTAAAGTGGATGTTCTCTAGAAATCTAATTATGTTGACTGTGATATTTTGAAAACTAATCCATATTAATGAATCGTAGAGATTTACATTTAAAATTGGGAGGTATTATTTTTAAAATAGGCAGATTTTTATCACATCACAGTTTTAGGGAGTCCCCAGTTAACGATGATAATTGGACTTCCACCAACATCATCCCCCGGCTGTCGGATGCCCTGTGGAGGGGAGCCTGCTGCAACATCCCTCCAACCACTGCGTCACCCAGGATCTCGGAAGCCCACTGCCCCAAACATCTCCTGCAGCACTTCAATGGTCTGGCTTCCTACCGAGGTGGAACAGCTCCACTCATCGTCAGAAATCCGCCTCTCGCGCCACTGGGCAAAATGAGTCCCCAATGGAGTGAGAGGGGGAATATGGTGTGAAAGGCTTCTGTGACCCAGGGCCCCTGGCTACCCAAACACCAGTCCCCTGTTGTCCCAGTCTGGCCCTGGCCAGTCTCCCCAGAATGTGGTGGAGACTTCCTTGCCACATAATTGTCCTTGGGTCTGACGTCCAATGTTGTCTCTTCCACCATCCCTGGCCCAGCATGCAGCACAGTTGTATCAGAAGCTGCAGCAGACTCCTCCAGGTCTGCAGCCTCCAGTCCCAGCATTGTACCTTCTGCCATGGTGAGAGCTCTGACAAAACTGTCAGGTTCCGAAGAGAAAGGAAAAAACAAACACAGATGAGGTTTGATAGTAGTTTATCTTCTTTGGCATGAACTGACCAACAAAGCACAATGGCAATGAATAGATTGTCAGAGCTAACATCCAGTGCTCCCCTCCTCCTTTTATGCAACCCTCTCCCGCCCCTCGCGTGCACTTCCTCCCAGCATCACGTGACCCAGAGTGCATATAAGTAAGTAAAGCCGAGCCGCACCCAGCACGCAGGCAAACGCTCAGGGGAAGCCGTCCTCAGGGTTCCTGGCATTTTGCAATCAGTTCAGTTGGGAAGGGAAATCGTCAGTTGGTGAATAGTGCTCCCATCCCTGGCGCAGGGATTCCCCATGCGGCTGCTGCCACGCTACAGCTGATGGGGCGTGTCTGCTGGCGTTGGTGGTGATCCCAAATGGTGCCAACAGCACCCCTGCGGCTGCCTCCGCTCCACAGCTGATGGGGGTGTGCCTGCCGGCTTTGACAGTGATCCCAGCTCTCCGCTGCTTGCAGACACTCCCATCTGACAGGAGCAGTGTTCCGCCACTCACCCCCGAATGGCAGCTCCGGGCCGCTGGGCTCGCCGGAGCTGACAATCTTATCTTATCTTATCATCATCTTATCTTATCTTTAGAAAAGATAAGATAATCTTTATTGTCATCTTTTTCTGTGGGACTCTGACACACATTAAAAATGAAATTCTGTTGCTTACTCTCAAAAGTGTACACCCTAACACACATATAGATATGCTATAAACATACATATGTATATACCTACACATTAACATATAAATACATATAAATATTAATCACTGTCCATCTTGAATACATAGTGGAAAGAGGAAGCTTGAGAGTTCACAAGGTTGATACTATATACAATTGAAAGCATTGGCTTTAGTGAACAGCATGAGAAGACACAACAGCAATACTGACACGCATTAGGGAGATTTCTGCTGTACTGATTTATGAGTAGTGGTTTTACAGTGATAAATAAGATACAGAGAGAGATTGAGCGTTGACTTACCTGATACGCTCTTTCTCATCAGGAGGAGCCAGCAGTCAGGATGGGTTGTCTCCGCCTACTAGCAGTTGAGGACCGAGTCACTTTTTTTCTTTAATTGCCTGGATCCGCCCCTTGGGGTCCCAGTTTTGACGAATCCGAGGCAAACGACTCGATGTGGCAAAAACGTGTAGTCAAAAACTATCATCCCAACTGGAAATAAACTGGTTCGTAACGGTGTAAGTAAACGAGAAGGGAGTCCTGAAACCCCCCCCTTACAATCAAGGTTTTTTTTTTTTGAAAGTATGAATAACCTAGAACTAAGGTAAAAGCCCTTGCCCTAACCAGGTGGAACAGAAACTCGCCCCTGTGCTGCCCGAAACACTAGCCTAACATAGGGAGGGAACTGACTGCTGGCTCCTCCTGATGAGAAAGAGCGTATTAGGTAAGTCAACGCTCATTCTCCATCCTCTGAGGAGCCAGCAGTCAGGATGGGACATACCAAAGCAGTAGTACCCATGGGAGGGCAGGCAATCAAACGTTGTGTTGAGGAATCACCCTCTGCAGCACCCGGCGTCCGAAAGCAGCATCAGCCGATGCATACTTGTCAATTCTGTAGTGCCTGATGAATGGAGTGGGCGACGCCCAGGTCGCTGCCCTGCAGAGGTCTTCAAGGGGACACTGAGTGGCCCAGGCAGCGGAGGTGGCCGCGCTCCGGGTCGAGTGAGCCGTGATGCCCGCGGGTCGCTGGAGAGATGCCATGTCGTAGGCCTTGGCGATGGCCCCTCTGATCCAGCGGCCTATGGTTGAGGACGATGCTTTGAGCCCCATTGTGTGGGGTAAGAAGGTCACCATCAGCGCTTCCGTCCTGCGAAAGGGGCGTGTGCGGGAAATGTAGACGCGTAGAGCCCTGCGAACGTCCAAGGTGTGCCAAGTCCGTTCAGCAGGGTGGGCTGGTGAAGGGCAGAAGGATGGCAGTACGAGTTCCTGCGCACGGTGAAAGGAGGAGTTGACTTTAGGAATGAAAACCGAATCCAAACGGAGCACGACCTTGTCAGGGTGGAAAATGCAGAGGTCTTCACGCACGGAGAGAGCTGCGAGTTCCGATATACAGCGAGCCGAGGTAATGGCGAGGAGAAATGCCACTTTGAGGGATAAGTGGCGAAGAGAAGCGTCCCTTAACGGCTCATATGGTGGCTGTGTCAGGGATTGCAGGACCTTGGACAGATCCCAAGAAGGGTACCTATGGATAACCGGAGGGTGGCAGTTAGTGACGCCCTTCAGGAACCGACGGACGGTTGGTATGTGTGACAGGGAATCCCAATGGCCACATGAAAGGACAGAAGACAGCGCCGCCAGTTGACGGCGTAGAGTGTTGGGAGAAAGATCTCTGTCCAAGCCCTGTTTGAGGAAACGGAGAATCAGCGGGAGGGGAACGTCGAGGGGGGACACACGTTGAGTGGAACACCAGGTGCAGAAAGTCCGCCAGGTCGCTGAGTAGATGCGGTCAGTCGACGGGCGGCGTGAAGCCTGAATGTAGATGACATCCGGGTCGTAGAGTTGGCATCTCAAGCTGCCCCGCTCAATCGCCAAGCGGTCAGTTTGCACCACCGAGGGTCCGGGTGGTAAATCGCCCCCTGACTGAGGAGATGCGGGACGGGAGGCAGCATCCAGTGGTCCCCGACGGAGAGAGCCACGAGTTCGGCAAACCAGGGTTGCCGGGGCCAAAACGGAGCAATGAAGACCACCTCCGCCTTCTCCTGGATCAGTTTCCTGAGGACCAGCGGCAAGATGGGAAGAGGCGGGAAGGCGTAGAGGAGCCCCCGGGGCCACCTGCAAGTCAAGGCGTTGGTTCCCTCCGACCCCGGCGATAGGTACCTGGAGTAAAACAGTTCTAGTTGCGTGTTCTCCGGGGTCGCGAAGAGATCTGCTATCGGGGCACCGAATTTCCTCACTACTAACTGGAAGATTGACGGATCCAGGCGCCACTCGGCTTGGTCCACCGTGGACCGACTCAACCAGTCCGCCTGGACATTGTCCACCCCGGAAATGTGTTCCGATGACAGGGATGAGAGGTGGCGTTCCGCCCAGAGCCCGATCTTCCGTGCCTCATTCATCAGCGTCCTGGAGCGGGTGCCTCCCTGGCGGTTGATATGCGCCTTCGTGGTTATGTTGTCCGTCAGCAGACGAACGTGCGACCCTGCAAGAAGAGGCTGGAAATGCTTTAACGCGAGGAAGGCGGCATGTAGCTCGAGCCAGTTGATGGAGCACCCGGCGTGCTCTGCTGACCACAGGCCCTGAGCCGTGTCGCCCTCGCAGTGAGCGCCCCATCCGGCGAGACTTGCGTCTGTTGTAACGGTGATTTGTGGCTGAGGCAGGAAGAGGGTCCCTTGTGAGAGAGCTGTGGAGCGCCACCAGGTGAGGGAGCGTCGAACTGGTGGAGGAAGTGTGACCCTGTGGAGGGATGATCCTCGCTTCTGCTTCTGAAAGGGAAGAAGGAACCACTGCAGTTCCCGGGCATGTAACCTGGCCCATGGGACAATGGAAATGCAGGAGACCATTTTCCCCAAAAGAGATGATAAGGTAAGGAGGGGAGAGGAAGCCGCCCCCTGGACCTGAGTGGCCAACTCCCTAAGACTATTCTGACGGTCTTGGGAGAGAAACACCCTGCCCGTTGAGGAATCGATCACTGAACCCAGATGGACTATAGCCGTAGAAGGGGACAACTGGCTCTTGGGAAGATTGATAGAAAAACCATGATCTGTGAGAGCCTGGATAACTGTCTGAAGATGTTGTTGTGCTAGGGACTTGGTAGGGGCATGTACCAAAATGTCATCTAAATAACATTGAACCCGAATGGGGAGAGCCCGAAGGTGTCCTGCCAGGACAGAAAGAACCTTCGTAAAAACCCTGGGGGCTGAAGAGAGCCCAAAGGGAAGGGCCCTATATTGGTAGTGCCTATCAGCGTAACAGAACCTGAGGTAACAACGATGCTGATGTGTGATGGGAACGTGCAAGTAAGCTTCAGTTAAGTCCAGTGATGCCATGAAGTCCCCGGGCCGAATGCAGGCTAGGATGGATTTTAGAGAGTGCATCCGGAATTTTCTATAGGAAATAAAACGGTTTAATCGCTTAAGGTCTAGAATCGCCCACCATCCCCCTGAAGCCTTGGGTACCACGAAAAGGATGGAATAAAACCCCTGAAAACGTTGTTCAGGGGGGACCGGCTGAATCGCCCTGATATCCAGGAGATGCTGAACAGCCTCGGCCATGAGGGCCCGTTTAGCGAGGTTACGGGCCGTGGGGCACCGAACGAAGGCTCCAGGGGGAGGCGAGAGAAACTCTAGAGATAAACCATGTCTAACTGTATCTAACACCCATGTATCATCTGTGGTGACCTCCCACTGGTCGGCAAAGTACTGCAACCGGCCCCCTACGGGAATCTCTGATAAGCGTGGGGAGCTATTGTTTGCCCCGTTTAGCGGGGTGCCCCCCCCCCCGCGGGAATGTCGCCTGAACTGTCTCCCCCGCCCGGTCCTGCCCTGATTGGGGCGAAAGGTACCGGAATACTGACCTGGGGTTTGGGGGAAACTGGAAACCTGGTCAGAATGCCGAAAGGGCCGCCTGGAGTACGGGGTCTGTCGCGGGAGGCCTCTGCGGGAGAGGGAGGGCAAAATCTTCCTCTTGTCGCGTGATTCAATGAGAAACGGGTCCAGGGAATCTCCAAAGAGCTGCTTGCCCTTGAGGGGCTTAGAGGCTAAGCGCCATTTGTGGCGAGTCTCCACCGGCCATTGCTTCAGCCACAGCATGCGCCTGGCCACGACGGCAGAAGCCATTTCCTTAGATGCGAATTTAGATGTGTACAAGGTGGAATCCGCCAGGAATTGGCAGGTGGCAAAGATTTTGTTAAGGTCCTGATGCGCCCGTATATTGGTGTCAGGAATATATTCTTGCAGTTGTTTGAGCCACAGAAGCGCAACTCTGGCAAAGAAGGAGGATGTGGAAGTCGCCTTGATGGCCCAGGCAGCCGCCTGGTGAGCACGCACCAGCACCTGTTCAATCTTACGCTCCTCAGGCTTAAGATTCTCTTCCGATTCGCCTGGAAGGTTGGTCTGGGCGTGGAGAGCCAAAACGGGGGAATCCACAGAGGGAACCTCCAGTAGGTCCCCCAGATCAGAAGCCACGTTGAAAAACTGTCGTTCAAGTGAAGAAGGAGTTGTTCCGGAAGCTGGCGCCACCCATTGATTCTTTACAGTGTCCAGAAATAATGAAGGAGCCGGAACCGACTCTGGCTCAGGAATGACCGACGAAAAGATAGGACCTAGAGGCGTGTTTAAGGATGGCTCTGGAGCAGAAGGTAAGGATAGCCCAGCGGTGGCTCTGGCCTTGCTAAGTAGAGATTTGTAAAGCCCCGAAGGAAACAAGGCTGCCGAGGGAGGTTTGACTGGTGTAGGATCTTCATCTTCTGATAGGTCACCCATTGTCTCCATCTGCATGGTTGGTAAGTCATCAAGGTTGTCTTCCTCAGAAATATTTGATAATTGGTCTGCAGCTAGGAATCCAGCGCTGGTTCCTGGTTGAGGGTCCAGTTGTGGAGAAGAGACCCCCGAGCTAATCGAAGGCAAGGTGGAGGCCAAATTTTGGAGGTTGGCTGTAATACTGGATTGGACCGCCATTGCAATCCATTGCTGTATTAAGGCAGGCTCAAATGGCATAGCTGGAGGCTGTTGGGCCTGATCTGATGCAGGAGGAGGCCTGGATTCCAGAGGAGTGGAAGAAGGAGGGGGGTTCAAGTCCTGCCCCGCCCCTAGGCTTGGCTCAGGCTGGAGGCCAGGGAGGGCCTCTTGTCCTGCACTTGCAGCCCCGCCCAATCCCTCCGGGCCCCATAAATTGGGAGAGATTTGGGGGAGGGTAGTGGCCTCCAGAGAAGGGGCCCCCTCAGATTGGCTACCTGTGGCCTGGGAAGAATGCCTGGATTGAACAGCCCTATTGTGGAGCTTTTGTAGGGTGCGGTCCCTACGCTGCTCCGCCCTCGTGGCCTGATAAGAAGAGGAGGCTGCAGCCTCATCATCGTTAGGCCTATTTGTCTTCTGCTTTTGTTTTCCTCCTGGCTTAGTGGGAGGCAGGCCTTTCGACATTGTTCTAAGGTATGGCCAGAAATGAGGCAGATGGCCAAAAGGGGCAAGAGGAAGGCTTTTGGGCCGAATGCCGATCCCCCCCCCGCCCCCTTAGGGCAAGGACCTGCCTGGTCGCCTGCCCTACTACGGTCGCCCCGGCTCTGATCCGTGATCGAAGGCGATCCCGAGTCTCTGGAGCCTCTGGGCAAGCCGCGCTCCTCAGACCAAGCCGCTAAAATTTGGCGCCAAGTTTAAACTGGATCCTGCCGCGAGCGAGGCTCCGGCACCAGGACCCAAGGCGGCAATCGGCTGGCTGGGCTCTTCGCTGCCGGCGGTTTCGCTTTCCCCCTGCGAAGTGACCGCGTGCGGCAAGGCGGCAAGCTCACTCTCAAATCCACGTGGAGGGTGAGCGAGGGCGCGGCAGCAGAAAGATCTTCGCGGCCAGAGCCGGATCAGGTTCAACGGCTGTGATTCTGGCCGCGGCCGCGGGCGAGCGATCGGGGGAGGGGGGGAGGGGGGGAAAGAGGGGAAAAACGGGCTAGGCCGTAGCCAGAAACCCTCGTGGTGGCTGAGGAGATATCTCCAGGCGCCTACCACTCTCCTCGCTCACCAGTGCTGAAGCTAAATCAAGGGAGAAGTTAGGAAAGAAAAGGAAAAAGAGGAACAGAAAGGTTTTAATTAAATAAGTACGACCTGAATCTACTTGAGAACCAGCAGTTGGGATGAGTTTTCGCCACGTCCTACTCCTGCTGAGGATGAGTCAAAACTGGGACCCCAAGGGGCGGATCCAGGCAATTAAAGAAAAAAAGTGACTCGGTCCTCAACTGCTAGTAGGCGGAGACAACCCATCCTGACTGCTGGCTCCTCAGAGGATGGAGAAATAGCTAGGATAAGAAGGAATTTCCTGACTCTGGGAGCCATTAAGCAGCGAAACTTCCTGCTTCCTGAAGTGGTGTGTGCTCCACAAGCAAAGCTTTTGATAAAAGATTGGTTAGCCATTTGTATGGAATAGTATGTGGATTCCTGCACTGGACAGGAGATTGGCTAGAAGACTCTTCCAGAATTACTTCCAAGCCTGTGCTTTCATGATCTACATCACTGTAATATTGGCCTGGTTCTTACACAAAGCAATAACATAGCTTGCTTTGTGTTATACAAATGCACCCCTAGGATACATGTGTCCTTTATTTGACAACAAACTACTATTTGAAGCTATAGTTTAGTCATTTACAAATCCTAACTTATTTTAACCATAGGTTCAGAATTGCATCTGAATTCAAAATTCTGAACTTTTGTTTGGTGCCACATCCATTCCTTATGGGTCTTCTTGGGGGGGGGGGATGAGAATTGGCCAAACAAGCTATGATTACTTTGCTAACTGGCTTGCTTAAAAAGCTAGAGTTAAAACACACACATATTCTGACAATATTATATTTCAATCCTATCACATGTATCAACACATTTAATCGAGGTCCAGCAGGATGATTCTCCTTTGGAATGAAATTAAAAGTTGAATAACTGTTTTGTAATTCATGAATTTGTTTACACGATTCAATTTATTCTTTCTTTTTTCAATTTATGTAATGTTCTAGATGCCTTCAAACCCTTTCAAACTGAAATTCAAACAACTAAAATACGTATATATATGAGCTACAGGTAGAATAGGAAAGCAGTCAGATAGCCAAGAAAATATTTTTTTCAGCTTGTGGCAGACCCAGCAGCTAAATACTTAAATGCAAAAATCAAAATAAGATTAATTTGAAAACAATTTTCCAACATAATTCCATAATCCTGTTTAAAATGCTGCTTTTTGCCAATATAAAGAAAAGGGGAAAGTCATTACCTAAAACACACTAAACATTTATCTCTAAAATGCAATTAAATTCAAACAGTCTTATATAATGGAATGTAATGATTAGTATTAGAACTCAGTAAGAGACAAAATTAATTCTCCTCTCAGCTTATAAATCATATTCTTCTTGTTTATTTGTATTTGAATGCACAAGTGCCATTATGAATATTCACTTAAAGGTCAGCCGGGTAGTAAAGAAAAATTGTCTACTATTTGTTTGATCAGAACTAGGTTCCTCTAGAATGCAAAACTATGAAAGGAATAAAATCAATACATTTTCTCAGTATTTATTATAGAAAAAATTGAAATATGATGGAGTTTGATCTTTGTGAGTATAATCAAATACAGTTTGCTGCTTGTTTCCTCATTAACAACCTAATGACATTAAGGAATCATGAAAACGTGTAAAACATTATCTTTGCTATGAAAGATACTCTTCACTGTGTTTTATTAATGGCTCAAATACCCAACACATAAAATGTTCATTGTACAGCTCACCTTCCCCTTTTTATTTATTCTAGTCTAAAAATATTGGTTTCTGATCTAGACTGAGACTACCACTCAGGGGAAGGGGAGGCCTAATTATTCCCCCCAACCTTTGGTTGAAAACATTTCATATCTTTATCATTCATGTACGGGTGCTGGGATTTTTTTTTAAAGTACTTTAAAATTGACTCTGAAATCTTATGATCATGCATTTTGACACTCTCATACAAATAACCCTTTGTTCATATTATTATTTATTTTATTCATTAAACATGAAACTCAGTCAATTGAACATTTAAAAATATATCACAAATATCATTGACTGGAGCTGATGGTTGATATGGATTGCTGCCAGCATCCTAGGTATCAACCAAGTATCTTCTTAAAATGTATGATGTTCCAAGTAGCAGAGTTTTTTGCAGTTGGTGCTATTGCAGGAAGCTGCAATTTCTTGATGTATTTTGTAAAATTCTTGGACATGGTACCAATGCCCCGATGACAATGGGTATCACTGTTACATGTTTCATCCATTATTGTGTAGTTTCGAAGGCCAGGTCGCGATATTTCATGATTTTTTTCCAGTTCTTTTTCTTCGACTCTGGCGTCTTCATAAATTGTATGCTTCTGTTTTCGACAACTGTGATATCTGCCGTGTATTCGAAAGTCCCACAAGATCTTCACCTTCTCATTTTCAACAACTTTTTCCACTTTTATGTTCCCATGACTTTTTGGATACAGGTAAGTCGTATTTTTTACATAATGACCAGTGGATTAATTTAGCAACTCGGTCATGTCTAGCTTTGTAATCAGTTTGCGCAATTTTGCTGCACTCACATATTAAATGTAAAAGTTTCAACTTTGTCATTGCAAAGTCAGCAGTTGTTGTTGTTGTTGTTGTTATTGACTTATGGTCTCCTATATACACAAGAACAGCATGAGATATTATTGTGAGGTATTATTGTGCAAGGTTTTAAGATGATGAATTAGGTGCGGGGAGAGACTGGTTCTAGTTCTCCATTAGGCATGGAAGTTAGTGGGGAGACTTTGGATCAGTACATTCTTTCTCAATCCTAGACTGGGAATCAATCAAAACCTATCTATCAGCTTGCATGGTATCAATATTATAGATTGCACTCTATATCCTACAGTGAAGAGACCTTGTTTCTCCAGTGGGTTGATTTGATCTGATAAAAACATAGTGTTATATTCCACTCATACGCTTTCTTTTTTCAATTTAAATACCCCCTTCCTTTGCAATGTTGCATCATATAGAAGCTACTCTACTCATTGTCTGCAGCTTTACCAGCTCTATCTTTTTTTTGAAGTCTAATTAACATCATTGCAAGGCTAAGAGGAAAGTAATGAATTGAAAATGAGTTGAAATAGCTAACAGTAATTTCTGGGAAATTCAATCTGTGAGAACTGGAACAGGTCTAGGTATATTTTCAGACTGCCTACTTGCTCTTAAAGAATAAGCACCTTTCATATCTTACATGTCTCAGAGAGTTAACACAAAGAACAAGGGTTAGAGGCCATCTTTTTTCAAGCAGAAACACTTCAGACTGATTAAGAATTCCTTTGAATGTTACAAGAAACAGTCATTAGCTATGCTCCTTTTGTGTGTGTCTCAGTATCTCGCTGTACAATCAATTCTTGATTATAATCTGAATTGGACCAAATAATGAATGATGAATTGGACTTTAAAATCCTACAAAATTTCATTGAACTTCCATACATGGAGTGATAGGAAGAGAGGTTTGTCTGGTAGCAACTACTTCAATGATACTGCAGAAAGGAATATCTGGATAATGGGAAAAAAAACTACTTATTTTATTTAAATAGAAATAAATAGTTAGAGATACTGTACATGCAAGGCCTTAGAAGCCCCAAAAATACAAATATTACTGCCTGGTGAGACAAAGACAGAAGAAAGAATGAAAAGCGAGAAAAAACATATAAAAGTAGAAAGAGAAAAAAAGTATAATGAGAGATTAGAGCTAAACAAAGGGAAAAATAGCATTATTAGCAGCAAGCAGATTTTGCCAAATAAAATTATCTTGGTAACTTATAACACTTACTGAAGATAAAAACCTGTAACTATAATTTATAAAAAACTACCAGTAAAAATCTTATGAAAATGAGAATATTCTGAAAAAGAATTACTGATATACAGTATTTTATTCCGTATTGATTATTTAGGAATATCACCACTGCCTATTTATTTTTCTTTTAAAGCTTTTTTGAAGGCTAATTCAAGCTGTTCAGTTTTTCTCTTAAAACTGCCCTTCTTTGGGGGAAAAAAGTGTACAACATAAATGTTGACCACTACACTTAACATATAATCACGACACTTTTTCATATTAAGACGAACTTTGAGTGTAAGAATTATGCTATAGTTAAAGACAATTCATAGTTGTTGTTAAAAACAAATGTGGAAAAATGTATCTGGTCTTAGTAGCTCATGCCAGACAAACCCCTAGGGAGGATGCTGTGAGCTATAGTAGCATCGGGACATTTCTTCCATTCTATCCGTGCCCTGCAGAAACCAAATAAAATAAAACTAGTAAACGGTGGGTCAACAGAAGAAAAAATAGTCGATTTTTCTACTGTTTTGTTCCAATTGTCACTCCTGCAGTTATAAATATAAATGCTACATGCAGACATAAAGCCTAGCAGACATAAAGCCTGGTACTGCCAAAGGCCTATTTAACATGAACTTTTATATTACCATTTTGTCAATATTAAAATTTCTTTTCCACTCAGCACTTTTATTTTTGAAAAAAGAGTGCAGCTTCAGTGCATATTCAGTGCTGCAGAACGTGGTATTTGTACATATCAGAAATGTTCACCATTAGGAGATGGCAGTTCCATATGCTTGGTGGCCAATATCTCCTGCAGCAAGATAGAGGCGATGAGAAAGTGACCTCTGTAAGACTTCTTGCTCGACCTCATTCCTATAGGCTAAAGTTACCAAGCTAGTGACCCCAAAGAGTCCTGAACCTTGACACAAAACCAAGAAAGTTGAGTTTCTGATTGGTTAAACTCACAAAAGCAGAAACATATACAAACTAGTGTTACTAAGCCAGCGACCTTCCAGTGCCCTCTCCCATGACATTTTATTGACAAGCAAAAGGTCCTGAATCATTCACCTCCCAGAGCATCCAGAACATTAATTTAGCCAGCCAGTGGAACTGACTTAGTTATGTCACTCAAGTGCGTGACTTCACCTCAGAACTGTTAACTAGAAAAGCAAAAGGGAAGTCCTTGAAAGTACAGCAGCTAATAATTGATAGCATAGCAGCAGAATTCGAAACAAATCATGTACCAATGTCAAGTAATGAAAGAAGATCTGAGCAACTGAATTTCATAAACCAATAGTATGGAAGCTTCCTGGGAAGGAGGAAATGAAATGGGAGGAGGAAGAAAAACAGGAGGTTCTGCTCATCTGGCAGACATAAAAATGAGCCCCTCAGCCTTCTTTTCACTTGTCATTCTCACAATAAAGCAAGAGCCAAGACTAAAACAAAGACGGGAAGAATGTCTGAGCAAGGAGCAGTTTTATAGAATCACCATCCTGACCCTGGTCTAGTCTAGATGTGCTGGATTACAACTCTAATCGTTATCAGCTACTGTCAGCTTTTTGTACCATCCCACTTCAGGCATACTGAAACTGTAGCCCTCCAGATGTTGATGAAATAGAGCAGGGGTGTCAAACTGGCGGCCCGTGGGCCGGATGCATCATGTGCAGGCCACGCCCACCCCAGCTCCGCAAATGGGGGAAACATTGCAAAACGTCACGTGACAGCAACGTGACTCCAAGAGTTTGACACCCATGAAATAGAGCTTCTAGAATTTTTCATTGTTGACATTCCAGCTTGGCTTACTGGAAATTGTAACTCCTCTAGGTGGCCACGCATTATTGACCACATTAGGTGAAGTACCATAGCAGCAGCAGTAGCTGATTCAGTTTGGAATTTAATTTTATTAAAAATTACTATTTTTATTAAAAAAGACTGACAATTAGTTAATGCCATTTTTCAAGGCAGCTGTTTTCTGCAAAATGAATTGTTTTTATCAGCACTTGTCTTGCGCTGGGAGTAGAGAAGCAATTAAGTTCTGAAAAGGGCAGAGCGCTGTTTTCTTACACTGATAAAAACAGTAAGTACTCTAGGGAGTTTTCTTGACATTGTTAATAATTAATGAAATATCATAAGCAAGAAACTTATGAGAAAGGAATGTTAGATGAATATATTCACCAAAGATCCAAAAGTTATGTACTCATCTCTATGTAGCAGGATATATAGCAGTGCAATTTTCATTCCCCCCCCCCCTTCAAATGAGAGCAAAACAGGCAAACATTTTTTAAAAAAACAACTCTTATTTTGCTGTATCTCATGGCATTAATTTCATCTCAGTTGCAAACATTTATATAACTGTGGCATTTAAATAGTCAGTGGGCACAAGGCAATCTAAGTGCTATAAGCACTTTAGAATATAGCAGACCACATGGAGGTCTACAAGTTGTTTGAATTATAAGTCTTATCAACCTAGATAACATGACCAAGACAAAAGGATTCCAGTTCTAAAGATCTGAAAGATACCACTTAACCAATCACTGATATATAAGAATATATGAATTTGCATATTATTGTGTGAGTGATACACCTTCTCGATCTCCAGCTAAGGTCCACTGAAGTGCTTTCATAAAAAACAATAATTTAAGACACAGAAATCATGCATTCTACTACTGTGTTAAGTTCTTTCAGCCTGTATTGTGTTATTTTTTTCCCAGTAGAAAAAGAATGCTTAAAAGACACTTGGAAATATTTATCACTAAGTTAAATATAAGCTATATGTACTCATTAAATTCATATGCTGCCCAGAGTCACTTTTGATTAAATGGGCAGCTATATAAATTTGATAAATAAAATAAGTTCTGCACTAAACCACCATACCAATAAATAGTGTGGTGTTTTAAAACTCATTTCCCTACTCTTGAGCAGCAGTTAAATGTTGTATAGAATCAAAACAAATTTTCTCCAAGGATAATTATATTTTCCTTAATGTAATGATTAATGCTTTTGCAGAAACTCAAAAGATTTACAATGATAATGCAAGTACAGGCAAAATACATCTTAAAAGGACATCCTATTACGTAGTTGAACCTATATAAACATGTGGGAAGAATATAAAGAAATAATATATTTGTTTTCTTCACCCTAAATTGAAGTTTTACTTAAATGCATATTTGACTTTTTAAAGAAACAAATGCAGGCCTAGTTCTTCAGTTTTCAGATGCTTGGGGAAAGAGAATTTAAGCTCTTTGTCCTTGGGAAAAAGTGATCTTGATGCCCTTCCAAAAACTTTTTCAAGAACAGCATTAGCCTTCCCTTTTCCACACAGCAATCCTGGGATTTAATATTACATGAGTCCAAAACTATGCCAAGTTCTGCCATAATGCAAAGTAATTAAACTAGGAACTGGCAATTTTATTATAAAATATACATGCTGTTATGCTTGAAAAATGGGCTCATGCTTACTGTGGTTGCATCAATATGCCACAAAAGCTCATATTTATAAACATTTTATTACTTGATTTATATGCTGCTTTTTTCAATGGTTCAATGCTACATATATAGCAATCCTTCAATTTATACTAACACTCCATCATTGTCAACAGATTGACAACTCCATCATTGTCAACAGGAGAGAGAATAACTAATGCAAATTCACCCAATCTGAGGGAACAGATTTAAACTAGGCTCCTGTCCATAGTTTAACTACTATACTACTTGGTGCCCCTCTTCATCAAAAAGCTAGACAAAGAAACAAGCAGCTACCACAATCTAAAGTTTGTCTGTTTACAAAATATCTTTGTCCCATGAAGGAAACAAGTGGACATTTCGGAGAAAAACCTGTTAATTTTGTGAGACCACCAGATAAAATCCTCTATTTGATAATCTATAACAGGGGTGTCAAACTCGCAGCCCACGGGCCAGTTGCGTCACATACTGGCCCCGCCCCTGCCCTGGTTTAGCGAAGGGGGGAAGTCCCAATACGTCACATGATGACGCAGTGACGCGAGTTTTACACCCCTGATCTACAATATCCATACAGTCACCCATATACTTACATTCATATAGACAAGCACATATATCAGTGATGGCAAACCTTTTTTGGCTTGCCCACACCCATGACTTCCCCCTGCGCATGCGCACAACCCCTGCACTGCTCCCCTGCACATGCACACAACCCCCCCGCTTCCCCCTACGCATGCGCACAGGCCTCACTGAAGCCTCCTGACTCCTGAAGCTTGGGGACGGCGAAAAAGGGCCCAATGGACCAACTGGAAGTTCATTCCCAAACTTCCGGTTGGGCCATTGGCTGTTTTTCGCTGTCACCAGGGTTCAGGAGGCTTTCCTGGAGCCTGGGAGAGGGAAAACAGCAGAAAAGGCCAAAAATCAGCTGGCCAGCACGTGCATGCGCGCTGGAGCTGACATAGGGCAACACCTCACTTGCCCTCAGATATGGCTCTGCGTGCCACCTGTTCGCCATCACTGACATATTAAATAGGTTCGCCATCACTGACATATACTGTATAAATACGTCACCTGTTTTACTTTTATAGATGGCAGATTGCTATTTATTTAATATTGGTAATAAGAGTGCCACTAATAGATAAAACTTCCCTTCTGAAGAAAGAATGGATGCAGAAACATTTTATGTCTCCTTGAAGTGGACCTAAAATAAACTGCAAGTCAATAAATTATCCAAAATGAATCATTCCTCTGAATTGTCAGGCAGCCACATTTTGAATCTCTTAAAATGTTCCGGCCATCTCATCTTATGCACATTGTAGCAATTCAACTTGGCAGTGGAATGTGGTCAGGAGGCATACATAATTTTAGAAAGGAAGTTTTAATTAATTTGGAATCATGAATCTTCTTCCATAGACTCTAGACCAGTGGTGTCAAACTCAATTTCATTAAGGACCACATCAGGTTTGTGGTTGACCTCAGGAGGCCGGGTGGGCATGGCCAACTGGGTGGGTGTGGCCGACTGGGTGGACATTGCCAGCTTGATGCCACTCCCCAAACTGCTGGCATGTTTCCTCTTTGCATTGGGTAGACCGGGCCGAAGCCACGCGGGCCGGCCCATTACATTTTCCAAGATGGCCCCACAGGCCAGATCCAACCACACCATGGACCGGATGCGGCCCGCGGGCCTTGTGTTTGATACCCCTGGTCTAGACCCATGTATGCAGAACTTATATTACAAGCTACTCTCTTTTCCCTAATCATAACTTTCTTCCAGCATGAAGCTTCTCGGATACATTATCTTTCATCTCCTCTCTGGCTTTAATTAGATAAATGTTATAACTGTAGTGTAAGCTCCAATGCTTAAGGAATGGTGGGTGCCTCCTAGCCACTAAGGCATTATGATGTAATGGGATGTACCATTCACTTCTCTTTTCCTGTAAGCTAATCTTTCAACCATTTTATTCAAGCTGTATTTTATTGGTCTTTCCTTTGCTACTCCACTAAGTCATGGAGTCTATTTGAGTTTGGCTTCTGTGCCATGGTGCAATCCAAACACTGCAATTTATAAATCATATTTACGCTCAGGACATATTGCAGACCCAAACTAATTGTGGCTTATTCAACAAATAGCTAAACAAATGACATATCAACATCCTCATCCTTCTCCCCCCAAGATACTCCTGAGTTATACAAGGAAAAAGACAATCAAGACTGGGATTAAATTCCCACTGTTCAGAAAAAAGTCAAATATTACTGATGTGTTGATTAAAATTATAGGTTCCATCTATATTTTTAATTTATTCAATTTATGTAACTGTCCACCTCATGTGTGACTGGGTCAGTTTTAAAACCTGAAGATTAAACAAAATACAAATAAAAATAAAAAGCAAATCTCCTGTAAATTAACTTCAAAAAATTCAATTTTATATTATGTGGAATTAGTACCTTCAAAAAAAAAACATTAAATATTTCAAGTAGTTCACTACTTATATAATTTGGGCTAGTGGCTAAAAGGGCACCAGGCTAAAAAGCAGGAGACAGTGAGTTCTAGTCATGCTTTAGCCACGAAAGCCAGCTGGGTGATCTTGGGCCAAGCATTGTCTCTCAGCTTTCCTCATCTCACAGGATTGTTGTGGGGAAAATAACAGCGGGAAGGTGTGTTGGATATGTACGTCACCTTGGTTGTTTGTAAAAATAATAAAAACAGGATACAAATAAATAAATTTGCCATATCCATTTTTTGAGGGGTGAGAGAGATTGTTCCTAGGATATAGTTTCATTTGAGTTGAAAGCAAGTTACATAACCCAACAGTCAAAATCCTCCCCTCAGACAAATTCTCACGCATTCCATCTCTTTTCTTTCCTTTTAACTACATCTTCTCAACCTATTCCTAAACAATGTTTAAACAACATTATAGTTTTTTTCCATGCATAGTAATAGCACTGTTGAGATGACGATCACAAACACTGGCAAGAATAACCATACATACTTCAATATGTGGAAATTGGAAACTTTGAGCTAATAATTATTTTTCCACACTCATGAAAAATCCTAAATAGCAAAATAAAATAGAAAGAACCAAAGTTTATCAGGCTCTCTACAACAATTATTAAATACAAATGTTGCTATGGGTTTTCTTCCTATTGTAAAACAAAACAATGACCCATTTTTCTTATTAAGTGTCTTTAAAATCACTACTATTATGTGTGAAATTTAAGATAATTTCAGAATATAATAGCAGCTATTTATCTTCTAATATACTAATCTATTTTGCAGTGCTAAACTCAGGGTAATGCTTAGCGCGTCTTTATAATAAACACACACTTGGATTATAATGGGAGTAATCCAATATTAATTCATATTTTATTAGAAACAAATTTAACAATTAAATGAATATGAAATCAAGCAACTAACTCAAACAAACAATGCAATTACCAAATGATCTGTAGACAGGCAGTAGAGCATGGCGTCATATGTATTATGGGACCTATTTTATTTGAACCAATAAAATAAATGCACAAAATTAGGCATCTTGATGCCCTTAAACCACAAAGTCAATTTCCTCTTCCATGATTTCCATTAATTAATCTAAAATCATCTGTTTTATAAAGAAAAATGTCCTTTGTGGGCATCGTTTAAGAGTCCCAATGTTTCTAAATACATGTTCCTTCTCAACCAGTGGCTAGGTTTACTCGCTATGCTACACCAAACCTTGCTTTAATGATAGCTTGCTGAAGGAAACATAGTTAAGTGGTTCTCAACGCAAGATTATGACTTAGTTTATTATACAGCACTACCTTCTATAGTCCGAAATAAAAATAGATACCATTATACCATTATGACACTGCAAGCTACTGCTTGTCTGGAGGCAGTTACTGAGATAGTTTGATTAACATAAACTGATAAGCTTACTTTTAAAAAATCTTTGTGAACAAAGTAGAGACAACTGAAGACAAACATCTAGTATCGTTCTCACTGTAAAGCAAATCCCTTTAAATAACTGCTTGTTCAACAGCATGTCCTCAAACTAAATTCATTATTTCACAACTACCATTAAGTTGGCAGCTGAAGTTCCTTCTAGCAGGTCATGCAACTCTCCAAAGAAAACTATAATATTAGTCTATAATATTAGTCTACAGTATATTAGCCATGCCAAAGAGAGTGATTTGCAGATATGACTGTCTGCATTACCATAATCCTAGGCATTATGTTCATTGGCTTGCTGATGAGGGATGATGGGTGTTAGTGTCCAACAGTAACCGTTTGACTAAAGCTGATCTATTTATTTGGCTTCTTTAAGAAGACAAGTACTGACTAGCCAGTAATAAGATACTTTTACCCACTTGTGGAGAACAGCTGTTCAGTCTTCTCTCCTCAATCCTATTTGTTACTGTGAGTCCTGTTACTTTGTCTACATTTTATTTAAAATGAATTGTTGTGGTACCCTGTGTAAATCTGGCTGGAGGGTGGGAAAGGTAAGTTTGAACATTATTTTTAATATAATATAATTTATGTGAATTTCTTATCCATTAATCGAGCATACTCCACAATCTTGTGCTGGAGTTTTACTACTATCTATGATACAATTTCCCTATGTCATTCTGTAAGCAGCTGAACATTAATCTAATTTATTAATTAAATTTATCTGCCACCCAACTCCCAAAGACTGAGGGTGCCAAAAAATCAATTTTTTTTAAAAAAAAGCCAAAACCAAGATGGCGACCGCATGCACAGTGCCGGAAACTCGGCTTCCGCGCATGCTCAGAAGGAATTTTTTTCAAAAAAAAAATATTTAAAAAAAAAAGATGGTGGCGCCCATGAACCAGCACCGACCGAACCAGGTTGGTGACATCATCGTGACATTACCAGCGGGTCGCTACCGGTTGGGGTGAACTGGTCTGAACCGGGAGGAACCCACCCTTGGCAAAAATATATATAACAGTACGTGATAGTTTTGCACTGTTACAGCCTGGCAATTCCTGTCTCAAGTCTGGCAGGTTTGAAAATCTTTTGTAGGGTTTTTTTTTTCACGACCAACAAGTATGCATTTGCTTTTTTACTTCCCTTTAACTGTCTCACATTCTTGGATGCCTGATAATATTTTTACCCTTTCTTTCTTCAGAGGAATAAGTATCCCATGCATGATTTTTTCCCTACTCCCTGCAATTCGTAAAACAACCTTATGTAGCTGGTTAGGTGAAGTAGCAATGATTTTGTTAAGCAATGTTACAGTGGCTTATTATATTTTGTATTTATATCATAGGGCATACAAATACATTCTGTTAGAAAACCCTGATAAATTGATGAATTTCTACCTGCCATTATCCATGTTTAGAATCCTTCTAAATCTTCATCCATTTGCTTGTGTGTTTTGGAGCAACTCTTGGGTAACATTTGTTTTGTCACCCATGCATCACTTGAAAAAAAAATCACCATAGAAAAATAGACATCTGCTAACACAAGATATATATATATTTATTAAATATGGATTCACTGAGAATTTCTATCAGAGGAATGAATGGTCTTTCATCAATGATGATATTCTGGCCTTTCTTATCTACCTCTGTGGCTGACTGATGAAATGCCTTTTGTCTCAAAACCAAGAAGAGAGAGAAATCTTCAAAGTTGGTACTCCACGGAGAGAATCTGATATAATGAAGAAATGTCCTCCAAACAGTGACCATAAAAGGATAAACTTCCTATCTCTGATTATAGGCTTACTCACTTGATTATACACTGAAAAATTATAGTTTGTATAATAAATAAGGAATTAATTTACACAACACACTAAGGCCCAGGGTGGCAATCTCTTAGTGGGCAATATGCCTATTTTAGAAATGATACTACCACTTTCATCTATTATTTACCTCAAAATGCGGGGATAGCATGCTATCAATTTTCAGGTAAAATAATTGAAGAAGAGGGAGACATTGAGGGCTACAAGTTTATTAACATGTCACATTTTAATAACGCGAAACAAATTACTTTATGGTTTAATATAGTGAGTGAACCAAGTTATTCCATTGATAATATACAAAGATGTTACAATATAAACAACTTTGCCAACTCTGGTGCCCCTCAAAATCATTGGGGCTACAACTGCCTGAAATTCCAACCAGCATGGCCAAAGAAATTCAGGGAACTATAATCAGTTTGGAGGCACCTTCTTGGAGAACCTCAGATTCAGAGTTGTTTAGAAATATCTGAGTAGATATTTTATTAAGCTGATCTGATTGTATATTTTTACTAGGCTACATGCAGCCCAAATAGAAATAGAAAGACTTCAATATGTATGCACAAGTTCAATGTCAATAACAAATACAACTGTAGCAATTCAGCATCCAAAAAAGTCCCATCCAAGAAAATCCTATTTAAGAATATTGACAAGGCACTACACAAATTGTGAAGCCTAGAAGTGATCCAGCATGCACATATTTTGGCTCTAATGTGTAAGCACAAGCAGATGCGAACAGATCTCAAATTCTATGCCAAATATTATTACATTTGACTTGTGGAAAGCACATCACAAACAACTTCACATTTTTTTTCATATTGCTTTGAATATGCCCAGTAGAATTTGCATTGAATTTCCACACTTGCCAATTTAGAAGAAAGCCACATTGTGTTCAGTTTGACTGAGTCTCAGATAAGGGAGTCATAACAACTTGAATTTTGATGACAATTTATCAAATAATTCATTCAGCTAAGGCTGTATTTCTTCTGAATACAGAAATGAGCAAACTATCTAAAAGGTAATGGTTGAAAACTATATTTGCACCCATCTTTTCAACAAATGAATACCACTACTGCATTCTTTGTTTACAATATGGGTAGTATCACCAAAGGGTTTTCAATGTGTCAGATACAAACCTCTCCTAATGAAGGAGAAGCTAAACAGCTGCAGTTGTTCTAATTAGTGCAAATTTAGCAGATTGAATAGTGAGTCTATATTGCCCTGCAGCCTTTAAAATGTCTTACTTTCCTCGGATTCGTTAAATACATTATGGTCTGTTCCCTGAAGATGGCCCCTACGTGCGTTGGCTGCAAAGGAATCAGAGCTGCCATTTCTAATTGAGGTATGAATATGTAGGAGGATGTGAACACTCCCTTTCCATTTCACATACTTTCTTAGAGTGCAAGATAAACCATCTGCAGCCACTCTCTTCAACCATGCAAACAGCAGTGAAGGTTTCTGTGACATAATTTAACCAGTGCTTTAAGGGCTGTGTGTGTCTCTTGTATCGCCATAATCTACATCCTTTAATTTGTATAATTTATTCTGCAAATGATGAAGAGGAAGAAACGGCATTTATAGTTTTTCCTCTCATTCATAAGAGTTAGTAATGCTGTTAATGCTACTAATATGTTAATTAGGATTCTGATTTTAAGAACTGGAATGGTATCATGGAGAAACAACTCAAATCTAGGGCCGGGGGTAATTCATGATTAGGTAAATTTGGCCCAGTCACTCTTTCTCAACCCAGCCTATTTATTTAGAGCATTATGGAAAAACAAAATAAAACAAAGTAGGGAAGCTGGGAAGAAAAGGCAAAGTGTAACCCTAATGAATAAGCCTAATATACAGTATATGGTAAAATTACATTTCTTTAAAATCATAATTACATATTGACCTGTAAATGGTGTTCTAAATTTATTGCAGACTTTTAGCTAAGAAAAAAAGAATACTACATTGAGAGTCTGACGTGCCAGGTTTTCATCTCTGCGGAGGATGAGTCAATTTTTGGTGTTTTGTGCGTCAAAAATAGAAAGCTTCTTAATGTCCAATTCATAGAAGCAATAGAGAATGCATCTGCATAGTTAAAATTAATGTAAGAGTTAAATATTTAAGGTGGCTGCAACTTTTTAAAATGAATGAAGCTGGCAGAATAATTTTATAAGATTGCAAACAGAAAGTTCAATCCACTAGAAAGTGTTTGCAAGATTTTCTTTTATAATAAGAACAATTTATTTGTAATCTAATTCAAATTTCTAGTGAATCATGCAGATAATAAAGCATATGGTCATCACTCAGTACAATCATCTTCCCTGAGACAGATTCCTAATTGTTAATTGCCTGTAATTAAATATACCGTATTTTTCGGAGTATAAGACGCACCGGAGTATAAGACACACCTAGATTTTAGAGGGGGGAAAACAAGGAAAAAAGTATTCTGAACCAAATGGTGTAGTAATATATTATTTAATAAAATACCAGTGTAGCAGAATACTTTCTACAACCATGTATACTTTTTACAACCATGTACACTTTTTACAACCATTTTACAACCATGTATACTTTTTACAAACTTCAAACTTGACAGCTTTAAGACTAGTGGACTTCAACTCCCAAAATTCCTCCACCAGTCATGCTAGATGGGGTAATTAGAAGGCAAAAACACCCCCGTTTTTGTGAAAAATGGCCCCCTTTTTTTTTTGCAAAAACGGGGCATGCAGAGGGTTTGGGAAGCCTGCAGAGCGCTCCTAAGGGGTGGGGGAAGGCAAAAACTCCATTTTTGCAAAAAAACAGCCTGTTTTTTGCCCTTTTTTGCAAAAACAGGGCATGCAGCTGGTTTGGGAAGCCTGCAGAGTGCTCCTAGGTGGTGGGGGAAGGAAAAAAGTCCCAATTTTTGCAAAAAATGGCTCGTTTTTCGCAAAAATGGGATGCAGGGGGTGGGCTTCGGGAGGCCAAAAATGGCTGTATTCAGTGTATAAGACACATTTCCACCCTCTTTTGGGGGGCAAAAAGGTGCATTTTATACTCCGAAAAATATGGTAATTCTGACTGCAACCTTAGACGGGCAGAAATAAAAAGAAACCAAGACATCCCATCAAAGTAATGCAAATGTAATTCAAATTCTAAGGAGGCTGATCAGACTTGAATGCAAATGTATGTGCTTCATACACTGATGGAAGAGAACTTTCTATCCAGACTTTTTAATTTGGTGATCAATTAGCTCTTCTAAGTACAAAATCACTCAATCTGGTAATTCAAATTTGGTTGTGATTATCTCTGCTACCTTATAGCAGTGTTTCTCAACCTCAACAACTCTAAGATGCAACTCCCAGAATTCCCCAGCGAGCATGGGGGATTCTGGGAGTTGAAGTCCACACATCTGAAAGTTGCTAATGTTGAGAAACACTTACAGGAAAGCCTTACAGGAAAAAGAAAAGATATATTGGCAGGATTAAAACACTCTTTCCACATTATGCTATTTGACATGGCTGCATATTTTCTCTCTCCATTCCATTATTTCCTGCTTCTCAAAACAAAGACCCATATTTATCATCCACAAAATGGAGCCGCCCCACCTAGTGAAGCCCTGCCAAAGTTTTAACAACAGGCCTTCACATAAATATCCCCCGTGGCCTACAATACATACAGCTGTATTTTTAAAAAACAGTTGCCTTGTGGGCTTTTCTGCCCTTGAGAATTTCTACATTATTTTATAGTTTGGGATATTACCACTCCTACTCATTTCTGCAGTAATATATTATCAAAACACTTGTAGCTATTATTGTCTGCCATTCCTCCCGCCTCTCCCTGACTTCAAACTCTGCGACTTTTATCACTAGGTAGCTTATCTTCTTTGCTGTTTCGCTGACATGTGTGTGTTTATCTCTTTGCAAGTGACTGATAGGGGTTTTTCCCCAGCGAGTTGCTGTTCCCCCCCATACACACATCTGTTGTTTCCCTCTTTTCTGCAGAAACCAAGAAAATTTCTTTTACTCTCAGATCAAATATTCTACATCAGAGATACCGTTTTTCTTTTCTTTTTTTACAAACCCTCTTCACTCATGAGCAGTCAATGTACTTTTTACTACAGGGGCAGTTTAATAAAGCATTGGATACAACAGATACATTTGTCCTTCCACATTTAGTTCACGTACAATAGCAGAAAGGAAAACTAATGGCACTTACGTAAATAAAACCACGTCAAATAAAAGGATGAAGAGAGTGGTATTTCAAGATTTGGAATTATTTTTTTCTGTCCACTCATTGATATCAGTGTAGTCTTTTTGCCCAGAAGCATTCTTAAAACAATGCCTTAAAATCAAATTCCAAGATTTTGAAAACGTTTGCAGTATCATGTTTGCTTTGAATACAGTATTTGTCAGGGCAACATGATTTAACTGCATGAAAACCATTATGAAAACAAAATAAAAAGCTATACCGTAATCATATATCAAAAACAAATTGCATATAAGAGAAAGATCATCATACCACTGACTAACTAATAATTTTTAATTGTTATTTTAATGTTATTTTTTCAAAAACATTCACACTTTTTTTCTCCAAAATATATCCTATGTGGTTGTATAAAGGATGGCCAAAACCAATCAAAACCTGGGAGATTAGAAATGTCAGACTATTTATTATTCTCTGGAATTATTTCCCCATCACTAACTCTATAATAGGCCCAATGAGTCAATCACTTTTTAATAACTTTATTATGAAATAAAAGTAGCACTAAATCCACTGGGTGTCCAAACGTCTGCACCAACCACATGAACCATTTTTTAAATTTAAAATATCTAAACAACTGCACACGAATAGTGCATAGGCTAATTTCCAGAAATACTTTGTGCTTAATTATGTACCTTGAAGAAGCTTCATCAATTACTGTTTGTACGGAGACTCATTGAAATGTATAATTCAACCACAATTTTCTAAACATTTGCATGCAACTGCAGCTGTTCTGATATACAGATATAAGATCAGGTTTGTACAATTTGATTTGCAATCTATCCTATTTAAAAAATAAAAATGCACAAATTGTGCAGGCAGGACACATACAAAGTATACAATCATGCACAGTACTCTGAATGAGGGACTTTGGACATGCACAGACCTATGAGACCTACAGATGGCTTTCCGTATCAGTTGTGGGAAGCCTGTAAATAGCGAATGATGCTGAGAAAACCCTTCTTCTGAGTTGTGGATGCAAAGAATGACCAGGAATGCTCCACCCAAGTGACCCTTTAATAGAATAACTCTGTTGATTCCAGACTTTGCTAACCCTTAATTGTGAAAGAATCAGTAGAGAAGCAGACAGCTGAAGAACAAGTCTGGTGTGAATAGATAGGAGGAAAAAGAGAAAACCTCAAACCTTAGTGGGTAGTATACTGAATATCAAGATTATAAGTCACCATACTCAATATAAGTAATGCTATTTTATTTCTTTAACAACCTCTGTCTATAGCCAACTTTCTTCTAACAATATTCTATAGCCAACTTTCTTCAAACAATTTTCTTATCACAAAGGACAAAAATTGGTACAATAAATTTCATTAAATTGTAATAACAGATCTATTTACATAAATAATTCTGTAATAATAGAGATAGGGCTACAAAGTACAGCAACTGAATATACTTGAAACAATGATTTGTTGTAATGTTGTGTATTTTCATTTAACGAATGAGCTGGTTTCTCAATTTTTTTCTTTTTCAGCCTACATCACTTAAGTTTGATAGAAGTTATTGTGAGTTTTAAAGCTCATATATCTAAGTGTATGATAGTATTTAAAATGGAGGACAGAATCCAACACTGAACGCCCATGCATTAGTACAAGTGATAGCAAAAGTTTATAAGGCAATTATTTTTACACCTAAGTAATCAATTATAAATTGAGTGTGTTATGGCTGTGGGTAATGGGAATTCATAGAGCAGCAAATTGGTATGAAACAGACATAAAACAGTACTGGACTCATAGAAAATTTACTACGGCTTCAATCCCCAATCATCCCATCCCATCCCATCCCATCTACGAGTTGATTACAATAACAATTTGTTAACAGAAGGTTTTGGAAGTTCAACTTTGTCTTTCTCTTATTACTGTTCACAATTTTTATTATTTTTATACATTTACATAATGTTCATTATTGTTTTTTCTATTAATAATTTTGTTATTAATATAGTTTATAAATAACAGGCTAACAATTTTTAAATAAATTTAGAAATTTAACAGTTTAAAATTATTTTTGCCTGTTTTGTAAGGGGTGGAAAATCAACATTGCTGTATTATATTTAACCAGAATTCAACTAGGGAGGATGTTATGTGTATATGCATTAGTTGTTTTCTTTTTTTCAAGAGTTTTTCTTGTTAATTTTTTTGTTATGTTTTTTCTTTTGTTCTTTTTAAAATATTTTAGTGTTTTGTATTTTAACCTTCTTTGAATAAACTAAAATTTTCCATTAAAAAAACAGTACTGGACATTTTTGAATTGCAAATTAAACAATATTTTCTCCATAAGCAGAAAGGACTCACTGATTTGAAAAAAAAATATTTTCCTTCTGAAAAGAGGATAACATGAAAGTTCTTCCAATTTTGGATGTGTGTCCTTGCTCTGTTTCTTGACCAGCTCTATTTTTGGAACCAGTAAGCAATTGAAGATTAAAGTGAAAGTCCTAACATAAAAGGCTACAGCTATATCTTTGCTTATCCACTGTAACATTCATTGTTTTATTTTTATTTTTTGGGACCTTGTATTACTTCAGTTGTCTTGCTTTGCAGTTTATTCCACAAATCTAAATACAATTCATAAGATTTTTTTCTAATAGAAATATCAAACTAAAAGTGATTGTTTACTGCAGCAATTGCATATTTTATGCACAACTATATAAATCTCTCAAAATGTATAAATACTATTTTTTTTAAAAAAATCCAGATATACATAATTTTTTCTACAGTAAGGTAAAAAATTGAGATGTAATTTTGTAATAGATGTTCCACCTGGATGACAGCCATGAGCAATGCTATGTTGGCTTGCAAGGTAGTAGCTGAATTACAAATTCCACCTTGCGTGGAATACCATGACAATGCTTCAAGTAAAACTTGCATTGGTATGATAGTGACATACATAAGCCAAAATTTATGAGTTTTACCCTTATAGTTAGCAAGACAGTGTGTGGTACAAGGGTGAGTAAAACTGATATCCTAGTATATTCCTGCTCTATATTACTAAAAAGGCTTGATTTAACAAAATAGATAGTAGGGGTCAATATCTAAGGCCTAGGTGGTGTTTTAGAGACTGAAACTTTGCAAATCAGAGCAGTAAATGGTAAAAAGCATGAATTAAAGAAAAAAAGTATATTTCGTACCTGTGAAATTAAGAGAATGATACAGAAGACATGAATGAAAATAAGCAGATTGTATAGGATGGAGTTGATGAATACATGCAGGGAACTAAAAGTATAAGCTTAATTATGCAAAAAAGAGGTAAAATAACAGATTTATGAATACATGAGTATATGAGTACAATAAAGTACCGTATTTTTCGGAGTATAAGATGCACTTCCTCCCCCTAAAAGTGAGTGAAAATTTTGGTGCGTCTTATAGACCAAATATGATCCTCCCCCTGTGTGTCCCGTTTTTGCCAAAAACAGGCCCATTTTTGGTGAAAATGGGAAACGTGGAGGGTTTGGGAGGCCTGCAGAATGCTCCTGGGGGCCGGGGAGGCAAAAATGGGATGTGGGGGGTTTGGGAGGCCAAAAACGGGCCCATTTTTCACAAAAATAGGACTCGTGAAGGGTTTGGAGGCCTGCAGAGTGCTCCTGGAGGCCAGGGAGGGCAAAAATGGGACACCTGGGGGGTTTGGGAGGCCTGCAGAGTCCTCCTGGGGGCTGGGAGGGCAAAACCCAGACGAGCGAAGGCCAAACACTTTTTTTTCTTGTTTTCCTCTTTGAAATCTAGGTGCGTCTTACACCCCGGTGCATTTTATAGTCCGAAAAATACGGTATGTACCGATGTCATCTAGTTGTTATAAGTGTTTATGAAACTAGGAAACCATATGTTCATGATGATAACATGACTGACTCTAGTGAATAGTGATAATAAAAGAATCTGAGATGTGTTCTGGGAGAAATTGTGCAACATTCTAAATACATGTAATCTAAAGGGGGAGGGAATTATGTTGGGTAACATAAATGAATGAGTGGGAGTGAGACAGGAAAATATGAAAAAGAATAAGAATTATGATGGTTCTGTGATCATCTACTTAGAAAAAGATCAGTTTGTTAACATAAATCATTTTTATGTACACATGGTTAATAGAATGAATTAAAAAGTATAAATAATTTGTTTAGTAAAAGATTGAAAGAATTAGCCAAGGATACAAGAGATTCTGAATATGCTATGTATCATTATTTGTAGCATCAAGAAATGGAAGAAATAATAATAAAGAATAAGGTAGAATGATTGCTGGAACAGAACATCTTACACTTATATATGAAAAAGTACCAGAAGATAGATTAATATCTCAAATAAATCAATGGAGAACAGACCTAAGAAAAGATAAGTATAAAAATTACTTAAAACAGTTTCAAAATAATTATATTATAGAATACCCCGGAAGTTGTGGCTTTATGCTAATGGATGATTCCAGTTGGTTGCTCACTTCCTCAGTGGCAGTTCTAGGAAGTAAACATAATTCTAAAAAACAAAATGAAATCACTCAAAAGTAACTTTGCCACCAATCTTTGTATTTATGACCTTTCAGGTCTGTAAAACAAAGGAAAGCTGAAATAAGATTATAAACAGTCGTGGAGTCACTTAGTGACTTCACTTAATGACCAATTTGCCAGCCCCAGTTGTTGCTAAATGAATACCACCTGTATGTAATGCATTTCTGTTGTTCAGTGCTATGGTTTTATGATTATGTTAAAATTGTTGCATTTTATTGTCATTGATATAATTTGGGGGATCACTGTGTTACCTCTGAATTGTATAGTAGAGTATAGCTTTACTGAGATTGACTAATCATTAAAACTGTACTGTAGGATATACTATATATTGTCCTACATTCAGTAAGCTACATATTGTGAAATGACTAAAGTGGCATAAAAGCATAAGGAAGGGAAGAGATTATGCAAAAGGATAGCTGGTGGCTTGAGGCAGTGAATGAGGAAAATGAATGTAAGAAAATCATGACTGCAAAACAAGGGAGGAAGGAAGTCCAATGTTAGCAAAACCTGAAACAAAACTGAAACTTTACCTACCCCAACAGAGAAAAGAAAGCTGACAGAATCTACTCAAGATCTTGTTAATAGATATCCTTCTGCCCCAAAGAACAACTGAAGGGAAACAGATATAGGCCTTGCCATCAAGAGGAATGCAGATATCAACTTGCAGAAGTACTGATATCAACCTGCTTTCCTTTGTAGCTGTATAAATTCAAACCTTTTTCTCCCCTGTGAAAGCTTTATGAGCATACTCACCCACATGAGTACTGAACTTTGTTCACTTCATTCGTTATAATCTTGCATTTCCTAACATCATAATTTGTATATTTGGGAAGCTCTCGTTAATGTTTATGGAAACACAAGAGGAGTAAGCTATTCAACTCCTGTATGCATTTCAAAACGAGCTTGCATTGAAGAAACTAATTTGGTTTATTGCTTCAAGTTATTCCATTTCTCAAAATCATCCTGTGAGTGGTATTTCAGATACTTTTTTAAAAAAGTAAAAGATGTTTCAGAAGGACCACCCAGATTCAGGAACTGAGCTCTGATCTAGTAATGCCTCAAAGGCAATAGAACACTACCTGAGAATGACATGAGGGTAATTCAATTTTATTTATTGTACACTTAAATAGAAAGGTAGTGTATAAATTCAATATTAAAACAGTGAAACTTAAGAAATGCAATCTCACTAAGAGCAATTAAAATGGTTACATTTAACGAAGTTATCAAGGAAGAAAAATCTCTGAAGTGTTTTACAAACTGGCAGACTGCATTAATCATTAAAATCTAAGAAATAATTATAAATATGCACGGGGTTATACTATGTTCCATAATATAATCCATTGAGTTAAGTGGAGTTTATTTCCAGGAAAATGTGAACAGCAATATTAGCCAAGTAGATTTCAATTCAATATATGTGTTAATTCCTGTATTGATAGTAATTTTATCTGGGAATACAAGGCATTATTTCCACACTATTTCTTACATTTCATTATAAACACCCCAATAATGTACAGACTTTTCAATATCCATCTTTCAAATAGTTGAGATAGATTAAGACAAGAAGAGTGAGCCATGCTACACAATGTTTTCGTACCTTTAAAATGCAGATCCTCCCATGATCTTTCTGTGTGACTCTTTGTGTTGTCAGGAAGCAGGTATGACTGCCATCATGGTCTTCCCTTACCTGTTAAGAAAATTTTTGAAATAAAGTAGAAACTATGAATTTAACATTAAAAATGTTAACTGTATCTGTAAATAAAGTTAAGTAATATTTAAATATTCTGATATGTTCCATCCTTGGGGCTGAATGGACTATCATTCCTCCATTCGGGGCTAATGTCCAACCTGCGGGTCTTTCTGAACTCTTAGTTCCTGCTTCAGAAGGTGATATCTGCTTCAGAAGCTTCATGACATCACCAAGAAGGCATTTGTACAAATCCAAATAGTGCGCTAATTGTACTCATTCCTAGAAGAAGCCTATTCTTACCCTCGATTATGCCATAGCCAGTTTGCAAGTGAATTATTGCATGGGGCTGTCCATCAAAACTACTTTAAAGCTAGTCTGGTCTAGAATACAAGGGCATGAACAGTGGAGGGAGGGCTCATTATGCCTATGTAACATCTCTATTTCATAAGCCATATTGGTTACCAGGAAGCTTCTGGGCATTTATGTATGCATGTATGCAAATACATGTATGTATGTATGTATGTATGTATGTATGTATGTATGTATGTATGTATGTATGTATTTATTTATTTATTTATTTATTTATTTATTTATTTGTGAGATTTATATACCGCCTCATAGTGCAAGCACTCTCTAAGCGGTTTACACCATTAAGCAATGTAGATTTACATTGCCCCCAACAATCTGGGTCCTCATTTTACCTACCTCGGAAGGATGGAAGGCTGAGTCAACCCTGAGCAGGTGAGATTTGAACAGCTGAACTGCTGATCACAGTCAGCTAAAATGGCCTGCAGTACTGCACTCTAACTGCTGCGCCACCTCTGCTCTAATTTACACTATCAACATTTACTCATTCCTCAGTGTTGACCTATGTCATTTATATCTAATGCAGAAAATGATCCTCCCATGGCAATAAAGAAACAATTTATTAACTAATGCATGATTATCAGTTTTTCATTAATATCCCAAATCTGCTACTGGAAGAACTTTATCCGATCACACTGTACCAAGTCATTTTAACAAACCACAACTGTCTTGCTTTATGCAGTCTGATAATCCAACTTCAAACCTATTGGAAAAGTGACTTAATACTACAGATGAAATCAACCTCTAAGACAGAGCCTATTTTTCTCTGATATTCTAAAAGTATTCATATTTTTCAAGCCATATTAACACAGTAAGTTCAAAACTAGGATGGCTTTGAGTTTGATAGTATATCCAGAACATTTCCCAATCAAATATTTTTGAAGTGCCAGCAGTGATTTCACTTGGTTAGTATAATGTCTGCTGTACTCCTCCCTGGTTCTTGCTCCAGTAAACATAATTCTGTTATGAGACTCTTACATCCTTCAGTTTCAGAAACAGAAGAAAAAAGAAGGCTAAATTAACATTTTTTCTGCTTTTCAGGAGCATTGAACATCACTTCAGAGTAGCTTTTGCCTTCCAGATATTGATTTTAGTTGAAACAAATAGTTTAAGATGAGCTGACTGTTATCATACAAAATTTGGAAATGCAAAACTACCGTTAGTTCAAATTATATTTGCTTGGTTCTAATGGAACCAGCCTGGTGCCATACAAGTGACTGTTTATTTTTATGTTCTTCATGGATGGAACTCAAGGTAACATTAACCTTGTAATGTAAGGCAACAGCAAGACACTTTGAAATGGAATTTTTAGTGGTCGATGTTTCAGCAACTTATTTTATGAATCGCTAACACACTAGATAAACCAATCCTGGGCATTTTACAGCCCCCAGGCCACATCGAGCCCTTTAACTTCCCCATCTGACCCATGTGGGGTCAATTAGAAATTAGAAATCAAATGCAAATAAGTGTACTCAATACAACTGCCGTGCTTTTATTTTGAATGTGACTGCTATTTTTTAAATTTTACATATGTGCGTGGCTGCATTCCCACAGATCTTCACAGCGCTTTTGGTTCGGTCCACCACAACAGTCCGAGTTTCTCATTTGTGGCTCCTCGGGGAAATTAATTGCCCAACCGTGGGTTGACCCATAGTGTACAGATTATATGTCCCAGCAATCTATTTGCAGGTCCTGAAATACCCTGAGATCATGCTGTCAAAATTCAGTAGCTATATGGCCACATTTTGAGACTGCAGTTTTTATTTGGTTTGAAATTGTTTTAACAGGGGACAGTTGAGCAGAAGGCCCTTCTCCTCCTTCTTCACCTTATAGTTGTCATTCTGTTTATAACAATGAGCTAGTCACCAAGAACTTCTTGCAAGTTAGGCTCCAAAACTAACATCAATACATTTTTGAACAAATGATTATTAGTAAACATCTACAGCTTTTAAAAACCATTAAGACTTGATAAGGGTAGGCTGCTTCCAAAATCATCACCAGTAAAATAGGAATAATCCATTCCAACCTATAAAAGTGCTATTTAGAGCTTTCCTAGGGAGAACCAAACAAAAATTCTAGTTTACACGGTTTTGCCATTCATGCATGAGAGCGCCAAAGTTTACTAACCCCTTCTACTAAGTGAACTGAAAAGTTGCTCCTTGCATATAAGCCATATTTTTCTCATGTAGATATTCAGTTTGATCTAATTTTATAACATCTAAAATACAGTGTATTCTTGATAAATACAAGAGTGGCAGCTTGATTTGTCTTGGGCAGTTTCATTGAACTAAACAACAGCCAAAGGCATAATCATGCTAGTCTGTTGTACCAAATTTAAATCAAGGTCTTGAGGCTCCTTAAAGGATAACATATGTATAACAGCATTAGCTTATGTGGCCCAGATGAAATGGACTACTTCTTGAAAGGCTACACTGAAATGGATTTGTTAATCTTCAAGAGGCCACGAAAGTCTTTGATGTTTGAACACTTGATTTTTTTTATTCAATGGAATAGCTTGCTGAAGGCATAATGAGTAAAAAGCTACTGGAGGAAGAAGAAATATATATCACATTCTTTCATAAAAAGAGGCAGAGAAATCTTACAAGAAAACAAGCTAAACTTAAATAATCATCCATCTATATTAAGATAGCATTTAAATACAGTATGTTAAGACTGGATTGGAAACAAGGGGAGCCAAATACAAATCTCCATCAAGCTCTCCCTGGACAATTTGGCCTGATTACTATCTCTCCAGCCATTCAACTCATTTTTTCCCCAAGGACAAAATAAAGATCTTTTCAGTATGCATCACCTTGAACTCCTACAGAGAGGTGGAAAGTCTGCCTTCAGTTCCTGGGCCCACAAATCAAACCACTAAAATAGGCTGGTATACTGTGTGATTTTTAGCAGTCCTTCACTAGAAGTATGCATTCCACAATTTAGTATTACCTATTAACAACCACACAAAAAATGACTGATCATTTTTGAACCTTCTCTCCCTGTGCCATTAGCAGATCACCAAAATAGATTACTGTGCAACTCTCAGAGAAGTATAGATGTGTTACAGCCATATAAATATGAAGTGAACTCCACTTATTACATTTTATTATTTTTCCTCTATGTATATATTTACTATTCCACAGTATACTAAAACATAGAACAGCTGCACACAATTTGCTAAACTGGATCAAGATATACTTCTCCCCTGCCCACCTCCAAAATATCAAAAACTATGACAAAGTCACTTTTTCAAGGCAGAGAAGTTAAAATCCAAGTGATCAGGGAATGAGATTAAGCATCAAGAAAAGCAAGAATCTAAGACTGCTCCTAAAACCGAGAAGTTTTAGAAGTCTAATTCCTGCAAGTCAGTCTTACTTTATGAAACATGAAAACCACTTTCTAGTGTGAGTTACATTCGCTATGTTTTTTGAGAATTCAGTAAGAAAGCATTAACATCTGGGTTAAATCTAACCAACACTACTTCTATCAACCTATTATACAATAAATTGTGATTTTAAATATAAAAAACACTATACACCATTATCTTATGTTAACTGAAAAGCAATAATTATGAGAAGTTTTTTTAATGATCAACTGAAACTTATATCCAGATATAAGGTGTAAGATAAAACTATAAAACCAAATATGGGTTTTTTAAAACCATGTAATTGGCTTTTTCTATTTGCAACCTTTTCCATCCATCCATCCATCCAATTCCTAGTATCTCTAATTGTGGGGGGGGGGATTGGGATGGAAAAGCCTACCCTACAGATGCAACAATAGGCTTTTTCCATACAATCAACAATTCACAAAAATTTGAATTACTATGACACTATATAGTTGGAGGAGAGGTAAATGAAAGCACCCCAAACATGCTTCCAGTACAATATTGAGAATTAAAATGAAAGTATGCCATTTAGAGGGGGTGTGATGGCTCAGCGGTTAAAGATGCTGAGCTTGTCAATTGGAAATCTGACAGCCCAGATTCAAGACCTGAGCGCCATGCAACAAAGCTCCTGTTCCTACCCCAACACGACTGGATATGGAAACCTTTACCTTATCCCAATATCGAGGAGCTCTAGCCATTAAAAATCTTCATCAATTTTCAAGCCTTACCTGAACTTTCATGTAGCATTTCATCAATGAAGAGTGAAACTTACAGGTGATTAAACTTATTGGAGTCTGTAATTATATTCAGTTCTCTGCCTATATGACATCAACTTTATTTACTTCACTAGTATACAGTTCTATCTTTAAACACAGGTTTTGTTATGATATTTTTAGGTTTTCCATTGTGCCACAAGAACTCCACAGAAGAGATTGATATCATTATCCAGGAATTGTAGTTGCACTTCTCACAATTTCAAGCCAACTTGATCTTTGATTGTGATACCTGAAATTCTGGAATTTATCATCTCAATAACAACTGGGAGGTGTTTTATGGGGAAATGCTTAAGTATAGCTTTACTCTTAAAAGAAAATGTGATTATGGACCTAATTCTTAAGTCATGTGCAACCCTAACTTGCTATGCAGTGGCAGGTTGCCGTCTTACCGTTGCCGGTGCGCTGTGCGCACATCTCCAAGTTTCGGGTGTGTGTGCTCGCTACGTGCACGTGCCCTCATGCAATTTTGCTTCTGCGCATGCACGGAGGCAAAATCGCGCTAAAATCTCACATGCGCGCGCATCCCCTCACTAGATTTTGGTGCGATTTCGCTTCTGCGCATGCGCAGAAGCAAAATCAGCCAAAAATTAACGAAAAAAATGGCAATGCGCACGGTGGACTGGCAGAGAGGGCTCCGGAGCGGTTGTGCAATCGGCTGCTCCCTACCGGAGCTGTGCACCGGGCAGCTCCGGCAGGAACCCACCTCTGTTGCTATGTGTGTCTTCTCCAGTGGGCTTTCCATAACTGTTTCAATTCAATCCCATCATCCCCAGCCAGAATGGTCAATGTTGGGACCCTAGCACATCTAGAGGATACCTGGTAGGGAAGGCTACTATATATGTTCCTTTAAAATAAGTTGCATTGACCTTCAATTGGGCTTACTGAAGGGGTTCTCAGAATTTCCAGGGGTCATGAGAGGGGGATCTGCAATTAGTTTTAAAAGCAGTTGGGCTTGTCCAGGCAAGCAAAGCTGGAGCAAAAATACTAAGAGCACTGCAGTTTTGCCAGGGCCAGCCTGGTGCCTATTTATTTTCGAGCCAAAGCCTAACCTAAACGAAAGCATTTTTATTTCTGTGGAGCAGTCCCACAAATTTATTTTTATTTTATTTATTTGTATTTCGCCTTTATTATTTTTATAAATTACTCAAGGCAGCGAACATAATCAACACACCTTCCAACTCCAATTTTACCCACAACTCTGTGAGATGGGTTGGGCTGAAAGAGAATGACCGGCCCAAAGTCATCCAGCTGGTTTTCGTGGCTAACGTGGGACTTTAACTCATGGTTTCTCATGGTCTAGCTTAGTGCCTCACCGGTAGATCAAACTGGAAATTTATCATTTGCATTTGCAAAGTTTAAGAATTCCTAGTTTACTGTTTAATAAGTGATTTTAGGACTGCAGCCTAAATATTCATTCAAAAAATATTTAAATGCAGATTGTAATAGCTGCTGGTAGCGTTACCTTCTTATTCAAGTTGCAACAAGTAGTTGTTTTCAATATAGGCAGAGCACACAGAATTAATCAATATTATATACCCAAGTGCAAGAAATCCTGCAAACTGAAATTTGGCCCAGTAGTGAAATAACTACACATCAAAGCAAATAATTAACATTTTCACATCTGGATTGTATGGCTCCTAACAGTATTTTACATGGTTTTGCATTCTTCCCTATAACAAAGCAATGCATTCCTATGATCGGAATATAACTTATATTCTGATTGAGTACCAGCCTTACACCATGATGTCAAACTAGCACTCTTAAATCTTCTCAACCAATGATTCATTTCCCCTTAAAACAAAAAAGGGGGAGAATAAATTCTGCTTTAAATTTTATAACTTTATTTCCAAAACTAAAATATCTGCAAACGATTAACTTACATAATATCAAATGCAGTTTGTGATAAGTTGCTCCAGAAAGCAAATGACATTTAAATTAAGGCAAACATAAAAACAAATAAATGATCGTATCAGATAAGCCGTTTATTTTCATGGCTATTTTATAATGTGCCTTTGCTCATGTATGGGACACAAATGAATACTATTGCATTTGAGGATTTTAAATTTGGTTGTGCAAGAAACAATATTTTAATAAGATCACATTTCATCTTGGCCTAACTGTAAAATATAAATTACTGTTTGTCTGTACTGGTCATACTTCATCCTCCTTTCATAAAAATAAGGGAGTAGAAAAGTCCATGCAAGTATTAATAGAAGGTTAAGCTACTTAAATGTATGAGTAACCTACTGCCAGAGACATAAAGCTGAAAGGGCAACACGCAGACTTTTTGGCAGTCTGTCTACCATTCAACTGTAGCAAAACCATTATGCAGTTCATACAATGCATATTGAAATCTATATTATCAAACCAACTCGGAAAACAGATGTAGATAGAGGCGGATTTAAATTAAAAGAGATAAATTTGTAGAGCAAGTATGGCAGAGAGAACCAAACACTGCTGGCAAGTCCTGAGATGAATAGAGCAGTTAAAAAAAGATTTGCATATAATAAATATCCGCTGCCAGCCCGATTTTCATTTTCACAAGAAATAAAGGCTGGGAGGAACCGCTCATACAGCTGATAAATCAATGACGTATCGGAAAAAAATTATATATGACTTTAACAGCCGTTCAAGGACAGATCCTATCGCCATGTGCAAGTGGGAAACACGCAGTGAATTACGATGATCCTAGAAAGAGAAAAAGGAAAAAGAAAAAGAAAAAAGAAAAATCTACTTTGGGGACGGCCGGGAAGAGAAAGAAAATGTTAACTCAAGGATTGATCAGCATCTGCATTCAGTCAATAAACCCACCGATGCAGTGACATGCCAAGTGCATTAAACTGAGAGGCAACTCTTCAACTCCCCCCCCCTAAAAATGCCCCCAACCCCCATGCCTCTTCTGTCCTCCTCCAGCCTTTCTCCAAACCCTCTCCAGCCCCTTGGCAGCCCCCGAGCGATGAAATCAGAAAAGCCGACGGGAATCAAGTCATCTCCTTCCTACTCACTACTACGGTGGATTTCGGGATGCTAATAAGCACAGCAGACCTGGAAGGAGCAGCAAGGAGGCACCGGATCGCCCCATGAAATCCCCAGTGCCCCCCCTTTTTTTCATGTTCAGGCAAGTTAGAAAACGCAAAAGTGCAAATTACCCAGAAGAAGGAAAGAGACAAGCAGAGAAGAAGCGATAAGAAAAAAAGAAATTAAATTAAATTTTTAAAAAAGAGTTTCCACCTCAAGGCAGCCTGGCTTCCTCTCTCTGCCTCTCCAAGAAGGGAATGAAAGTGCCCGAGTTGTCCCAGGCTACACATTGTAACAGTATCAGCCCTCCGGACGAAACCAACGGCAAAGGACCGGGAAGGGGGGGCGGATCTTAAGATAAAAATGGCTGGCAAGCGATTGCTAAAGCTCGGTGCCATTTCTTGTTAAGACTTCGGGCTTGGAATCCAGTTTCGAAGTCGATCGTTGCAAGATCCCCATGGAAACCCCGCTTTGGATCGTTTTCGAGGACTCGACGAAACCGTCGTCCCCCCCTCTCTTTCCCGGTTGAAACGCCAATGCTGTGAAATCGACCATCCCGGAAAAAGGAAACAGGCTCGTCGCTTCCGGGTTTGAAGCTCTCCGCGAGACCTTTAAAAAAAGAAACGACGGTACGAAACCGCGGCGCGGAAGTTTCGGCTTCGACGTTCTGGTGCGAATCGCGCGGCTGTAGGAAGGCGAAAGGCTGTGTCTCTTTTTTGCGGAGCCGCCAGCAATGGCTATTGCATTCGTAACGGGGGCGAAGGGGAGGGAGAGCACACCAGCGTGTTGTGCCAAAGGTGCTTTTTTCATGAGGCAACTGGACTTTGTTTTTCTTTTTTCTTTTGAAGACGTTTCGCTTCTCATCCAAGAAGCTTCTTTAGCTCTGACAGGATAGTGGGGAATGGAAGGATTTATCTTCCTTGCAGGCAGCTAGTCATTTGCATCATTTTAGAGGGTGGTTGAATCTCTTGGAGGTTTATCTGTATCCTCAGGATCACCATATTCCTGGTTCCTGTAGTCTGCAATTTTTCCCTCTGGAAACCCATTCCTACTCCCATACCAAAGAGTGATCATCCCAAAGAGCATGGCTAAGAGTCTGTGGAGATTCTCAGTCATCCAGGTCATGGTTGTCCCAAAGGTGCTTTTTTCAGGAGGCAACTGGACTTCCTTGTTTTTTCTTTTGAAGACTTTAGTTTCTCATCCAAGAAGCTTCTTCAGCTCTGACAGGATAGTGGGGAACGGAAGGATTTATCTTCCTTGCAGACAGCTGGTCATCTGCATTACCATTTTATGGTATTTTTTATCCATTCCTACTTGGTGTGGGAGTAGAAATGGATTTCCAGAGGAAAAATATTGCAGACTACAGGAACCAGGAGCACTACTCAGGTGACCCTGAGGACACAGATAAACCTCCAAGTGCTTCAAGGACCCTCTAAAAAGGATGCAAATGACTAGCTGTCTGCAAGGAAGATAAATCCTTCTATTCCCCACTAGCCTGTCAGAGCTGAAGAAGCTTCTTGGATGAGAAGCGAAATGTATTCAAAGAAATAGAAGAAAGTCCATTTGCCTCCTGAAAAAGCACCTTTGGGACAACCAGGACCTGGACGACTGAGAATCTCTACAGATACCAGTGTGTTGTGTGTGCACAACCGCTGGGACCCGCCTGTTTAGCCTTACTTGAAAGAAGGCTGCGTGGTAGCTTGGTGAGGGAGATGGTACCTCTTGGGATTGAGCTAGACTACCAATGTTTCAAAGCTTTGAAAATATAGGTAGTCCTTGACTTACATCAGTTCATTTAGTGACTATTTGAAGTTACAGCGGTACTGAAAAAAAAGGACTTATGACCACATTTGTGACCGTTGGATCATTCGTATTCTTGACAACTGGTTCACATTAATGACAGTTGCAGTGTCCCAGGGTCATGTGATCCCCTTTTGCGACCTGACAATTCAGGTCAATGGGGAAGACAGATTCACTTAACAACCATGTTACTAATTTAACAACTGCGGGAATTCATTTAACAAATGTGGCAAGGTAAAACGGGGCAAAACTCGCTTAAATTTCTTACTTAGCAATATAAATTCTGGGCTCAATTGTGGTCGTAAGCCGAGGACTACCTGTACAGTAATTGTGCGCATCGAAAAATATATGTACTTAAGGTTTAGTTCTCTATACTGAATCTGTACATTCACTCTGTCTTGGATCGTAAATAAATTTTGATCGAGTCAAAAATCAATGCATTATCAGATGTAAATCTGATAATATACATCCCATCTTTCCTTCAGAAACTCAAAGCACATTTCATTGGGGTGTAACTTCCAATAGCAAGCCTTGAACTTAGAAAGTAGTATTGAGGCATCTAGTAAATTTCCATTACTGAGAATGGACTTGAATCAGGATTTATTTAACCCGCTACCTTGACTTTAAATCACCACATTGCTGCCTCAGAGTTGGCCAAATATTTGTATCTTTCCTGGAGAGACCAAAAAGATATGAACTTCAGACCCCTTATGTCCTAGAAGATATTCAGCAGAAATCTGAGGCACATGAAAAATGTATATAATGTAAAATACATGTCACTTCATACTGCTGTGGTAAATCGAGCCTATCTGTACTATGTTTAAATCATTTTGGTGAGATGTGTGTGGTATGTATTGTGGCTTACATTCGAATTTCAGTTTAGTCCAACAAATCTGTCCAATATCCCTATGACTACGGTAAATGTTTTGTAATTTCAGAACTTAAGGGAACTTTTAATAAATGAATTAGCTTACAATAATTCTATTGTGGGGTAGTTATCTAGAAAGCAGTTGTGTTTGAAGAAACTCGAGTGCTGGTGCTCTTTAAGCAGGAAAACTATTTTATTAAAATTAATTAATGCATTGGATGCAAATATGCCATATTTTAATTTCTTAAATTTTCTGTTAAGCTTAGAGTGACTCCTACTGGCATGTACTGATGCCTTAATAAACTGATGACTTGCAAAGGAAGGTCCCAGATGCTTATACTCCTTTTATTACTACAATAAATGTTTCTTACTTTGTGAATCTGAAGATGACTACACAGTGCTAGTACATGTTTAAATATTTCTCTTCCATGAGGGTTCTATAACACCATTAAATTCAAGGGATTTATTTTTCGGTCAATATTTATAGTTTTTGTAATCAAACACTATAGGTTTTAACAAAAACAGAAGCATTAGATAAGTTGAAGTTAATGATACAGTGAGCATTTTTAATAAGTAGAGCTACTATTGTTAATTCTCCACTTAGTTATTTGCAGCCTGTATGTGATCAGGTTTTGCCATGTTACTTGTGTGAATTCATAAGAAAATGCATCCTCCATAGCAAAATTATCCCTTCTACATCTATTATGTTTGATTTAATATAGAAAAGAACATATGTAGTGACTTCAGTGTTTAAAGCACTTGAAATTATAGCTTTGGAGTCCTTGCACATAAAGTATACCTCAATTTGTTGTCCAGACTGAACAGTCTGAGAAATAAAATCCACAGGGTTATTGATTTGGAAGAAATTCAAAACTTGGTTTGCCTGAGGTTTTTTATGCACTTTTACTGGTTGCTAAAACAATTATTCCTTAGTTAAAGTTAACCTAGGATATACGAGGGTGAGTCAAAAGGTAATGCCATTTTCTTTAGGACAGGTATAATTACCAACACAGGAACATGTAGCATACATCAAAATGAAGCTGGTCCTCTGTGGATCACATCCTACTTCTCATCATAGTCACCTTTTCTCTCAATAGCAATGTTCCACCTTCGAATGAGAGCATGTATCCCTGTCTCATAAAATTTTGTTGACTGTTCTTTGATACACTTCTTCACTGCAGTTTTCACTTCCTCGTCACTGAAATAATGTTTGCCTCTCAAACCCTCTTTCATGGGGCCGAAGAGATGATAGTCTGAAGGCGCTAAATCTGGTGAGTATGGAGGATTATTATTCCAGTGACGAGGAAGTGGAACTGCAGTGAAGAAATGGCTCAAAGAACAGTCAACAAAATTTTACGAGACAGGGATACATGCTCTTATTCGAAGGTGGAACATTGCTATTGAGAGAAAAGGTGACTATGTTGAGAAGTAGGGATGTGATCCACAGAGGACCAGCTTCATTTTGATGTATGCTACATGTTCCTGTGTTGGTAATTATACTTGTCCTAAAGAAAATGGCATTAGTTTTTGACTCACCCTCGTAATAGCTGTATTGGTAAGTGAAAGCTGAAACTTCTTTACAAATTTCAAATATACTTAATCCTTTAATCCATTTGGTTTATCTAGCAGTCTGTAATGGTATCACCATTTAAAAATATTTGCAATATGTAAAAAATTCAGAAGAGTCCTAGTAAAATAGAGATTGGGACAAAAAGAAAAAGATAGAACCCATTTTTTTTGTCTTGTGATTCATTTTATATAAGGAAGCAAGATTTAGGCCAGAGAGAGGACAGATACATACTTCAGTGGTTGTAAAAATCTTACATTCCAAGTTTAAAGTAATGAAGGTGACATCTATAATTAGCCTTTTTAATAATCCATATGTTTGGAAGTGCATAGCATCACAGGATAATAAACTCTTAATTTTAATGAATTGCATAGTTGCCTTTGTCAAGTTATATTTTAAAGGATTTATTTAAGGTACCCCAATAACTCCAAAAAGTCAGCTTTTCACAACGAGAATGTCATTCATTTATTATGTATACCACTGTCTTCAAAGAATCTCTTCTTGACAAGTATATATTAAAACAAAACCTAACCATAAACACAAAACAATTGAAACTGCATCTTAAATAGAAATATAAATGAAGGCACAAAACCAATTTTAGAGGGGGGGGGGAATTAAAAAGACCTGGAAAATTGGAATTATTTTCATCTGATAAAATAAGACTTGATTACGTTGTCTAGAAATAGCATTCTGTACTCAGAATGTCACTATTGATACGATCTGCTTTACCTTGGATGGCAGAGATATAAATATGATAATGTATAAAAAAGTAAATATCTCTCTCTGCTAATATAGCTATAGATGATCCTTCAAATATTCTAAATTGCAAACAACTTTGAAAAGAAGCACCAGTATATTGAATTATAGGCAAGAAATTAACTGGAAACCATTTCAATTGCTTAATCTTAAACACTGACAAGAAGTGGTATCCCAGCATGTTAGTCACAGCAGGCCAGTATCTATATTTCAAATTGCAATTTCTTAAAAGATAACTTCATGTATAAAATGCTCCAGCTGTAGCCTAGAGATTACAGGATGGATAATTAGAACGAGGCAATCTGTCCAAAAAATGTTGCCTCTGGTGAATTAATCTCAGCTGATAGCCAGTATGACATGAAGGCCATGTATATTGTCACTCAGATAGCTCTGCAGTGCACGGTAATTATTATTCTTGCTTTTCTGAAGTACATTGCATTCCAGACGATGCGAGCCAAGCTGCATAGATTTAGAACATTCAATAGCTAACACGATTCTCCTCAAATCCATCCTCTAGCATTGATGATTATCACAATGACCATGATTAATGCTAAATCAAAAGCAGGCTTGAAACTGATTCTCTGGAATGACTGAATTTTATTTGCAGCTATATCTGGCAAAGCACCTTGCCCAGGAAAAGAGTATTTCCTGTAAGCCCACAGCTAGTACAATTATCCATGTCAAGGCAAGGTTAACTTTTAAAGACCTGTCATAATTCCTCCTTACAGTTACGACACCCTTCTCTTATGGAGGCATTTATCATTTCCGTGATAAACCTGAAGGAATTAGCCAGCTGTTATCTGTTGAGTTTATCCACTCGGGTTTCAATAATGCAAGGCCCTCTATGACTATGATTAAACCTAGAATGAGAAATATTTTTGAATAGTGCTTTGTAAATCCAAATGAAAACAGACATACATTCCGATTTCCTTTGTTTTTCCAAATGCTTCCTCCATTTAGATTTCTATATATGTCTTCATCCTTTTTTGTAGAACACGAATTCCTGCATCTAATGATTCTAGTTCTTTCTCTGACAGTCTCACAGTGTCACATCTCAAAATACATATAAATGATCTGTAGGGCTGTCTAAAAATCAGTTAAAAAGAAGCTGATATATATAGTCTATGTCTAAAGCAAGTATGTTCATATATATTACATTCACAACAATCTGCAGTTAAAGGGAATATAGCATGAATCATTGATAACGATTAGAAACTCACATGTAAGTCACAATGTGGTTTTGGCTTTGCGTTGTATAAACTAGACAATTCTGGTTTAAGAAATAAATCAGTTAAATTGTTAAATGATCAAATTCATTCCAATGTTAATGGTTTGTCAATAACATAGAATTAAAACACCAGAAATACTAGGAATCAGGGTTAAAGAGAATAGAATATGGAATAGAATAGAGCTGGAAGGGACCTTGGAAATCTTCTAGTCCAGCCCCCTACTCAAGCAGGAGAAAAAGATTTTACAGTTTGTGGAATGAATTTTATATGTCAAATTTATCTGTTATTTATCAATCTCAATGCAGTTAAAACTACAGTTTAAAAAATTTACTCGTCATAAATTGGAACTGGTAACTTACTGTTCATAACATACAGGGATATCTGCAGTTGGGACATTTGTATTCACAAAATGTGCATGAAAAATTATTGAAGAATGTCTCAGTGCACAAGTGCCCAGTTGTGACTTTTAACACACAGCGAGCCTATTATTTCCATAACATGTGAGAAAAGCCGTCTCATAATCCAGAAAATAAAAAGGGGAAATGGAATTATAGATCTTGCTGTCAAACCTTTCATTTAAAATGTCTGTAGATTGCATGCGTGCAGCAGTGTTATACAATAGTAATAAATACATACCCTGAAACCTTTGGCCAAACTTAATTTGTAAATGAAAAGGCTGCTTTTTATGAAAAGAAAGTGCTATTTTATCAAATTTTTAAAATTGCCTATCTATGTTACAGGGGGACTAAAAAGTAAAAAAAAAAGCCGCTGAAAAATAGGAGGGATAAGTACAGGAGCCAAAATATAGATCAAAACAATTGTACCTCATTTGTTTACAAAAATATTCAAGAGCAAGTATCCACCTTCTGAATGCAAAATATTCAAGTACAAATCATTCCTACAGAACTGCCATATGTCATCTTCAATATTTCCTCTAGAGAATAATTGCATGATGCCATTCTATATAGTTGACATTTCAAAGTAATAGGGTATTTATGGAGTAGGTGATTTTACCCAGAAGGTACAGACTATTCAAGGAGCAAACATGTTTCTTGGGAAAAGCCCTCAAAATACAAACTCTTGTGAGTCACGTAGAGTTGTGTTTTAAAATAAACTGCCATACAAATCTTTTAAATGAAGTGGAGGTTATCTGAGCATTTTCTAAGAATTCATATATACAATATGAAAATCATCAATTATTCTCCTTACAGTAGTGTATTAAATATTTTATATTAAGCAAAACCAAAGAACTTATTTGAGAGCAAACTCTGGCCTGCAAACCATTCTTAATATATAGTAGGTAATTTATGCAAACTGGGATAGTAGTTCCCCTCTAGATATTGCAAAGTAAATTTAGGATATTAGTACAGGGGGATTATAGAATAAGTTATAGATTTCTACACTTCTCATACTTCAGATGAAATTAAAATACTAAGTCAGTGCTATGGCTTTCCAGTAATAATGTATGACCATGAGAGTTATCCCATAAGGAAGGCTGAGCAACGAAGAGTTGATAATTTTGAATTGTGGCATTAGAGAAGATTCTTGAGAGTTCCTTGGACTGCAAGGAGATCGAATCAGTCAGTCCTAAAGGAAATCAACCCGGATTGTTCTTTGGAAGGACAGATATTGAAGCTGAAGCTCAGATACTTTGGCTACCAAATGAGAAGAGAGGACTCATTGGAAAAGACCCTGATTTTGGGAAAGAGGCAAAAGGAGAAGGGGGACAGCAGAGGATCTTTAACAGATTAACAGAGTTGGAAGGGACCTTGCAGGTCATCTAGTCCAACCCCCTGCCCAAGCAGGAGACCCTACATCTGTCTCTACCTAGGATTGAACTCACAACCTCCTGATTGTGAGGCAAGAGCTCCACCTCTAGGCCACAGCATCTGTGGGGTGAGAGGTTAGATACTGCCATCGATGCAATAAACATGAATTTGGGCAAACACTGGGAGAGAGTGGAGGACAGAGAAGAAATGGTCGGTGGAGTCGCAGAGCGACACAAATTAGCAACTGAAAAATAAAATTAAGTAGATAAAATACACTTGCGTTCTGTTCCAATACGATACAACTGTCCTGCATAACTAATGTATCTTATTGAAAATAATTTAAAAATATGTGTGATTGTCAGCCTCACTGACATGAAATCCGTTCCATAGAATGGCTGAAACTTTTGCCGAGATTGGCTATACTAGATTCAGGCAAATCCAAATATGCTGTACCTGCTCTTCCTTTTTTATAGTTTAGTTTAGGGAAATGTCTCTTTGAGCTGCTTTTAAATGTTATCTGGATGTTCTGAACTTTAAAAAATGCTTCAGCCTCTTTTTCCCTTACTGTCTACAATGTTTGCTTAGACCAGGGGAGGGGGGAAAGGGTTTATCCCCTCATACTATTTGTATCATCTCAAAAACATAAAAAGCTTGTGAGAAATTAATAAAATAGTTCCAGGGATATCAGACTTCGATACATGTATTCTTTGTTGGTTTTCTAAAATTAAAATTGGTATTTCATAAATTTCCAAAGCAGCATTTTTTCAGTACTGGTCCGTCATTCCACAATTATGTCCTTGCTGACAGATATGAAACAATTCAAATGATGCTGGAAATGTTGCTTTGAAGCATTACTTATTCATACTGAATATTTTTAATGCTAGAAGCTAAGCTGTGCAAACCAATGAAGACACAAAGTGTTGAAAAGAAAGCAGTTAAAGGTGTATTGTAGAACTAAAATGTTCATAAATTTTAATTTACAGATATGGCAGAAACATATTTAAGACTTCAATTTCTGATTCATCTGAATTGAAAACTAGTATCAATGCTACTATGTGGTGATAATCAGTCATCTATCCAGTGAAACTGTGAATCACTTAGTGACCTGTGTCATGCAACCCTTCCAACTGGCTGCACCAGAAACAAACACCAGTGTTTTCCTAACTAGGATCAATTAATGTTTGGCTTCTTTGTCTTTTAGAATATTGAAGTGAATTGAATACTTTATTTCGATAACTGTGATTAGACACACAAGGAATCAGGTGCAGAAATATTATTTAGATATGCTTAATATACAATCAATTTTTTAGAGTTTTTCTCAGTTTGGTCCTCTTATTCTTCCTTTATTTCTTATATATTACTATAGTAGGAATATTTTAATGTTTTCTAGCCACTTACCGGTATTTTACCCCTCAGGGAATAGAATCATTTTTGCATTATTTAGGAAACAAGGTATAAGTTCAATTCATTTTTTTAAAAAAAATATCAAATAAGTTATCGCAAGCAATTTATCACATTTCTAAATAAACTGTCTTAAGGAATTGCATCATCAACCACAATGTTAAATGAATTTCTTCACAGGATTTATATATATTCATTTCCCGTAATTAAATATCTTTTATTTCAAATAGAAAAGGGCTATTTAATTAATATGCTATTTTAATCTTGAAAAATTATAAAGAAAACATCTGTAATAAAATTTACTACAAAAAATCAAACATATAGACATCTGTCAAATTTCTAAAACTTGTATTTTTAATCCAGTTTTGTGTTTTAATCCAACATTCATAAAAAGAAATCTTCATCCAAAAATTTATCAAAAACTTTTATGTTTTTTGTAAAACCAAGGCAGTTACAGTAGTTCCAGTTCTTCCTCCAAAATAGAAGGTTGGTGTTGGCAGTTCCTCCAAAAGCAGAAATTCTATTAAATTTAAGGAAAACATTTCTATTAAAAGGAAGCCTTGTTAATCCTTTAAATTCTGATATTAATTCAAACAGAATGCATACAACTAATTCTGCAAAATTTAGAAGAGTGGTAATTTTATAGTGTTGACCAATATAAATTGCACATAAATAAAAGGTTATCAATAATATTAAGTGCAGTTTCAGGAAGTAGACATACGAAATTATTTTTCTTGGAGCCAGACTGGTTCTAATAACCAGTTATTAGAAAATCTAAATTGTAATTCCTACAACATAAACCTTAGTCTTGGTTTTAATAATAATCTTTTGCATGCTCTTTCTGTCTTTATCAAGTGACAAAGAAAAATTGATATAGTGAGAAAATGAAATGAAGAGGCCAGAGAGTATATGGGATAGTGCCATATTTTTAATAGGAATATGCATAACATCTTATTTTCAAGTATTCAAATAGAAATGTGTAGGATAGATTATTATTAAACTATCAATTGGATATGTTAGAAAACCTTAAATGTTTTTTGTTACTAAGTCTTTCAAGTGGCTTCACTCTGTCTCACATATGAAAGGTTAATGACCAAGGCTTCAACATTTTGATTTAAAACAGAACTACACATACTTTATACCCTATTGCAAATAATAGATGTTTTCCCTGCCAGAGTCAAGCTGCTGTTCACTTAAAAAGCAGCTTTTATTTTTGGTATTATGGAAGCACTAAAATAGAAAGCAAAGCTTTTAAGATTAAGGACATTCTTTCTTTGATGCATTACTGTAGTATAATAATTAAAAATGTAACACAAAGGCAACCAATAGCACACCTGAGTTAAAGGCAAATATATATGCTTCATTTTTCAATATCCTATTTATTTTGAAGGCAAAATGTCTGTTGCCACATATTTCAACTGAAATTGAGGAACTTGGAAACCAATTAGGCTGTTTATAGCTTACACTGAACTTCAGATCATCAATCTTTCAGAATAAGGATTTAATAGGCCTTAATCTTATGAATTCAAATGAAGATGAGCATAAGAATGCTTAGTAATGCTTTAATATAGATTGTATCCAATAATAGTATCTGAGGAACCGGCTCATCTCAATGGGATGAACCTGCCCCATAAGCACTGGCAGAAGAAGCATGCTGCAGTCCCCATCGGTAAGGAATTTCAGCTAGCGAGGTGCAGAAGAGTCTTTCTGAAGAGCCTCTGCTGCCCCCAGGCAAATGAGATCCACTCCACACCCACCCTTCTGAAAGGGTTGAAGAGCTGGGTCTACCATCTTGGAGGGGGGTTCATGGATTAGATAGAATCTACCTCTTCCCCAATGCACACTTTGCTCCCTTCCTCCCATCTTGGTTAAGTGAACTTTAACTGAATTTTAAATGTGTAGTTTTTAATTTATTGTTTTAAGGTTTTAAATCCTATTTTAATTATTACTCTAAGCCACCTGGAGTCGTCTCAGCAAGATAGCAATAGCACTTAGACTGATATACCGCTTCACAGTGCTTTACAACCCTCTCTAAGCGGTTTACAGAGTTCAGCATATTGCCCCCAACAATCTGGGTCCTCATTTTACCGACCTCAGAAGGATGGAAGGCTGAGTCAACCTTGAGACGGTGAGATTTGAACAGCTGAACTGATGAACTGCAGTGCTGCACTTTAACCACTGCACCACCTCGGCTCCTAGATGGGCAGCATAATAGTTTAATAAATAAATACTATCCAAAATTCAATGAATGCATTGTTCAAATAAGAGTTACGGTATTTTCCTAGGAAGAAATATAAAGCAAAGTCACATTTTAGGTTAGGCATATACAGTCTGAAACTTAGCATGCACACCTTTTTCGAATTGTTTGCACAGTTCTTCTTTAGTCCAGTTACAAGATGTAATGAGGAAAAAGCCATTTGATCTCAATAGCCTCTGCAGGGATTTAACATACTGTTTCCTTTTCTCAGCTGCACCATCTGGGCTCAGACTAATAGCATCAAAAGTCCCTTTATCGATGCAGATCTGAAAACCTGATAATTCATCTGAGGGATTTAAAATGTCTTCAATCTGTAGAAGGTAGATATAACTGTTAAACTTGAGAACATGTTAATGCAGTTGTTACTTTTTATAACTAAACAGAACTGCATTGCCTCCAGGCCCAGAATAATAGTTTAACTGCACATCAGTCATCCATTTATGTATGTTTTATTTTTACTCCTTTCAACCCAATATATATGAATCTTGACTCTTTGTGCATTAGCACAGAGAACTGTCTTATCAGCACTTGAAAACTGAACAGAATGGGACCAAATGGTGTTCGGTGTCATCGGGGACTGCAGCCTTAAAAAATTATTCTTCAGGAACTCACATCTCTTTAAAACAGGGTTGTCAAACTCACAGCGTCACATTTTCATCACGTGATGTATCGCGACTTTCCCCCCCCTTCACTAAAGTGGGGGTAGGCATGGTCAGCGCATGACACATCTGGCCCGCGGGCCGTGACTTTGACACCCCTGCTTTAAAACAACTGTCAATCCAGTATGAAGTGGTAACAGCATCCCTATCTTGATAACATGAAAATCTTTCTTGCTCTTAATCACTCAGAATTGCATTTTGCTTGTATAGTAAGGTTCCTTGTTGCAATGATTTGTAATTACTTTGACTTATGACCACAATTGAGCCCAAACTTTGTGTTGTTAAATGAGACATTTGTTAAGTGAATTTTGCCCCATTTTATAACCTTTCTTGCCACAGTTGTTAAGTGAATCGCTGCAGTTGATAAATTAGTAACCTGGCTGTTAAGTGAATCTGACTTCTCCATTGACTTTGCTTGTCAGAAGGTCGCAAAAGGTGAACATGACTCCGGGACGCTGCAATGGTCATAAGTATGAATCAGTTGCCAAGCGTCTGAATTTTGATCCCATGATCATGGGGATGCTACAAAGGTTGTAACTGTGAAAAACGGTCATAAGTCACTTTTTTCAATGCCGTTGTAACTTTGAACGGTCACTAAGTGAACTGTCGTAAGTTGAGGACTACCTATAATCCCTTGATGAATATGATTGAACACCTCCATATAGTCAGTAGGAAGGAAGGAAGGCATTTTAACTTGGTTCATATTGATTTAAGTGTTTGCACTGGAGTGCAATAGAGGAAATCTATGAATATCAAGAGAAATTTTAATACAGTTCAATCAGGCCAGTCTTCAATCATTTGTTTTTTTACACTACCTATCCCCAAATCCCCCCCTCATCCTGATCTTTTTAATCTTCTTCATTTGTTCATCACAAAACCTACCAGCAGTTTAATATAAGGCAGCCCTTCTTTTTTCATTATATTTTTTGAAAGTTGTATTGCAGAAGGAGAGTAATCAACTCCTGTAAGATTGGTGTAACCAGATTTACTCTATAAAGAGAAGAGAAATTCATTAAGCACTAGACATTTTTTCCTTTGTTTCCTAGTTGGCTTTCATGACATTCATCACGGTTAACCTATGGAGAACTAAAATATAATTAGGCAAGCTATACCAATTTATAGTAAAAAAAACTACATAACTTATTTTGTAAAAAAAAAACCCTGCAAGGGCTTATTTACTGACTAAACACTTTTTCTAATTTCAGTTCCTAATAATCAATAGAAAGATTCCAATTGGCTACAGTATATTGGACTAAACACAGATGCTAATGTCATGCAGAAGCTACACTACTACAGTGAAAGAAGCACAAGTAAATCAAATTTTCATATTTCTGATACTTTTCTTTTTTGGACAGGCCTAACAAATAAGTACTTGTATACTAAATATAAAAATAAATCACATTTGATTTTAAGAGACATAGAAATGTTCTTATATCCTATTTATTCATGAACTTGTTTATGGTTACTCTATGATTAAAAGGCATTGGACTCCCAACACATATTCATCCTTTTAAAATTTAAGATAGGATAGATATTTGTCTCCAATATAAACATATCTTAGCAAAAACAATACACTGCAAATTCTGTAACTATTAAGCTGAGAAAATAAAACCAGTTGCCATGCATTGGGTAATGCAGTGGGTAAAGAAATGAAGCAATATTAGGACTTCATGGGTAGCAGCTTTTCAGTAATTTTCACAAATTCCTTAATCTACATTGGATTTTGATTCTTCCAGTTGTAACTCTAAATATTTAAGCCAACATTCTTATACAACTGAACTTTGATGAAACTGAATGTTTCCCTGCTTAATATTAAGTTTTTTTAAAAAAAAAATCATACCATAAACATAGACCATTGCAGTATAATCAGTATATTCTACATTTAATTTAATCTGACCATTTCATTAAAGTTTCTTACTTGCTCAATTTCTGCTGTAAGCATTTTGCATCAAAAAGCACTAATATTACAAATACCAACCAATTCAACCAGCAAAATGCCATTTCCTGTTCCAATGTCAAGGACAGAAGTATTCAGAGGTATCTTTTGTTTTTCTAGCCATCTAATTATACGAGTCATGCTTTCTTCACCAAACCTAATTAGAAAGAGAGGTTCAGATAAACTACTCCATTAGGCTATGCTAAAGGAAGACAAACACATTTTGTCAATCACATGCAATGTAACTACATCATGTCACCATTACGATATCAGTCTCTAGAGATCACGTTACAGGTTTGTTTAGATAAATCTGTTTGTTCAATTAAGATTGCAGAAGATGAGAGGTTGTCAATTTTACACATATACAGACAGACATGTATATACATTCAAGGCCGCAATGCATCTTTGCCTGTACCTCTTATTCAATTTTTGAAAAAGATCAAGGATATGAATGCTTGACCTTTACCAAGTATACTGTAGACAGTAATTCATTTTTCCCACATAAAAACAAATGATGATTATTTTAATTTGCAACAGGTTTAGCTAAGAAGAGAGTTGGCATTTTAAAAACAACAAAACCCAGAGTATCACATTACCAATATTCTAGCAAAACAGATGCACTTTTAAAAAGAAAATAAATTACAAACATGTTTGGAAGCATGTTACATGGTTATAGATACTTGCCAAATGTCCCCAGTATCACCACTTTCTTTAAAATTATGCAGTTCTTGTTCATATGCTGCATCCCAGCTACACAGGAAAAAAAGAAAAAGGATGATAGTAAATGCTTGGCATTTCCCCCTCATCTGTGAAACAATTTAAGAAAAGGTATCCTTGTTTCCAGAAGAAACACAACTCATCATTTATCATTTATATTTTTAGAACCAAACAGGAAGAGGTTCCAGAGCTGGGAATAAGCCTCATCAAACACAGACTCTTTATAAATAAAACAAAAATAAAAATGCAGTACACAGTATTTTTCAACTGTGCTTTTATTTTATTAAAAAAATAGCTTATTTTCTAAAATTCATAACTGGGTATCATGCAAGCAATCTGTGAATTATTATTCCAACTTCAGAGAAAACACCCAACCTTTCTCCAGGCACTACCTACTTGGAAGCTATCTGCACACAATGCTCATTTGTTGTGAGGAAAATAGGAGGCAGGAATATTAAATCAGTTCACCGCTTTGAGTTATATATTAAAATAGTGGGATAACAATCCAATAGAATTACAATAGAATTTAATTGTGTTAATATGACAATTATTGAACCCAAATTCCTGGGTTTACAAAACACATCAAATCAACTGACCACAATGAACGATTGTATAGTTTGTGGTTCTGACAACAGAGCTATTCTCTGAAAATGGAAAGAACTTTAATTATGTTTTGACCAGGCAGAAAGGTCTATGTGGATACTAGACTACAAAACCTATCAACTTATCAAGACATATTTTTTAATAATTTTTTTGAACATTTTGTAACACAAGAAAGAAGAGTAGAAGGTTAACACCCAAAAACACCGTATCTCGTGTCATGGTCCCCATTTGTAAGTATTATTTTTAACTTATCTAATCTTTCCAGATGGAATAAAAATGTGATTCATCTCTTTAAAACAATAAAAGTTTTAAACAAACCAGCACCTTCCTTAAAATCAGTTCATCCTTTTTTTAACAACTGTGCAGAAACACTGCTTTTTAGAATGCAATGATATAGAGTAAAGCTTTTTTTTAGTCCAAAAATAAATATTCAACTAAATATTTGTCTCTCTAGCATGGTTCACCATTCCAATTAGTTTGTTGATTTACTCTTGCTGCTGTGAGTGACTAGATTTATTAAATGATATGTTGCCCTTTATTGCCTATGTACGCTGGTGACTTTATTTTGATTGCTTTTATTTAGTATCTTACGCCTATCACAGAGTGTTGTGTCTTATGATTTAGGACAGGGTTTTGCAACCTTAAAAACACTCAAAGAGCCATTTGGACCCGTTTCCCACAGAAAACAAAACACCGGAAGCCACAAAACCTGGGTGGGCATGTCCAACTCCACGTCACTCACTCCCATCCAGTCACATGACCCCCAGCCACGCCTAACCAGGTTTTGTGGCTCCCCGTGTTTTCTATGGGAAACAGGAATATCTCTCTCTCTCTCTCTCTCTCTCTCTCTCTCTCTCTCTCTCTCTCTCTCTCTCTCTCTCTCTCTCTCTCTCTCTCTCTCTGTGTGTGTGTGTGTGTGTCTCCCTTTCCTTTAGCTCCCTCCCTCCATCTCTCCCATTTCTTTCTCCCTCTCCCTCCCTCCCTATCTCTTTCTCTCTCTCTTTCTCCCTCCCTTTCTCCCATCTCTCCTTCTCCCTCTATCTCCCTCTATCTCCCTCCCCCTCTCTTTCTCTCTATCTATCTCCCTCTCATCTTTCTCTCTCTCATCTCTCTGTCTCTTTCACTCTCCCTATCTTTCTCCCTTTTTCTCTCTCTCCCTCTCTCCCATCTTTCTTTTTCTCCCTCTCCCTCCCTCCCTCTCATCTTTCTCTCTCATCTCTTTCTCCCTCTCCCTCTCATCTCTTTCTTTCTCTCTCCCTCCCTCTCTCTCCCATCTTTCTCCTTCTTTCTCCCTCTTTATTTCCCTCTTCCCACCTCTATCTCCCCCCTCTCTCTCCTTCTCTCTCTCATCTCTCTCTCTTTCTCCCTCTTTCTCTCTCCCTCCCTCTCCCATCTCTTTCTCTCTCTCCCCTCTCTCTCTCCCTCTCTCTCTCCCTCTCATCTTTCTATCTCGCTTTTTTCTCTCCCTCTTTCTCCCTCCCTCCCACTCTTTCATCTCTATGTCTCTCTCTCCCTCTTTCTCCCTATCTCCCCCTCTCTTCCTCCTCTCTCCTCTCTCTTTCTCTCTCTCATCTCTTTCTTTCTCTCTCTCTCTCTCTCTCTCTCCCTCCCTCCCTCTCCCCCACTCCCCAACCCACACACCCAGGGAATAACTGTAAGGAAATTCAGCACGTTCTCTCTGTCTCTGGAAAGATACAAAAATAAACCTTGGGTTGCAAAAGGAGTGACTGTCAGGATGTTACATCACAGCGCCATGAGCTTGCTGCCTTAGATTGCCGCACGCACTTAAGAGAAGCACCATCCCAAGCAGCTGCACACTCATACAGGCACGCAGACGCATCCGGCAACTCGGTCCAAACTGGCCAGAAAATATAGTCCATTGGAGTCCCTGAAGACGCTTGGCAGGCAAAGTACGGGACAACACCCCCAACCCATCACCAAGGCAGCATCCACTGAATCCTTGCAAAACTGGGCAAAAGCGGACAGAGGCGAGCAGACAGAGCCGAATGAGCCGAATCTGTCTCTCTCGCTGCCCAACTGCAGCAGGAAACGGCGGGCGGCTACTTCCGGTTTTGTTGGTGCTGGACGCGCGATCTGCTCTCCACCCCAAGAGAGTTGCCAGGGGCGAGTGGGGCAGATAATGGGCTCCAGGAGGAGGAGGGGACCCAGTTTCCCCTACTGTGAAGCGAGCTTTCACTGTGCTGTGCAAGGTGCTGCGAGAGCAGCGGGCAGGCCATGGAGGAGGTATTGGGTCTTCCCCATGACAAAAGGAAAGCCAGCCAGGCTTCTCCTCCTAGAATCCCCCCTACCCTTCCCCCTGCTCCCTTTCCCCTACCCCCCACTCAAATCAAATTTGGGAGCAGTGTGCGCTGGAAACACGTGTTGGGGCGATATGGGAGTGCGCCTTCTGACCCTCTGGCGCTCGGCCCACAACTCTCTGCGCTCCTCCAGGCCTGGCTTGCTGAGGAGGGGGGGGAACAGCCCTGACGCCTCCACTGCCCACCCCCCATGGCCCCAGCCATCGGTGCCCGGCTTCCTCAAAGGTGCGCCGCATTTCAAAGGTGGCAGCTCGTGTTGGAGGTGCCGAACAGCGGGACAGCTGCGAGAGCCGGGTCAGGCCTCTCCACCCTCCGACTCGCCAATGGGGGCACTTCTGCCGAGCCACACCCCCACCACCACTGGACTTTTGTGCTCAGCGCTTGGCCAGGGGAGGGGAGCGCTTCCCCATGCCGCCCCCTTCTTTCTCTTGGCCCAGCCGATGAGGGAGGAAGGCCAGGCTTGGGGGATGGCCCCCACCCTGCAACATCCATCCCCACACTTCTCTCCCAGCCCTCTTTGCTAGCGGTAACAGCAAATGTACCACGACGAAGGTGGAATCTTGTTGCCGCGCAAAGGCAAATACAGGGGTGCTTCGTTCCCGCACTAAGGCTCTGCCCATCACCACCGGCGTCACAGGGCGACAGCTCTTTTATCCTTCTGCCGCGACAGGGCCACAGGGAGCCACAGCAGAAGGGTGAAAGAGCCGCATGCAGCTCTAGAGCTGCGGGTTGCCGACCCCCAATTTAGGATGATTGTATTATGATCATGATTTATCACTTGTTGCTTGTATGTACACTTATGCACTGGAGACAAATTCCTTGTGTGTCCAATCACACTTGGACTCAGAATAGAGCTGGAAGGGACCTTGGAGGTCTTCTAGTCCAGCCCCCTGCTCAAGCAGGAGATTCTATACCATTTCAGACAAGTGACTGTCCAGTCTTTTCTTAAAAACCTCCAGTGATGAAGCACCCCCCAACCTCTGAAGGCAAGCTGTTCCACTGGTTAGAGCCGCAGTGGCACAGTGGAATGCAGTACTGCAGGCTACTTCTGTTGACTGCCAGCAATTTGGAAGTTCGAATCTCACCAGACTCAAAGTTGACTCAGCCTTCCAAGGTCGAAAAATGAGGACCCAGATTGTTGGGGGCCATATGCTGACTCTGTAAACCGCTTAGAGAGGGCTGTAAAGCACGGTGAAGCGGTATATAAATCTAAGTGCTATTGCTATTGCTACTGTCCTCACTGTTAGGAAGTTTCTCCTCAATTCCAGGTTGCTTCTGTCCTCGATTTAGTTTCCATCCATTGTTTCTTGTCCTGCCCTCTGGTGCTTTGGAAAATAAATTGACTCTTTGTGGCAGCCTCTGAAATACTGGAATACTGCTATGATGTCCACCCACCCCCCAATCCTTCTTTTCTCTAGACTAGCCAAACCCACATCCTGCAACCCTTCTTCATATGTTTTAGTCTATCAATAAATAATTTATTTTCTATTCCTATTTCTAGTCTGTTCTTAAAAGCAACTGCTAGAAGCAGAGTTAGATTTGGTGATGTGATTAATACAGATGTTTCTGTTGCTTCCAACCGAGCCTCCCTCTTCGACTACTCACTGTTCTTTGGTCCCCAGCCCCGATGGCTCAAACTCTTCCTCTCCGTAGCTGCTCATAGTCGGAAAAGATGCAGGGCACGTCCAAGGTTAGTTTTCTTTTATGCCGCAGAAGGACTCTCTTTTGCCGCTTCTTTCAACCTCTTCCGGTGAGTGAAGGCCAGGCAAATCAATAGCCGCGGCTGTTTCCGCGGTTACAGTTGCAGTCATTAAAAAAGATGAGTTACGTCCATTAAAAAAGATGAGTTACGCCATTCCGAAGAGAAGGAGCCGTCCTTAAAATGCTTTGGACAAAAAAAAAACACCAAGAGGCGATTTTCTACAGGGAACCTAAAAGAATTACCTACTCAAGTTGTGACAATTGGGAAAGAGCCGATATCCAAACATTCTCTACGCAAGGGATAATAATAATAACAACGCTGCTTTAGTTACTGGCTCTAACTATGCTCCAATTTCAGGCCGTCTCGGTTGCCCTCGGACTTGCGTTTGCCAGTTTGTGAACTACATTTCCCAAGAAGCCACGCGCGCGCTGGCCGGAACTGGAGGCGCGAGGCGAGCCGGGGAGGTTGCGGGTGTGGTGGCTTGTGGGATCGTTCGTCGTCGGAGGTGGTGGGGCTCCATCATGGCGGCTTCCATTTCAGGCTATACCTTCAGTTCGGTCTGTTATTACAGCGCCAACAGCAGCGCCGATCACGTAAGTATTTCGGCCTGCCGGCGGTTTTATCCTCCTCGAGGGGTTGGGGAAGGGAGGGATTTACCCCCCACCCACCCCGTCTTCCCGGTTCTGGACGGGAGGGAAGGCTCGAGAAAAGGGGGCGATCTGCAAAGAAGAAATCAGTCTGACAAAAAGGGACCGGGAGGAGGAGGGAGTGGGAATGGAGGGCGAAATCCTGAGGGACCGAGGTGGCGGTGGGACGAAAGAAGGGGCGGACCCACGGAGGGAGGGGCCGTCGAAAGGGAAAGTGGTCGGAGGGGGGTTCTGAAAAGAAAGAAGTATTTGGAGGTAGGGTCGCCGGAAAAGCATTAGGTTGCCAGTGTGGACCAGCGCTGTTGGTTAATGGGGCACCTGTGGATCTGTCGTGTGAAGAGAGACCGTTAGTTGGGAGGCAGGCTAATATTTAAGCAGGTTGGTGAAATCTATAGACTGTGGACAGCCTAGGGATTGCTATCTCAGCAAGATTACAGATTATATTGAGGAAGTAGTTCTTGCAGCTGCCATATCACTTCAGCTTTGGGAGAGAAAAAAACGCCCATTTTCATCAGAGAGAGGGTAGAAACTTTAGAAATGACAGTTGTGTTGTACAGGTAGTCCTTGACTTACAACAGTTAGTTTAGTGACCGTTGGAAGTTACGCTGGCACTGAAAAAATGTGACTTACGACCGTTTTTCACAATTACGACCTTTGCGAGCATCCCTATGGTCAGGTGATCAAAATTCAGACGCTTGGCAACTGACTCATATTTATGACAGTTGCAGTGTCCTAGGGTCATGGGATTCCCCTTTTGCCACCTTCTGACAAGCAAAGTCAATGGGGAAGCCAGATTCGCTTAACAACCGGGTTACTAACTAACCAACTGCAGTGATTCACTTAACAACGGTGGCAAGAAAGGTGGTAAAATGGGGTGAAACTCATTTAACAAATATCTCACTTAACAACAGAAAATTTGGGTTCAATTGTGGTCGTAAGTCAAGGACTACCTGTATATCTTGAGTAACTTGACTGTTTCAGACAATGCTTGCAGGGTTTTTTTCAAATATTTTGATACTTTCCATTTTTTTATTTAAATTTTTTTATTTTTTATTTTTAAACACTCTTCACATAAACATCAGTACATATACCATAAATCATTTCAAGCTTTACATAATTATATGTAATTATGTAAAGATACTTTCCATTTTTAAGTGATTCCATTTCTGTTCCTATTTGATATCAGTTGTTATTAGACTGTGGATTGTGTCAAAAAATCTTGGGAGAAATGTGAAAACAGATCAGTAGATTTTTACATTGGTATTATAATTGCATTTATTTCAATACTCCAGTGAATAATACTCAGTATCATGTATATTTTTACACATATACAAGTTCATCTATTCTGTAGCATTCATTAAGATTATTTTCTGTAAGGGTAGGCTTTGGAGATTCTCAATCATCCAGGTCATGGTTGTCCCAAAGGTACTTTTCCAAAAGGCAACTGGACTTTCTTGGGTTTTTTCCTTGAAAACGTTTTGCTTCTCATCCAAGAAGCATCTTCAGTTCTGACTTAGAGGGACTTTGAGGAAAGATATACAAGTAATGTATTGCAGCATAACTCTAGATTACAGGACTCTTTACTAATGTCTCTGTTTAGAACATTAAATATTTTATTGCTGTCTACTGTATCCTAAATATAATAATATTAGGTGCTTATTTTAGAAAGTACCTGATGTTCTCATCCATCTGCCACGGTATTATCCAAATTCATTATCCATTCTTATTCAACTGAAATAAAAACTTAGAAATGTTTTGCATATATCATATTTCTGTTGCATGCTTACAGGAATAGTAACACTTAATACCATTTTTATGCAAACTGGAAACCATCCTCTTACTATGTTGAACAGGAACTTTCAAAGTCGGGGGGGAGACAATCAATATGCTTGGATGCTGGATATGTTCGTACAAACTTCTGGTTTCTGCAATGCTTGGTTTGGCTTAATTATCGAAGTTAAAGCAGCATATTTAAGATTATAGCACATAACCTTTTTGGGAGAACGGGTAAGAAGGCAAGAAATTTGTAAGCCAGAGATGACGCCATTACTGTTGCTTGAGAGATAACTACAACTAATCAAAATCTGTAGGATAATGTTAATAGTATCTTAAATTGTTTCTAAAGGCAATCCTTTTATTACCAGTTATTTATATGATTTATTTCCACCTAAACCCAATGAGAACCTAGATGTGTTAACGGATACTAAAATATAAAAGAAAAATAACCATAACAATACAAAGCATTAGACTAATAAGGTGTGGATAGCTATACAACAAATTCACAGAGATGTTCTGGAAAAGCAGCTTATTACCAATTTCTAGAAAGCCATGAAAGTGGGGACCATGCTAAAAAGCATGTTTATATTTTCCCCTTTGATATGTATAAAATCAGTTTGTTTCTCTACTGGGTCATAATAACATGTTATAGATAGAATAACATATATCATTTATAATTATTTAAATTTAAAATATTCCAGAAAAACTAAGTAGTAATCAGGCCTATTTTGATTAAATACTTGAAATAGTTCACAAATAGCAACATTCAGATTAGTAGTATTAACTGTAGTAAGCCTCAGTCCTGATCCTCCAATAGGGTTGTAAGGAAATCATTTCATTATTTCATGTTCATTAGCTCTCCTGGCTAATAAACCAGCCAGTGAAGAGAATAGAAGTTAGATCAGGGCTGTAGTCAACAACTTTGGAGTGAAGGAGACATGCCGGAGGCCTTTAAAAAGGTACCAATTCCCCTACTCCTCAAGAAGCTGGATAAATCTAATAAAATTTGACACTATAGGTAGTCCTTGATTTACAACCATTTATTTAGTGACAGTTCAAAGTTATAATGTCACTGAAAAAAATGACAAGACAGTTTTTTAAAACCATTATAGCATCCCCATGTTTACCTGATCAAAATTCAGATGCTTGACAACTGGCTCATATTTATGATGGTTGCAGTGTCCTGTAATCATCTTTTTGCAACCTTCTGACAAATAAATTCAATGTGGAAGCCAGATTCACTTAACATCCATGTTATCAACTTAATGGCTGCAGTGATTCACTTAACAATTATGACAAAAGTTGTAAAATGGAGCAAAATTCACTTAACAATTGTCTCACTTATCAACCAAAGTTTTGGGCTCAATTGTGGTCGTAAGCCGAGGACTATCTGTACTGCTCTATTCCCTTTCATGAGGTAGAAGCGCATGAAACAATGTTGGACATCTTTGTTCTCCTAGATCTCTTGGCACCTTTCAGTACTGCTAATCACAACATCCTTCCAGACCACAACTGGGAATCATTTTATTCCTAACTGACCAGGTGGTTCCTGTTAATTGTAGGGAGAGGATCGGATTCACAGACCTTTTGATATGGAATGCCTCACCTCTTTCCCAATCCTATTTAACTAACATGAAACTTCTGGGAGAGTCATCTATCAATTCAGACTGAGCTATCAACAATATGCAGAAGATCTCCAGATATGCCTATTTCTACCCTGGGTGCCCATTGAACTAGTGGCTCCGCACCGGTAGGAGCCCGGCGATGATGTCATTTTTAGGCGCTTTTTTCCGGCTTCTCCGCGTCCTGAGCTGTTGGAAAAAAGCCCTCCCACCCGCCCTTGTTTCAATACTGACCTTTATTCTTCCTCCGAAGCACAGCTGAGAAGCTCCTCAGCTGTGTTTCGGCTTGTAATGTCATCCTAAGCATGCGCGGAAGTGAAATTGCCCGATGGAACGTGAGTTCACTTCTGCGCATGCTCGCAATGCGCACCGGTAGCAAAAATAACCAGAACCCTCCGCTGCATTGAGCAATATAGTGGAAGTCATGACTTAATGCCTAGAAGCTTTCAGGGCCTGGATAGGGAAAACCAAACTCAAACTCAACCCAAACAAGATGGAGTAGCTGTAGATTTGGATATCATCTGACTCCAGGGTCACTTTTCTTTCTTTTTACTCTTGATGGGGCTGTCTTCCCCCAAAAGAGCAAGGTCACAATTTGGAGATTCCTCCTAGATTCAGAGTTCTTGCTTGAAGAATAAGTAGAGACTGTCTCTAGGAGATTCATAGCTTTTAGTATACCAGTTGGCAATCTTAACGTCACTCATGTCTGTTGTCACACTGATTAAATTAGATCTCTATTTGTGTCTGCTCTTGAAGACCCACCTGGAAACTTCAATTACTATAGTCCAGGACACAATGGCATGCATGCTGATCACCAATAGATGTCTAGGTTCAATTCAAATGTTAGTCATTCTGTTTTTATTTATGGGCCATCAAGTGAGTGTTGATCCTTAGTGACTATGTATGGTTATTTTTTTGGCCCAGGATATTCTGTCCCTATTCTGGTCCTTCAGACGATGGCTTTGTTATGTCTTTAAAGCAGTGGTTCCCAACCTTTTTGTGATCGAGTACCACTTGGAGGTCCCGTACAGTCGCCGCGTACCACCTGGTTCCAGAGAAACTAAATTCGATCAGATATCACTTTATTTCCATAATTGTACCATTCCTTTTTTGGCCCCGCGCATCCAGCAACTGGATTCTCGGGCCGCTGGGACCAGGTGGGTGGCGTGTGGCAACAGTTGTGTTAGGCAGTAAACATTTTTGTGAAGTAAAAAATAACTAACTAAAAATCGTTCATGACCCCGAAAGTGTTCGCGTACCACCTGGAAGGCCCTCGCGTACCACTAGTGGTACACGTACCACAGGTTGGGAACCACTGCTTTAAAGTGATCACCTATCTCCAGCATCGTCCTAAATTGCTGTTACTAAACATATGTCTGCTTGCTTTAACTGAACTCATATGGGTCAGATTCTGGCTATCTTGGGGACTTGCTTTCCCCAACACTTTCTGCTTGTTGGAACAAGAAGCTTGCAATGGAATGGAAGAATGACCTGAGGAGGAGCCCACCACTGAGTAACAGGCAGAGAAAGAAACTTAGAAATGATCCATCCTAAGTTATCAGCCGGTAAAAAAAGATGGCGAGAGAGTTGTACTTTCAGACTTATAAAATTCTGTTAATGTAGCCTTATAATAAAGTAGAAGTAGTTCAGAGTTTCTTTTTTCTGGTCTACTTGGGAAGTTGACAGAGTCCCTGCTCTGAGTCCTCACTTGTCAGAGAGTTTGGGGGTAGGGAGGGCAACACCAAGTGCTCTTTTTAAAAGCTTTCTTCCTTGGAAATATATTGTCTCTTGAGCCAAGGATAACTCCTACCCTCATGGCCTTCTGGAAGCAGGTGAACACAGGGTTTTCCTTCAGGGATTAATTATAAGCACCACCATCATTTTCAGTAAAGATAAAAATACTTTTAGCATTGTTGTAAATGATAACTAGATTGCTATTTTAATTACTTTATTAGTTTTATGTTAAGTTCTGTAAGTTGCTTAGAGTCTTTAGGGTTTCGAGTGGTTGACCAATTCCATAATTTGTTGCTTGCCACCCAGTCACTTGCTCATGCGATGGGTGACTCTATAAATTATATATATAACTTTTATGTGCCATGTGTTATGCCCAAGAAGGGAGTACAATACAGTGTTTTGAATGAATATTTATTACAGTCAAAGGTCAGAGTTAGAAGTACAACTGAAAACAATTTAAAAAGTGATACAAATAATTATAATACTTGATATAAAATATATTACATACATACATACATACATACATACATACATACATACATACATACATACATACATACATACATACATATATATATATATATATATATATATATATATATATATATATATATATATATATGACTTTCAGTTGCTGCACAGTATTTTGCTACAATCTGGGTTTTGAAAAATTTATAATCTGGAAAAAGGAACAAGTATTGTCAAATCTCCCAGAATAAAAGAGGCAGGGTATAGGCATGAATATCCCTATAGATAGTACAGTAAAAAAACATGTGCTGGACAGTCTCCATCAGCAGTCCACATGCAAACATGTTTGTCAAATAGAATTTTAGAATATCTTTCCTTTAGTATTACTAAAGGCAAAATTGTTTGCCTTTCCCAGAAAAAAGTTTTTCTTCATTTGGGGAATGTCACAAAAGAGAGACACTTGGCTGTGTGAACATGAATAGATCCTCGGATGTAAGCCATCCAGAGTCACCTTATAGGGGAGGTGAGAGGCATAAAACTGTAATAATTTACTACAAAAGTTTAGTTACTGGACTGATAAAAGTTTAAACTGTGCTCACATTAACTGTGATGTAGAAACAGAATTGCATGTGTGCACACTTTTTTGCAGTGAGGGGCCAAGAGAAAGGAAATGGCTATAATCATGCAAATAATTCCATTTATCTACTTGTATCAGATGTCATGACACTACATAGTTACGTCACTATAATGCTATCATGGCTTCTTACAGATTTCTTTCATTTTATATGAGAGAGTCTACCATGCTTTCCCAAACTATTGTTTTTAAAGGAGTTCCCTACAGCCCAGTTTGTTCACATTCTAATGAAATATTTTAATTTTTAGATCCTTGTTTGTTCCAAATATCTGGAATATATAGGATGTAACTTTCTTCAATTGTTAACGAAGAGAATTCTGTTGAGAAAAAAGTCATGGGGGAAGAATGATAATTCTGCTTGAAGCTAAAGGACACACTGATGAATGCTGTTTTCTGTATTCCACTTGACAAAAATACTAGTTGACAACGGAAAGAAATTATGTTTATCCTCTGGAGAGTTGCAAATTACAATTTAGCTGTATTGCTTAGAAACTTCACCTGCCAAATTTGTATTGTTGTACTGCTAGAAGAATAGAGTTTTATTCTTGGTTTGCTAGGAAGGAAAGCAGATAATTTTGGATAAGCAAAATATAGTGAATGATGGTTTTGATAAGTCAAATTAGCCATTAAAACAGCTAATGTGAGAACTTATTGTCATATGCAGATAATGCAAAATATATTTTCACACTTATATCTGTTTGTTGCTGTTTCATATACTTTTCTGTAAGAATCAGGGTCTCCTGCTTCTCCTACATGAATGTTTTTGATTTTTTATTCAAAACAGAATAGAATTATTTAGAATAAAACAATTATTTGCATCCCCCAATTTAATAGAAAAATTAGATACATTATAGTGATTAAAATAGAAGGAAAAAAAGAAAATTGATCCATATAGTATCTATTAGTAGCAAGATAAAATTAATTCAATCCTTTCTCGTTAGATCTGGATTATTTGGAAATACATTGCTTCATCTCATTTTTACAACAAATCTCTGTTCAAGTGGCATATTTTGGATTCATTCTTTAACAACAGGAGGGCAATATTTTTTCTATTTGCATAAAATTATCCTCTTTGCAATACATCAGTCTCAATAGAGCTAAAGCTCTTCATGAGATCACATATTGCATGTTTTAGGAATATATACATCATGTTAAAATTTTTAGCTATATTTCTAAAATTATGTAATTTTTTATAGTTCTGATATTCCATTTATCAAATATATACATATCCTTGCAATATCAAATTCTACCTTTCCTATGTCCTATCAATGTTATAGCATTTGGCTGAATCTAAGCAGAGAATATAGCTCTATACCTGTGATGACGAACATATGGCACACGTGCCACAGGTGGCACATGGAGCCATCTCTGCGGGCATGCGAGCTGTTGCCCTAGTTCATGTTCCCTGTGCATGCGCATGCACCGGCCAGCTGATTTTCGGCTGGCCCCACCCACACCTCCTCTCCCAGGAGTCTTCACACGGCCTGTTTTGGATGCCAGGTAAATACAGGGCTTGTGCGGAGGCTCTGGGAGGGTGGAAAAAGGGCCGTCTGGAAATAGTCCGTTTCTGGCTTCTGGAGGGCCAGGGGAGGCCGTTTTCGCCTTCCTGGAGGCTCGGTGAAGGGTGAAAAATGGGCCTACTGGAAGTCCGGAAACGGGCCATTTCTGGCCTCCGGAAGCTTCTGGGAGGCCTGCTAGGCCCAAAACAGGGCACCGGGGGTGTGTGTCGTGTGCATGCGTGGGGGTGGGGTGGCGTGGGGGTCTTGCACGCATGTGTGTGGGGGTCTTGCACAGGAGTGCGTGAATGCACAGGGGTGGGTCACGCGGTGGGCATTGCATAATGGGTGTGGGCACACACGCACACAAGCGCTATCAGCACCCGAGGAAAAAAAGGTTAGCCATCACTGCTCTATACACTTCAGAATTCATCCTGCTTCTTTTATCAGCAGTCAGGTTAACAATAAGCAACCAGTGATCCGTTTCCATTGGCAGCCCTGTATGCCCATGCCGTAACACTGTCTCCACCATGTTTGACAGATGTGGTATGCTTCGGATCATGAGTTGTGCCTTCCTTCTCCACCCTTTTCTCTTTCCATGTTTTTGTCCAGTCTGTTACAGACTGTTGTTTTGGCCACTCCCCATGTTTTTGCTATTTCTCTAGTGCAGGGGTGTCAAACTGGAGGCCCGTGGGCCAGATGCATCATGTGCAGGCCACGCCCATGCTAACTCTGCGAAGGGGAAAAATGTCATGAAATTCATGTGACGGCATCGTGACGCGGCAAGTTTGACACCCGTGCTCTAGTGGATTTATTTTCTTTTTTCAGCCTAATGATATACTCTTTCATTTGCATAGACACGTCTTTGGACTTCATGATGAGTGTTTCGGTGAACAGCTACCAAATGCAAATGTAACACTCAGAGCCAACTCCACAGCTTTATCTTTATTGATTTGTCATGGATTAACGAGGGAACAGCCACACCTGGCCTTAAAACTGCTTGTCAGCCATTTGTCCCATTATTTATGAGCCACCAAAAAGGGGGCTGGGTTATTAAAATGTATTAATTCCTCAATAGTAACTGTCACTTTTGCAAACCCCTTGAATTAAAGCTGAAGGTCTTTGATTTGCTCCTATCTTCTGTGTTTCATTTCAAATTCAATTCATTTCAAATGTGTATAGAGGCCAAATGCCAAAAAATTTATCATTATCCCAATATATACGAACCTAACTGTATGTGGACTAAGAGTATTTTTATATTTAAAAAATGGAGAACAAATTTGAAAAATTAATATTTAAGGATATCTTCTAAGAAGGCTTCAGCTGGTGGCATCCTTCATGCTTTTAAACAACATTCATGCAAAGAAAGATGTGCATTGGTTTGCCATTGTTTTCATTTATAAGTTTAATAGTTAATAGATTTCCTTTGTTAGATTTTGCGTTTCTTAAAAAATATGAGAAGTGAACTTGAACTTGAGTAGTTTTTCCACTTTCCTGAAAAATATTTGACCAAACTGAATAAATAAGCATTGCCATCTTAGATGGTAGTAAGTTGTAACCTTAATAGTATATAGCCGTGATGGCGAACCTATGGCACGCGTGCCACAGGTGGCACGCGGAGTCATATCTGAGGGCACGCAAGGCGTTGCCCTATGTCAGCTCCAGCACAGATGTGCGCACTGGCCAGCTGATTTTCGGTGTTCCGGAGGGCGGGGGAGGCCATTTTTGCCCTCCCCAGGCTTCAAGAAAGCCTCAGGAGCCTGTGGATGGCAAAAAACTGATCCAACGGCCTACCAGAACTTCGGAAACAAACTTCCGGTTGGGCCATTTTTCTCCCCCCTCAGGCTTCAGGCGGCTTTCCTGAAGCCTGGGGAGCGCGAAAAACGGCCCAACGGGTCTACTGGAAAGCTTCAGTGAGGTCTGCATGCGCGCCCTTTTGGCACCCGAGCAAAAAAAGGTTCGCCATCACTGGTATATAGTTTAAAAGTATTTCACATATTAAAGTAAGCTTCATAAATGTATCAGTAATAACAGATTTGAAAATCTTATTACTGGGGGGGGGGGTGGCATTGCTATATCAGTTTCAGAGTGCAATGCTAGCTTAATTTGTCCAGAAATAAACCAATAGCAAGTAACTTATAGAAGTTTGCATTTTACACACTAGTATGTCTTAGCTGCATTATAATCCTTCCTGTTTTGTGTGGCTTGCCTTTTAACTTTTTATGGTTACAAAGGAAAAGAATACATCTAACTTTCAAAGTTGCTCTTATTTCTATGTAGATAATCTTGGTTGGACTAGAAGACATCCAAGGTCCCTTCCAACTCCATTCTGACTGATAGATTTTCTTTATTTTAAGTGCAATTGGGGTCCTTAAATTCTGCATGCATGTTTAGTTCCACAAACAACTAACAGTACAAGTTTTATGTCTTTAAAAATGAATAAAATATATGTGCCTGACTTTTTTTATATTTAAACTCTGTTGGAAACTGTTGGGATTCTATTGGAGGTTACATCCAACATTATATAATAAGGTTTCCCGCACCTTCAAAATCTGCTCTAGGCACTCCATTAATTTTTCAAAATGTGAGGTTTACAGAATCATAGCACAGGTTTTTCATACTTGGATAGACTGAATTATGTCCACCCCAAGGGGAATGGACCTGGAACTGCTGATTTATGCCTTTTAACTTTTATATTAATTCCTATTGCTCTGATGTTACATTTTCTAGGTGAAACAAAGCTAAATACCATTTTTAATTTTGTGAAGCAATAAAAAGTGCATTAGGGAAAACAAATGAATTCAGTTTCTATTTTTCTACCTTTAATCAAAATATTTTTCTTTTTACAGGAAGGATTTTTATTAGGAGAGGTAAGACAAGAGGAGACATTCAGTATTAGTGACTCTCAAATTAGCAACACAGAATTTCTCCAAGTAATTGGTAAGCATTATTAAATTTCTCTCTAACAATACAATGTAATATTGTATTTATTTAGATTATATGGTTGTAGATTTCATGTTTTCTTGCTTATTTGTTCAGTTTGTATATCTACCCATCTTGCATAAGCAACTTTTGATGGCTTGCACAATGAGAAATTTGATTATGGATTCTCTGATTACAAACTCAAGTTGATGTGAGTCCAGAAAGTATTTTGGCAGGAGGCAAGCATTGTTATTTGATTTATTTTGTTGAACATAGTTTATATGCTCTCTGATTTTTAACATATGCAGAGTCATGAATATGACTACATATACTCAAGTACACACAATTATTCCAGGTTAACAGATCCATGGGGCATTGAACATTAAATTTGAAAGTGATTATTTTAACTTTTTCTGCAAAAGTGGAGGGAGAAGTAGAAATGTCTGTGCCTCTCTTATCCAGCTTTGTTTAAAATTGAGTCAGAATTGTTTGTATTTTGTAAAGGCTTTTGCCATATTTTCAGAAACACAGACTTAAGAGATGCCAAATTGTTATAAATAGATTTTCAGAAAATCCACATTTCATGGAAAGTTTACAGCCATAAAATGGTGGCTTAGGGTTAACTGTGGTTCTTCTGTCTCTACCTACCCCCATTCTATTTTAAATGTACTTGTTATTGTTGGCAGGGCCAATAGTTCACATAATAGCAATAGCACTTTACTTATATACCGCTTCATAGTGCTTTACAACCCTCTCTAAGCGGTTTACAGAGTTCAGCATATTGCCCCCAACAATCTGGGTCCTCATTTTACCGACCTCGGAAGGATGGAAGGCTGAGTCAACCTTGAGCCTAGTGAGATTTGAACAGCTGAACTGCTGAACTAGCAGTCAGCCTGCAGTCGCAGCATTTAACCACTGCACCACTTCAGCTCTAAATCCTAGCAGGTGTGCTTTCAACATAATCCTAGCAGGTGTGCTTTCAACTTCAGGAGGTGGTGTTTTGTAGAGATAGTTCTCCTCCATATCTGCCCTAAGTAGGACTGTGGTTCCTAGCACATTCTGACAGATAATTTGAAAATATGAATCAGTTCCTAAAGCAAATACATTGCATTAAAGATTTGGCAACGTATCTTCTTTGCTTGATTATCTTTAGAGGAATTTCATGTTCTCTTTCCACAGCGATCCACTCTTTTAAATAATCAGTTGTAGAAACTTTTGTGGGCAGGCAATAGCAATGAAGTCTTTATTGCTTAGGACCAGGTTATCTCCGGGACTGCATCCTACCTCATACATCCCTACGACCAGTTAGGTCCCACAGAGTCGGTCTCCTCCAGGTCCCTTCAACCAAACAATGTCGGTTGGCGGGACCAAGGGGGAGAGCCTTCTCTGTGGGGGCTCCTGTTCTCTGGAAACAACTACCCCCAGAGATCCAATCTATCCCTACCTTGCTGGCCTTCCGGAAAGCTATTAAGACATGGCTCTTCCTGCAGGCGGGGGTGATGTGACCGTTGAACATCTTAGGTCTCCCCCAGGTATGAATGTGTTGTTTGGCTTTTTGATTTTTTTAATTAATTAATGTTTTAAATCATTATTTTTTTGTTACTCTTTTTTATATTGTTCTTATATTCTGTTGTACGCCGCCCTGAGTCCCCAGGGAGTAGTGCGGCATATAAGAACAGCAAATAAATAAAATAAATAAATTTAATACATTCTTTTTGAGACGTGATTAAGTCTGCCAAACTTGCAGAGTTACATTCCTCAGGAGTTCTTAATAAATGTGAAATCATCATATGTCTTATGAAAAGTGAAGTATTTGCTGACTGTGTAAACTATCTATATGGGCTAGGGATATATTGCTTTAAATTATTTTTAGAGTGTCTCTATTTCCTTAGAGTAATATGAATGTGTTGTTTTCTTTTTCCAGAAATCCATAATCATGAGCCTTGTTCCAAACTCTTTAGGTAGGTTACTTTTATCACATACTTTTATTCCCTTTACCAGTTGTCGTTGGGCTAAATCCAACAGTGTAGCAAAATGGGTCAAGCATCTGAATGGAACTGAGGAGACCTAGGTACTCATTCAACTATAGTATTCAGTAGATAATTTTGGATCAGTAATTAATTCTCCTCAGTTTCTCAGAGTTCCTATTGTGGGAGTAAAATGATTTGTTTTGAGCCTTTATTACACAGGTGCGATGTAAATGAACTATCATAGTAATAAAAAATACAGTTCCATATGTTATTAGAGATCAGGAGCTGTCAGTTAATTTATTTTATTTATTAAATTTTTATGCCGCCCATCTCCCCTCTAATGTGCTAAACAGAGCTATATCTTCTGAAGTTATCTGGATTCTTCTTCGTGTCTCCAATGTTCTGTTTGGTTATTGAGAAAGATCATTGAGAAAGTGGTGGCAGCTCAGCTTTAGATGGTCGAGCAAAATCTGAATCCTTGCCATCAGAATTCAGACTAATGATAGAGATTGAAATGACATTGGTTCTCTGGTGGATGACTTTTATCAGGACCTGGGTAAAGGTTTCTTGATTCTGTTAGCGCTTTTGGTGCCCTTCAGTACCATTGATCATTGTACCTTACTGGACTGCTTGTAAGGATTGGTAGTTATCCTTGACTTTAAAGGGCAACTTCGAAGCCCCTACACTTTGAAACTTTTGTCTAGAAAGATTCTTAAAGCCCCTTCTTCATGGTACTTAGAAGAACTCTCTGTTACAATACCTTACCTTTGGAACACCATCCCACAAGTTACAGCCCTCAACCCAGCTTTAAAGTTCTCTGAAAACCAGGGTGTTTCTCCATCTATGTGTTTTAATTCTCTTAAATTGTTATTTTTCTTCCACTGTTGTTGTTTTTAATGTATTGTATGAATTTTTATTGTATACCATTCAGTGTTGGGTGGCATTGTATATTTCTAACATACATACAAAAAGACCATTGAAGACAAATTTTATTTCAAAAGACGTTCACTCTGAAGTGCTGTTAGTTGTAATTTGGAGGAAGATTGGTTTATTTAGTTTGGGGAGGGGTTGTTTTTATAATTTTTCTTGTGCTGTAACCTGTCCATAAGAATGGAGTATAAAAACTGAAAAATAATTATCTAATTAATAAAAAGATACAACCTAAAATATATGAATTCAGAGAATGTATATTTGTGATGTTTCATCTGTTGTTTTATTCAAGATTATACTGCATTAATACAAAAAATCATCTCTAAATTCATCTACTTTAAAAAGCTTATTTCAAATAACCCTCAGAAATACCTGATGAATTATTTTCTGAGACCTTATTTATACTGTGAACAAACTAATAACACATTGTCTAGCTGGGACATTTTCAATTAATTAAACAGGTGTTTTATAAAGTAAATAATCCTTCATTTCTCTGAATAGAGGCCATAATCATAATATTATTAATATGATGCTTTGCATATTAAGTGTGTACATGTTGCAAACTGAAGTGGGATAAATTGTTAAAAACATGCTCTGTTAAACTGGGATTTTTCCTAGTAATATACATTTCTCTGAATCAGGAAACAATTTGTATCATGTGAACAGCAATTATTAAAAGGCAGGAATATTTTCCATTGCTCCACATGTATCAAGAGTTGCTTGATCTGATATATTCCTTTTTTTCTTTTTGATAAGAGCATTTCTTTGATACATTATTTGTATACTATAAGTCAGTGATGGCGAACCTATGGCACGCGTGCCATAGATGGCACGCGGAGCCATATCTGCTGGCACGCGAGCCGTTGCCTAGCTCAGCTCCAGTGCGCATGTGCACGCTGGCCAGCTGTTTTTTGGCTCGCACGGAGGCTCTGGGAGGGCGTTTTCGGCTTCCGGAGGGCCTCCGGGGGGATGGGGGAGGGTGTTTTTGCCCTCCCCAGGCTCCAGGGAAGCTTCTGGAGCCTGGGGAGGGTGAAAAATGGGCCTACCGGGCCCACCAGAAGTTGGGAAATGGGCCATTTCCGGCCTCCAGAGGGTCTCCAGGGGGGCGGGGAGGCCATTTTCACCCTCCCCAGGCATTGAATTATGGGTGTGGGCACTCGCGAATGTGTGATAGCGTGCGCGCATGCACTTTCGGCACCCGGGGGGAAAAAGGTTCGCCATCACTGCTATAAGTATTGCTGTGGAATTCTGCTGAATATTCAGACTTAAGAACATTTTTTTAATGGGGACATGTCTTCTCTAACCGTTTATGTATTGCATAAACCTCTCTACAGCTTGGAAGAGTTAGTGAGGAATAGCTTGTTCAACATCTATATGTTTTCCTTCACAACACTTCGCTGTGATTAAATGTATAATTTAAACTTCTGTTTTCTTTTTTTAAGTTTTTATGATTATGCAGGCAAAGTCAACGAAGAGAATTTGGACAGAATTCTTAAAAATCGGAGAAAAGTAAGCTTACATATTTTCAGTTCCATTTGCATTCATATTTAAGGAAAAGTTAATTATAGCTCTTAGAAGGAGTGACTTTAGACGGAACATTTCCAAAATGTTCCAGTAGAGGTAGTCCTTAACTTACAACTGGTTACTTAGTGGCCATTTGTAGTTTTGACAGATCCTTCCAAAGGTACTCATGACCCAGATTTTACATTCTGATGATGGCTTTTCCACCTCCTCAATCATATGACTGCACTTTGGATGCTAAGCATTTGGGGCACGTTTATGGCCACATTCAGTATTCCACAGTCACACAACCATGTTTTACATGGTTTTGCAAAAAATTGGGCACTTACTTCCAGTTTTCAGCAAAACTGACCCATAGTGAAGCATTGGTTCACTTAATGACTATAGCCTTTCTTAATGAGCACCACAAAAAAAGTCATTAAATCAAGTCGGTCACATGGGTGTCCTGATTTTTGACCATCATAAATTACAACTATGTTGGGTAGGGTCCATTAGAGTCATAACTGAAAGACTTACCTGTATACTCTTCAAAAAAAATTATAGGGTGATACATAGTCAAATGTAGATAAAAATGCCCCCCAAAATGGGAGGATAACGTGATATAAATGAACTAAGCATCATGCTAAAGACCTACCGTATTTTTCGGAGTATAAGTCGCACCTTTTTACCCCCCAAAAGAGGGTGAAAACTTGGGTGCGTCTTATACACCGAATGTAGCCCCACCCACCCAGCCACCCCCACCCTTTGGCCTCTGTCTTCCAGCAATTTACCTGTTTGCAGCAAACCGAGAAGAGCCTGTTAAGACAAACAAGTCCTTAGCAGCTTCCCGATCCCCAGCTGATTTGCCACGTGCTAAAATGAAACTGAAACTGCAAAGAGGCAAATAGCTGGGAGAGACACACAGATTTTTATTTTCTGCTGAACTGCTGCAAAGGGGTAAGTGAATAACTATAAATGTCTGTAGAATGTTCAAATTATTAGACTTATTTTTTAAAGACTGCTTTATTATTGTTCTAGAGCTTTGTTAGCTTTGCTGGCTGTGGAATTCTGGGAGTTGAAGTCCACAAGTCTTAAAGCTGCCAAGGTTGGAGACCCCTTTAAATCTAGACAACTTAACAAAATAAAGAAGCTTTTTAAAATAATTGGTTGCTCTGAAGAGACCCAGTGCTATTGTATCTTCTTTTAAATAATAGAGAATAATGTATACTTCCAGAAATTTTAATTAATTTTAACAGCTCTGTACAAGTATAGTCTGAAATGTAACAGTGTCCTGTTTAAGTATTAGAGTTTAGTTACCTTGGAGTAGATTTATTTAAATAATTGGGAAGAGTTAGTGTGACTTTAAGAAAACTTTCTGGCATAATGTACATTTTTCCAATTCTTTGCCATTTCTATGGGTCAGGCACACATGCACAGAAATACACAGCAAACAGTGTATATCATCTGTGCTGTTTGCTGTTTGGCAAATTGCTTGGAGGCAGAGGCCTTTTTTCCTTGTTTTCCTCCCCCAAAACTAAGGTGCGTCTTATACTTCGGTGCGTCTTATACTCCAAAAAATACGGTAATTACTTCTTTGGAATTCATTCCAGCCAGTTTTATTTACTTTTCAGAAAATCCATCCCCATGGTCTCTAGTTTTCCCACAGCCTCTAGTACAGGGGTGTCAAACTCACGTCGTCACAGCGGCATCACATGACGTATTGGGACATTTTTCCCCTTCGCTAAACCGGGAGTGGGCATGGCCAGCGTGTGACGCAGCCAGCCCACAGGCCAGGAGTTTGACAGCCCTGCTCTAGTAGGATGGGCATAGTTTGACTCCCTTCCTTGAAGCAATGTCCTCCAGTAGGATCCAAGAGGCCTGCCTTTTCCACTGTAATACCTGCCTCTGAAATAAAATAACCATACACATACGAGAGAAATGGGTAGTTTCTAAATTTAGTAAATAAATAAATAAAGAAGAGTTCCAACTCTTCTGGTGTTTAGAAAGGTTTTAAAATGTGTTCCTTCACTTTCTGGAAGGTTATAATATCAACTGGGTTTCCCAATTGCCTATTGATTTTTACTGCTGCTTTTAACTATATTGATTAATTATTGTTTGCTTGTTGTGGATTATATGCTGCCGAGCATCTCAGTTGTTTTGAGTTAGGTGACCATTCTAAATCTGATAAATGAATAAAATCATTGTAGAGTTACAAAATTGAAAAAAGCCATTTCAGTTGTTGAGTACAACTATAGGGAGCTATGATGGTGATGATCTTGCAGTAACCATCCAGAAGCCAATAGCAAGAAGCCAATAACAGGCAGACTTGCAAGATACTGTTACTAGCCTATTTCAATAAAATATGATTCTAGTCTTCCTGTGGAATTAGTTTCCTGATATTGTCTACTTTATGATGCCAACCCCCAGCTCAGTGCAAGAATTAAAGCATCAGTGAGCTATGGTTGTTTACGTTGTTACTTGAACATGTACAGTAAAGGGGAAGCTACCACTTCTCTACATAATTGGTTTTACTGTTAAACAGCACCCAGGAATTTTTTTCTAATACTTAATTGGGATCTGCTTTCCCGTAACCTAAATCCATTACTCTCTGTCCCCTACTTTTGTATGTGCACAGGTCTTGACTTCTTTGTTAAATCCTTCAATCATTTGGAAAATGCTGCTATCTGTTTCCCCCAAGGCAAAATATACCCAATTTCTCACATACGTTAAACTTAATGTGTAATTTCCAGGATCATTCGTGCCTTTCTCTGAATCTGCTCCAGTTTTTCTGAATTCTTCCTAAAGTTATTCACCCAAAATAGTACATAAAATGGTGATTTATCGAAGCAGAATAATATAGAACTATTGCTTCCAGTGAACGGATGCTGTACTGATTGATGCAGCCTAAATAGCATTTAGAGTATCTTTTTTTGCAACCACATCATATTGCTAGTGAAGCTCTTTGCATTTACAGTTATAAAATGTAATCCATTACTTTCATCACTTTTCTCTATTTTATCAAGATCATTTCTAATTTTATTTCTTTTTGTTAAGGTATTAGCTATCTGTTTTGTGTCATCTGCAAATGCAATAATTATTCCTTCCAGTTCTTTATCCAAATCATTAGTAACAACAGTAAGGGCAATCTAGGACTGATCCTTGTGGCATCTCACTTGATATCTCTTCCCAATTTCTGAGTACATTGAATATGATTTTGATTTAATAATCTTGCAATCCAGCCCACACTTAACTACTATGTGGTACTTTGTCTTGATGTTTTACTGACATCAAGATGTACTATGTATCAAGCATGATATGGCAAGATTTGTTCACGACAAATCCGCACTCATTTCTGATACTTACGGTACCTCATAATTTTTAATTTGATTGCAGGCTGATCTTTTTATTGTCTTCTATGGAATTCTTTTAAGTATTACATTTGACTGGTCTTCAACTTGCTGACTTTCTGTTTCTCATAGATTGAAAACAGAAATAAGGATCTGATGTACTGATTCTTGTGTGTACTATTAGGCTTAACCATAACACTAAGCCTTTTATTTTAAACCTTTATACAGAAGCCATTTTTTAAAATTACTTTAAACATCTACCCTTAAACTTTGATTCATTCTGAGCTTCTGCTTTACTAACACCAGATGTCTATGGAGATTCTCAATCAACCAAGTCATGGTTGTCCCAAAGGTTCTTTTTCTTTTCTTCTTTTTCTTCTTCTTTCTTTTGCTTGAAAATGTTCCGTTTCTCACCAATTTTTCAGATGAAGTGAAGAAGCTTCTTGGATGAGAAGCAGAATGTTTTCAAGGAAAAACAAAAAACAAAAAGTCCAGTTGCCTTTTGGATTACTAACACCAACTTTTCATTTCTGAGCTACTTGCCTGTACTTCTTTGTATGTGATCCTGGCCTCTTTCCATTTACTGCATGTATCCATTGTTTTGTTTTGTTTTTTCAGTTGGATCTTCTGCTGACCTTGTTCTTCCCTGCTGGCATTGTTTGCATTTGTGCTTTTAATATCTCTTCTTAAGAACTGCAGTCCATTTTTAGCATCTTTTCCTATTAGCTTCTCCTGTTCCTGCCTCCCCTTGACCAAATTTATTAACCTTATTTTTTTAAGCTCAACATTATATATATAATGTGTGTGTGTGTATGTATGTATGTATGTATATATATATATATATATATGTATATGTATATATATATATATATATATATATATATATATATATATATATATATATATATATATATATATATATATATATATATATACATACATACATACACACACATACACATACACAATATATACACATATATATTCAAAAACTCCAGCATTATGCAACACTTAACACTATACTGTATTGGTTAGTATCAAGCCAATGTTAGCTGATTCTTTTGTGATTTCCATTCACATGTAAAGTAGGAAGTAATCAGCAGGAGAAATAGGAAAATTTCCTGTAAGGATCATGTGTTGCAGAGACATACAGTATGTTACCTCAAGTCTCCTTTCACTGTAGCTTCATGCCTCTTTGAATAATGTGCAGTTTGATTTTTGAAGGTGTGATCCACATCTTCTATTGGATGGAAGATAATATTAGACATCAACAATAATATTGCATTTTGTTTCTTATTATATCACAAATGCTTCCTACATTTGGGATTCTGAGAGCATGTTAACATGTGGTACAACCTCTCTTCCTTTTCTGTTGCATCTGTTGCTTCCTCAATTAATTAAATTGCATCCTTTAATTACCTTATTCTGGTCCTGGGAATCATTCTTCCAGATTACCATTATACCTAATAAATCATATTTGTCTTTGATACTAACTGCCCATCTTGTTTATTTCCCATACTCTGTACATTAGCATATACATAGTAAAAGTTATGAAATTTATGAACCATGGTTGTTTTGATTTTTCTTTGAGTGGTTGAAGAGGTTCCATTTCAGAGCATACTATAACTAAGCATAGAAACAAGTCAATTATTTTTCAAAGTTTTTTTTAATTTAAACTGCAATAACAAATGAACAGTTTATTTCAATCAAAAAGAATGCTGGTATAATTGCCTGCAGCATCAAATCAAATCAAGTTTTTACTGATTTCAACTTATAAAGTAGTGGTAGATAAACTAATAAAGACAAATATGTAACTTTGGATCATTTTCCTCAATGAATAAGTGAACTTTTCTGACTCATTTCTTCAATTGAGTTCTTTTTATCTAGTTTTAGGACTTCTGTGGAAAAGAAATCACATTTTAGGACATATTTATGCAGAAAGATTGAAAATTCAAACAGCTTCATACTGTACCTAACATAATCAAAGCAAAGTTTTTTTTAATCACATTTTGTATTTTCCCAGACCTCAAATATATTTTCTTGAATGGCTCAGCATTCTCCTCCTCTTCCGAGTTAAACCATTACAAGATAACCTAGGGCCGTGATGGCGAACCTATGGCATGGGTGCCACAGGTGGAACGCGGAGCCATATCTGCCAGCACGCGAGCCGTTGCCCTAGCTCAGCTCCAGCATGCATGTGTGTGCCGGCCAGCTGATTTTCGGCTTACACGGAGGCTCTGAGAGGGTGTTTTCGGCTTCCAGAGAGCCTCCGGGGGGCAGGGGAAGGCATTTTCACCCTCCCCAGGCTCCAGGGAAGCCTCTGGAGCCTGGGGAGGGTGAAAAACGGGCCTACCGGGCACACCGGAAGTCGGGAAATGGAGTGGGGGTCATGTGTGCATGTGCAGGGGGCGTTGAATTATGGGAGTGGGCATGCGTACGTGCACGATAGCGACACGTGTGCTTTCGGCACCCGAGGAAAAAAAGGTTCGCCATCACTGACCTAGGGACTATAGTCAAGCAGGGTAATGAAAACCCTCTTGTCTTTCATTCTGCTGCTTGAAAATAGAGTTGAAATTCATTTTTTTTCCTACAGACTTTTGGATTCTTGCCAAAAAGACATCAGTGGTTCCATAAGTGCCTAGTTCCTGAAATATAAGGGTTTCTTTAATATGGTATGCTTCTGCAATAAGTTACTGAAGCTTACCAGGTAGAAGGGTGAAGGTCTCAAACTTTCTTTCCCAGAACCTCTGTAAGATTTTACACCTTGGCAAAGTTTTGTACTTCAAGCGGCTTTATATATGTAAAGAGCACTGCAAACGCATATTGCATAATTTCATTTGCCCCCCCCCCCCCCCCGTGGTAATAGTGGCATATTGATTAATATATTTCTTTTCCACAATTTCTTCAAAGCTTCGTACGTTTTTCCATTGCTGAAGAATGAGACATAGCGATAGCTTATAAACAAATCACTTACTGATGTAGCTTACTCTAGAATCTAGATGTTTATAATAAAAAGGGGAGAAAGGGAGGGAGGGAGGGACGGAAGGAAGGAAGGAAGGAAGGAAGGAAGGAAGGAAGGAAGGAAGGAAGGAAGGAAGGGAGTTCACTGTGAGCTTCCCATAAGGAAATTCGATGGGGAAGCTGACAGGAGTCAGAAGTTGTGCCTGGTCTATTCTCACTGATTTTTGTTAACCCATGGTCATTCTCTTTCTCTGTTTAGGTAAGGAAATATCTCTGAAATAATGACCCAATAGGTCGTGGGTTGTCTAGTAACACTTATTGCTAACACCTTTTGTGATTAGGAGCCTCAAAAGGGCTGCTACCATGGTGACATCTCAGTAGGCCCTGTCATATTCTAAAGTAGAGTTATAAGAACCCTTAAAGCCATCTAGACAAGCTAGAAGAGTCTTCTCTGTGAATGCACTTGAAGCCTGTTGTTGCATTCAGATTAGAACAAGCAGTATGAATTCATTTTTTTGCTCGGGGTGTTAATTTTGATTTTGCTCTGTAATTATTGTATAGAAAAATGCATTTCAGTGTTAATTTGCCTTTGAATGTGTTTTTGCTGATTGAAAAAGCTACAAATGCTTCATGGGTAACCATCTTTAATTATATTATTGCTTCAGTTTCAAACAGAATTTGTCATATACATTTTGAATATGAATATTTTTGGAATAAATTTCTGTCACAGATTTTATTTATTTTAAAAAATAATTATGTTAATTTTTGGACATCTTTTTAAAGCTATAGTCTAGGGGAAAAAAGCTGGTTACTGAAGTCAGCCTTCCCAGGTAAATCAAATGGGAAGACAACGAGTGAGCTAAATCTCCTTTATTGTAAGGCTACGTTAGCAGAATTTTGCAAGTCTGAAAGTACAAACTTCCCACCACTGCTTTTAACCATCTGATCAATTAGGGCAGGTCCTTCCTAAATTTCTTTCTCTGACCCTTAAGTCCATGAGGGCACCGCCCTCTCTTGCCTGATTATTCTCTAGGCAGCATCACTTTCCTTTGTCTCCCAAGGTCATCCACACACTCCATTACAGTTTCTGACAGAAAATGTAATAAAATGAAACATATAGTAAAAGCTGAACATGTTTACTTGAGGCTTCTTTCTGCTAATGTTTTTAATACACAAGCCAATGTAAGTAGCTTCTGCCATATGAATAAAACTTCATACTCTAGTTCAATCAATAGTACAAGTATTGAATTTAAATCCTAGCAGGTTCATTCATTTGAGGATCTTTAGAATGCTAGATTTTGAGTTTCATGTCATAGCATGAGGGTTTACAAAAATTACATGACTAATAGGTGCATCTAAAATCTTTATCTGAATACTATGGGATGAGGTAATATCTGTGTGCTGTGGCTCAGGGTAGAGAACTTTGGACTAGAACAGTGCCGGAGTGCCGGAAACCCAAAGACCAGCTGGCTGGTGCGCGCATGCCAGTTTTTTGGGCCGTTTTCAGGTCGTTTTTAGGCCGTTTTTGAAAAATGGCACGAAAAACGGCCCAAAAAATGAGCTGAAAATGGCCTGGTTTTTGGCCATTTTCCAGGCCATTTTCAGGTGCTCCAGCATCCGCGAAAACCAGCTGGCCGGCGCGCATGTGCACGCCAGAAACCAGAAGAGCATCTGGCAACAGTACGCGTGCCCACAGAGACGGCTCTGCGTACCACCTCTAGCACGCGTGCCATAGGTTCGCCATCACGGGACTAGAAGCTCATGTTGGACCAGCAATGGAAGCTGTCACTAAGAGTGTGCTTGCCCACCAATGGCTTGTGTGGCAATTCCAACCTTTTTTCTAGCAACAATTATCCAAGTCCTTAGCATCTGGTTGGATCACTGGAGTTTGCTCACTATGGGCTTATCCTCAAGGATGATTAGGAAGGTAAAAATAGGTATGTCCTTTCTGCCCAGTCAACACTGATATAGCAATTGAATAGTAACATAGGAGCTTCAATGGTTGCCAGTTGGCTTGCATGTCCAATTCAAACACTGTCTGTGATTCAAATCCCTATTATCTTTGCATGTGTCTGATCTCAGTAGAATCTTCCCACCCACCCCTTACTTTCTGTGGAGTGAGTAGACTTATGATCCCTCCTCCCTTGGGGGAGGGGTGCTCGGAAGCAAGCCGCCTTAGTAACAACCTCCTTGCTCTGAAATAGTTTCCCACACCCACTGTCCCAGGTTAGAATGACCCCTTAGAATGGCCATGGTGTACTGAACAGTTGTGTCTAAATAATGAAACATTACTCATTTTTTATTGCAGAATGTTATTGGATGGTATAGATTTAGAAGGAATACTCAGCAACAAATGTCATATAGAGAACACATCATCCATAAACAGCTGACACAGATACTTGGAGTACCTGACCTTGTCTTCCTTCTCTTCAGTTTCATCTCCACCGCAAATAATTCTACACATGCTTTAGAATATGTCCTTTTTAGACCAAATCGAAGGTAAATGATTTTTATTATACAGGGGCGGGATCTATATGAACTTTATTTTTAATAAAATAATAATTAAACACAGGAAAAGTGAATTATATCAGATACCTATTTTAACTCTAGTGTTGAGTTTTCAAAAAGCCTTTTTCATTTCTGCATACTCAGGTAAAATGCAAGTTGTTTTTTTTCTGCCCTACTCATTTAGGTTTCACAAAGTGGTTCCATTTTAACTTTAGTAATCAAATGCATATTTCTATGCTGTAGGCTTATTTTTTAATCCAACCTATAGATTGCTAAGATTCTAGCATGTCATGAAAGTAAATTTGGTTCTCTATAACGCTTTATTGTAAATACAGTTACAACTTCCAAGATTAAATCAATAAAGTAATTAACTAAAATTTTAGCTGAAAAACAGTGAACCATTTTAATCAATGGAATTGATTTACAAGTTTCTGTTCCTTGTTTTTAATTGAAATAGTTTTCTTCTAGCCTATTTCTCTAATTGAGACAAAAGAAAGAAATTGTTCTTTTTTTTGTGTAACCAGGAGGTATAATTTAGACATTGATGAAAAAGCAAGCCCAAATATTTGCATTTCTGTAGTATTACAAAAAGCATGAATGTACAGTTAATGGAAGATTAATAGTTGTCAACTATTTAGGCAATTATTAAATTGATAGTCTCTCCAGATTCAATTTAAACGTTGTAGCTAACTGTAGATAAAGTTAATAATAGCCTTTACTCCTTAAAATAATAATTAAAAAAATAATTTTCTGGTTAACACAAATTACTGCTGTACTTAAAATCTCAGAAATTTCTGTGATGTTTATTCATTATCTGAACTTTTTTTAATGTAGGTATAATCAAAGAGTGTCACTTACCATCCCTAACCTGGGCAACACAAGCCAGCAAGAATATAAGGTCTCTTCAGTGCCAAATACTTCTCAAAACTATACCAAAGTTATTAAAGAACATGGGTAAGCAATGTTTCAGTACATATTCATTGCCAATTTAGTATATTAAGAAATAAACATAGATTTAAATACGCACACACTTTTCTTGATTATCTGCTTTTGTTATATCATTGCTAGTTTCTAGCAATGTAGGAAAGTGTTGAAAGTGTTAGCATAAGAAACATAGTAGGCACATGCCAGGGTATCCTTCACATAGAATATACATGCAGGTATCTGCAGCATATAAACTCTTTATATCGTCGTTTATAGTTGTATTTTTTTCTCAGTACAGTAAATTAATGGGAATGAGGAGAAATGAAGAACGTACTTCTTTAATGTGTAATTTAGATTTCTCTAAGGCAGGGCTGTCAAACTCCCGGCTCACAGGCCGGATGCGTCACGTGCTGGCCACACCCATGCCCAGTTTAGCGAGTGGGGAGTCCCGATACGTCACGTGACGCTGCCATGACGATGTGAGTTTGACACCCCTGCTCTAAGGTATATTTCTTCGACACTGTTACTATCAAAGCAGGCTGAGCAAAAACAATTGGATTTGCAAACAGCCATAGCAGTTCATACATTGGTACTCTGTGTATGACTAAGAAATAAATATTGACTTCAAGGGTAACGGAATGAGTAAGATATGATTATGATTTATTTCTAATACATTATGTTTCATATTTTTAGTACTGATTTTTTTGATAAAGATGGAGTGATGAAGGACATCAGGGCTATATATCAGGTTTATAATGCACTTCAGGAAAAAGTACAGGTAACTCCTTTTATTTTAAAATTTGGCAATCGACTTTTTATGCTATAATAACATACAGAAAACTATTTTGTACAGGAAGTCCTTGACTTACAACCACAGTTGAGCCCAAAGTTTCTGCTGTTAAGTGAAACATTTGTTAAATGAGTTTTGCACCATTTTATGACCTTTCTTGCCACAGTTGTTAAGAGAATCACTGCAGTTGGTAAGATAGTAACACGGTTGTTAAGTGAATCTGGTTTCCCCATTGACTTTGCTTGTCAGAAAGTGGCAGAAGGTGATCACATATCCCCGGGACACCACAACCATCATAAATATGAGTCAGTTGCCAGGCATTTGAATTTTGATCACGTGACCATGGGGATGTTGCAACAGACATAAGTGAAAAACGGTCATAAGACACTTTAGTGCCGTTGTAAGTTCGGACAGTCACTAAATGAACTGCTGTAAGTCGAGGACTACCTGTATTTAAAATATATTTTAGCTACACTGTTAATATTTGCAAATTATGCTTTAGGTGTCTTAAAGAACAGAAAACTATTGTTAGAATAGGTAGCAAGCTAAAGAAACTAAAGCTAAAACTAAGCCTGTTTTAAGATTAAAAGTGCATTGCCAAAAAGCTCAATAAAATGAAATGAAAATAATGTGTATTAGATCTATTAGTGATACCTGCATGGGCAAAATGCAAAATCTCTATAACTGCATTCAAGGGTAGGAATTTGTTTGGATTAGCTGGTAAGATTGGACTCCTAATCTCCTATGTGTAATACTTAATAGCTCTTTCTGTTAAATATTTCATAAAGGATCTTAAATGGATGCATAGTACAATTTTGGCAAAGAAACAAATCAATCACATTTTCAGCGCATACCACTCTTTATTTTAGTACCTTTAAGTCCTTTTTCCAGTTCCTTTGTCTTCCCTTGAATTGGATTCCAGTTATTTCAAAATCAGTTGTTATTACATCCATAAGTAGCCACCTAAATTACATATTAAAAATATGGGGGGGGGGGGATGTGGCATTATGAATGGAATGTTATCCAGCTATGCATAAGGAGGTTGTCTCATTCACTATTGAGTCATGGCCACTTTGTGCCATGAGATGCACTTCAGAAATAATTTAAAATAAGAGATAGTTGATGAAGTACAGTTTGCTTTAACAACATGCCTTTGCAGAACCTCCAAATCAATAGGTCTGAACCTTGTATTATGGTGCTTTTTATCATTAATCTTACAATAGACCTTTAACCAAAATTACTAGACAGATGAGTTGATACTAGACAATTTTTGGTAACTGGTATCCATATCGTTTCTTCTGCATCAGGGGTGGGCAGGGTCAGTCGAATAACCTTGTTGTGTTTCTCCTAGGCAGTATGCATAGATGTAGAGAAAAGCGAGCGAACTGTTGAATCTTTCCAAGCGGAGGTGAATAAGCTAAAAAGGCAAATCTCACAAAGGAAAAATGAAAAAGAGCAGGAAATAAGTAAGACTCTCATGTCATTTTTTTAAAAACTTTCTTAGAAAATTGATGTTGCAGTCAGCTGCATTAAGTTTTATTATACTCCTGTTATTTAAGGGAGGTAAAATAACTGAGTTGCTGTTTCAGTTTATATCTCTCTGTTCTGCCAATGGAATATTCGTTTTAATGATAATACCATAAGCTACTTTAGGAAACAATTTTAAGTGATTGGTGCCCTTTCTAATGCAAATATTAGGCATGCTACATACACTTCATGCAGAGGGATACCGATAAATAGGCAGACAGAGCAAAGTGAACATCTGAGCATATATATTTACTTACATGATTTTTAGTTAGATCTTTCTCTTTTACCATGGCTGGAGCTTTGATTTTTATAGGCTTTCCCTATTGTAACTGCCTTCATTTTTGAAATAATGAAAGGAACAGATACTTTATTTGTGTAATGACTAAATTCAATTTTATATGTCATTTCTACTAGAGAAGAAGTGCAGTAAGTTCAGATGTACTGTATCTCTAGTCCAGTGCCAATATTTTAGCTGGTGTAATTATGCTAATTGAATCAACAATGAAGAAATAGTGAAGAGGCCTAAGATTAAATTATACAAGTTTAACATATTCACTGAAAAGACCAAAGAGTTTCTGCTGGAGTATATAAATAATGGATAAAGATTATAATCTTTTAACGGAAAAATGCATTTGTTCTATAAAGTTGTAAATAAACTATCTCCTTAAAATATGTTAGCTTAGGGTTGCAGTTGGGTGAGTAAAGGTGAATAAAGAAGAAACAGAGTAGGTATGGAATGAAGAATTAAATTGACTGTATACCAGAATAATACATTGATAAAAAAATAATGTATGTCATGATTAGAAACATAGCGAGAACTGCAGGCCTATAAAGATCAGTGTGTGTGTGTGTGTGTGTGTGTGTGTGTGTGTGTGTGTGTGTGTGTGTGTGTGTATACACATACACACACACACACACACACAAATATATACACACACATATATATACACACACAAACATATACATACCCTGTTTCCCCCAAAATAAGACATCCCCTGATAATAAGCCCAATCGGGCTTTTGAGTGCATTGCAATAAGGCCAAGCGCTTATTTCAGGGTTCAAAAAAATATAAGATAGGGTCTTATTTTCAGGGAAACACGGTACACACACACACACACACACACACACACACACACACACACAAAGAACTGATAAAGAAATAAAGGGAGACTATATATATATAGAGAGAGAAAGATTCAAATTTGGGTTATGACATATTGCATAATGCATTTTTTGTTCATCTCAGCACTTACCCAATTGTCTCCTGAAGTACCATAAGCACATCATTGCCATAGATGTTACTCTTAAGCAATATATTTCCATATACTTACTGAGCATTTACCGGATGGGCAATTAAATAAAGCCCCTGAGTATCGGAAGAATAACATATTCCTTCTGCTAGTGCTTGCATCAGCTATGACTCAGTTATAGAAAGTAAATGTAACAGTCATAGGATTTTCCACATAAATGTAAGCTTTGGCAATTGTAACAAACAATCTATATCTGGAATTTGCCTTGGATCTTTAAATAAAAGGGTCTTTGGTTCCCTGAGAGATCCCTCACCTGTGCTGGTATCATTCTATTAAAATGAACAGGTGAAAAAAATGAACAAGCAGATAGGAAGCACTAGAGGAGGAAGAAGATAAAACCATCCAGCCTGGTGTGGTGGGCGATTTCTCAATTAATTTTTCTCCTCATTTATAATTGGTTTACCTGATGTCATGACAGGAACCCATCAGTTTTGCTGATTTGTATACTTTCCAATATTACCTTAAAACACTGAGAAATATAAATCCTTATATTGAGGGGAAATATAGAACCTGCATCTGTTGTATTACTATCATTAAAGTGCAGGTGGTACTTAAAAGTTCAAAGACATCAGGGAAATTGAATTTTATTCACTGAATTCATGCAAGCTATAATGCGATGACAGCCGCTTAGATGGCATTCAAGAGACCAGCAAAGGCGCCCATGGCGATGTGTGTGGTACTTCATATGCAGCTTGAAACTAAAAGGTTCACTAAATGGCAGAGGATAATCCTCTGCATTTTGCCATAAATGTCACAGAAATATTGTGAATGTCCACATTGTAGTACTATACTGCAGTCATAAGTGATGCAGAGGGAAACAAGTAAAAAATGCTGGATTGTCTCCAGATTACCCACAAACATGAATTCATTCACAAGAATCCTTACTGAAGGAATTGGGAAAGGAGACTGTGTTTTTTTTCCATTTTCCTTTCTGTCTGAAAAACCGTTCCAGAGATTTGCAGAAACATCTAACAACAATATGAGGAGAAAAATACATGATGAAAGCTACCTTCATTCAGGGCAGATTCTGCTGAATCTCGATTCTTTCTTTGAATGAAAGCGAAATCTGAGTCTAGCTTGAAGTGCTTTTAGGATTCAAAAGTTGCAATATCTCCACAAGAGAAGCTGCAAAAAAAATATTTTTTTAAAAAAAAAGGTAGTGTAGAAAAGTATTAAATCCCTACGCATACTTTTACGAATGTTACACATACTATAAGAATGCAAAGTTTCAGAAAGTCTTGCTAGTGTATATATTGTATATTATTTAAAACAAAGGTTTTTCTGTCAGTATGGCAGTTGAGATTTTAAAAATGCTTTGGTATGCGATTAGTTTGGTATATGATTTATCTAATTTTTCCCTTCCTCCTTCGTCTCAGAGTATAGGGGTCTGAGAAACATAAGACTGGAGCACATAGTGCATTTGCCAAGGAGATGCCATGCTTGCTTAGAAATTGTAGCTTTCCTTCCAAGAGTTAGAGATTTATGACACATGGAAGGTTGCCAAAGTAGACATACTGATATCTCCACAACATCTCCTAGTACTGTGAAAGAAGGATGCCAAGGTGCACATAGTAGTAATCTAATTACTAGTAGTAGTAATCTAGATTAAAAATAGCATCAGTAGGCAATTTCTGGTGACATTTGGATGACAAATGAATTGTGATCCAGCTACCAGTTAAGTTAAAAAAATAGAAAAAGTTGTATAGATATTAATTCGGACAGTTTTTGTAACAGTGAATATAAAGAACAAAGAAATGTGAAACCTCAATTTAGTGTTCTAGTGATTCTGGTCCCATTAGAAATTCTATTGGTTAAGTCAGTGTATAGCAACTGTGAGTTGCAGCTTTGATTCTGTTAAGTTACTTGAAATTAAACCACCTGAAGAAAATTTAGTTTATTCTTGCAGCATTCTAGTCCTCTGTCATAATTATGATTGATTGATTAGATAGATAGATTAGATAGACAGACAGACAGACACAGACAGACAATAGTATCTATGTATGTATTGTGACCCATTGTAAAAGTTATGTTCCTGCCTATCCTTCAAGAACCCTAAGAATCTATACCTAAGCTAGATAACAAAATGAAGACAGTATATAAATGCTAATAACAACGAAGTAATTTATAAGAAAATATATTTTTATTTCTATTTGATATTTGTTTATAAACTTTTCACTTAAATCCTTGGCTTACCAATTGAATACAACCTACATATGACATTCCTTTCCCATTGATATGTAGAAACTTCTCAGCATAACAGGTTAGAAGATGCCTAAACTAATTGTCTTGATCTAACTGGTTGGTATTACAACCTTTACTTTTCCACTTTTCTAGGATTACAACAGACTCTTTTAAACAGGCAAATGTCAAATGACACCTTGGAGCCTATATTTATCCCACAAATAACACATCCTGGATTTGTTGTGGAAAGTAGCCTTGAAGAATCGGATGCTTCTGATCCTCCTCCTCCTTATGCTGACTTCAGTGTGATCAATCATGACAGTGCTGTACGTCCTGGAGTTCTAGAAAGCAGTGTTTTTATGCCTCGGCCTCAAGCAGTGGGCTCTTCTAGTTATGCTTCCACAAACACAGGATTGAAGTATTCAGGCAGTGGAACGTCCATGCAGCCTTGTTCCCACACCACCACCACCACCACCACCACCGATGAGAATGTTAATGAATCAGAAGACAGTGACTATGAGAATTCGCTTGACCCTACAGAGTCTTCTGACAGTGAATACGCACAAACAAGAGATTCTCGATCCTTAGCACATGTGGATGGAGATTCCAGGAACACTCAGATCTCTCAGATTTAATATAGAGCTTAACATAGGACTTATCTTTCCTAATTGTTACAGAAATATTTTGGAATTTAACTTTGAGGAAAAGAGCTGCAAAAGAGGATTATTGTGCACAACAGATATAAAAAGACTTTGAACTTAGATGGCTTACTCACTTTGATACAGTTTTACAAGTTTTCTAATGGAACCATGAAGATAAATCCACCTGTACTGATTGACCAGAGTCAGGATGTACTGGTAAATAGCAAAGTGAAATTTGAAACAGTTGTAACTTTTGTTGCCATGCCTTCCAAAAGAAAAGGAGAAAAAAAAAAGTAAGAAAAGGGATTTCGCAACTAAGCATGGTCTCTAATGATCTTAAATCAAACCTTACCTCGTGTACTATCATGCCTTGAATTTTAGAGAGGTTGTTTCTAATGGACTTAAATCAGCAGGCTTTTTAATGATGAAGCCAAATAAATCATGGCCAGGAAAACAAAAACAAACAAACCTTTATTTCCAAGAAGCCGGATTGGAACAAATGTGAATTATCCTCTCTGCATGCTCTTTCAATAGAGATGGGGTTTGTTTCAATTTTTTTTCTACAGGCCTAATGTAAATCACTTGACATTATGGTTGCCTTTTTATGTAGAAAAGCGATTACCAGTAAATCATCTGTGAATGTCCTAAGCATAATACTTTGACGTTGGTGGATTTAATGTGACTTTGCCACACTATCCTTATTGTCTCAGTTTTGTTCATAAACACATGAAAGCACATAGTGGAAGTGGTCAGTTATGTCAGAGTTTTGTATTAGAAAACTATAAATGCTGAACATTTAATGAAGAGGATAAGCTCTTGCAACTTACTTGCAAAAATGCCCACACTTGTGCTTAACTTGAAAATTTCCTCTTAAATTTAAATTGTGTTTCTTATTGGGAAGGGGGAGACTCTGCTTTTGGAAGCACGAAGCTGATTCTGCTCAAAATATATTTGGATGCACTTATTTCTTTACTATATGTTTGCAGGGTTGGTGGAGGTTTGGGTGTATTTTTTAACCCCCATGATAAAAAAAAACACTGCAATTTAAGCATCCGATTTGGCTTTTATTTCAATTACCAAATAGTGAACTGTTCAGTCTATGACAATGTGTTTTGATCATGCATAATTCCACTCATTAATATCCAACCTCCCCCTCCTTTTTTTTTTAAGATGTCAGACTTCCTCGGGCTAAAATCTCAATAGCTAAACAGTCTGAGATCTATTTATTATTCATCTTCTATGTCTCTAATAAATAAAAAAATAGCATTTAAATGATTTATCTCCTTGGATATTTGGGACTGTAAAACATTTCTATTCCACTACTTAATATATTCTTTGGCCTTAACATGATGCATTTTTTTCATTGCTGTAGTCTGTTCTAATTAACAAAAAATATTTGGATTTTATTAACTTTGGGTATACAAGCTACTATAGTGCAGTTTGTTCAATAAGTGCTGTTGCCATCTCATCAGTTCATTTGAGAAATTTTTAATCTTGCTCAGAAACTTTTAAATGTACATCTTTGACAAAGGTAAATGTGACAATAAAATCTTATTTAATCCTTTATCTTTTAATATTTGTCAGCAGGGTTCCATTATAGCAAAATCATGTATCTGCAAAGAAAAAGTTATGCTCTTTTGTTTTCACATGAAACAAATTTTTGAAAACAACTGCATAGAGCCCCCCTGGGAGTTGGGCGGCATAGAAATTTTAATAAATTCAAAATTCAAATATTGGCCCCTACATTAGCAGACAGTAAAGAGAAACATACACATGACTGTAGTATATACGCAATAATGTCAGTGTTTAAATGTTCATTTATTCACGTCAAACTACTATAAAAACTATTTGCAGCCAATGTGATTTTTACTTTCGTTCTATTCCCAAATAATTTTTGTGAATACTTTCATTTACTATACATGCTATTGAAACAGCTATTGAATCATGGCATCGGCTATTAAAAGGCATTTTTTGCAAAGTCAAAAAAACCCTAAGTTTATGTAAACTGACTTTTAAATCCTCAAGGAGACACTTTAGTACAGGGGTCTCCAACCTTGGCAACTTTAAGCCTGGCGGACTTCAACTCCTAGAATTCCCCAACCAGCAAAGAATTCTGGGAGTTGAAGTCCGCCAGGCTTAAAGTTGCCAAGATTGGAGACCCCTGCTTTAGTAGGTAAATATTGGAGCTGAACACACTTACTGAAGTATGTTCAGTTATATTTCTTCAAACAGTCGGTCTGAAGCTGAAGAAGGCCCTATGACAGTGATGGCGAACCTATGGCACGCGTGCCACAGGTGGCACGCGGAGCCATATCTGCCAGCACGCAAGCCGTTGCCCTAGCTCAGCTCCAGCACACATGTGCGCCCCAGCCAGCTGATTTTCGGCTTGCACGGAGGCTCGGGGGGGGGCATTTTAGGCTTCCAGAGGGCTTCTGGGAGGACAAGGGAGGGCGTTTTTGCCCTCCCCAGGCTCCAGGGTAGCCTCTGGAGCCTGGGGAGGGCGAAAAACGGGCCTACTAGGCCCACCAGAAGTTGGGAAACAGGCCGTTTTTGCCCTCCCCAGGCATTGAATTATGGGTGTGGGCACTCGCGCATGCGTGATAGCACGTGCGCACACGTTTTTGGCACCCGAGGAAAAAAAGGTTCGCCATCACTGCCCTATGATTTTTCCTTGAGCTGCGACCAATTCTGTCTATAAGTAGTCCTTGACTCGCTAGCACAATTGAGCCCAAATTTCCATTGCTAAACAAGGCAGTTGCTAAGTGAGTTTTGCCCCATTTTATGACCTTTTTGCCATGGTTGTTGAGCGAATCGCTGCAGTTGTTAAGTGAACTATGCAATTGGTAAACAAATTTGGCTTTTCCCATTGACTTTGTCAGAAGCCGGCTAGGTTAGAAATGGTTATCACATAACCCTAAGATAGGGCGACTGACATAAATACATGCCAGTTGCCAAGTATCCAAATTTTGATCATGTGACCATGGTGATGCTAAATCCTGTAAGTATGAAAAAAGCTCATAAGTGACATTTGTAGTTCCATTGTAACTTCAAATGGTCACTAAATGAATAGTAAGTGGAAGACTGCCTGTATTCTGTCTGTTAAATTTTAACATCTGACCAAGAATGTCACTTTCAGAATTTACACTAAATATTTGAACCAAATACTCATAGTTCATAAAAGCACTTGAAAATAGTTTATATCTAATGCAGAAGTGCTGGTGTTTAGCTGCCTACAGGTTGCACATAGAAGTTAAATGAGCCTTTCTCACATTGGATGGGAATTATAAATGGAACACATGCCAAAGTACACAATGTTGCCATAATTGAATCCCAAATATAAGAACTTGTTGCAAATCATTGGCTTTTGGGTAACAGATTCCAAGGAAAATATTAAGCCTTTCTGATCTGAGGTGGGGGGGGAAGAATCCCAAATTCAAGCCGGAGACTTATTCTGAAAGCATAAGTAATACATATAAGAGCACTATAACCACAATAATACAGCATGAAACAAACCCTTTTTAAAAAATGTTCTTGATTGTTTGAGGCTGGAAAGCAAGAGATCGGGACTATATGTGCTCCGGAAAAGCTTTGTATGCAACCCTTCCAAAAGCTTATCAAATTATACTAATTAACTACACAGAGAGTAATCTAAATCAAATTTAGGTGGTTTTTTTGTCATTCACAACTTGCTTACTGGAATACAATGTCCAGCCCAAACATGATAGAAATAAAGCTGAGCTCCAACGAGCCCTGGACTTCTCTTTCAGATGTTGCTAGGGAAAAGCCAGTACAGATCCATCTGGGCTCTGAATCTGTCCATTTAATTCTACTCTCAATGTAGTGCATCTTTCTGACTCTGAAGCAGGCAAGTGTTGCTCTTTTACCAGTGTTCTCCCAATCACTAGGGTCTCTGGCTCACTCCATATTAAAAAAAGTTCTAGCAAACTCTAAGCAGCTGGTGGGTCAGAGAGCACCAAACTCTGGGACCATATTTACGTAAGGAATGGCTTTGAACCCCACGGGGCTGCCAATGAGCATCCTGAGAAACTCATTCATCCTATAGTAAATACCCCTTTTGTGAGTAGGCATGTCTCTCGTGACAGTAATTTTTCTGAGTACAGGCATTCACATGCTCTAAAATTCCAGATGTGCTCCTGGTCTAGATTGACTGTTCAAGCAACAAAGGCTCTTTTTCACAGGTAAGGACCATATATCTGAAAGAGGATTTAGATAATATATTGTAAAATGCTGGTTTCTTTCTGTGTTCTATTTTACAGATAATCTTCTCTGAGTTTCTTTATAGTATGTCCTGTTGAGTGGCATTCCAGACTTGTTCTTGTCATACAGAATTGACAAAGAACTAAATTACAAGCAGCTGGTTTGAAAATCTATAGTGTACACATCATAACCTTCATACAAACTTGAAAAATAAATAGATAAGGAAATAGACTATCCAGTTTATTACAGTATGCAGTTTATTGAGAAGTTGTTCTTCCCTTCGAAAAAATAATTGAGTACTAAATAAAATACTGAGTATTCTTGTCAGAGCAACATGAAAAATATTTCAAGGAATGTGTACTGTCAATGACCAAGTCTGTAGGACAAAACATGCAGTTAAGCTTATAAATATTGTTCTTAAAAGCAAGAGTATACAGTAAACAAGCTGCCTTATGTTAAAATATTTCTTTTGAGTTCATGTTGGCCATTTCCTATTGTGAGTCTTAATTGACACATAGCTAGATTCATCTTATTTCGTAGTGTTAAATGTCTGTTTTGCTGAAATACTTTTTCAAAAACACGGATTGCCCAGAATCTGACCTTATCCAAGTGTAATTATAATCAGGGCAAGGAAATTGATCTGATAGTTGCAGAATTTAAGACTCTTATCAGTTCTTTAAGGGGGCCAGCGTTGTTCCAGATCAGTGAGGGGGGAGTGTCCTTCTCATGCTTTTGTTATTCTGTCATGGCCTTAGTATGAAGTGGTTATGAAAAGCTTATGAAAAGTTTAATTACAGAGACTTGAAATAGTGTAATGTCTTCTAGCTATTTACCAAAAAGTCTTTGCACTCCTGAGAATTCTAGATTTATATTATGAAAGAGAGAATGATTCTTAAAGAATAGCCACTCTTCAGTGTCATATCTATGGACTACTTCTAATTTGAAGTTTTAAAGGTTTATTAAAAATATTAAGATCCAATTCTCATCTTTGCAGAAGTTCTTAAATGAAACTGGTAAGTAATCCAACATTCATTTTCTTTGAATTACAAAGTTTTTTTTAAAAAAAGTGGTATGAATTCTATATTTTAAAAAAAGGTAAAATTATACTTAGCCATTCAAAAATGAATCTTTTTACCAATTTTTATCTTCAACTGATCTGCTATGCATTTATTTCCAACATTTAATTATCCTCCTCAAAAGAAATACTTCCAAATTATATTTTTTAAGTTGTCATTTTAAAACAATTGGGAAGAAAGAAATGTGTGTGCATGACAACTGAGTTGTTTGGAAAAGCATTTGGCATGTTTCAGACCATGATGAATTTAAAATCATTCCTTCCAACTTCTTTTGAATCTCACTGAGGCAGTATGGTCTGTCACAATACTTGTTTTGTTCTTCCCAGTGTCCAGTGTTCTGGCACACCCGTTAGACTTAATAGGTTCCACATTCTTACATAATGTACACAAAGATTTGGTGCAGTCAATGCAGCAAAGGTAAACTTCCTTGTATTCTTTTGTTCCCTCGGCTTTCCACTTCTCATTGGCTATCTGATCTCATATGTCTGCCTTTCCTAAAATCTAATTTATTTGACATTTCCCTATCTATGTAGGATTTTTATTTTCTTGTAAGCTAATAAACAAAATTTTCTGCAACTGAGGAATGAGCACAAATTATTGGTAATTCATGCATCTTTCTTTTTTAATGTAGGAATACAGTATATGACCCATTCAAGTCTCCAGACCACAATGTCTTATTCTAAAGTTAGGGGCAGAGCTATTATCATTTTAACCATTTTTCCTCCTGCAGCTTTAAACAGTAAAATGGGTATTTCATCTGGATACAAAATACAGAATAACAGAGTTGGAAGGGACCTTGTAGGTCATCTAGTCCAACCCCACCCCCCACCCCGCTCAAGCAGGAGACCCTACACCAGTGATGGCGAACCTTTTTTCCCTCAGATGCCAAAAGTGTGTGCGCGTGCACTGTCGCACGTGCACGAGTGCCCACACCCATAATGCAATGCCCCTCCTGCACGTCCCACCCCCTGCACATGCGTGCGTGACCCCCCTGTTTTGGCCTCACATCCCAAAACAGCAATGGGAGGGGGGAAAGGCTCCCATCCCCAAACGGAGCTGTGAGGGAGGGAAAGCTTCCCTTCCCCAAATGGAGCTGTGAGGGGGGAAAGCCTCCTTTCCCCAAAGGGAGCTGGGAGGGGGGGAAAGCCTCCTTTCCCCAAACAGAGCTGGAGCTGGGAGTGGGGGGAAGTCTCATTTCCCCAAACGGAGCTGGGACGTGGGGAAGCCTTGCGTGCCCAAACAGTGCTGGGGTGGAATCTCCAGAGATCTGGGAAGGCACCAGCCGCAGAAAGTGAGGAGAAAGCATGGGCTTGTCTGACCCAAAAATCAGCTGGCCGGTGGGAGGCACCCACACATGCGCAGTGGAGCTGAGCTGGTCAACGGCTCGCATGCTTGCAGAGTGGGCTCCACGTGCCACCTGTGGCACATGTGCCATAGGTTCGCCAACAGATGGCAGTCCAATCTCTTCTTGAAAGTCTCAAGTGTTGAAGCTCCCACAACTTCCGAAGGCAAGCTGTTCCATTGGTTGATTGTTCTCACTGTCAGAAAGTTCGTTCTTATTTCTAGGTTGAATCTCTCCTTAATCAGTTTCCATCCATTATTCCTTGTCCGGCCTTCAGGTGCTTTGGAAAATAGCTTGACCCCCTCCTCTCTGTGACAGCCCCTCAAATATTGGAACACTGCTTTCATGTCTCCCCTGGTCCTTCTCTTCTCTAGACTAGCCATGCCCAGTTCCTGTAACCGTTCTTCTTATGTTTTAGCCTCCAGGCCCCTAATCATCTTTGTTGCTCTTCTCTGCACTCTTTCTAGCATCTCAATATCTTTTTTTACAACGTAGCAACCAAAATTGGATGCAGTATTCTAGGTGTGGTCTTACTAAGGGCTTTATTGAGTGGCGCTAGTACCTCACATGATTCAATCCCTCTGTTAATTTAGAATTGCATTGGCTTTTTTGGCTGCTGCTACACACTGCTGGCTCATATTTGATTGTCCAGTAGGACTCCAGGATCCCTCTCACAGTTACTGCTATTAAGCCAAGTTTCACCTAATCTGTACATGTGCTTTTGGTTTTTCTTGCCTAAGTGTATGACTACTTTTCTCTAGGTTGAATTTCATTTTGTCAGATAGTGCCCACTGTTGAGATCCATCTGGATCTTGAGCCTATCATCTAGGGCTGTGGTGGCGAACCTATGGCACGCGTGCCAGAGGTGGCACGCGGAGCCATAGAAGCCGGCACGTGAGGGTTGCCCACCGGCAAACCGGAAGTGCAAAAAAATGCACTTCCGGTTTGCCGGTGTGCTGTTTTTTGCACTCCGGGGGGTTCAGGGAAGCTCCCTGAAGCTCTGGAATGCAAAAAACTACAAAACGGACAAAATGGAAGTGCACTTTTCCGCACTTCCGGTTTGTCCGTTTTGTAGTTTTTTGCATTCCGGAGCTTCAGGGAGCTTCCCTGAACCCTCCGGTGTGCAAAAAACAGCATACCGGCAAACCGGAAGTGCGTTTTTTCGCACTTCCGGTTTGCCGGTTTCGTCGTCCCAGGCTCCGGTAAGCCTTTGCGCGGGGGTGGGGGTGTGTGCGCATGCGCAGGGGGCAGCATGGGGGGTGTTGTGCGCATACATGGGGGGGAGGAAATGGGTGTGGGCACGCGAGCGCGTGCGAGCGTGCCCCCCCTTTTTGGCACGCGAGCCGAAAAAGGTTCGCCACCACTGATCTAGGGTGTTAGCTATTCCTGCCAGCTTAGTATCATCTGTGCTTAGTCCTTTTCTATTTGTGGCTGCTCAATTGCCTATCATAACTTACTTTCTAGATGTAGTTGTTTCAGAATATATTCTGTCTGCAAATGTTTATTTCATTCTATAAACCCATTTATGCAGCAGTGGGTTGCTCCCGGTTTGGACCAGTTCCTAGAACCAGTAGCAGCGGTGGGAGGCTCCGCCCACTCACCCGGAATGCTTCTGTGCATGCGCGTGTGAACCGGTCGCAAACTAATTCAGAACCCACTACTGCATTTATGTAGTCAAAAGATTTCAGTATATGCCTTTTATCTTCCTTTGACATTTGTTTGCCTCTGTCGGAACTCTTCCATGATTAATTTTTAGTATTCCTACCCTCCTACCCTGGCTATACATTTTCTTGGAATTTTTCTAATAATCTTAAAAGGATCTCTCAATTTATTTATTTTTATCCTCCATTTCATTTTTCACTGCAACATTTTTCTAGTCTATCTTGTTGATATACATTCAATCATTGTATTCTTCCCCAATGTTCCCCCACTCCATATTTCTTGGGCCTTTTTCTAAAAGATATTTGGGTGGTGTTTTTTTAAATGTTGGGGAAGATCTCTCTGCCTCAGTTTTTACATACTAAATTTGTTTTTTTCATTGATCTTGTTTTTTACTGTCTTTTTCCATCATATTTTTTCCTGGCATCTCTGTTCTCTTAATTTTTTCTAGATTTTATGTGCATATTTGTAATGAACAATTCATGGTCCATTCCACAATATGAATGTGGATGTATCCTGGCATTTTTCTTATGAGGTAATCTCTACTTTTGATGTCCATCTGGTGATATCATAAAAGTCAGTACTTAAATTGCTTGAAGCAGGTGTGGACAGTAAAAAGATTTTATTAACCTATCTCCTGGAGTATGGCATTTACCTATGATTCAGGGTTCTGCCTAAGCATTAGCTCTCAGTGTACATAATATAATTTATATATGCAACGGCAAGCAGACACACACTAGGGAGCGTAGGCAGTTGGGGGCGCTATGGGTAGGTGCATGCTACAGAGTGCATGCATCTGGAGGTGTGCTATATATTTACAGGGGTCTCCAACCTTGGCAACTTTAAGACCTGCGGACTTCAACTCCCAGAATTCCTCAGCCAGCTTTGCTGGCTGAGGAATTCTGGGAGTTGAAGTCCACTAATCTTAAAGTTGCCAAGATTGGAGAGCCCTGTAATAGAGCTTAGGGGCTCCTCAGAATAGAAAGCAGGAGGAGAGACTTACAGGAGCAATTTGCAACCTTCCCTGCCAGCTTCACCATTGACTTAGCTGGTGGGAAACCAGCAGGGAAGGTTGCAAAGGGCGATTGTCTAACCACCATTGTGGCTGCATGGCTGCAACCATTGTGAGTATTGCCAAACAAAAAGTACATATCCAAACAAGCAAAATTAAAAAAATTAAAAGGTGACAGGGATGATAGGCATGCTACTGCACTTACGCATGCCACCTTAAGGATGTCTTAAATATGGGATGGGGTCCACAGAGGTTAAGTTGGAATTAAAACTATGATGATGTGACCACAGAGTTGCTGTAATAGCTGTAACTTTGAGGACCAATTGTAAATTCTTGTTCAGTACTGTTGTAACTTTGAACAGTTGCTGATCTAGTAGTTGTAAGTCAAGGACTACAGGTAGTCCTCACTTAATGACTGGTTGCTTAGCACAGCGGCCCCCAACCTTTTGGGCACCAGGGACCGGTTCTGTGAAAAGAGGTTTTTCCATAGACCGGAGGGGGTGTGGTTTCATGTGCTGCCTACATCCCTTGGATAGGGCTTCGCTTGTTTGCGCGGCCCGGTTTCTGGCATGCTGTAGCCTGGTGCCAGTCCATGGACCAGGGGTTGGGGACTCCTGGCTTAGCAACTATTCAAAGTTATGGACCTCCCAAAAGGTACCTATGACTCGATTCTGGAGTTCTAACAATGGCACCCACCCAAGGTCACATGACCACTTTTGGAACACTTGGCAATTGGCTCACTTGTACAGCTGGTTGCAGCATTCGGCAGTGACCACAATTTATGACTTTTGCTGGTTTCGGCCTTGGGAGCCAGTTTCCAGCAAAAAAATGGCCATAAGCATGAATAGTCTTGCTTTACAATCACTGCATTCATTTTATGTCCACCACAAAAAATGGTAGTAAAATCAGCTCAGTCTCATGATTTACGACTAACTCCGAGCTCCAATATGGTCATAAGTTGAGGACTACATGCTGCTGTGGGATTCTGGGAATTGAAGTCCACACAGATTTAAGTCCCTAAGGTTGGGGAAATACCAGCCTAAATAGTCTCTTCCAACTTTATTATTCTATTCAACTATGATTCTGTGTAATAACTCGATACACCGAAAGGTTCCTTCAGACATTGAAAACGTCATCCAAGAAAGAAAAATGAAGAAAGCTAGATAGCAGATGATACAAAAGTATTTTGAGAGGCATTAAAATAAAGCTGAAAAATGAAATAGAAATGATATGGGAAGCACTTAGTCCACTGCATGTCGGGGGGGGGGGGTTAAATGAATAAGACAATGATGAGACTGTAGAAAAGATAATGCATTTTTGTCTTCTCACTCCAAAATATTAGACAAGATAGACATCAAATCCTAAACTAATGCTTTCAGGCAATGAAGCAATAGTTTTAGTGGCAAATGGGAAACAGATTAATTGGAGAAATAGGCTTTTAGATCTTGTTTGAGAGAAGCCTAATATTACTATCCAGTTGTGTTATTAATAATACTAGTATAGTTTTATGGGTTTTACATATGTGAGCCATCCAGATCCTTTGATAGGAACTTCAGAGAAATTATGTAAAACAAAAAGAAAAATTGAAAGTGTTAGATTTCTTTTTAAAAAAACCACCTCACATAACTTGTCCATTAGATTAGCCTTTGTGCCAGAAGTCTATCAAGCAGTCATATTATTATTTGAAAGGAATAGTAAAACTGATAGGTAATTAACTTGCCATCTGCTGCATGACTCTTTCTTCCTTTATAAATTTATCTTTAACAATAGAGCTCAACAGGATAAAACTGTTTTTTACAAATAGAATTCATTACTTCCAAGAAAAGCAACATTATTTTATCTCCTCAGTTATTAATTGCAGAATGGCCTGCTCAATCCCCAATTGTATAATAAATAGCATAAGTTATAAGGTATAAGTTGCAGCTACCTATTTTTTTTCCTTTAACGACCCTGTAATCCTTTGCATTGGGGTGGCATTGCAGCCACTGAATGAAGCTGAGCATTTACTGGCCGGATACCCTTCCTGACGCCTACTCAGTGTTTGCAGCAGACAATTACTCACTGTGCCCAGAGAGAGAAATATCTGCCACTACCTAGGATCGAACTCAGCCTCCTGATCATGAGGTGAGAGCTCCACCTCTAGGCCACTGCTCTAAGTTGCAAATATAATAAAAAAACTTACTGATAATAAGTGCTGTACAACAGTGGAACAGTCTCACTCTGGAAGTTATTTTCACATTTTTAACAGGCTAGAAAGCAACTATCCTGGATGGTTTAACGGCGCAGGGGTGGCCAAACTATGGTTCTTTGAGGACCTGTGGACTTAAACTCCCAGAATTCCTGAGCCAGCCATGCATGCATGTCTAGCTCAGGAATTCTGGGAGTTGAAGTCCACAGGTCCTCAAAGAACCATAGTTTGGCCACCCCTGGACTACTTTAACCAGTTTTCTTGAACATTGCAGAGGGTTGGACTAGATCTGTGTGGTCCCTTTCAACTCCATAATTCTAAGATATAATTATGTTCCTTCAGTCCTACTGGTAACCAGATACTTGAGAATGAGAAATTGATACAGTAATTCTGTATAAATGACTTTTATTCTGTGTGTTTTAAACTGGAGAACTTACTCAACCTTTCTTCATTAATTGCCTCTTCAACAATTCATATAATTGTTCATTGATGTTGTTTAAAAACAAATTATAAAAGAACAATTACCCTTACAATTGCTCCTTATCAGTACCAAAAGAAATAATCAAAAGGATTTGAATTATGTTCTACCTTGTTACTATGGTGGCAGATTATTTTCATCTGCCTCGATTCTTAATGTATCATCTGAGACATATTATACAGTAAATGGGAATATAGTAAATGTTCTGCAGCCAATTCAAAATGACCCTTTTGTACTAGAAAGGTTGTTAATAGTTTATTTAAAAAAGAAGAAGATCAAAGCCCCACTTTTTTTAAAAAAGCAAACTTTTCAGCATTTACAGGAATGTCCATGTTTATCATTCAAACAATGACTTGCCTTAGATCTACATAATTTCAACAGGATAATTTTGTTATGTAAAACAGATGTCATGGCTATGCTGGCTGGAGAATTCTGGGAGTTGAAGTCCACAAGTCTTAAAGTTGCCAAGTTTGAAGACCTCTGGCTTAAATCATCAAAACATCTGGTGCTTAAGCAAGGCTGGGCTCAGATCCATAGAGATTTCAGAGTGCTCTGTTTGTATGAGACTTCCTGGGATTCTCCATTATTGAGATGTAATCGCTAAACATCAACGGTTGTCTTCCTCAGCTAAGTACAATTCTTTTTACCTTGTCGTTCTTCTGTTTCTTACAATCTACTCGTCAGCCCATTTCTCCCTGCAAGCAGCATCTGGCTTCAATTGACAGGATCTTTCTTTGCAGTTTTACTGTACCTAGGAATTCATTGATTTATGTGCTGGCTTACCTTTTTGTTATTTTTGGACCGTAGGGAAATAGAAACATGATTGTCAATGAGTTAATTCTATTGGAATATTGAGAGTCTAGATTTCAGGCCTGTATTCATAGAAAAAGCCTTAAAATGTAATAAAAGGCGGCCCTATATCTCTGACTTTATTAAATTTGACTTTCATAAAAAGGTGGCTAGATTGTTGAAGAAATAAGAATAAAAGGAAGGCAGCTGTTTTTGGTCTAAATTTAAGTACTCTACGCTGCAGTGGTGGGTTCCTACCAGTGCGGTCCACTCTAGCACCGGTAGCGGCCCGCTGGTAATGTCACAGTACCGGTGCGGTTGGTTGCCGGTGCCTGGGCGCTGCCATTTTAAAAGAAAAAATTGTAATTTTTTTAAAAAAATTCTTCTGCGCATGCCCAGAAGCCGAGCTTCCGGCACTGCACATGTGCTGCCTTCCTACCCCATGGTGAGTCCAAGCAGGGGAGGATGGCTGAGGGAGCGCGTGAGACGCTGAAAGAACAGGCGGCAGGAGCTATCTCCATTCCCCTCCCTTCAGCAGTCTGAGAAGCCACGAATGCACGGTGATGATCCCAGGCATTTTCGCATGTTTGAGGCTTCTTGAGCTGCTGAGGGGAGGGGGAACGGGCGGCAGGAGCCTAGGATCATCGAATGGGGAGAAACATTCAGGCCGGACGGAGCCTCCTAGAAGAACCGCTGCCGTGGTCTTGCTGCTCCCGCTGCGGGGGGCTGCGTTGCGGGTGGGCAATGCCCTCCGCTTCTGCGGTCGCTGCCAAGCTCCCGAGGCCCACGCCCACCCGGTCACATAGCTGGCAAGCCACACCCACAAAATACCACATGCTCACAGAGTGGTAGTAAAAAAATTAGGAACCCACCCCTGCTACGCTGTAGTCTAACACTCAACAACAAAAACTAATCAATATGGACTTCTCAAGTAAGTGTTGAATATCATTATAGTAACTGTTACAATTTAATGTTTGCTTCTGTGAGAATAAGACCCTGATTAATTTCCTTGGCATGAATACATGTGAAGGTTTACATACTCTGTAAGAGAAAAACAAATATAAACTAACTGATAAAATGCTTAATAAAACATGCAGATGAAAATGATCAATTCTGAAAATATTTTAATTAAATTATATTTGGGTTTTTTAAAAAATGAATATTAAAGGAATATGCAGGGTCTAAATTTTATATATACTTCAGGACTGAAAAAAAATAACTTTAAGGAAAAACCTAGCCATTTTGGGAGCCTGCCTTAGTTATTTAAGCTTTATACAGAACTATGCTAATATTTTCAAATTTCTATTTTTGGTGATTGAAACCAGTATTTTGCTAAATCAAAGGAAAATGGCATTTTCTTCTTTCCCGACCCTATCCTCAATTAAAGATAAAATGCCTTACATTGGTGGATCTATAATAATTTATGTGACTTGGTACTGTAGCCATAATGAGCACATATTGGCCAACTCTTGAATTACCACCCTAATCTCATGCCATTTTAAAACTCGTATATGCACTTATTTATATCTTAACACAATATCAAGTATAGGAAATGCTGCTCATCTACTTTTTCTTTGGAAAAAGGGGATTGACCTTGGCACAGAAAATTGAAGAGCTAATGTATAATACTATGGAAATTTAATGATATAGTTGCAATCAACAAAGTCTTCACACACTGCAATATATTTTAACTATTACTTGGTAACTGTACCTATTATATTACTATGGCAACCCCAGAGTAATTGCCATATTACGAAACGAATGCATATAGCAGATTGAAAATGGGAAAGTCAATCTTGATTTGGTTAGTTTCTAATGTTAGGGTGCCAAGAACAACAAATATGATGCCACTATCAACTCAGCGTGACCCACATGAGAGTCATTCATAACAAACCTTCTGGGTCATAAATCACTTTGTCTGCAACTGTTTTTTTTTTATTCAAAAAGTTTTATTAGTACAGAATTACATAAATAGTAGCAAAATATTAAATATAAAGTACAAACATTTTTGTTTTTTTTCTCCCCCCACCCAACCCACTCCCTTCCCTCCCCACCTCCACCCCGGACTTCCCAGAGATAATACAGGGCATAATAATAAATTTAAATTGTTAATAAAAAGAAAAAGAAAAGAAAAAAAAGAACACTATTTTTAAAAAACTTCAACTCCAGATTATACACTAATAATATATCGCATATGTATACAATAGTAAAGATACAAAAAAGAGGGGAAAAAAAGAAAACGAAAGAAAAAGAAATCTCTTTAACAATACAAACAAACAAATCTCCTACCTCCTCCCTTCAGTCCTCTATCTTATACAAAGTAAATGTTATATAAATAATAACTAGATATAAAATAGAAAAATCTTAAACTAATATTATTAACATTAAAAATAACCTCCAAGATAACTAAATGTTACGTAAGTAATCATTAAATATTAAATTTCATCATGATATTAATAACATAATATTATTCTAAATTAACTTATTGACTTCAATAAACAAAAAATCAACAAACTATATATATCTAATATTGTTAACATTAAAAGTAACCTCAAAGTTATATAAAACTTAGCTAAATATTGCGTAGATAATCATTAAATAGGGAAAAGGAAAAATACAATCATATTAGTCTCTATCCGTCCAATATATTTCAACATCACATCGTTTTGTATCTTGATAGTTCATCTTTTAATAGTTCAGTAAATTCAAATTTGTCGACTCGTCTCCCATCTGATCCCAAACCTCCATCTCCTTTTCCCCAGCTATCTGGTTCTGGCACTCCTTTTGGGTTTTTGAATCTATTTCCTTGTGATCCAGCAAAGATGGCTTCCCCTCCTCTTCCTCTTTTATTTTCATACATCCTTCCTCTGGAATCTTGGATATATCAGCCTTTAAAACATTGACATAAAATTCAGTAGCTTTTTTTATCGTGTTAAGCCGGTATCTTTTTCCAGAAAATTTCACTGCTACTCCAACTGGCGCTTCCCATTTATATTGTAAATTTAATCTCTTAAATTCATCAATCAAAAAAATGTAGCTTTTTCTGGCTTTAAGCATTTTAGAGGGGATTTCTTTCCAAATCTTTAGTTCCTGACCATTCACCATAAGATTATTGTTAAACGTTGCTTGTATAATTCTATTCCGTAAAGCTCTTGTGGTAAAATATATAACAATGTCCCTTGGTAAATGCTTTTGTTTAGCGTACCACGAATTGATTCTGTATATTTTGTCGATTTGTGTAGCCAATTCCACTTTAGAAATTCCAGACACCTGATCCAATGCATCAACCATCCTTCCTTTTAAATCTTCAAATAATCCCTCTTTCAAACCTCTGACCCTTATAGCAACTTCCATGGATCTGAACTGTGTCATCAAGATCTCTTTTTCAAAATTTGCAATATCATTTTGGATTTTATCTATGTAATTCACCGAGGTTGCCAAAGCTTGTTTATTTGTTTCAATACGTTCTGCCAAAACTTCAATATTTGTTGCTAAACCTTTGCAAACCTCTAATACATCAGATCTGAGTTGTTGATTCATATTCTTCAAAGCAGCCTGCATTTTTTTGTCTATCTCACTTATTTTCTGATTAAATTCCAAAGTAAGTTCCTGTTTCATAATCTTTAAATTATTTAATAAATTTTCCGGTGTCAAAGGCTGTGGAGGTGTTAACTCAGTGTTAAGTTGCATTTTAGAAATATATCCAAATGAATAGTCATTTCTTTTAGTCAAAACAATCTTTCCAGATTTTGAAGCCATTATGGTGTTTCAAAAGAATGCAAAAAAGAAAGAAAGCCAGGTGCCTGATTAAAGTTCTTTCCAGTTTAAAAACCAGGTAGTCTTTTATTATTGGAAATCTTTCAATTATAGCTTTAACCCAGGGTTAGGAGACAGAGAAAGAAAAAACCATTTTTCCAAATTAAAAGTTTCCATAAGAAAGAAAGGGGGAAAAAAAGCCTCTGGGGAAACGAAAGTCACTTTCACTTCTCAATCGCCATATTGTTACTTTGTTTCCTTTGATTCTTTGCCGAAGTGAAAGCTTACCCAGGAGTTGAAAAAAAAAGAAAAAAGAGGTTTCATTACTTGCCCATCTCACGCCTGTTTCTCTCTGTCTGCTTCTGTAGTTCAAAAGTAATTAAAAATCCCATTCTAGAAGCAGCGGCTGGTCGCGACATCTAGCTCCGCAAAGGCGGAGGTTTCCTGATCTTCGGAGCTGGAGACAGGCTGCATGGGGAGCTCTCCCTTCGCGCCCTACTAGATGGCTCCTAGGGCGCTGGGGGGGCTCTACCCCACCTGTCAAGCTCTCATCTCTCCCCTTTGCCCAGGGAAGAGATTTCAAAGCCGCCAGACAGCTGTTCTGGCGGCTTTTTACGAAGATTGGAAAGGCGCCCGACGAAGGGACGTCCGCGATGGCGCGCTCCAAACCGGAAGTTCACTTTGTCTGCAACTGTTAAGGCAGGATAGTTTTTTACAGCTAGGCTGAAAACAGGAAAGTAAATTATTTTGTTGGATGTTTATGCAGCATTGGTAAAGTGCCATCAATATGAACAATTAGAAAAGAGAAGAAAGAGGGGGAAATGTCTCTAAATTATCCTAATTTTCAATACAGTGCTAGAAGATGCTTAGCAAAAGTAGTTAATTTTTTTTTAATGTTGCTCTACCTTAAATACCTTCAACATAACAGATTGTTTTATTATTTTCTTACATAGGTATATGAGAATTTGAGATTTAACTTTATCATTATTATTGTTTTGTGGCTTGATGATCAACCCTTTGTAAACTTACTAGTGTAGAACTCAAATTTCCACCAGGATTCCCAATTATTCCTTTCCATGTAGCACGTGTGTCATCAGTTCATAAGCTTGTTGCTTACCTAATAAGCAGTTTCCTACCTTGAAAACCTATCTAGTCTATCATTGATGTAGTCTAGATCCTAACAGCCAACCTCTGCTGAGTACTCCTTTCCTTCTGTACAGTATAATGAGCCATCACTTTCAGTGACTTTAATTCATTGATAGGTTCCAGTGAATATTTCTTGGTTCTTATAAGCTCACCATTTTCTTGTTTTTTATATGCTCACCCTTTCTTCATAACTGAGAGCACAGCCTCATAATTTATGACTCAAGATGTTGCAATTTTAATATAGATAGAGTGAAATGCCTAAATGGCAAAGAGTATTGCTGTATTGCTGCGGAATCGACTTAGCACTCAAGAAAGAAAATCAATTTTTTTCCTTGTGAGTTATTCCTTTAGATGGTATAGGTTTTTCTGTATTATTTTCTTCCCTTCTGCTAAATGAGTTTAATGTAGAAAGGGAACTCTATTGAAGGGAAGGGGAACAAAAATTATCTTATTTGGACTGTGTTTCTCTGTTAGAACCGGTAGCGGGAATTTCCCCCCACTCGCCGAACCGGCAGCAATGGCCGGCTGGCCATGCCCCTGAACTGGCTCTCTTGGTGGCGCCGTAGGCGGCGCCATCTTGTTTTTCAGCACTGCGCATGCGCGCACGCAAATGCACGCAAGGCTGCACGGCGCAGGAGGAAGCAAACTGGCAGCGAGGTAAGTCAGAACCTACCCCCCCTCTCTCTCACACACACACACACACACACACAGCAAGTAGAAATGAAATGGGCCCTGGTTCCTCTGACTTCTTCAAATAAATGTTTAAGTATTTTGTTAAGTCTACCAGATCTTTGCATACAATAATTGGTTCATGACAGCTTAAGTCGCATAAAACTAACAATTTTTCCATGCAATCTATTTTTGAAATTGCACTGTGTGATTATCACTAAACTTTAAAAAAAACAATAGAGCTATCAGGCATGTTACTTTTGCAAAAAGTGAGGCGGAAGTGTCGATAAGCTGTTTTCTTTATTTTTGCCTCCATAATATATTTCAAAATACATTAATAATCTTTCAAATTCTAGGGCTTCCACAACTTTTTAATGATTTTTTTTTTATTGTAGTTGTTTATCAACAGTTCCATTTGTGGTAGATTGGCTTCTTTGTTAGCTATTTGTCATTTTGGCAAATGTGTGTACCTTAAGTTCTGTGTAAGAGGCAATGTATTTCTGATTCTGGAACAAATATATACCCACACCCTCACACATGTTACACACATTCATACATATCATGCTTCATTCCAGGAGATCTGATAAATCATTGCTTTATACCAAGAATGGGAATCTGTGGCCCTTCAGAAACCAGTCATTCAGTTTCAGCTCGTTTCGTCACTCTTAGATTCTAACAGCCTCCAGAAACAGGGAAGGATATATGCTGCTACTCTAGCCTAGCATGGGAATGTATAATTTGGCATAATCAGGATATTAAGGATGTTACACCAACAGTCACTTCTTCATGTATATGTTCAGTAGTGCAAGTAGGAGAAGTAGATGAATCCTGTGGTACCTCATAAGTAACTGCCTGGATAACTTTTCTTCCCCCATTACTGTTGATTGGTATTGCACACTCAGGAAAAAAGTGGAGGTCCACTATCAACACTACCTATTGTCCTGGAATATTAATACTAGAGACACAATTGAATTGTTGCTGTAACGTACTATTGTATGTTCATTTTGTTATTGGCTGCTGGAGTGCACCCAAATAATTTTCTAAAACTTCATCTCCTGCAGGCCCATTGGGGTAATTGAAGTTACAACTCAGTGTATGTGTATAAATATATATATGTGTAACATTTTTTGCTGATAAATGAAAATAAAGGGAGACTATTATAGATCTATTTCGAGTTATTTTGCTCTCGTCAGATAGCCATACCCGTAGTGGGAATTGAACCTGGGCAGTCTGCTTTAAAGTCAGAAGATTAACCTCTAGGCCACAAGGTTCTATTCCCAATCAGCTCTTCACCAGGAAAGGGTTATATATGTTTATTCTGTCGAGTCACCCTGGTGTATGGAAGGAAACATCACAGCTTCCTTTTGCCTTTCAGCCCCTCCTGGGACCATCCAGGCAGTTTTCTATAGTCGACAAACTATATTGTCTATATGTGTAACATTTTTTGCTGATAAATGAAAATTATATATATATATATATATATATATATATATATATATATATATATATATATATATATATATATATATATATATATATATATATATATATATACATACACACACACACACACACACACACACACACACACACACACACACACACACACACACACACACACACACACACATATATATATATATATATATATATATATATATATATATATATATATATATATATAGTAGTCCAATGAAATTTCCAGAGTCTTTTACTATATGAGCTCAGCCATGAATCCAAATCACGTACTCTTAATTTACTTTATCTCATAGCAAAACTAAAGTCATAATGAGATAAAGTCAGAAAAAGAGGAAGAGATTATATTTTGTCTTCTACAGGAAAAAAATGGGATATGCATTGTAATCGTGTGCGCAGGGTTAGATTTTTTTCTCTGTCTCTTTCTTCTGTCATGCTCTGCCACTAAATGAAAAAAAAATACTGCTTAATATATTGTTGCTATTCTATTATGTTCAGACTTACCTACCAAGCAACTGTTCCAGTCTGTTGAACATAATGTTCCTTGACCCCAAATACACTCTTCCTTTATGTTGCTTCTAAAAGAAGGCTTTAAAAAATTATAGTAGAAATCATGTCATTGTCCCCACAATGACATAATGTGTACTTTACTAGGAGACGTGCCAAGCAACAGATTTAGCATTAGGCAAATTGTCTGGTTAAAAGCCTCCGTAGAGGAATGTCTCTTGTACAATGCTTCTGAAAGCAAGTAAACTGTTCAGTTTACAATATTTTTGACAATGATTCTGGAGGTATATTATATTATAATACAAAGTACATGAAATCAGGTGAGTAGGTATGCATGAAGCTAGAAGAATGGCTAAAATTTCCACTTTTGATAGAAGAAAATATTTGTAACTCAGGATTGAACTACAGGGTCCTTGGTGCTCTCTGAGCTTGGTTGTTTCCTTGCATACATTTCATTATCAAACTAGATACAGTATCATAAGTGCTCGACTAGCAATGATAAGGTTGCCTAGTTTGGTAATGAAATGTCTGCAAGAAAGTAACCCAGTTCAGAAAACACCAACGACTCTGCATTTCTCCTTCTATTTTTCAGTAAAGATAATCCTCAACTTACAACTATTAATTTAACAACACCACTCAAAAAAGTGATGTATGACTGTTTTTCACACGACATTGCAACATCCTCATGGTCATGTGATCAACACTTGGCAACTGGCTCATTTATATGATGGTTGCAGTGTCTCAGGGTCATGTGATCCCCTTGTGCTACTTTCTGACAAGCAAAGTCAATGGGGAAGCCAGATTCACTTAACAACCATGTTACAACTGCAGTGACTCACTTAACAACTGTTGCAAAAGAAGTCGTAAAATGGGGCAAAACTCACTTAACTACTGTCTTGCTTAGCAACAGAAATTTGCGGATCAATTGTGATTGTAAGTGGAGGACTACCTGTAGATGAGTCATTTGGTAGGGATTTTTCATGAGGAACATCAGGTTTTGAATCTTGATATCAGTACTTGAATGAAACCGCCCTAGTTTTTTCTAGAACCACACAGGTTCATGCAGGGGTGGGCTGCTGGGGGTTTGCAGGGGTTCGGGAGAACCTCTAGTTAAGATTCTGTGCAGTTCGGAGAGCCCCCAAATCCCACTCCTAGCTGGCCCCGCCCACCCTGCCCCTCCCCTCCCAGGAGTCCCCATGCGGCCCATTTTCGATGCAGGTAAGTGCAGGGCACGAGCGGAGACTCGGGGAGGGTGAAAAATGGGCCTACCGGAAGTTTGGGAAGGCCGGAAACGGGCCTGTTTCCAGCCTCCAGAAGGCCTCCGGAGCCCGGGGGAGGCAGTTTTCACCCTCCCAGAGGCTCGAGGAAAGCCTCCATAGCCTGGGGAGGGCAAAAAAAAAAACCGCCATGGTGCAGGAGGCCGACTAGGCCATGGCCACGCCCACCCAGCAACCAGGCAGAGAACCCCTTGCTAAAAATTTTGAAGCCCAACCCTGGGTGCATGCCTGCACCTGTACACACCCATAACTGCAATGAGCCATGATTCAGGCAACAGTTTTTAAGCCTTGAAAGCATCCAAGTATTGTCTTCAATAGCCCATAATTCAAACTATGTAATAATAGGAAAATAAATGATGGGTATTACAGGATGGCAATATGATAATCATATGTACAATTGTTTAAAATCTCTGAGTGTGCCTATATTTAGATTTTAATTTCATTCAATTACCATCCTATGCCTGCCATTATTATGAATAGTAATACAAATGAGACATAGTAGTTGAGGATCTGGAAAAATGAAAATAAGTTAATAATGTTACAAATATCATTGAGGGATCTCAGAATAGCAATGGCTTGAAATTTAATTGCAAAATCTCTAATCAGTCAGAAATAGATGTATTTCTTTCTTTACCAGAATTCACAATTCTTGGACAACTTTATAGAGGAGGGAGATAGGGAACTGGGTGTTTGTGGCTCAGGAGTTAAAGCAATGTTTCTCAATCTTGGCAGCTTCCCAGAATTCCCCATCCAGCATTAGGAATCAAGGAATATCATTTCTCTAGAATGGACTCCCCTATCTTTTTTCAGGCCAAGGATCCCAACCTGACTGGAGTACATGACTATATTTAAAATGTGAGCAGACCAACATAAAAACAAAAAATGATTTTATTCCCCATGTCTTAAATTACAGGTAGCATTTCTTTTCTTATATTGGATTCCTCATGCTGTGACATGAAAAATGGCAATCCAAAGGCAAAGGTTCTTAAGATTGCAGGATATGTATTTCTACTTTAGAGACAAAGTTGTGGGAGTAATCTAGTGTATAGTAGCAAAACCAGGGTGTTTTCTTTTTCTTTTTAAATGGACTTTGTGCAGTGATTCCTACCTTGTTTGTGTTGATGGCTTTCCTGAGATTATAATAAAATAGTGTCCTGACTCTGGGAATATTATGAAATCTATATTTCACTATAAATCCATTTTTATTGTGTTGTAGTACGACATGTTCACAGTAGTAAGGACCAGCTAAGGTTTATGGTGTTGATTGTCAAAAATTGCTAGAAGGTGAACAGAAAAAAAAAGCTGTTCTCAGACCTCTATAAAGTTCTCAGTGAATTCAAATAACTTTATATTTATGAAATAGATTGTATAAAATGAGGGTGAGTGTTCATTATCCAAGCTTGTGAGTTAGTTTCCGAACATTTCATTACCAGGCTAAGTAGCATCTTCAGCAGAGTTTAGGGGATGTCAGTGTTCTTCTATTTGTAAGGGCTTCAGGTGTGGGCGTGTCAAGTGAGGGTCTTGTGATGAGTCAGCTGTGAGTCATCAGTGAGTCTTATGATGGGTCTTGTGATAAGGAGATTACATCAGGTCAGAGTCATTGGGAGGTGAACTGCTGGTGGAGGTTGTGTGGGTTGGTTGAGGGTCAGTGCTGTTTCTGGTTGGCTGTGCAGCTGATTTGGATTCTGACAGGTTCATAGGCTGGTTGTAGGTCAACGTGTCTATTAATGAATTCTTGTGGAGTGCCAGGCTTCGATGAACTCACAAACGTGGTGGTAGTGTGGCTGATTATTTTTCTGTTGCTCCAATCAAACTGGTGCTGTTTGGTGTTGGTGTGGGTAGAGATTAAGGATTTGGGACTGCCAGCTGGTGTTTGTGGATCTTGCTTTTTAATTGATGTGATGTTTGTCCCATGTAGAATTGGTTGCAATGGTTACAGTTGATTTTGTAGATTACCTTGTTTCTTTCATTCTTCTGTATTGTATCTTTGGTTCTGGATAATTTCTGGCAGAGTGTGGCTGTGGCTTTGTGGGCTATTGTTATTCCTAACGGTTGGAAGACTCTGGCTGTAATTTCTGATACCCCTTTTGTGTACGGTAGTTTTAGTTTTTGTGTGGTCGTTGGCTGTGTGGTGTGGTTGGGTGCTTTGTGTCGGAATATGAAGTTTTTTGGATAGCCATTACGGAGAAAGACATTGAGCAGCTGTTTCTCTTCTGCTTTTCTTAGTGTTGTGGTGCTGCAGTGTGTCCTTGCCCTTCTGAACAGGTTCTAGACACAGCTTCTTTTGTGTGCAGTGGGGTGGTTGCTTGTGAAGCTGAGGATCTTGTCCAGGTGCATGGGTTTGCGGTAGGCACGGTTTTCTAGTTCTCCGTTGTCTTGTATAAAATCCTAAATAACTTCCGAACTGCTATAATTATTATCTAATTACTATCTTGGTTTGCCTTTTCTTTGGCCACCTTTCATGCTGCGCTGTACATGGTAATAATGTGAAGATATAATACTATGTGAATGCGAACATATTTCTGCCTCTGTCTGGTGGGGAAATTGAGAAAACTATGAATCAGGAGTGGTTTCCTGATTCTGTTACTGCCGGTTTACTCAGGGACGCGCCGGGCAGGCAGGCACGCACATGCGCAGTACTAAAAAAAAGCTTCTGCGCATGCGCAGAAGCAAAAAACAAGATGGCGCTGCCTATGGCAGCGCCGAGAGAACTGGCTTTGGGGCATGGCAGGCCTGGGTCACTGCCAGTTACAGTGACCCAGGCCGCCAAGTTACTAACGGTTCTATAGAACCGGTCCGAACTGGTAGGAACCCACCTCTGCTATGAATGTATTATTGGATTGCTCATACTATATGGGCTGGCACACAAACTTAGAATAATTGCTCTTGTCCCATGGCCTTGATAGATTGAACAAAGAGAATATTCTCCACTTAGTAGTGGTTTTAATTCCACAATATAGCTATTGGTGTTTGGAAGTTTTATGTTTTAGAGAGTGAGTAAGCTCTTTTAATTTTATTAAAAATTATTTAGATTGGTTTAATTGTTTGAGTTTTTTCTTTATTGATTGTCCTTTTAGTATGAGTAATCAAAAGCCAGTCTTTAACAAAGAAGGAAGTTTATGTCATACCATTATATGACAAGGAGCAAAAAGACAGGTATCCATGGGGGTTTGAATAATTCTGTCCTATTTTTAGATGGTCACAATAGAGACAGCCTGCAGTCTGTTCCAGCTGCTCCTTTGAAAAGTGCATTTAGGACAAAATTAATGGTATGAGAAAGAACCAAATAGATTTATTGCTTAACACAATAAAAGGAAAGTAGGCATCTCTATTCTGTTAAAGCAGCAAGGTAATGACTGCTTTGAATAGATCAGCAGATACATCCTCTTGTGTTTTGGCTTCTATCCAGTTTGGAGGATGTCTGGAGATTATTGTGGGGAAAAATTCTGAACTGAAAAGTTTGCTTCTTTGCATTCAAAAGGAAATCGGTCATTTATAAAATTGGGTCTGAGGTTGAAAGATAGATATAACAGATAAATTGCAGGGCTGGTCAGCTCCCATTAGTCCAGAGGTGGGTTTCAACAGGTTCTGACCAGTTCTAGAGAACCGGTAGCAGAAATGTTGAGTAGTTCGGAGAACTAGTAGCGGAAATTTTAAGTAGTTCAGAGAACCGGTAAATACCACCTCTGACTGGCCCCAACCCCACTATTCTCTGCCTCCCGAGTCCCAGCTGATCGGGAGGAAATGGGGATTTTGCAGTAACCTTCCCCTGGAGTGGGGTGGAATGGAGATTTTACAGTATCCTTCCCCTGCCACGCCCACCAAGCCATGCCACACCCACCAAGCCACACCCACAGAACCAGTAGTAAAAAAATTTGGATCCCACCACTGCATTAGTCCCACTACCCAACACATGGAGAAGACTTTAGACTCTGCTTGTTGAGACCACCCTGATGTCTAGTTTAATTTAAATCAATTGTTTGATATTTAAGAACCTGGACTTGGATTGGAAAGATTCATGTTTCTGCTTGACCACAAAATTCATATGGTGGTCATCCTGGACAGGATTGTGGATATGATGAAGTATAATGGGAAGTACATGTGTGCATCATGCTAATATATTTATTTATTAGTGAGATTTATATACCGCCTCATAGTGCAAGCACTCTCTAAGCGGTTTACACCATTAAGCAATGTATATATTTACATTGCCCCCAACAATCTGGGTCCTCATTTTACCTACCTCGGAAGGATGGAAGGCTGAGTCAACCCTGAGCCGGTGAGATTTGAACAGCTGAACTCAAATGATCACAGTCAGCTAAAGTCCTGCAGTACTGCTCTCTAACCGCTGCACCACCTCAGCTCATTTCATATATGTGTGGGTGTGACTTGTGGGGAAAAATTGGGCTACATGTGATATAAACACAGCAGTGTGTAAAGACTTGTTAAGAGCTAAACGCAAGGGTGTCAAACTCGCCACGTCATGTTGCTGTCACATGATGTATCGCAACGTTTTTCCCTTCGCGGACCTGTGATGGGTGTGGCCTGCCCATGACATATCCCACCCACGGGCCGCCAGTTTGACACCCCTGAGCTAAAGAAACATCTTCTGATTCTCAGTAATATGCAAATATGTCAGGTATATCTTATCTGTTTTTATCTCTCTGCATAAACTACCTAAATATATATGCAGGACTGAGGCCTGGATGGTTATTTTTTTCTTGCGCAAACTGGATTGTGTTATCGTTAGAATCTTGCCAACTCTTCTTCCCTTTGGAAAAAGGATCAAATCATTCTAATGTGATCCATCACAGTGAGTGGGTGATACTGTTTTCCCTCTCCCTCAAAGCAAAAGCCAAACCAAATATGGTCTCTAGATTTCCCACAATGTGTTCCTTAGTTTTTGTTTAGCTGAAATTCAATCTGCTGTTTACTATACTTCAAGAACTGCATGACCTAGTCCAGTTATATGATTCTGTTTTTATCCCGTCTGTCACCTAAGCTGTTTGGCTTACTTCACTCAAGAGAAGCATTATGGATTCTAACATACTTCATTTTTCCAATTGCAGAATCTTAATGCAAATTATAGCAATCCTTCCCTACCACCACCATCACTACCATCAGAAAACATCCCATTAGTCAATTAAAGGAAAGATGTGGAAAACCTGTGGCTTCTGTATGCTTTAACATACAATTTTCCATTACCTTCTAATCACTGGGCAATCTAACTGGAGTGAAAAACAGAATCCAATAACATTTGGAGTTTCCCATTTCTGATTTCATGGGTTTAAATTTCTCAGCAAAATGCAGATGTAAGATACTTTCATGAAAATAAATAAATTTAATTAAAGCTTAGTGGGAAAGAGAGAAAGAGATTTTAACTATGTTGAAAGCTCAATGTTGTTACATCACCACAAGAGACTATTCCTAGCATCTTCCTGTTAAATGAGCTAGAATTTCATGTCATGTGCCCAGCTGAACAGAGGTCGCAGAGGGTTTTTGGGGATATGAGACTAACCTAAGCAGTTTTATATGTTAAGCAGTGATACAGTATGTGCTTTATAGTATGGGTGTTCGATTCAGTTCAGTTATTTTCTGAAACACTGATTTCTCTTTCTCTCTTAAACATGCATGGACTCACACAGATATTGTCTTCTCATTGTTCCTATCACCCATCTCCTCCCACTTATGACTGTATGACTTGTGGCTTGTGGCTTGTATCCTTACGATTTATATTAATATTGATTGTTTCCTGATTGCTTATTTGTACCCTATGACAATCATTAAGTGTTGTACCTCATGATTCTTGACAAATGCATCTTTTCTTTTATGTACACTGAGAGCATATGCACCAAAGACAAATTCCTTGTGTGTCCAATCACCCTTGGCCAATAAAGAATTCTATTCTATTCTATTCTATTCTATTCTATTCTATTCTATTCTATTCTATTCTATTCTATTCTATTGTAGCATTTCACTTTACAGTATCTATCAACCAATTAGTTGTACTTCTTTAATTTTCTTTTAAAAAATATTGATTTTAACAGCAAAAGGAAAAAGGAAAAAAACTGATCTTAAAATATTGAAATATGCACATACAATTAAAAACTCTATTTTTTACTTTAAATATTTTTCCCACAAGATTACTGGAAAAATTATTTTTAAAATAGTTTTAGCTCAGAGACAGGCAATTGGGAATTGGGGTGGGGCAAGTGGAAATGGTGTTTGTTGCAAAGGCCGTGGCTGAGGATTTGAGGACCACATAATATGAACATGGACATTTAGAAGGGGCAAGGAAAGACAAATGTCAAACATACAATGAAAGGCTGCATTCAAACTCTGCTCCTTAATGACTCCTGATAACTATCCAGGTTTCTTGGCAATGTTTTCAGAAGTGGTTTTCCATTGCCTCCTTCCCAGGCCCAGGGTCACCCGGCTGGCTTTGTGCTAAGGGACGACTGAAACTGAGTCTCCTGCTATCTACTCCAGTGGCTTTAACCACCACAACAAACTGTCTCTGGCCTTAAGTGTCAGTGTGCAACGTTACAATATAAGCAGGGGTGGGTTCTACTTACCTTCCCTACCGGTTCGGGGTCGCACCGGAAGTGCGCATTTTGCACATGCGCGCTCCCTACGCTCGCTTGTGCCCCTCAATGCTCCCGGGTTAAACTGGTCTGCGCATGCGCAGGAGGCTTTGCACATGCACAGAGCATTATTTTCACGTAAATTTGGCTCCAGTGGACAGATTTCAAGCTGGAGGATCGGTTCAGGGGCGTGTCCAACTGGCCATCGCTGCTGGTTCGGCGAGCGGGGGAAAATTCCCGCTACCTGTTCTATAGAACCGGTCCGAACCAGCAGGAACCCACCTCTGAATATAAGTATGAAAAGTTGGAGTTCTGTCGTGATATCACAATACATGTTTCATCATTTTGGCATCACCGTAGAGAGTAATGGATGACACTGATGACAAAATCTTTGAATTACGACATTGTGACATTAGCACCCTTGATGTTGCTAAGGATTGGGGGTTTTTTCCCTGAAGCCCAAGAAGTGTCTTTCAGACACGCAGAGATGGCTCAGTCATGCCACATAGTGCAGCAGCAAACTCTGTGTTCCTCAAACAATGAGAACTTTATGGGAAAAAAATGACTGCCTAAATTATCATGTCGTCCTTTTAAAAATGTAGATTATTTTTAGCTTTTCTGTCTGCTCAATAAACATTTGAGGTGATGTATTAACAAAAGAACTAAAAAAAGTTTCAAACTATTAGAAACTTAAAACTGAACACTGTTTTATATAGTAAAACCAGACATTAACTTTAAAATTAGAGACCAGCATCAAGTATTACACGCAAGGCATGTAACAATGTTAAAACAATGCTTTCTTCATCATTAATTTAGCCTAACTCCAAATACATTTTCACTAAAAAGGTTTGTCCTCTTAATTAGATTTGGGAAGGGCAATTTAGTTTTTCCCTAGATAATTATCTCTCCCCAGTACCTATTATCTATCTATTCTAAAGGAATGAATGACTAAATAAATGTATTGCAATTTATAGTTTGCATACAAAGTCACATAAGGTGGGACAAAATACAAATAAGAGACATAAGCATAGATTATTTAAGCAAACAAACAAACACACTATATGTGGCTTAAAATACATGTTATTTCCCCAATGAGGCACTATTGTCTGCAAGTGAACTTGATCAAGTCCAACTGCTTTAATAATGGTGCAGGGTTTTGTTGTTTTTTTATAGAAAATAGTCTGGTTTATATAGTAGATTTTCTGCCCTTTTGTAGTGAAAGCATTCAACATTTCCAGGTAATCTTATGCTCTAACATAATTTAGACATGTAATGCTTGAGACAGAATTACATTAACTGAAGTAAACATGAAACGTCTGGTGTTCTCCTTGGCAAACAGCCACTTTTGCTATGTCTTCCTAGAAATGTACAACTTGAAACCATTCGTTTCCTTTGTTCTTTCCTTGTACACTTGTGTAGTGGAAAATAATTTTCATAACGAAGCACATCATTTATCCTCACATACATCTGTATTGTATATATTCAACATTTAGTTCTGTTGTTTCCTAAAATAGGAATCTCTAACCATATTGGAACATTTGCTACCTTTACAGTATCTGGAATATTTCACCCTTTTTGAAATATAGACTTCTTCAACCACGCTAGTTGCTTTTTAAGAATGAGACATTCCATTAATGTTGCTTTTCTCAATCAGTATAGATGTGTTTTAACTTCCACACTTCCCGGTCAATATGATTATATTGTAAAATTGAGGGGACGAGAGTGAATCAGAATAAAACAATTGGAGCAATTGAAACTAAAAAGAAAGAAGGGCAAGCTAAATAAAACATCACTGCATTAATTAGATTGTGCTTTTAATCCATACTGACTGAGTTAATTGGCTAAAATCAGCAACAATGACATAGTTAAAATACAATTAAAGTGCTCACATAAAATATCAAAATCATCAAAAGTCCTGTGATGCATGGTTGATATTTATTCTTCTAACATACATACACAGTGAACTCTCTGAATTAAGAAACTCTGAATTCTCTTCCACATCTTCAAATAAATTCAGTGACTGAGTTTACATTAAGTTATAGTTTGTTTTCCCTGAGTCTAAGTCTATTGGCTGGGCTCACACTATGCTCAAAACCCAAACCAAATAAACCCCTTTGTGGTTTAATCCAATGTGTAAACAAGAACGGTATTGTTTGTCTAAATTCATGATAGGTCAAATCCAGCTAATAAAAGTCTCAAATCAAGAAACTGAGTATGTCTACAATGTTGTTTTAATCCTTGTTCAAATGCTTTACTGTTTACGTAAAGGTTAGTTACATTTTTCATTGGAAACAAGCAGTCTTGGTTTCTAAGCATTGCTCTCTTTCTTCCAGGACTCCACACAATGCATTTTTACTCAGCCCAGGATTCTACACAGTGCATTTTTACTCAGAGTCAGGATCTCACAGGCTGATTTAGGCTTGACTCACTATCTCTTACTCCACTCCACAGAATTAAAACTGCTCTCAAAAGAATATTTTTTGAGCTTTTGGAATCCCAAAGATACTTTTTTCAAAGGTGCTTTTTTCAAGCGGCAACTGGACTTTGTCCAGAAAGTCCAGTTGCCTCTTGAAAAAAGCACCTTTGGGACAACTATGACCTGGATGACTGAGAATCTCCATAGAGATTCCAACTCTTGGAATAATCAACAGAATATAGATTGTGTGCAACTATTAATAAAATGTAAGATATTCTAGTTCACATATGCTCTGGATGACAGGATAAAACTACCTTGCTACTTTTACGCATATCTCTCGGGCATGCTGCTTCCATCAAATTTTGATAGCCTCTGAGTCTTTTGAACAGCAGTTTGAGGAGAGAAAACAGGGGTATTGGGTGGAGAGGAGAGATTCTCAACTTCCCTATCCTTGTTATGGATTCTCTGTTAGCCATACACATTAGCCAGAACCCTGCTGGGTTCCAGATACATAACATGTGGCTGCAACCCCATGCCTAGAAGAAAGGAATGAGAGAATCAATGGGAAAATTGAATTTGCTGGTTGGTTTAAGAACTTCTAGCCAATTATCTCTTTACTTCAGATCGTATCCTCCAAAAGCCAGTTTCTCAAACAGCTGTTTGACATTTAAACATAACATTTGCAAGTAATATAGTGGGGGTCTTTACGCAAAAAAAAATTCACTTCAGATTTTTTTTAAAAAGGGAAGGGTCTAATTGTTTACGTCTTAACTGAACAATTCACAAATACCCTGTCACGCAGTGATTTTATTGCCTGTTATATGTATATGCAGGGAGCTGCATTCCTATTCATTATAATGGTTTATTCCTGAGCACGTGATTGATATGTTCTTGTACGCATGTGTGCATTCCATTCTTTCCTTCTGTTCCTGGCTTCCATCGAAGGAAGACCTACTTTTATATCAGAGATGTAAACAAATGAGGATTTATTGTTTTTGTACCGAAATAAATATTTTACTTAGACTTTAAACTGCGGTTTCTTTTCTAATGTCTGATGTCCGGGAAAAGATCAAACTTCTCCTTTGTGAGATTAATTATCACCTCTGTCATACCCTCCCACAGTATTGATAATTCTGCTGTTTGTGTTCATTTATTTAAGAACTACATTGAATAAATATACATTTTGTGACTGGCTGGCTGGCTCACAATGTATATCAACTACTTTTTCCTTTTTTAACCAAGAAATATATTAGCACTTCGCTGATTAGGATCTGTTCAGTCTGCTGAAGACATATTCTCCCCAATGTTTATGGCTCTACTCCTATTTATTCCTAAGGACACTTCTACTGCCATTGTTAATATGAACCACTAATCATTTCACTACGCGACCTAAAACCTTCTCTGTCAATCGGACCAGATGGACTTCGTGCATACTTCCTAAAAAAGATCTCCACAGCCATTGCTGAACCATTACGCATAATCTTTGAAAAATCCTACAGGACCAGTTCCCTACCAAACCTACGGTCATTAGCCATGGTCATCCCCATCTTCAAAAAGGGAGATCCCAGTCTAGTAGAAAACTATCGACCAATCTCTCTATGCTGCGTCACATGCAGAGTCATGGAATCAATCATAAACCAATCCATTACCCTCCACCTAGAAACTAACAACCTACTTTCAAACAAACAATTCGGTTTCAGGGGAAAACTATCCTGCAATCTACAACTACTACACTGCAAAAACATGGACCACAAAACTTGACCAGGGCAAAACAATAGATGCGGTTTACATAGACTTCTGCAAAGCCTTCGACTCAGTGGTTCACAATAAACTACTTCTGAAACTGAAATCCTACGGCATCTCTGGACCCCTACATGACTGGATAACTGTGTTCCTGTCAAACAGACAAGTGGTCAAAATAGGGAGTGCCCTATCAAATCCCGTTCCTGTTAACAGCGGTGTACCCCAAGGCAGCGTACTAGGACCCACACTCTTCATACTCTATATAAATGACCTTTGCGATCACATTACTAGCGACTGCGTTCTCTTCGCTGATGATGTAAAACTCTTCACCACCAACAACAACACTGCTATCCTCCAAAAAGACCTTGACTTTGTGTCAGAATGGTCAAACATTTGGCAACTCCAAATCTCAACCAACAAATGCTCTGTCCTACACATTGGCAAAAAAAAATCAGAACACTAAATACAAGCTGAATAGACAAGACCTTACAGATGACCCTCACTCTGTCAAAGACCTTGGAATACTCATATCAAATGACCTAAGTGCCAAAGCCCATTGCAACAACATCGCCAAAAAGGCTTCAAGAGTTGTTAACCTAATCTTACGTAGCTTCTTCTCCAGTAATATCACACTACTAACCAGAGCATACAAAACATTCGCCAGACCAATCCTCGAATACAGCTCATCTGTCTGGAACCCACACCGCATATCGGACATAAATACATTAGAAAGTGTCCAGAGATACTTTACAAGAAGAGTCCTCCACTCCTCTACTCGCAACAGAATACCTTACGCAACCAGACTTGAAATCCTAGGCTTAGAAAGCTTAGAACTACGTCGCCTTCGGCACGACCTAAGCATAGCTCATAAAATTATCCGCTACAACGTCCTTCCTGTCAATGACTACTTCAGCTTCAACCACAACAATACACGAGCACATAGCAGATACAAACTCAAAGTGAACCGCTCCAAACTTGACTATAGAAAATATGACTTTAGCAACAGAGTGGTAAATGCCTGGAACTCACTACCTGACTCTGTGGTTTCGTCACCAAACCCCCAAAACTTTACCCTAAGACTGTCCACTGTTGACCTCACCCGATTCCTAAGAGGTCAGTAAGGGGCGTGCATAAGTGCACCAGCATGCCTACCGTCCCTGTCCTAATGTTCCCTCTTATCAGTACCAATCTTATGTATATAAACAATGTTACATCTATGTATATTACCAACACGTACTTCACAAAATAAATAAATAAATAAAAAAGTTCAGGAATGAATGTTGTCTTTTATTCAACCTCTGGAGCATTGAAAATGCAATCCCTGGCCAGATTTTTTCCTGCTCTTTAGTTGAAAGTAATGATTTCCAGCTTCTGCTGGCTCAAGTGTTGTGGTCCAGTTTGCCTGCTACACTTTACTTTCTTCTAAACCAGGGTTTCTCAAACTTGGCACTTTAAGATGTATGGATTTCAACTTCCAGAAATGAGGCTGGCTGGGGAATTCAGTCTTGGAATCTTTTAAAACGATAGAACAGAGGTCTTGTGTTTCTACCTATAAGATAACCCTTTTAAGACTGATGGCTGTTACTGGGCTATTGTGAATCTGAAATTGCACATGATTTTTTATTATTGTAATGACAAAGATAATGACACTGAGTTGAGCAGAGGTATTTTTCAGTTTTAAAAATGTGTCTCCTTTAACCATTTTTGACAAGTATATCCATGCCTATTGTTTCTACAGAAACAACCCATCTTTAAGTTGTCAGTAAAAAAAATCTATATCTATTTTGATGTATATGAAAAGCCTCTTTTTGAGAACAAAAAATAAGTCTATAAAGGTAACTGTGTGACATGTTCCTTACCAGCAAAAACTGGCAAGTGAAAGAAATTAAGAGCAGAAGATAAGAAAAAAGGACTAAATTTAGTTTATACCAATTCCTTTACCAACCTTTCCATATCATGAGTTTCCTCCAACCAAGACTTTCTCATTGTGCTTTCTTTCAACCCACTCATATATTAGTCTTGTAATTTTATCTTCATTCAATGTCTCCATGTGATCAACCAGCTTCATGTATTTCTCTTATAGCAATAGCAACAGCACTTAGACTTATATACCACCTTACAGTGCTTTACAGCCCTCTCTAAGCGGTTTACAGAGTCAGCATATTGCCACCAACAATCTGGGTCCTCATTTTACCCACCTCGGAAGGATGGAAGGATGAGTCAACCTTGAGCCTGGTGAGATTTGAACTTATAAAAGCTACTTACTTTACAGATAGTCTTCACTTACCAACTGTTTGTTCAGTGACCATTCAAAGTTAAAAAGGTAAAGGTTCCCCTCGCACTTACGTGCTAGTCATTCCCAACTCTAGGGGGCAGTGCTCATATCCGTTTCTAAGCTGAAGAGCCAGCGCTGTCTGATGATGATTGCGTGGTCGTGTGGCCGGCATGACTAAACACCGAAGGCGCAGGGAACGCTGTTACCTTCCCACCAAGGTGGTCCCTATTTTTCTACTTGCATTTTTACATGCTTTTGAACTGCTAGGTTGGCAGAAGCTGGGGCAAGTAACGGGAGCTCACTCCGTTATGCAGCGCTAGTGATTCGAACCGCCAAACTGCGACCTTTCTGATCGACAAGCTCAGTGTCTTAGCCACTGAGCCACCGTGTCCCCCATTCAAAGTTACAACAGTGCTAAAGAAGGAGATTTATGGCTGATCCTTAAAGTTGTGACCACTGCAGTCACAGGATCAGGATTTGGGCCCTTGGCAACCACTGCACATTTACAATGCTTGCAGCATCCTACGGTCATATGATTACTGTACACTGCACATTTACAATGCTTGCAGCATCCTACGGTCATATGATTACTGTTTGTGACATCACAGCCAGTTTCCGACAAGCAAAGTCATTGGGGAAGCCAGCAGGAATTCTCAAATCACGGTCACACTTAAGAACTTCAGGTGACTCTCTTAATCTCTAAAATTGATGAACTGACATTTTAAATTTTACTTTACAACTGCATCGCTCAGTAATGGAGTTACTGGTTGCAATTACAGTTATTAAATGAGGACTTTCTGAATATTCAATCCATAATCATCCACGCCCATTAACTTTTAATTCCATGTATTCATGTTTTATTATTTTTACTGCATGTAATTTATTGTTATGTTTCTTCTACAATACCCATCCCTTATTTCTACTAAACAAACTAGGTATACGCATGTTCTTATATACAAACATTTTTTGGGTTTTGGGGGACAAATATTCACTCCTTGCAACAAACCACATACTACCAATTGTCTTTTCATCAGCATCTGTGCCTCTTAAAATTTCTCCATCCATTTTTCCATTTTTATTGAACATTCTCACTATACACGTATTCATTTATTTGGCCTAATTTTTCATCTTTTATGCTTACAATATTTCAATCAATTTTCTCTGTCAAAAAGAAATGTCTCAGCCTTGGATACATTAATTTTCATAACCCTACTCCAAACTGCATCATTCCGTCTACATAACATTAACTGTAAATCACTAACATTCTCAGCCAACTACATAGCACTATTTGCATAAAAAAATACAAACGTTCACCTCTAATATTTCCAAAAGCATTGCTTATACATTTATTCATAAATGCAATTAAAGTGACATCATGCGCCCTTGTCTTTTCTCTCTTCATGTTGAACCATTCTCCAAGCATGGAATTTATTTTTCTGCATGATTTACTTCCATCATATTGCTTTTATTGCATTCAGCAACCAATCTAAACCCCCCCAAATTTGTGCAAAACATTCCATAAATCACCCTTATTTATCATCACATACTTTAACCACAATAGGCATACATAAATGTTCTTTCTCACATTCTTTTGTTCATTTCTAAATGACCTACTGAAGAGCAAAATTCTGATTTAAACACCCCAGTGTTTCCAAACCGTGAGACGTACCACAGGAGGTGTGTGAACAAGCTTTTGCAATAAATTCCCCTTTCCAAAAATTCTGCTGCATTGTTTTCCTTATTCATTTGAGTTCATTTTGGTGTTTTGATTTTAGAGGAGGTGTGTGTATTAAGATTACACTAAAGGGAGTTCTGATAGTAAAAGTTTAGGATCTCCTGGCAGTCACCATGGACTACATAAACTACATATTCCAAGTATTTATTTATTTAGCATATGGCATATCATACACGGACTAGCAATATATATATTAACATTTTACCTAAATTAGTAAAACATAATAAAATATAAATTTTAAAAAGATCTATGTTCAAATATCAATATCTAGGCTAGGGGTCAGCAACCTGCAGCTCTGGAGCCGCATGTGGCTCTTTCATCCCTCTGCTGCGGCTCCCTGTCACTCAAAATATGCGTCACAACTGCCAATGTGCGACACCCACCAACGCATAATTTATTAAGCTTTTCGACCCCCGGTAGGCCAACCATGGATAAATCCAAGAAAAGTTTTAGAAGAAAACAAAATCTTTAATTCAATTATATATGCTAGTTTTGTGGCCGTTCAGGAAATAGTCAGGCACGGGAAGAGTTTTGTGGCTCCCGGCATTTTCTTTTCTGTGGGAAATGGGTCCAAATGGCTCTCTGAGTGTTTAAGGTTGCCGACCCCTGATCTAGGCTAACCATTAAAGCACAGCATCAATTATATTTAAAAATATTAGATACTGGACCAGGTATATGGCCTCAGCTTATAGCAGGTCACGATGTGACCTACAGTTTGACATGAGACCCCGTCACTAAGCGGAGGATACTATGCCCCATTTATATAGAGAATACTGGGCCTTGTGAGGTGCGAATCCCATTCAGGATTGTCCATAGCTGATGTGGTAGTTCAAAGCCTGGCCCCTTTTTGTGGGGTCATTTATATGTCTTTCTATGTCTGGGAGCTCAATGACTCATTTGGCTTTCCTTTGGGAATCGATGTTAAAGTTGTTGGGCACACATTGTGCAAATGCCAGTTGGAGCTTTCTGGATTTGAGGCTTCTGGCTGATAAATGCGGAAGGACGGCATGCACCGGTAGGACGGAGTTATTCATAATTTTTCCTTATTCTCTCACTAGTACTTCTTGCCTTTGTAAGGCTGGCAGTGCTACTGTATATGGCTCAGAACAGGAAACCAGCAAGCGTCCAAGTATCTTATTTTTATTTATTTTATTTATTTTATTTATTTATTTGTCAAACATGTATAGTATTTGTAATTTGTATAAACATAAGTAAAAAGTAACGATAAAAGAGGACAATTGGACAGTAGGACAGGGACGGTAGGCACGCTGGTGCGCTTATGCACGCCCCTTACAGACCTCTTAGAAACGAGGAGAGGTCGACTGTAGACAGTCTAAGGTTAAAGTTTTTGGGGTTTGGGGAAGAAACCACAGAGTCAGGTAGTGCATTCCAGGCATTGATCACTCTGTTGCTGAAGTCGTATTTTCTGCAGTCGAGTTTGGAGCGCTTTACATTTAGTTTGAATCTATTACGTGCTCGTGTATTGTTACGGTTGAAGCTGAAGTAGTCATTAACAGGAAGGACATTTTGGTATATGATTTTATGAACTACATTTAGATCAGATCGGAGGCGACGTAGTTGTAAATTGTCTAATCCCAGTATTTCAAGTCTGGTGGAATAAGGTATTTTGTTGTGAGTGGAGGAGTGAAGGACTCTTCTTGTGAAATATTTCTGGACTCTCTCGAATGTATTTATGTCTGATATGCAGTGCGGGTTCCAGACAGGTGAGCTGTATTCCAGAATTGGTCTAACAAATGTTTTGTATGCTCTTCTTGCATCTTTCAATCAGAATTCTGTCAAACATTTTCCCAGGCACACTTAGAAAATTAATATCACCCAAAATTAAATTAAATGGCAGTTTTTGCAGTCCCGCTGGCTTACTTTCCCTTCGCGTAAAGAAACAATAATGGTATGCTTCCAATGATCTGGCAAATATGTGGTCTTCACACACATTAACTGTTTAGCTAATCCATAAGCAAATTGCTTCCATAATTTAATACTTTTTTCAGTACCATCTACACCTGCAGTTTTACTTTTTTCAAAATTCTCACAATACATACTACTTCATTTCATAATTTTTTTCTTGTCAGAAATATTTATAGTATTGATTTCAATTTAACTTTTTGAGCGATCACTATCTTTCCTATGAAGATGTCCTTTCAATCAGTGGTGGGATTCAAATTTTTTTACTACCGGTTCTATGGGCATGGCTTTGTGGGCATGGCATTGCTTTGTGGGCGTGGCAGGGGAAGGATACTGTAAAATCTCCATTCCCACCCCACTCCAGGGGAAGGTTACTGCAAAATCCCCATTTCTTCCCGATCAGCTGGGACTCAGGAGGCAGAGAATAGATTGGGTTGGGGCCCATCAGAGGTGGTATTTACCGGTTCTCTGAACTACTCAAAATTTCCGCTACCGGTTCTCCAGAACTGGTCAGAACCTGCTGAATCCCACCTCTGCTCTCAATATGTTTTTATTTCAGTCCTTCTTCTCAAAATATTTCATCACATTTATTTTTCATTCCAAACATCCTGTTAATTTCCTCTCTCTACATTTTGTGATTTTGTTATCTTGACCTTTGATTATATTCTCTGCAAATGTTATTCCTTCCTCCATCTTTATAATTCAATTTTGTTCCTGCGTACCCTCAATAATGTTTGTTCTTGCCATAAAAAATTTCCTAAACCTGAGTTGGTTGGCTTGGACATGTGTCTGTTCACAGGGAATGTTGAGGATTCTTCTCTTGCTTAGTTCTCATGGGGTCTGCTGCTACCGATAAAAATATTGGTTTAATCTTTTTACCCTAAATTATCCCATGTAATTAATTAATTTCTTTTTTATATTATTAAATCTTCATTTTTATGTCCAAAATAATTTGAAAACTGGCTATGTACAAATATTAATCTAATCTAAGGGATACATTTGGCATATTTCAGTGTATAATTTTCTATAGTTTCAGGAATATAGCAATAGTTGACTATAGCTGAATACTGAACATACTGTAGATCAGCTCAATGTTAGCCAAGTGAAGAAAATGCAGTAATCCATTAAAGGGAAGCTGACTAAAGACACATCACTTAATTCTGTCTGACATAAACATAGACTCACTCTCCCTGATTTATCCAGTAATCTGATTAGACAATCAGTTATTTGGTTTGCTCTGAAAAAAAACCATGTTCTGTAAATAGGGCAAGAGTTTCCTGCTATTGTGCAGACAATTTGTGCGGCTACACTGACAGCTCCAGTCAACTGATACAATTCCAATCCATGTTAAAATGCTTCTCACAGGCAGTGCTCGATATAGAAGGGTGCTTTGCATAGATTGCTTATATGTAAATGGCTTTTATAAGTCCTTATGAGCTACAACAAAAGCTATTATTGGGTAATTGCCCAGAAAAATTAAATTCAAATAAATATTATATGTCCCCTTTACAACCATCGTGAAACACAATATTGTGCTAACTCTACAGCCTATCATAGCACCCTGACTGTGGTATATACCTCTTCTACAAGAGGAAATGCATTTTAATTTTCGTGCAATTTCTGCAGCAAATTCCAGCAAAAAAACATTATTATTAAAAAGCACACAGACATACAGTAGCAACCTGACAGAGCTCTCGCAGTCATAGCAAACAACATGAAATCTACCAAGCATAGGGTAGCATGTGGACCAGGAGTGGGTTCCAACTCACCTCGCTGCTGGTTCGCTTCCTCCCGTGCCATGTGGCCGCACCGCATGGGCGCACGTGCACGCATGCGCAGTGTAAAAATGACCTATGAAAAAAATGACCCTGAATTTAAAAAAAAAAACCCAAAAACAAAATGGCGATGCATGCACAGTGCCGGAAACTTGACTTCTGCGCAGAAAAAAAAAATAAAAAAAAATAAAAAAAATTTTTTTTAAGATGGTGGCTCTCATGGACTAGCACTGACCGATCCGGTTCGGTGATGTCATTGTGACATCACCAGCAGGTCGCTACCAGTTCGGGTGAACCGGTCTGAACTGGGAGGAACCCACCTCTGATGTGGACAATGTTCCCACACTGATTGTGCTGGGAATGAGTCGTCTTTATATTTTACGACGATGGTCCAAATATTCTAGAATTGCCTGATGCCCTGATAACATTACAAGCAACTACAGACATAAGAGGACGACCACATCCTCAGCATCTTTAGTTGCAGAAAACAATAATCACATAATGGAAATACCCTAAGCAACCCCTGAAGATAAAGGTTTATGTCGCAGACAGAGAGCTAGAGAGATTGGTTTCATATTCTGCATTAAAACATGTCTTCTTTTATTGATTTATTTTTTTGATAAGATGTAGTGGAAGCATTCATACACAATGTTCAATTAAAGCTGCACCATTTTTCTCAAGCCAATATGCCATGATTGAACTTTTGAGTGGCATGTTGGGGATTGTACAGGTAATCCTCAACTTACAACGGTTCATTTAGTGACCACCTGAAGTTACAACAGCGCTGAAAAAGTGACTTACGACCATTTTTCACACTTATGACCATTGCAGCATCCCCATGGTTACATGATCAAAATTGGGATGCTTGGCAGCTGACTCATATTTATGACGGTTGCAGTGTCTCAGGATCATGTGATCACCTTTTGCGAACTTCTGACAAGCACAGTCAATTAGGAAGCCAGATTCACAACAACCATGTTACTAATTTAACAACTGCAGTGATTCATTTAACAACTGTGGCAAGAAAAGTCGTGAAATGGGGTAAAATTCACTTAACAAGTGTCTTGCTTAGCAACAGAAATTTTGGGCTCAATTGTCGTAAGTTGAGGTCTGTCTATGCTCTTTTAAGGGCAGAGAGGGGAGAATAACATTAAATTTGATTTAAATTGCATTTGAACTTCATTAGATTTAAATTAATTACAGTAATATTATTCCCAATAATCACCTAATTAATAGAATAGAATAGAATTCTTTATTGGCCAAGTGTGATTGGACACATCAGGAATTTGTCTTTGGTGCATATGCTCTCAGTGTACATAAAAAGACAAGATACATTCGTCAAGAATCATAAGGTACAATACTTAATGATTGTCATAGGGTACAAATAAGCAATCAGGAAACAATCAATATTAATATAAATCGTAAGGATGCAAGCAACAAGTTACAGTCATACAGTCATAAGTGGGAGGAGATGGGTGATAGGAACAATGGGAAGACTAATAGTAATAGTAATGCAGCCTTAGTGAATAGTTTGACAGTGGTGAGGGAATTATTTGTTTAGCAGAGTGATGGCGTTCGGGGAAAAACTGTTATTGTGTCTAGTTGTCTTGGTGTGCAGTGCTCTATAGCGTTGTGTGACTTTCAGACCAGTCAGCTAGTTCTTATGAATTGTGTTTGGGGACCCTATTGTGGAGTGTTTGGTGTAGTACGTGTTTAAAAAATGATTTAGTATGTGCAGGAATACAAGGCTAATATCTTTTTTAAGCACCTGTGTCTTTTTTTTCAGAATTCAGCATGAGCTTTAAAAAATTGGAATTGCTTTAAGGAGTTGGCTTTGTCTCTAATGTGTCTCCTTAAAGTTCTTTTCAGACTTTCATGGAACTCTTAAAAAAAGGCAGTGGTTTTAAAATGGGTGCTGTTCTTATTATCAGTTGGAAAGTTCTGAAATATTCCTTCCAGTTGGAGTATTGCAACAATACTCCAAATAAGTGAAGATTTCTAGGCCTTGGAACCAGACACCCGAACACCAGATGCCTTCTGTCTAGGGGATGAGACCGGATTATCACTCCTATATAACAAATGCCAGAACTTGGAATATTCTACCCTAAAAAGTTCTTTCACTTCATCCTGTTGAAGTTTGTATCCAATTTCAAAACAGCTGAAAATGATGAAAGATAAAAACTTGGACTTTAATTTTTTTGTCATCTAAAATAAATGTGCCATTAATCAGAGGTTTCTTTGTTCCAGTAGAGTTTTTGAAAATCAATTAATTTAACTGATTAAGAAAGTATCTTAGATGTAGACATTCTTCAAGACCTAAAAAAAATTACTTTTATATACCACACTGTCTCCCATTTTCAGAATAAGTCCAGGGCAGCCAAGTGAATAACAGTGTTACTCTGACTTTAGTAGTTATATACAGACTTTGCCATGGTTAATTATATTTGCTGATATATCCTCTTCTTTGTAACTATTAAGAGTATATATACCCTAATCATACCCTAGCCTTTTTTGAATTCAAATTTCACCTTCTTAATGTAGTTGAAAATGACATTACTTTAGATTCTTCAAGCATATAGTGAAACTGATGTTACAACAATGGAATCCTTTTCTTGTCTGAATATAAGTTAATTGTACAATTGAGTTAAATATAGATTTTATTTTATTCAAGAAATTTTATTCAGGAAATATCTATACAAGGCATGTGACAGTGAAGTGTGAGGCATGCACTTAGAAAAATTGCAAAATATTTCCTCCAGCTTATTTTGAATGAAACAATAATAAGCAACCTTTTTTTGGGGGGGAGAGGTTTCAGTGTCACATCACATGTTTCATCAGAAACACACATCTTTGCAAACTAATATAGAATAAAAAGCACCATCTTTATATATTTGTCCAGAGTAATATGAAGGTTAGCATTTCATTTAATCCTCAGCAATAAGGTGTTTCAGAACAAGGATCCCATGATATTGAAAGATTTAGGAGAAGATGTAAAAGAATTGTCTTGAAAGATTTCATTGTTTCTAAGAAAATTGAAGAAACCATGTATGATCAACATGATATGCTCCAGACATTTCATCGCTCACAAAGAGAGACTTTCCTTCATCAAATAGGCAAAGCAATACTCTTAAGTGCTTGCTGACTTCATGGACATGTTAATGGATTTTTTTTTTGGCAGCAATACACAAGTGGTTTGCTATTGTTTTCTTCCGGAATGCCTTTTCTCAACTTCCCAATCTGGGCTACGATCCTGATGTTTCCTGGCGGTTTCCCATCCAATACTAAGCAGATATTTTTCAGTCACCAAAGGTTGACCATGTTGGCTTTACAATTACTTTTAGACTGCCTGGAAGTTATTAGAGGTAATGATTTAGGAGCAAAGCAGGTCTATTACCCAGTACAAGACTGCCTGTGGTTGAAATGACTGGACACTAATTTTTAAAGAAAAACACATAGCTATGTCAATTTTTTAAAAACTGACCTAATTGTGTCTTGAGAAAGCCTCTGCCTCAAGGGAATGGAATAATATATTATAAAGAGCACTATTAGAAAAATATCACTAAAACCATTTCCATGGTGGCTGAAGTTATTGTACATACAATAGAAGCACTTTGAGCCAATTCCTCTCTCTCGACCCAACCTACATTACACAATAGTTGTGAGAAAACAAGCAGTACAGAGCAATATATATTGCCGCCTTGAGCCCCTGTGCAAAAAAGTGGAATATCTATTTAATAAGTAAATGAATGCTGCTTTAAGAGAATGACCATCAGATACGGAGTTGTGGAGGCAACATAACTAGCAGCAAGTTGAAAACCAGAAAAGCTGGAAACCATGACATGAACTGAACTGATCTGTTCCAAATCAGTAGCAAGGAAAGTTTTTTTAGACACAGGTGTAGCTGCATTTTTAAACTGGATTAGAAAAGTACTTTAAATCCTGAAGTATTTAACTACAACAGTAGTAGCTCCATTTATGTTCTAAAATGGTAAATCTTTGACTCCTTTAATTATTTCAGTTCTTGTTCTGATAAATATAATTCGGGGTAATGAATGCTCAATATTAAGAAGAAACTAAGTAGGTGTATCAAGTTACTTAAAGTGGTGTTCTATCAAAGAATTTTTAATTTTCATTGCTCATTCTCTACATAGCATTTTTTCTCCTTTGAAAGGAAGGAGACATTTTAGCTCCTCGTCAGAGATTGTTGTCTTCTATAATAATATCTTCCACATTTCTGGCTTAAAATTTCTATTGAAAGCTAGGTCAATACTAACAAAGCTGCTTCTGATGTCACAGATTCATTCACGCCTGTTACAAAGATTAATAAAGTTAGTATCATAGCAATAAATCTATCTCATCCTAGGCCAACACAAATATAATTGAGTACAAAGAGCACATTTAGGCCTACACTTCACTTTTAGAAGGAAATAAACATCTTACATCTTGAAGACTTTTAAGATGAGTATTTTCCTTTACTTTACAATCAGCCATTTCTATGGGACCATTACATTATAGCTTTTTGATCTGTTGGTAGAATTCCATTGGAATTTTATGTCTCAAGATTATAAAATAGTCTAATTTGCTGTTCAATGTAACTACCTGAATACTCTGTTTAACTTTTAGAACACCAGTAGCATCCTGCTGAATTGGAACTCCTGGTCCCTTTAGTCTAGCAGACTGTTCTCATGGGGACTACACAAGAAAGCCCACTAATCTCCCCATAGATGGTCTTCTGAGGCAGTCACATGGCCATCAAGGCTAATAGCCAATGATCCCCCATGACCATGTCCATAAACTGGTCCAGCCCTTTTCTTTTTTGAAGCCAGTCAAGCAGATTACCAGGACTTTATCTTGTGGTAGGTCATTGTCATTCCTTCAATTCATGTGATATGTAATATTTTCTACTTGACCAACTTAATCACTAAGAAAATTGAATTCTTTAAAAGTCCTGTGTCCTTTTTAAAGCTCTCTTGGAAGCCTAAAAAAAACCCCTGTCCATTGAGTAGTAAAGAAAGGCTGCATTTATCTGAGTTTCAAAGCTTTCTTTCAAATCATTTTCAACATGTTTTTTTGCCCTATTAATAATAAACCAGCTTGCAAAAATCAAATGTACATCATTAGTCACAGTTTTAAGCTCAGGGAAGTTTTAAAAAATGACAAGGGCGAGGTTGGAAAAGAATAACATCTTGCCATTATCATGATATTTGGTACTTGGTAAACCATTTTAGGATAAAAAAGTAATTAAAATGGGATTGAGAGGTGAATTATAATGTGATAAGCATTATGGGGAAAAATCCAGATGAAAAAACCGATAAAGTTTAGTTTATAAGAGAAAGGCTATAAAAAGGTCATTCTATAAAACCATAAATTAAATCCATAGAAATTTAAATTAAGATAAATCTACGCAGTGAATTTACTATATTTGGGCTGCAATTGTTATGGTCCATGAGAAGGTGTTATAGGTATTATAGTTTTATTCTCTTTTTTAGAGTCCAGACAAGATTGCTGACTTTAGAGGAGACATTTCTGACACGTGTGTATCTTCTTCTGGAAAGGATCAAAAAGGGAATATGCTAGAAAGAACACTGTGGAGCTATTGGACTGAAAATTTTTCACCTGGCATAATCCCAAATCAAAGTGTAATCAACAATAGATCTGGTGCCAGTGATGGTAATAGGCTCCCACTGGTTTTGTAGGGAAGTGGTTAGAAAACAAAAGCTGTCTGAAAAGAGAAAATAGAGCTGCAAACAACATTCCTCCCTGACTTCTGCTTTGCTGGAAAGAGTTCAGGAGAATGTTGGATAAACCAGTTAATCTGCCGTTTTCGCCACTAACAAGGTAAGCAAGATTGTACTGCCCATTTCCTGATTTTAATAGCAATAGCACTTAGACTTATATACCACTTCACAGTGCTTTACAGCCCTTTCTAAATGGTTTACAGAATCAGCATATTGCCCCCAACCATCTGGATACTCATTTTACTGACCTTGGATGGATGGAAGGCTGAGTCAACCTTGAGCCGGTCAGGATTGAACTCCTGGCAGTGAGCAGTGAGTTAGCCTGCAATACTGCATTCTAACCACTGCGCCACCACAGCTCCTTAATGTTTCTTTACGTCAAGGAATATTAAGTATCTTCTGAAATTGGGAATCTTCTTCATTAGAAGTGCCTAACATCAAGAAGTAGAGATAATTATTGCACTGTAGCGATCAGATCCAATCCTGTACACTGCAAATGTCCCAATCTTGTAGTTTAATATTCTCATATCTGGCACAATTGGAGGCCATCAGATTCTATAGAGCAGAGTTAAAGTAAATCTTATCCTGGGTTATAGGATCATAGAACCGTGGAACTGGGATGAATCACAAAGATCATTTAGTCCAACTTCTGCAATGTTCAATGAAACAATTAAGCTATTTTTGAGAAGTGACTATCCAAGCTTCTTATACTTAGTTATTATTTCTGGTCCTAGTTTCTGGGGCAATAGCAAAGAGTTCCTGATTGTCTTACAGCACCCTTTTATGCAGCTCAACATAAGGACTCCACTTAGTTTTCAATTCTCCATATTGAATCTAACTTCTCCATAGTGAACATCCCTAGTCTCTTTAACCTGTCTTCATAGGGCATGTTCTCAAGTCCTGAATGATCTTTGTTGTTCTCCTCTGATCTGATCTGTTAATATCCTTCTGAAGATGTAGTGCTCAAAACCATACACATTACCAGTGATAATGTTATAAGTGCAGAAGAGATGGGAATAATGACACTGATACAATGCTGTTTCAGATGTAGCCCAGAATTGCAACTGCCCTTCTATCAGCTATCTCATACACCTGACTTATGTTAATGGTTGTAAACGACCAGGATCCCACTGATTGGGGCTATCTGACTCAAGTAGCACCATCAGTACTCCTTTTTTCAATGCAGTTATGCAGTCAATTGTGGACCCACCTTACCATAGTGCCACCTAACCATGTTAATATTTTGCTAACAAGAATATCGTGTGAACCTTGTCAAAATCTGTTGAAATCAGTGTAGATTATATCCATAACTTTACCCTTGTCCATTAAAATAACTACTCTGTAAAAAGAGACAAGGTTTTTCTCATGTGGCCTGTTTTTTTTTTAGCAATCATGTTACCTTCAAGGTGGTTACAAATGGCATATTCATTATCTACTGCAACATCTTTCCAGGTATTGATATTAGGGTTACAGATCAATTATTACTGGTATATGCTTCCTTTTTTCAAGCGGGGGAACCACATTTGCTTTTTCCCAGTCCTCTGGCTCCTTCTCCAGGATCTCTCAAAGATAATTCAGACATCCTGACAACTCTTCAGCCACTTCCTTCAATATTCTAAAGATATTTAATTGAATCCAGGAACATGAAAGCATTCAAATTAGCAAGAATTTTCCCCACATCCTTACTAATGTGCACCCTCCTTATTGTGTTTGTTCCTAGTCTAGGCCACTCAAATCACCATTTCCTGTGAATGTAAAGGCAGAGCACTGCTTTATAAACACTTTAAATACAATTATGTTGTATAATAACAGATGCTTCCATTCAGTTTAATATAACTTGCATTTAGAAGTTGAAACCTCTCTTTAATTCCATCCTGTTACATAACTACAAATTTTGTTGAAGTATAAAAGAATTACCAACCCTCTAAACAAATGGAAGTCCAAACAGGAAAATCAAGTGAAAAAGTTTTCCCCTCCTAGAGCTTTATTTAGAAAATAAAGTATTCAAGTATTAAGAGAGATGATGACCACATTAAAAGAAAAGTATTAAACAGTGTGTGTGTGTAGAACGTGAAAAGGTCAAAGATGAGAGAAAGAGAAGATAAAAAGCAAAGTTCTAACAAGCTAAACTGGAAAGAATGGAAAAGTACAGAAAAGCAAAGAATAAAAAATAATAAAGAGTAAAAGATTTAAATCTGTAGGATTTATTTCATCTATTGTAGTAGTTTCCAGTTTTTGGGTGCATAAAATTATTCCCTCATGTTGCTCATATTGAATAATGAGAAAAAAATGAAATAACACTGAAATCGAAAAATACAGCACAGGACAATTAGTATAAAGGTGAATATAAAACAAGAATTCATTATACAAACAATTTAACATTGTGGATTGACGTGCATAATGGAATAAAATAATGATTTGAGTCAGGTCTGATATTATTGAACTTTTTAAAGAAGTTATTTTTCTCAATCAAAATTGATGTTTCTTTTATTTAGCATATGGAAATTCATGGTTGGCAGATGGTAGCTAACATGTCAAAGGAAGAGCAGAATGAATCCTTCGTACAGTATATATTCTGAATGATGTTGCATTAGTGGGTCTTGAAATAGCAGATGCCTGGCAAAACACAGGGTCAGAATTGTGATTGTGATTTACAGCAGATACGTTGTGTGAATGGGCAATCTGGCTGCAAATGAGTAGCTATTTTAGAGTCTCGGGCTGATTGTAATCACAGACAGACTTACTGCCCAAAGTAAGGAAGAGGAAATTATAGATGGGATGGATTCCTTTGATCTATGTAACACTTTGTCATTTTCTTTTTCAGATTGATAAGCAAAAGTAATTTTGTGTGTGGCCAATCTGCCTTTTTTGGTGGGGTTTGAAAGTATGAATATTGTAACCAAAGAAATGCTTTGTTGATGGGTACTCAAGTGCCCATCTTGTATTTGCATAATAGTAGCAAGAAAATGAAGTTGCTTCAGAGATAAGACTGATATTGAAATTTTGGACACATGGGATTATTATAAAAAGGAAACTAAATTTTAGCTATGAATAATGGAATTAATGAACAGAATAATAAACTGAGGTATAATGAGATAAAATTAACTATTCAGACAATTAAACTCTGAACTTGAGGGACTATTTTAGAAAAGTCAATTTGAGATAGAAATATTAGAATTTTAGCAGTTGTTTCCTAGGTAACTGCATGATACCTTCACAATACATGCAAACACAAAGCAGAGGAAGAATCAAAGTGTACACTTAAATTATAATGTATTTATAAGGGAGGATATTTAAAAAACAACAACCCAAGGGCAGACCCTTAAAGAACACAAAAGCAGAATGGACCCATGTTCAGAGACTTTGAAAGACTGTCCAATGAAATTTTGTTTGTCGGTTGGAAGTTCTGCATCTCAGCATTACAGGAAAAGAATAAAGATGGATCAGCTTCATGAAAGTAGTAGAAGGAGAGCATTTTTTGAAAAGTATGATCTTCTGGGATACAGTAATTCCTTATAGTAAATATATCAGCAAGTTTATCCAATTCATCAATAGCAACATTTACATGTGAATTAGAATCCCTAACATATACTGTACTAATTTTAAATCTACATTTCTATATCACCTAAGTATATACAAGTCATCCCTGCACTGTTATTTTGATTCTGGCTGTAGTTGGTGACCATGAGATTCTAGCAACCAGTCAACATAACTGTTTGCTTTCTTCTCATAAAGACTTCCGTATTTTTCAGAGTATAAGACGCACCGGGGTATAAGACGCACCTTAGTTTTGGGGAAGAAAACAAGGAAAAAAGGCTGCCTCCCAGCAATTTGCCAAACAGCAAACAGTGCAGATGATATACACCGTTTGCTGTGTATTTCTGTGCATGTGTGTCTGACCCATAGAAATAGCAAAGAATTGGAGAAATGTACATTATGGCAGTATATTAATGCCAGAAAGTTTTCTTAAATGTAGTCACACTAACTCCTCCCAATTATTTTAATAGATCTACTCCAAATATGACTAAGTCAGGGTTTAACTCAGCTGCCTTATCTTAATACTAAACAGGACACTGTTACATTTCAGATTATACTTTTACAGATCTTTAAATTTGATGTGGCTTTCTGGAAGTATAGTTATTCTCTGCTATTTAAAAGAAGTTACAATAGCACTGGGCCTCTTCAGATCAATCATTTATTTTAAAAAGCTTCTTCATTTTGTTAAGTTGTCTAGAACAATAATAAAGCAGTCTTTAAAAAATAAGCCTAATAATTTGAACATTCTACATTTACAGTTATTTACTTACCTCCTTGCAGTTTCAGCAGTCCAACATTGCCAGCAGTTCACCTCCCAGCAATCTGCCTCCTTGCAGCTACCGTAGTTTCAGTTTCATTTTAGCACATGGCTTGCAAGCCTCAGTCAGCTGTGGGTCGTGAGGCAGATAATCACTTCCTTGTGCTAATCAGGCTCTGCGCTGTTTGCTGCAAGGAGGTAAATTGCTGGGAGCAGAGGCCAAAGGGTGGGGGTGGCTGGGTGGGGCTACATTTGGTGCATAAGACGCACCCAAGTTTTCACCCTCTTTTTGGGGGTAAAAAGGTGCATATACTCCAAAAAATACGGTACTTGCTGGATATACTGTAGCAGCAAGAAGATTACAACAGTGGAAAGGATTCAAATGCTCAACTGTAACATATTCTGCCTCTTCATTTAAATAGATCAAAATAATTTACCTTATAATGCACTGGAATAGCACTAACATTTTATATTAATGTTTCAATTAGCAAAAAATATAGACTATTAGGGAGCCATAGTTCAATTGTAACTGGCATGTGTTTTGTCAGGCTTCCCTTAACAAACCCTAGATTTTGGAGACAAGTTTAGGCAGGAATTCAGAGACACAGGTCTTTGATAAGTAAGTTTAATTGCAAAAGGAATAAAAAAATGACAAAAGAATTCCAGTGATTACTATGTGTCAAATGGAGGCTCAATTTATAGGAAACCAAAGTTAAAATTCTTGTTTGTTTTCCTCCCTTTGGTGTGATGCAATGAGCCAAAAGAGTCCTTTGAGTGGGGAAAGTTTCCACCTATCCCTTATAATGGTAACAGACTAGCCTGATTTATGCTGTTTGACTGCGACCTTGGCAGATATAGCTGGGAAATGGAAATGGGCAATACCTTACTTACCTATTAGACCATTTCAGAATAACCATCCGATGTTCAAGGGGCAAGAGAAAGACAAATAGGGCATCTTGCTTTGCACTTGCGAAAGCTGACCTGTCTTAGTTTATCTAGGGTACCACTAGCCTCCGCTCCATCCCTTTTCCATTTTTAGCTCCCCATATCCCATTGTCCTTACAGGAGTTGGTCAGAAAGCCAGTAGCATCCTATTTGGGACTGGAATTTTTAACTCTTTGGGCAATCTTAATAACTGTCAATAAGCAATATTTGGTAATTTTATGTACAGATAGTCCTCAACTTACGATCACAATTGAGCCCAAAATTTATGTTGTTAAGTGAAAAATTTGTTAATTGAATATGTCCCATTTTACAACTTTCCTTGCCACCTTTGTTAAGTGAACCACTGCAGGAGTTAAATCAGTAACAGGGTTGTTAAGTGAATCTGGGTTCTCCATTGACTTTGCTTGTCAGAAGGTTGCAAAATGACTCCTGAACTCTGCAACCGTCATAAATGAGTTAGTTGTGAAGCATCTGAATATAAATCACATGACCACTGGGATGCTGCAATGGTCATCAGTGTGAAAAATGATCGTAAGTCACTATTTTCAGTGCCGTGGTAACTTCAGTCATTAAATGGATTGTTGTAAGTTCGAGGATTACCTGTATAGACCTTCAAGTTAGTGTCGACTCCTGGTAATTGCCTGGAGAAGTCCCTGCAGCTTTCTTGGCAGGTTTTTGGCATGGTTTGCCATTGCCTTCTTAGGGTTGAGAGAGAAGGACAGGCCTATTGTCACTCAGTTGGCTTTGCATCCACAGCGGGGTTAGAACGCACGGTCTCCCAGTTATTGGTCTGATACCTTAACCGCCAGCCCAAAGCCCAGAAATTTGGCTTTCTGCAAGACAGGTTGTTCAATTCTGTAATAGCTTTGTTCCCCATACCATCCATCTGGTAAACTCGCAAGATTCTTTTCTCTCACCATGTACAGGTATACATCTGAACTAGACTGTGTTGTTTCTCTGTGACATATATGTGGGTATATGCATAATTCTATATTTATATGTATTTATTTATTTAGTCTGTTATATTATGTAGTATACATTGGAGGTGGTGACCCTTTGAGTGCTGTATGCAACAAAATTTCACTTTAATGTATGTCAATTAGTGTACATTCAAGTGACAATAAAGTTATTCTATTCTATTCTATTCTATTCTATTCTCAATAAGGTGGAATTGTGAATCTCACTCTCTTCTGTACACACAATATTAAATGGAGGGATCAGAGAATGAGAAGCACCTGTCAGAACTGCAACAAGAAGGAGAAGGCTGGAGGGAATGAGAGCTCTGAATTGATAAGCGCTGCAGCTACCAGTTCATGGGGGGAGGCGACTCTATATTTCAGGGCGCAACAAACGAAAAGGCAACGGTAGAAAAAGCTGCTTGCCAGCCCCGAAGGTTGTCTGGCCAGGGCTCTGGAGCCCCAAGAAAGATGGGTAGAAAGCGCGTGTGTGGGGTGTCTCCCCTCCCTCCCCTTTTTAAAAGCCCGGAGAAGAGATTGATAGAGTTCTCGAGCATCCTCACAATCAGTGCCCCCCCTTCGCCAAATTGGAACGACATGACATCAGCTGTTCGTTTTGAATGAGACGCTCTTTCATTGGCTGGCTGGCAGTGCTTCCTTGGCGAATGAACGCGCGGCAGGGCTGCAGGCCGGGCGGACTGACGTGCGAGCTCCAGTTACTTTGCCGTATGGGGGTTTATTTTGCTTTGGGCCACTCCAGCCGCCGCCATTAGGCGAGCGGGGATAGATTACAGGGCGGCAGGATCGCCTTCGCTCGTCCTTTTGACTCCCCCCTCCCGTTTGGGTGGTAGCGTCCTTCGACTGACTACGTCCTTCGAGCCACCCGAGGAAGAAACCATGTCCTGAGCCGGGGGAGGGGTGGGTGGGGAGAAAGCAAGGAGGCCGCAACTAGCCGCAGCTTGCGGTGCGGCGCAGTGCATGGGTGGGTGGGATGTGGATGAGGGGGATAGGCGCCAGCTGCTGAGGAGACAGTTCGCGGGATCCAGGGACAGCCTTGCAAGGTACGGAAAGCCTCCCTTCCGATTCCTCGGGCGTCCTGCGATGGGAGGGATATAATAATGCTTTTACCAGCCTTTCGGAACTTGGAAAAAAAATCGTCTCAGGATGAACCCTTCTTTTAATCCCCCCCCTCAACCCCTGCGGTCCGGGTTTAAACGCGAGGCAGTTTTTGGACCAAGGCTATATGGAGTTCCTCCTTGGAAGGGGGAGAGGAGCGGAGGAGGCGAAGGGTCCGATGGTCCTTGAGGGAGCCAGATCAGCTCCTTCTCGTTTCCTTCTCTTCCTGGATCCTACCTGAGTCCCGGGCCTTTCTCTCGCACCTCCCCTCCCCGCGTTGACAGGCTCGCCCGCTCTTGGTCTTGCCGAAGTGGGAAGTCCGAAGGCCTTCTTGCTCAGGGAGGGAGGGAGGGCTTTAGCATCCACCCCTCAAACAACGACCTCCCCCCAAAAGATTACATTTTTGTTTAAAGCTCGTCCGAAAATAATTTCTTTCGGGTCCTGTCTCGGCGCCGCCTTGTATTTATTTGCTCGCCCATCAAGCTTTCGAAGGAGAGAGAGCCGTGGGATGTTTCTAAAACTTCCTACTACGGTGTGGATTTGACTTGAGGTCCCTCTGAGGGTGGGGGGTTAAGAGCGAGGTCGGGATCGCTTAGTCGTGGTTCCCCCCCCTCCCCCGCTTTCTGGGATCTCCCGGCACCTGCTGGGAAGGGATGGATTCTGTTGCAACTCGGTTGTTTACTATGCATTCCACCCTTTGGTGGTTGCTAGCCACAGAGTTGGCTTTAAATATTATATGCTTGCCGATCATGTGTCCTGAGTCACACAACTCTTTGCCTCTGAGGCTTTTGGGAAGCCACTGGATAGTGTAACTCTTATTTTGTTTACCTCCGTATGTGTGTTTGTGTGTGTGTTTGTTTCTGTGTGTGTTTTTTCTGATGGGCAGTGCGCTCTCTGCCTTGGTAGCGCTCTCTGCCTTGGTAGCGTCGCTTCTGTATTTAAAGAGGGAATTTAGTATCACAATGCTTGGATTAATGTTGCTTGTAAAATACCCTGGGGGCCTTTGTGGTGTCCAAGCTTTAATATAAATAGCATTTTTCCAAACGCAGGGGAGGACAGGTGCTTTGTAATTCTTAGTTATCTACCTTCAGTGCTGCAGTATCTACTTCTTACTACAGTGAGGTCATACCTCTGCTGCCCCCCCCCCCTTATTCGTAGTTATAACCCGTGCCTGTCTATGTGTATTGCAAAACAGCTTGCTATAAACGCTGGATTTGTAAGGTACAGAGGTTACAATCCTTTATCATTGCTTAAAGTGACATTGATATTTGTGCAGTCAAGTAGGGTTTTTTTTATTATTAAAAAAATAGGGTAGATCTTTGATTTGTTCATGTTTACAAGCCGCATCAAGCCAGTATGAGAATTTGTACTAATAAGTTCAAGCTTAAAAAAAAACCCCTAAGGTTCTTCTAATATTGCAACAAAGGTTTTTTTTAGAGGTCATTCAAGTCACTTTAGAGAATGTCTGGAGTCTGCACTACTACAGATTTTACATGTTTCCCATGCTGGTTTTGTTTGTTTGAGAATGTATGTTGTTTTGTATATTTTCTTTTTTACTCTTAAAATATTTTCTGGCATTTTAATAGCAATCTCAACATGTTATCTAAAACTTGTTATATAAGGCAATCTCTTTGTCTTAGCCATCAGTATAGAAGTTTGGATAAGCAGAGTGACCAAAATATAGTTTGGATACAATTGTAGGGTTCTGTAGTTGTATGAATGTTCTTATAATTAAGAGATACCTCTCCTCAAACTCATGGAAGATGACATAACTGATGCATGCTTCTTACTTTATACATTCTGTGATTCTGGAGGCAATATTTATCTAACTCTCATATTCGTGGAAGGATACAAGTGAGCATAAGTTAGTGCCATTAAACAATAGGAATTATTCAATTACAGTTTTACCATTTAAAATACCTTATTTCTTACAATTATAAAACTATTTCTGTTTTAATCTATGAAGTAATTCAGGAAGTTTCTTTTTTAATTTTTGTTTTCAGATGATTCTGCTTATGAACTTATATTTAATTAGGAGTTTGCATTTTGATACCCACTGATTCCGAGATGTTCACAATGACAATAGATGACATCCACTGATTTACTGAAAATACCAGTTTCCCAGGATATTTGTATTTCTATGTGAAATATCATAAGATCTTGACATTTATGGCCTTTTAATTTATTTTATATTTTCATTACTCAAATTATTTAGGAACCTGTCAAATTCAGTGAAATTATGCAGTAGTATCCATTAGCTGGAAAGGTTCCTGATACCTGTAATAAGATGTTGTGGAATCCTAGTACATTGAAATCACAAAGTAATAAGTAAACATCATAATTTATTATACCAGAACCAAACTTTTAAAATTATTTTTATTTGCTATTTATTTTCGGCCCTAAAATTCATTGGCAATAATTTTTATAGGAGCAAAGCTACTCATCCAAAGACAAATCAGAATGGATTATAATATAATAAATAATGAAATGCAAATAAAAACAATAATGTTATATAAATAATAGCAATAGCAATAGCACTTAGACTTATATACTGCTTTACAGTGCTTTACAGCCCTTTCTAAGCGGTTTACAGAGTCAGCATATTGCCCCCAACAATCTGGGTCCTCATTTTACCAACCTCGGAAGGATGGAAGGCTGAGTCAACCTTGAGCCTGGTAAGATTTGAGCTGCCAAATTGCAGGTAGCTGGCAGGCAGCAGAAGTAGTCTGCAGTACTGCACTCTAACCACTGTAGCTCATAATAAAAGAATAGCAGCATTAAAAGGAGAAATATCCATACAATATTTTTCAATAACAAATGACAAGGAAAAACAATCTCCAGCAAAGAAAGAAAAAGAAAAGTAATTATAATGGGCAGCTTGTAATCCATTCCAAAGAACTCCTTAAGAGAACCAGATCTTGACATCTGAAATATTTAATATTTGGACTGTGCAGGCCTCCATAAGCAGAGCTTTGGCATTGTTGAGGCCAGAAACAAATCAGCCTTGCACTTTGGTTAATTGCTCTTTAAAGCTTTAGAAATGGGAATGAGCATCTAAATTGAGTTTTGAGAGGTATGGGCAATTGGCACAAGACAAATAACATTGGGATGATAGGTTCACACTGCAATACTTAAAACCTATTTTAAGTGATTCAATAATAAAAGCATCCATTTCAATATATTTTTCTGATCGAACTAAAACTATCCCAAAAGCTTTGCTTTGAGAAACCTAAAGCCTTGACTTACGACCATAACTGAGCTCAAAATCTCTGTTGCTAAGCGAGATAGTTAAGTGAGTTTTACGACCTTTCTTGCCACAGTTGTTAAGTGAATCAATGTAGTTGTTAAGTTAGTAACTTGGTTGTTAAATGAATCTGGCTTCCCCCTTGACTTTGCTTGTCAAAAGGTCACAAAAGGTGATGACATGACCCGGGGGCATTGCAACCATCATAAATATGAGTCAGTTGCCAAGCCTCTTAATTTTGAACACATGACCTTGAGGATGCTGCAGTGGTTATAAGTATGTAAAACAGTCATAAATCACTTTTTTCAGTGCCTTTGAACTTTGTAACTTTGAATGATCACTAAACAAGGGTTACCTGTACATTGTAGCTTCAGCAGAATTAATGTTTGTATTCAGTCAAATGTGCCTGGTGACAGATACTGTTGCAACTAATGAATTTGTGTTGATTAAGTTAATGTATTAAGTTCAGTATTTTCATTCTAAAGTTTATATACCACAATACAAGTTCAGAATAGTAGTGGTGAAGAGTGTGTTATTCATGTTAAGTTAGCACTTATTCATGTCCTTGTTTATGGAAAGGAAGGAAGTGATAATTCTGGTTTGCCATTCATGGTAGAATGAAATGACTATATTGGTATGTGTTAATCCTGATGTATGTATTTGCTATAGCTGTTTAATGAGAAGAATTATTCCAAATTACCCTAGTCCTCAGAGATATACCATCATTAAGTATGCCCATTGGGAGTTGGAATTTTTCTGAGTAGCAGTTATACCATCTTCTATCAAATTGTCACATTTTGAGAAATTGGACTGCTTTCCAAATGCTGCTTGCTCTGTGGCAGAACATAGAAAACAGTATAACGATAAAAAGTTCTCATAAATTGATTTTTGCATTAAATATGGTGCCATGTTGATTAGTACACACAGCTGTAATGGAAACCTAAAGAATTGTCATTAACATATGCAGTTTTTGTTTGTCAAGGTGTGAAGATTATTCTTTTTCCTGCATTTCATTTGCCCATTAAAAACATTAAGGGTTACATATTGCACCTATCAGTGCCTTCTTGTAGAAGTATTTTCCCCTTCTGAGAAAAATTTAGCTGAGCTATGTGGTTCCTTAACTCCCGAAGGAATTTAACTGTCATTGGGTGTGACAAGTTGTAGGAGGTATAGGTATGCTAGTGGCCTTAATTCAAACATGTATTTTCCCCAGAGTGCATGGTTACCAAATGCAGTGTTTTCCCATGCTTTATCAGGCATGAACAACCAGATTCATATATGAGGAATTCAAGCTAACTACTTTATTATATTCTAACCATAATGCAGGAATCTCCCAGTCTAGCAGCCTACCCTTGGGAAAAAATAGATAAGGCTCCAAGGAACTTGTGGGGTGCGGGGAGTTAGTCCTAACTCTTTTGCAGTTGCACAGTGACTCTAGGCTAACTTCATGCTTGAGGTCTTCTCCCTACCAGGCTGGGTGCTTTCCAACTTGACTGTTATTAAGCACCATTTATTTATTTATATCCCATCTTTATTATTTTTATATCTATCTCAAGGTGGCAAACATATGTAATAACTCCTCCCTCCACCTATTTTCCACACAACAAACCTGTGAGATGGGTTGTGCTGAGAAAGAATGACTGGCCCAGAGTCACCCAGCTGGCTTTTATGGCTAAGGCAAGGACTTGAGGTCATGGTTTCCTGCTTTCTAACTTGGTGCCTTAATCACTAGACACCTTTCAACTTCAGCTGTAAAGTATAGAATGTTACTTTATTTATTTAATAGCTCTGCCCATGTCGTTACTGTGACTCTGGGTGACTTACAAAGTTAAAAATTCAGAAGGCAGCATGAAACCAACCAAAATAAATGAAACAATCTTTAAAACACAATGATCGGATGACATTCTTTCATAGAGGGGAGCTGCAACATATCCTTTATGCCGCATCTGATGGGTCACCTGTATTTCTACATCGCACTAGCACTAACTGCAAATATACAGTCAAAACACCCTCGCTTGGATCCCACAAATGCATCTTGCCCACATAACAATATGAAGTACATAGTTAAAAAGATTCCAGAAATACAACCCCCATTTCACAGGGTGGTGGTTGTGGGGAAAATAAGAGGAGGAAGGTGTGTTGGATGTGTTTGCTGCCTTGAGTTATTTTTAAAAATAATAAAGGGTTACAAATAAATAATGAAAACATCCTATAAACATACAAAAATACCCATTTAAAAAGATTCACAAAAAGAAAAAAAATCATGCCATAATAAATTATAAATATGCTCTCATGAAACCCCAAAAAACAACCAAGTACTGGATGGGACATTTTAGCATATCAAATGAAAAGTAAAATAGTGCATTGTATTAACATATCATTAGTAACATAGGCTTACATTTGTTTACATAAAAATAAGGATTGTTGGTGAACTTGGACAAAATTAACAGACGTTTTAGCTCTGAGTGAGTTAAAATGCAACCTAGTCATAAAATACCTAAGAACCAGTTGCTATGTTCAGCAAATCATAAAATAGTAATGTCAAGGACAGTATGTGTATAACCTTTTGAATTATACATAGAAATGGCTTTCAAAAGACTTCTTTGAAAGGCTTAACGTGTGATCTGTATTTCCTTTAATTTTATTTGAGGGTATTTTTTAGTAAATTTAGAAGTACCTACATAAATAAGTTTGTTAAAACTAGACTACTATTTGGTATAATGCAAAGGCTTCATGGGACAAAAGCAGTAATGGAGATTGCTCCCTCTGGAAAAAAAAATAAACACAAAGTAAGTCAATGTTGCCAATGTGCTTCAGAAGTCACAAATCTCTTGGAAGGCAGAGAAGCAAAAATAAACAGTACTACTTAGGAAAGCAGAAGATCAAAGTTAGAAATTGATAGTACAAAGAAATGGAACAGATTTAAGTGGAAAAGACCTGAAACCTATTTTCTCAGCAGTGGTTTTAATTGCAGCGATGGAAAAGTTAAAAATATTGCATCACTGGTGTTATCTTTCAGTGTTAACATGAAAAGTAGGATAATATACTGAGGTACTGTTTAATATGACTAATTAATCTAATAGGAGAGAATGGTATTTTAAGATAAGTTTCATAGAGAGCTTTGCATTGGTGCATGGTTAAGCAATAATTATTAATTTTAGAATTGGTTTTATTTGAAGACTCAGACAGATGCAAATGTTTCTGTGCTCACAGTTTTGCACTTTTTTAGTTTCAGATTCTTATTACATTATAGAGTACTTTTGAAGTCCTAGTCTAATTTAAGTAGCGGCTTACTATGAGGAGGAAAGGGGTTACAACTTCCATTATATATTTTCAAATATTTATATTTCTGGAAAACTTAATGTATGATCTGATGATAAATATATTTTAAATAATCTGTAAATGTACTGTCTTTATTTTAAAAAATAACCATAGTGCTTCCCCCTCGTCCTTCCTTATACTAAAATATGCTATTTCCCTTAATATTTTCTTCATTTTTATCTTGACTCATTTCATGGAATTCTCACTTGCATAAAAATGTTTCCATTTATTATCAGTATCAATCCAGTGTCTCGATTCTGGTTTATGATACTTTGTTGTTAAATATTTTATATTTCAGACAGAGACTGGCATGATTGTGAATTTGTTCCACTCATATCTAAAATATGTGGTAGAATATATTACAGACATATTTGCAAATTTTGGTACAAAGCAAAGAAACTCCATTTATAAAGTTAATCTAAAACTTAATCTGTTTCCTAGAACATTATTAAACATCCAACGTATTTTTGAACAGTTGCATACTTGCTTATAAGCATCTCGTACTGAGTTTAATAGGCTTATTCTCAAACAAATGTGCAAAGGATTATATTTTGGTCTATATAAGGCTGCCAAAACTAAATAGTTACATTCCATTTTGCCTTTTCAAACTACAATGTAAGTATAAACAATGTTAGGATTGACTGGTAGCTTAATAAGAAAAGTTTGATATATATTCATGCTTAGGTTATTTGTTTTATAAATTTCAAGAAGCATTCCATGCAGTAAAACTACCAGTCTACAATTTGAGTGTGCTGTTTCTAGTGATTAGATAATTACTTTGTTGATTGCTTTTGATCCAAAAATTAATTTAATGAAGTGTTCTTCACCTTTGTGAGACATTTTGGTTGCAATACTACTGGTTTTCATCTTGTTTTGAAAGGAGAACATTACAGATTTATTATCTTTATAATATTGTATTTGTTTTGTTGACCAGTGCAGAAATAAAACAGAATGTAAACCAGTGTACAGGTAGTCCTTGAAATATGACTGTAATGGATCCTGTCTATTATGGTTGCATGTTGCAGCAGTTGTTATCTAACAACCTTGCCATCCCTGCTCTCCCCAATGAAAGATTAAATGAACATGTGGGTCATTAAGTGGAGCGTGGGATGCCTTCTAGTTGGTGGAGGCATTGGAGGCTCTGGCCCTCCCAAGGTCTTCCCCATGCCCCATGCTCCATTTCCTGTGCCTTGGGTCCCTGTGTGTCTTTTCCCATTCCCACCAGAACTGATATGGAAAATGTTAAACCAGCGAATATCTTCTGCCTTTTAGGATCAACTCTCAACAGTAAAAAGGAAAAAAAAATCCAGTAATATTAAAAATAATAATTAAAAAACACACACCACAGACTAGTACTTGGTACAATAGCAGTAAAGGCCTTGGAAAAGATATTCATGTGTCTGTACCTATAAAGCTCAGAATCTTATAGATAATTATTTTTCTCTGTGTCACTCTATGGAAACAAAAGTTGGATTTTGAAGAAGCAGGATACAAAGAGTATTGATGCTTTTGAACATTAGTATTGGAGAAGGCGCAGAAAGTGAAGAGGAACTAAAGAGCCTCTTGATGTTTTTTGCTCTCTTGAGGAGAGGGCAAAAGTTGGCTTGGCTTGAAACTCAACATTAAGAAAACTAAGGTCATGGCATTTGGCCCTCTCAATTCCTGGTAAATAGATGAGGAAGAAATGGAGGTAGTGTCAGATTTTATTTTCCTGGGCTCCAAGATCACCGCAGATTGGGACTACAGCCAAGAAATTAAAAGACGCTTGCTCTTGGGAGGAAAGCTATGGCAAATCTAGACAGCATACTAAAAAGCAGAGACATCACCCTGCCAACAAAAGTGCATATAATCAAGGCTATGGTTTTCCCAATTGAAATGTATGGCTGTGAAAGTTGGACCATAAGAAAGGCTGAGCACCAAAGAATTGAGGGCTTTGAAGTATGGTGCTGGAGAAGACTCCTGCGAGTCCCTTGGACTGCAAGGCGATCAAACCGGTCAGTCCTAGAGGAGATCAACCCTGACTGCTCTTTAGAAGGCCAGATCCTGAAGATGAAACTCAAATACTTTGGCCACCTAATGAAAAGGAAGGACTCACTGGAGAAGAGCCTAATGCTGGGAACGGTTGAGGGCAAAAGAAGAAGGGGACGACAGAGAATGAGGTGGCTGGATGGAGTCACTGAAGCAGTTGGCGTGAGCTTAAATGGACTCCGGGGATGGTAGAGGACAGGAAGGCCTGTAAGAACGTTGTCCATGGGGTCGCGATAGGTCAGACACGACTTCGCAACTAACAACAATTGGAGAAGGTGCTTAAGAATTCCATGAATAGCTAAGAAAATAAACACATCATAGAACAAATCACTTGTGACACAAATCAAGGTTCAAATTCCATTTTAGTTTACAAAGGTTTAGCTCTGTGGGAAATCTATAATATTGGGAAAGATGGAAGGAAAGTACAGAAGAGGATAACTAGCAGCAAGGTAGGCAGGCTTGATTACCATGGGAATGAGTGTACTGGTGGAAGACCTGAAGGCCAGGTTGGGGATCAAATTATTCTGGAGAAAGTTTATCTATATGGTTGTTAACACCAGATAGCATATAAATAATCAGTTAAGTCGTATGTTTTTGTTAGAAACCTTAAGGTAGAAACTGACACAAATTTTACACAATACAAATATATAAATGCAACTTCTTTCTTCTAATGTAAATGCATGCTTACTGTTTACAGATTTAAGTAAGAAAACAATGAATGTGGCAAGCACAGACCTTTAGACAACTTTTCTTCTCCTATGGTAGAAATAATAACTTCTAAACCTTTAATAATGTTTTGGGAATTTTTTCCTACTCTTCTTTGCAGAATTCTTCAAGCTCAGAAACATTCTTGGGTCTTGCATGTATTGAATGTTTGAAATCTCGCCGCAAATTTTCAATAATATTTAAGTCTGGGGACTGCAAAGGCCATTCCAAAGCCTTTATTTCTCTTTCCTGTAAGTATTTCATATTTAATCCTTAGCTATTTTTCTGATCGTTGTCTTTCTGAAAGATCCAACCTCTTTTGAGCTTCACATATTTTCTTGTTCTTTCTTCTACAAGAACTCTGAAGAATTCTTCCCTATCTTCTAACATGACAGCCCTTTGGATACTTGAACACAGCTGTCTTTTCTTCTCCAGCCTAAATATATCCATATCTCCAACCATTCCCCAAGTATTCACTTCCAGGACCCTTTTAATCTTACTTTGGACACAATCCAGTTCGTCTGTTCCTTTTTAAAACGGTTGTTCAGAACTGAATACAGTATTCTAGGTGTAGACTGTTTACTTCAGAATAGGGAGGAATAGACTGTAACACTGATGTAGTTCAAGATTGCATTTGCTTTTTTGGGAATTGGATTATTCTATAGCTGATATTTAATTTGTGACCTGCCAAGAAAACCAAATCTTTTTTTGCAAGTACCGGTGCCTAATATGGTTATCCCCCCCAAATGACCTTGATTTTTCCTATCCAAGTTTAGCTTTGTATTTCTCTTTGTTGGTGTTCATTGCCCATTGTTTCAGCTTGTAAAGACACTATTAATCCTGTTTCTGTCCTCTAGCATATTTATTATCTCTTTTGTATGATCTTGTAAATTTGGTATTTTCTTTATCTGCCATCTAAGTTATTACATAATGGAGCCATGTAGTTCTCCATTTGACACCTCTTCTACTGGATGTGGAGATGCTGATGTATGCTCATTGGATATAATTTTTCATCCAGTTCTAAATCCATTTAAAAGCATTCCTTGTACATTTCACTGTTAATACATTAAACAGGGGAATGCCACAGATGCTTGACTTAAACTTGTTGAGCCATTTGCCGAGAATTCAATTTATTCGTACACATACTTTACTTTCATCACATAAATACTGCTATTACTGTATTCAGCAAAGAATCTTCAACACCATGTTTGCAAAAAATGTAATACTTCCAGGCTATTCATTTTATCACATGCTTTCTCTGAATCGGCAAATTCATGTTTGCATTGAGAGAAATAATATAACTCATATTTTCTCTAAATGTGTGTAGAAAATCATGGTTTTTTTAAAAAAAAAATCAACAGATTTGTTCATTTTTTGTATTTAGTTATCTTTTTTACAATTGGCAGTGTTCACACATCATTTTAGGTCAAAAACAAGTGAACTACATATATGCTTAATGGGATGTGTGAACTTTGCCAGTATATCTCAGTGCAATTCTGTTAGAACATAATATGTTATTTGAGCCCTGTTGGAGTCATTTATTCACAAGTCCTGGGTGTGACTGTGGCTGTAATAATGTAAGTTGCTCAGATGGGAGGAGGGGAGAAGCTGCACTGCTTTTGTTGTTTGAGTACCTGGGAGGAAGGAGATACTCAGGGGATAATCCACCAGTGATTGAGCCATTTAAACAGTAAGTCAACTGTATGAAGTCTGCTTTTGTTTACAAACAGTTTTCTATAATAATATCTGTTCTTAATTTCAGCATACCTGTCTTTAAATGAGTGGCTTATTTTCTCTGTCATTTTCAAACTTAGGTACTTATAAACAACTTTCAAACCATTAAATATGATTATTTACTTTCATTATTCTACTACAGAAGTATATTTTAAATTGTTAATAGTTTCAAAAAAGGCTTTATTCTACTGCTACCAGATGTTTTATCAAATACAACATTCATGACATCTCTGTTCCTCTTGTTAAGATTCTAGAGTTTTATAAGTCAGTCTCTAGAATGTTCAGAATGTGTAATATTGCACATTGATCTTCAAAGTCCATTCATTGTTCTATTATACTAGGATATCATGTAATATATTTTGCTACTATTTAGAACCTTCATTTGATAACGTTTTAAAGAAATAATTTACGATTTAATACCAACATAGCAGTGACTGTTTTTCATGATAAATGTAGTTCATGTTCAGCTCAATTGTATTGAGATTTGAGCAGAAAAATTGTTGGCTCTTTACAAAGTGATTTGGAGCCACCTAGATTTTGATATGAGGGGTGACTATATAAATCTTTGAAGAAAATAAATAAACTCTGCAAATTAAGAACTAGCCTTAAATATGCTAGATTCATTCACTTCTTTATCTTTTGTGAATGTCTCCTTTCTCTTCCTTTTTCAGCCTTAACTCTAGTTAGCATTACAACTGTTGTGACAGATTAATGATTAATGTTAGCAAGTCTTTAATTCTGAATTAAATTTGAAATAAACCTGCTGAATTTTATCCAGAGTATGAGTCAATTGAAGTGTAATGCTAAAGCAGATGACCCAAAAATATTATGTCATGGGATTGGCTATAGTAAGTGTTATAAAAGTTTGATACTGGACATACAAATCAAATACAGCATCAATTGATTGTTTAGTTTACATTTTGAAAAAAGGAACATAATTTCATTAGACCTAATTTCTGTGCTTTTACTTATTTGTTGTTTATTGTGATTATGATAATGTGATCATCTTTTTGTGTTTTTTTAATCTTGCTATGTAGGCTGCCTAGAGCTGTGTTCATGATTGAAATTAAATGTATCAAATAAAGAAATCCCTTTTAGGAGTTATGTGTACTTTATTTTTCATCCCTATGTATTCATACCGTTGCCATGTTAAAAGACACATAAAGGCAAATCTTGTTTAATTCAGCTCCTAGTGAGTTTGTGGACATATCCATGTAGTTTTTTTTGATAATAACAACAACTAAGTTTTCATTACTTTCCTCTTGTTTTTTTAAATTTCACCCTAGATTACAACCCTGGGATTTTCTGGTAGTCAGCTAAAGTTAAGCCAGGTCTGAACACACTTAATTTTTTGGGGTTCAGCCAAATTCAGTTAGTTACAGCCACCTCTTCTGCTCCAAATCCAATTAATTGAGATAAGTGCTTCTTAACATTGAACAAATATGCTACCTCAATTCCACTAAGTAAATATATAACATATACAGTTGGTTGTGACAGTATGTATTTATTGTAAATATTTATCCCTTTTGATTCAAAGTAAAAAGCTCATTGTGATTTAAAATCTAATCAATATATGAAAAAGTTATAATATTCAAACTAATAAAGAGAGGTGGTTAGTAAAATCCTGCAGTCAATATGGAGATTAAAACTAAGATTTTAGAAATAAATGTTTATGAGAAAAGAAAAAAATACCTTTCTGAAACAGTTTAGTAACTTCTAGTGAGTTACATTCTCCCCTCCCTCTCCAAGAATTCTTTGAAGCACTTGATTAATTTAGTATGTGTTATAAATCTACAGTGGACTCTTTTGCTTAATATTTATATAGAAGAAAACTCACTTGTATGTTTGAAGGCTAGCAAGACTATAGTGGTAAGAGAAAGTGTGTGACCGCTATCTGTAAGTTTGCACATCAGTGACCTACAAGAACTCCATCTAATTCTTTTAAACAGGTAAAAAGATTCTGCTTAAAAAAACACCATTATAGCATGGGCTGGTTTGGCTTGCAAGCATTGACGGAACAGTGGATTCTGGATTGTACCAGCAAATTCTACAGAAGAATGTCAAAGTATCCATCAGTGGACTAAAGTTTAAATGAAAGTGAGTCATGCAGCTCAAGACCAATTCTAAACCAACAAGCATTGGCTGAAGGAGAAGAAATCTTTCATTTTTGAATAATCAAGCCTTGATATTAAACAAATTAAAATGATGTGGCATGAAGGCATGACTTGAAGCAAATAGTTCATAGAAATACAAAGATACAATGGAAAAAATTGAGATAGTTTTGTAAAATAAAATGGGTGAAAATACTTCCAAACTGATGGATCGGATTAAGCAAGAATATTGGAAACATATTGTTGAAATCAGTGCTGCTAAAAGAGGTGCCACTATAACTAAATCTGAAGCTTCATATACTTTTCTCAACTATGACCATGAATGTTGACCAGAACCTGTTTAACCTTGATTAATCTCTAATGACACAATTTATAGGTATTTTTAAAAGGGTTACAAACTTTATCTCACCACTAAATGTAATTACATGTAGTTTTCAAAGCATATTTTTCAACAAAACAACATCCAGGTAGAAAATTCATCTTATTTTCCAGCAGCATTTGGTAGTATAGAAGTGCTTTTTCAATTAATCTGAATCTGATAATGTGACAAATGGGCCAGGTAGCAAAGTAGCTGTGCAGAGTTCTATATAAAATGGGTTGCTATAAATATAAATTAACAAAAGTACTGAAACAACTTGTAAAAGATGCTTTGGCAGTTAGAAGTGAGCTGCTTTGTTTATGCTTTGTTTATGTTTTCCAAATACTTTTCATAAGCCTGTATCAAAGATAAACAGCAGCGAGTGCTATAGGCATTTACAGATTTGGTGCTATTTCATTGTATTTTTATTCACAAATTTATTACAGGATTTGTCAAAATTTAATATTCAAGCATACTGAGTTAGAATGTGTCCTGTATATCAAGTATCATATATTTATATATGTAAAAATAAGATTTTAACAAAAATTCATATTGTTTACAGGAAAAGCTGTTTCATAGTGCTGATGGTCATTCTTTATAGTTCCTGCTGAAGTGGATAAAATCTGAGACAGCATGGAGACAAAATAGACTTCATTATAGAAAAGTAAATACACAAATTTGTTTGATGTATATATATTTAATTGTATGATAAGTCTGTAATTTGACATTTGGGAGGACTTCTATAATACTGGCAGTATTTGAATTTCATTGGGAATTGTGTGCACACAAACACACACAAAATGAGCTTGGTTGTCATAAATCTTAATCATGTGATTGATTTATATATATTTTACTTTAAATGACCAAATTCCCGACATGCAGCATATCACTTTATTTTATAAAGTACTATGGTTAATTAAAAAATTGAATGTAAGAAAAGAAAAGGGGAATAATTTATTCTATTTACTCTCTTTTTAAAGATTTCTTCCTGAAACAATTTACTTCAAAGAGTGCAGGATGACTGATCGTGGAATAAAATGGGCTTGTGAGTATTGTACATATGAAAACTGGCCATCTGCGATCAAGTGTACTATGTGTCGTGCTCAGAGACCTAGTGGAACTATTATCACAGAAGATCCATTTAAAAGTACTTCAAGTGATGTTGGTAGAGACTGGGATCCTGCAGGTATTGAAGGAGGCAGCAGTCCTTTGATATGTCCAGATTCTAGTGCAAGACCAAGAGTTAAGTCATCTTACAATGTTGAAGGTGCAAGTAAGTGGTCATGTCACATGTGTACTTACTTGAACTGGCCTCGTGCAATAAGGTGTACTCAGTGCTTGTCTCAGCGTAGGACCAGGAGCCCCACAGAATCCCCTCAGTCTTCAGGATCTGGTACAAGACCAGCTTCTTTTTCTGTGGATCCTTGTGAGGAATACAATGATAGAAATAAATTGAACATAAGGACACAACACTGGACTTGTTCTGTTTGTACATATGAGAATTGGGCTAAGGCTAGAAAATGCGTTGTCTGTGATCACCCACGGCCCAACAACATTGAAGCAATAGAACTAGCAGAAACAGAACAGGCTTCTTCCATAATAAATGAGCAAGAAAGAACTCGTTGGAGAGGAAGCTGCAGTAGTGGAAATAGCCAAAGAAGGTCACCTCCCACCACTAAAAGAGAATCTGAAGTGAAAATGGACTTTCAGAGAATTGAAGTGGCTGGAGCTGTTGGCAGCAAGGAAGAACTTGAAGTTGATTTCAAAAAACTAAAACAAATAAAAAACAGAATGAAGAAGACTGACTGGTTGTTTCTCAATGCTTGTGTTGGTAAGTTTTGATATTTATTTCACTTGCAGAGGAAAAACATATACATGCTGAGGTGCATATTGCCAAATTTCATACAGAGCTAGGATTACAAAAATTGCAAAGAAATACAAAATCAAAATATTCATAATTATACATCTATTTTGAACACTGTAGAAAGATGAACAAATTCTGCTAAAAGAATAGTCAAATTTTGTTAAGAATTTAGAGTTGTACTACAATTATAAAATGAAACTTAACTGTATTTCCATGATCATTTCTTAATTTTCTGTCTAAAATCCTGTTGTTCTTGAAATGGCAAGATGTCTTTTAGAATTTGTTTTAGTTCATAAGCATTCATAAGCATGTATATTTCTCATAAGGCAAAAATTAAGGTAAAAAAATAAGGCATGTATGTCTTGAACCATACTACTTTATTTTGAAATGTTGATCACGCTAGTAAAATCTTGTATTTCCTTAAGTAGTTTAGCATGCAGTCAATCTTTTTAGGTTAAGGATGCCTGTAGTATTATGCCATGTCTCTGATGGCATATCTTTCATCATGGATGTAAGAACGTATGAATGAGTACAGAGTCCTTTTTTTCCTTGCACACAGGTAGTTCTCAACCTATGACCACAATTGGGAACTGGAAACTCAATCCTTGAGCAAAGTGTTTGTTAAGTGAGACATCATGTGACTGCTTTGTTTAACAGTTCCAATCCCAGCACTTTCAATTGTGGTCATTAAGAGATAATTCAGGTCATTAAGTGGATGGAGTCCCAGGTAAGGAGTGCGAGTGGATAAGTGTCTTGGGGGTTGGGAACGCAAACCCTGAGAGGCTCTGCTTAGGAGCTGAAATGTTCCCTGTTGAAATCCAAGCAGGAATTGTAGCTCCTTAGCAGAGAGAGACTTACACGCAGCCTGTGTTGGCCCTCCTAGGGCTTCCCTCACACCCTGAGTCATCTCATGCACTTTTTCTTACTGTGATGCTCAAGAGCTGAAAATCCTCCCTACCAAAATCCAAGCAGGCTTTTCAGCCCCTGAACAAAGATTGAGTGACCTGTGTTGGACATTCTAGGATCTTCCTCAAATATCTGAGGAACCCTGTACTCCTTATCTTTACTGTGCCCACTCTCTGTTCATCTGCTTGCATTTCAGCTTCCTCTCGTCTCGGGGGGGGGGGGTTTGGCTGAAAGAGCTGCCTGCTAAAGGAGATCAGCTCCCCTTCCATACGCAGAAGGAAACTTCTTTGGCAGAGTGCAGAAAAGGAGCCAAAACCTTCAGGATTTTGCCTCTATTTCTACATCCCGCTGAAAGAGTTCATCTCCCCTGGGGAGGCAGCACTTTCGGCCAGCCCCCCAGAGATGAGAGGGAGTCCACTGCACTGAGGGCCGTACTGTAAATGTTATTCTTTCCATGTTCTAACCATTGATTTTTGCTACCTTATTTTTATTATTCCTGGCAGTGTTGCTGTTTACCCTATCTTCAGTACTCTCCTATTAGTCTTTATTCCCAAACCACATTTGTCCAAAGTATAATTGGTTGTTGGAAGAACCCCCATACCAGATATCAATAATTCCCATCCAGTGTGGTTACTCCAGTAAGTCTAAAGGTGCCATACTACTGAAGTTCAATCTAGTAAATACATCGTAAATAGAGTGTACTTTTGCATTACTTTGAATTAAATTGATACAGGAGCAGTTTATATAGGTGAATTTTGTTGGAATCAGAACTAGGGGTGCAAAGCTTCCCTCGATATATGCTGTGACCTTGTTGAAAAATAGGAGTTGTATCAAAAATCTTCATGGAAAAGTTGAGCTGTACCAATAGCAGTAGCACTTCTTAGATATATCTATCTATCACCCCATAGTGCTTTACAGCACTCCCTGGGCAGTTTACAAGATCAGCATATTGCTCGCAAAAATCTGGGTCCTCATTTTACTGACCTTGGAAGGATGGAAGTCTGAGTCAACCTTGAACTCCATCGGGATCAAATTCCAGGCGGTGGGCAGAGTTTGTCTGCAATGCTGCATTTTAAACACTACAAAACCAGGGCTCCTTTTGCTGTTACATGGGACTTTTCTCAGAGTAATAAAAGTGTATGTATACAAACAATTCTTAAGCAGTTGGTCGTATAAAGTAGGTACCAGATCAATTCCACGTTTGCAATGTTACTGCAAATACCTAAATATTTATTGTGTAGGAGAAAAATGATGACTTCCTGGTCAGAAGAGCAGTTTAAGATTTCTAGCAATTGGTCTTAGAGTGCTTTCCTCCATTTATTGTATAAATGGTATTCTGGCAGTATATGTGCCAGATCATATTACAAGTATGTTTTTTATAGGCCTTATTGTTCACCCTTATAGATAATTCACTGATTTGTTTCAAGGTGAAGTTCTTCTACATGAAATGTTGACAAAGTACCTGGGAATGGCGCATGTGTGTCGGTGTGGGTGTGGATTACTGAGTTCTAATAGAAATGGGAAACACTGGTTCTATCTTTTGGGAGATCTTGATCCCAGATCGTCTAATGTATGTCTTTATAGGGTAAAACCAGCTAATGCTAGAAAAGAAAAGCTGCAGTAAGCCAGAGTAATATTTGTCTTCTTAGTGAATTTGTCTTCTTAGGGAAGATTCAGACCTATCTACTAAGATGAGGTGGACCAAAGATGTTTCCCCCCAAATTAGTTTAAACTCGTATCTGAAGTGACACAGCTTCAATAGGCTTCTAAGGAGATGCAGCCTAATTCCAGTCAGTTAAGGGAGTTAAGGATAGAATAAAGAACCCATGTTATTATCTTTAAAATGCGGATTGGATAAACTCTAATCTAAAAACTTGTTATAAATTCATAACCAAGCCCCATGTAACATTGAGCCCAGCACTTTAATCTTAAATAAATTGACAGCTGCTGCAGAGCTATTACTGTGTGAAATGTATATTTTCTAATTGCAAAAGATGCTGTTTGGGCTCTTATAAAAAGATCCTTTACTTGATTGATCCTGTGAGTAGATGATTGAAAGTGGATGCCTGTACACTTAAAGATTATGACAACTCAATAGATCTAGTTGTTAACCTTTTGGCTAATTGGGGACTTGAAATCCTTTCTGGAAAATATTAAGTTTTTTAAAAAAAGAAATTGATCTCAGTCTGTTTCCTATGTCAGTAGTAAGATGCTTTGAGGCACCTACGCAGGTGTCAGGCATCCACGTGACATAGAAAAGAATAGAAACAGGGCAATGGGCAAGAGATAGAGAAATTCTGGTTTAGCAAACAGAATTTTTGTATTTCACCATATAATTAATATATAGATTATACAACAATGGGGCTAAAACTGTATAATAGGAAAATATTTCCTTTGTCTCTTGGTATATGATTGTAATGGTTTTTGCCAATTTAAGAAAACAAAAATCAGTCAATATTGTAGCTAATTTCTTCAGAATTTCTCATGTGGTGTAGAGTAAAAGGGCACTTTTAGATTTATGAAAGCAACACAAGGACCACCTTTTAGAAAGTTATAGTATGTTTTGGCTAGATGATGTAATATTCTGTACTGGTCCATAGTTGAATAATCAGGTCCAAACCCTGCATGTTCTGGGTCTAAGATACTTTTGGGAAGCATCCAGTCAAGAAGTATATTAATACAAAACCTAGACATATAATTTACTAATTATGATTACTGTAAGAACCAGGGCAGCAATTTGTTGAGTCAGCCTTGTCCCCTTTTCTGTAAAATCAGAAGAATGATCGAATTAAACCACTGTTTTAGTATCAGGAAAGTTATTTATGGCAGTGAAGTGAAGGGCTGGCACAGACATAGGTCAGACGAACCTAGATTTTAGGAATTCTGGTGTAACTGGATTTGTTGTTTTTACTTCTTTCTGATCGTCTGTAACTTCTGGGAGCCATTCACAAAGGGGATCATCTGGTGAAAAGATGGAAGGCTCTCCACCTAAAGCTATATTTAATAAATGACAGAAATGTACATACCAAGAATCACCAAAGGTTAAATTATTGTTGCTAGCTGAGTTATATTTTGTTGAAGATTGGGAGGTGAGGTGTGAGAACAGGCAGTCATCTTCAGTTGTGATGTGTCATATATACTGCAGAATAATATGAAGTTAAAATAATTGAACATCAGCAATTTAATTATTTACTTTATATTTCTCCTCTTCAAACAGTCTTAAAGTGGCTAATGATAATAAAATACATCAAGTAAAATCAAATCAGAATTACAATTAAAATAGACAAAAAAATAATTAAAATACCATTAAAACTTATCAGTAAAAATAACAAATATGAACCAAACTCAGCCAATGAATCTGCTTAAACACCAATAGCTTTCATTAATAAAAAATTAGCATCATTTCTTGAGGGAAAGAGTGTTAGCTTCATCTTTGAAGTAGTAAGAGTCTCCAGACCTGGAGGCATTATGATAGAGCCGAGATGGCGCAGTGGTTAAATGCAGCTACTGTAGGCTACTCCAGCTGACTGCTAGTTCAGCAGTTCAGCTGTTCAAATCTCACCAGGCTCAAGGTTGACTCAGCCTTCCATCCTTCTGAGGTCGGTAAAATGAGGACCCAGATTGTTGGGGGCAATATGCTGAACTCTGTAAAACCGCTTAGAGAGGGCTGTAAAGCACTATGAAGTGGTATATAAGTCTAAGTGCTATTGCTATAACGTTCTCTCTTCATCTCCCTAAATATGCATTTGATAATTGTCAGATGGAAAGCTTAAAATCGAGAGAGAATAATGTATGAGAGTAAGTGGTCTTACTCGGAAGACAGTCGTATTTGGAACTGGATATTGAACACAAATAATAGCAAATCACTTTTTGTTTATTTACATTTATTCATATAATAGAGAAACAGATGTTCTGTGTCCAGAAAAAAATGCAGGACAGAACAAATTCTTACAGGACTCATTAAACAACCTCCCCCAAGATCTGGGAGAATAGCCAGATTTTCGGTGTCTTTCAGAACATCTTATTGTAGCAAGAGATTTATATGCTCCCTAAAAATGTTGCCAGTCAGTACTTCAGTTGCAACTTTTTGGGCCAGCTGAAGTTTATGAAGGCTGAACAGTAGGCTACAATTGTTTAAATGGAAAATAAATATGTAGTTCAGAATAATAGTGCTTGTAACATATTTCTTGGTGCTTGAAAAGCTCTGTTAATCTATCTGATTTTATTTTTTAATTTGCAAAATATTAGCCTCAAGTCATAGCTTAATTTCCATAGTCCTAAAAGAAAATGAAAATGGTTGCTGTACTCAAGCACTTTTTGCTTTTGAGTTTATAAATATTTTGTGATGGGCCATACCCACCATAATGAACGTTTTTTCAAATGTGCCAACTGGACCCCAGACGTTTAGAATCTCTGAAGTAAAACATTTGTTCTAGTGACAGGATTGGTTCTCCAGTAATTAGTTTAGTTGGACCACTAATGTCAATTATGTTCATGCCCTCAAAAGATTTAGAAACAGCCTGTAGTTTGTTGACGCTGTAATTTCCAACATGAAACATGATCTTTGAACAGTTTCTTTTATTTCATTGGAAAGGCATGATGGAGTTAATCATTATTATAGTAATGAAATCAGTAAAGCCCAGATGCCAGGTGGAAGTAACCAAAACTCTAAAAGAAATTATAATCCAATGACAATAATCTCTCTGAGCATTTCCATTTTGAACCTACCTCTAGAAAAGATTGGAGCCTCCATAAAAGATTTCCTCTGGATCCCATCCCAACACAATATGACTAATCATAATCAGATACTCATGGATCACCCAGAGAGCATAATATATAGATTATACAACAATGGGGCTAAAACTGTATAATAGGAAAATATTTCCTTCGTCTATTGGTATCTGATTGTAATGATTTTTGCCAATTTAAGAAAACAAAAATCAGTCAATATTGTAGCTAATTTCTTCAGAATTTCTCATGTAGTGTAGAGTAAAAGGGCACTTTTAGATTTATGAAAACAACACAAGGACCACCTTTTAGAAAGTTATAGTATGTTTTGGCTAGATGATGTAATATTCTGTACTGGTCCACAGTTGAATAATCAGGCCCAAACCCTGCATGTTCTGGGACTAAGATACTTTGGGACTAAGATACTCTCTGAGCATTTCCATTTTGAACCTACCTCTAGAAAAGATTGGAGCCTCCATAAAAGATTTCCTCTGGATCCCATCCCAACACAATACGACTAATCATAATCAGATACTCATGGATCACCCAGAGAGCATAATATTTTCATTCAGGTTTTGGTGTAGATTGTTCAGCAACATGACCAAAGCAGTTTTTGTTCTATAACCAACCTGAAACTAGATTCAAATGGATCAAGAAAACTGACATTGTCCCAAAATCCCTGGAGGCAAATTTCTGGTGCACAGTTCAGTATTTTGCTTGTAGTTCCCCTTTATGTGTACATAAACACAAATATGTATTCTTTATTCTTCTTTGTAAAATTGCATTCTATTCTAGATAATCCCTTCTTTAATCAAACCACCAAACCTATAATGAGTTGCCTCTCCAGGATGGAAATGCAGTATGAAGTTAAGGAACTTACTTACTTTAATCTAAGAAAAAATTATATGATCCGAGTAAGCATTTGAGGCAGATACCGTGTTTCCCCCCAAATAAGACTGGGTCTTATATAATTTTTTGCTCCAAAAGATGCATTAGGGCTTATTTTCCGGTTAGGTCTTATGTTCAGGGAAATACGGTACTAAAATGTGTCCGTCTGGCTGACAACCTTAACGGGGGCTTATTTTTGTTGTAGGGCTTATATTACGAGCATCATGAAAAATCATGCTAGGGCTTATTTTCTGGTTTGGTCTTATTTTCATGGAAACATGGTAGAGTAAATTGGTTTGTTCCCTGCTTCCAATTTTATCTTTACTGTTTCTAACTTTGTGTGTGTAACTACACAGTATATGCAGCTATTCAGTATACTTGCTTTTTTTCATCTTTTAGTATTGGACAGAATGTATATCTGCTGCATATTAATTAGTTGCAATTCTGTTCATTTCTAAAATAATTATAGTCTACAACAGAAGACTGAAATAAGCCAATCAGACATATAGTATGATTTCCATGGGCTTAATAAAAATATTATTTTAGTTAGTGGTAGAGACAAATTGTTCAAATAGGAGGAGACTTACAAAAGTTTTGAACTGTTAAATCTCGCTAATGAAATTTGTTCAGTTCAATTGGCCATGGATTATGCAAGATGTTTTCTATTGTTTGAAATATTATATAATATGTAATCCAGTGATCCAATCTAAAACAGCAGGGGAGATAAATTGCTAGGAATCTTTGCTGGAAAAGGTAAAAGATTAGAAGGAAAGAAGGATTAACAGCATTTCTTTGTTATTTTTCCATATTTCAGGTGTCTTTTTCAGCTTAGGTTTGACTCCAGTAACTGTGAGTAACATGTAATTTAGGTTTGTATTGGATTATTTTGAAAGTGATATTTGAATGATTTGTTAAATAGATTTTAACACCCTTTAGCCACCGATTTTCCACAGTTTCTGAGAGTGCCTTAGTATTCAAGGAAGTAGGCGTATAAATGGAAGAAAATAGGAGAAGAAATATGTGCCTTACTTAATTTGCTTTATTTCATTAGTGTAAGAATACATTTCCGTATTCTTGTTTGTGCCTTGTCCAGCATTTTTGTACCAGTTTTTTTCTCCCACTCTTTCTTGTTACTCCAGCAGCATTTTACTTTGAATATAATCCATAATTGATTATTAGTAAAGGGAATTTTATTTGGATAGTTTTGGAGTCAGATGTTTTTTGAAGCAAATCTTTTCTTTTTTGGCAAATACTACATGTGTTTTAGTTGTCCACTTTGTCATGTTTTTTAGGTTTCAGGTGTATAGTGAGTTGTCGTTCAAGAGTGAATTACCGTATACCGTATTTTGGATTATAAGAAGCACCTTTCCCCCCCCTAAAAGAGGCTGAAAATTTGGGTGCGTCTTATACTCTGAATGTAGCTTTTTTGAAGCTTTTTCCCCCAGCCCTAACGAGGTGCTAACGATCTTCCCAGCTCTTCCTGTCTTGCAGGCTTGTTTTCATTGCTACTCCCTCCGAAAAAGGTTTTTTCAGCCCTAACAAGGTGCTAACGATCTTCCCGCCTTGCAGGATTTTTTCATTGCTATTCCCTCAGAAGATTTTTTTCAGCCCTAACCAGGGGATAAAATAATGTGCTGAGGCTGACCAGACTAAGGACGCTAGCCAGATTAATACCTGGTAGGTAGATTCCCCCCCCCCATTTTCCTCCACCAAAACTAAGGTGCATCTTATACTCCGGTGCGTCTTGTACTCCAAAAATACGGTAATTGTATGAATATTTGAGTTAGCATTCCAGCTTAAATGAAGATGTTAAATTGCTGTTCTTTAGAACATGACTTTTCTTCTTTTGGCATTTATACCAAACAGAAGTGTGTTTTTAAAAAATTGATTGTATATCTCTACACAACTTTATATATGTTTTACAAAGAAATACTGCATTGAAATTTGTTTCGTTTTTCTGCAATCAAGCAATTATACACTTATGTGCAAAATTAAATATCTGAACATCGGGCTTGTGATCAAGCCTTTATGACAACAAGAAGAGAAACAAAGCTTTTCTCCACTTTTATTGAACCTGTGGATTTCCACCTGGTAATCTTGTTTAGAGTGTCTTGAACCTTTTTAGGGAATGATAAATGAGACCAAATGTCTTCCAACCTGTTGGATGAATTTGCAAGTTTCTTTGCAAGTGGAATTGCTCATATCATTTTTATCTGGACATCAGTTGGGTAAATTTTATTATGGTGAGCAGAACAGCATCTGGTGCTACAGTTGAGCTTCTCTTGGTCTTGGGAAACTGAATAGGAAGGAACTGAATAGGGTTTTCTTTAAGTACTTTATATGGACTCGGCCAACTGCAGGATAGTGAAAATAATAGGGGCATTTGCCACCAAAATTTCACTGTGGATGTCTATAAGTAAATAACTTGGGGCTACATTGATAATCCATTGGCGAAGAACTTTGTTATATATCACTAGCAAATAAAGAAATCATTTTCTGTTGGGTTCATACTCTATCAAATAGACAATTTTAAAACACAATTTTAATTGTTTTAAGCAATTAAAAGAGAGCCTTTAAGACAGCCTAAAATGTATACGTGCCCTTGATATGGATAACATATGTGCTTTCCATAACTTTTTTAGAAATACTACTACTAACCTAATGCAAAACAGCTACTTGTACAATTTTCTACTTCAGTTTTATTTCCGTGTTCTTTTAGTGGCCTAACTGAAGTATTTCTGTCATTTTCTGAATAAGTTAAGATACGGGTAAGCCTTCTGTCTGAGTACTCTGTTCTTATGATTGTTCTTTCCCTTGTTGCCATGCTGTGAAGCTATTAACTATCTTTAATTATATTTTGTTTAGGTTCTTAGTGCTGAATGTAGTATCTGTAGCTTTTTTGTTGAGAACCTATGGGGAAAGATACTTAAATAGAGATTAGTATCAGTTTTTCAAAATCTGCGAATCCAACTCTTAAACACTCTACAGTACTTTCTAAGGTAAAGCATAATTATCCGTTTGCAAAAATTTTTTAAGTAGTCAGCTTCTTCAACATTCTATTATATATTTTTGCTCATTCTTTATAAAAGATAACATTCTATATTATCTTCTGCTTCCGTAAAGGTATTTTGCTTTCATAAATAATTTTGCTCATCTCCTTTTGTCTCTCATGTTGTCCATACTGTGGCATTTAGTTCAACTTACTTTTGTTTCTCTTTCAGCTTACTATGACCCTAGAGTGGAACTTATCTCCAGCAGTTACTTTGTTCCTTGGGAAGAGAACCAGAATTTTTGGTTTCTTGAAGTTTATTCCCATTAAAAACATTTTTTAACGAGACTTAAAAAAATAACCTAAATAAAGATTAAATCTATTTTTTCTTTAAGCAATTTACTATACTCTTGGAATCTTGGGGATTATATTAAAACGAATCTCTAATAAAATCCACTCATTTATTGTCTTATTTATGACTGGTATGTAACTTAGCACTTCTCAAAAAGTATCTTCCATTCATGTATAGCATTTTTTCTTAGTTTTTTCTCAGTCTTGATATTTTATTTTTATGGAGCACCAACTGGATGCATCCTTTGTGAGTTAAAGATATGACAAATTGATATCTTTTCCCAGGTAACGCATCACTTTTCTATCAGTTGGCTTCTTGTAATACAGGATGGTGGTTTTTCTAAACTTCTATTTTGAAATGGCATATTTTTATACAGTTGATATGTAGTACTAAGACATATGATCTGTATCTTGGAATCATTGAGTTAGAAGGGAACATTTCATCTTTTAAGTTTAATCTCATGCTCAGCAATCCAAATCCCTGATATTTAAGCTGTCGTGTCTCTTGCTAAATCTTTATTTCTGCAGAGGAGAATTCGGGAAAGTGGCAATTTTCTTATTGTGATCTAGTTGTTTCTGACAAGATTAGGACTTTGAAGTTCCATCGCTATTTAATCATTACATTCAGTATGAAATCTTGGACCCGTCAGATGTTTTCATTCCAATATGAGTCCATCAAAATGTTGAGAGGGTGAAATGGAGGGCAATGTGGGTTTTATTTTGGAATACGAATGGGATAAAAAAAAAGCTCTCAACAGGTTGTATGCTATGATTGACAAGAATTCAGTAAATAATATGGCATCATGCTCAACCATATTCAAGCTACATGCAGGCTGTTGTGAAATCTCCCTAGGCAAGTTGATACAGGATTTCATATTAACTCATTTAAATAAGTATGATGAGGGTGAGATAATTCAGCAGAGTGCTTCTAAAGTCCATTTCAAAGAAACTTTCTTAGTTAACATATTGTTAGTACAGGCAGATTTGTTATTAAAAACATTTTTAATATATAATGTTTAAGTTCTTTTTACAGTGGTCATGTACTATGTATAAGCTGATTTATTCTTAAACTATTATGTCTGAATTGAAAGACACATACACACATTTCAAAGAGGCAGTTTGCATTCTGTTTCCTAGAGAGGTATCATCGAATGACCTACACTTTCAGAGACAATGTAGGGAAAAAAATCTTATTGCAGCACTGTTTGCATGTTATGTTGTTATCAGAGAAGCTTTTATTTAATCTCAACTACATTTATTTCCCTAAACAGGATTCCAAGAATCTGAAAGTAAAATTTTAATTAGAAATTTTAAAAATAAAAATTCTGATACAATTTCCATGTCTCCAGGGGTTGTAGAAGGTGATCTAGCTGCTATTGAAGCTTATAAATCATCAGGAGGAGATATTGCACGGCAACTTACTGCAGATGAAGTACGCTTGTTAAATCGGCCTTCTGCTTTTGATGTGGGATACACGCTAGTTCACCTTGCAATACGTTTTCAGAGACAAGATATGTTAGCAGTTCTGCTTACAGAGGTGAGTTTTTATGACTGCCATTAGTTCGCTCACCAGACTAAATGAATCTGGGTGCCAGTAATAGGTAAAACCTCAGAGTGAGCTGCTTAAAAAATTAGACTAACAACACAGTTTTCTTTGATTTGTCTAAATCTGATCATTCAGGTAAGATCTTTGGCACAATTTTTCATTTAATTTGTAATATAGTTAATTTTCTGAATCAGAAAAAGTGCTGATCCTTCCTGACTAATTTTCTTCTACATGGAATTAATGGGAACTCTCATGCACTCTAGGGAAGTGCAAATTCCCTCCCCTTGCATTGAAACAACTCTGGGAGACTTATAGCACTTGAACATTAAAATCCGAAAAGATAAATATTTCTAAAGCAATAAAAATGGAAATCACAACTGAAATAAAATTATCGTTAAAAGATGGGGAGGGAGGGAACAGGAAGTGTGGGGTGGAGGGGAGTAGGTGAGATTGTCTCTTAATTGTTCCTACCTCAGCACTTCAAATAATGGATCATGTTAATTCGTTCTTGAATCTGAGTTGATTGAAAAGTGTCTATAGAAATAGAAATCTCATAATGTATATTTTTGTACCTGTAATACGTTTATCTTTCAAAGCAAAGAAAGTAACTAAATGTCATCTTACAGGTATCCCAGCATGCAGCTAAGTGCATTCCTGCTATGGTGTGCCCGGAGCTCACTGAACAAATCCGGCGTGAAATTGCTGCATCTCTTCATCAACGGAAGGGAGATTTTGCTTGCTATTTCCTAACTGACCTTGTTACATTTACGTTACCTGCTGGTAATTACGAGATGCTATTAATTTATACTTTTAACTGGTTTAAAGAGTGTATAAAAGTATCAACTTCTAATTTTCTTCTGTGGGTGTTGTGGTAAAACTTTCATGAAGCATTTTATTCATGTGGAGATACCAAACAAGGTTAACTAATACCGTTCATAACAGAATTAAGCTTAGATAAATTTTTAGATTTGTTTGGTGATATTTTAATATTTGATTAGAATTATTAGCAAATATTTTATGCAAGTGTTACAATTCTGTTTCAGATTCTGGTACTTGTTGAGAAAATATCTGAAATATCTGTGCTTTGTTATTGGCTGATGAATACAGATAGTCTTTGACTTGTAACTGTTCATTTAACAACAGTGCAGACTTACAACGGCTTTGGAAAAAATGACTTTGATCTGAATTGCACTTAGGATCATTGTATCACACTGCGGTCATTTGATTGCAATTTGGACCCTTGTCAACTGGCTTGCATTTACAACCATGTGCAATGTCCCGTAATTGTGACCATGATTTGTGACCAAATACCCATTAGAGAACAGGATTTGGTTAATGACCATGTGATTTGTTTAACATTTGCAGTGATTCACTTAATGGCTGCTGTAAAAATTATTGTAAGATAGAGTCTAACCACAATGACTCATGATGGAAACTCTGGTCCCAATTGTGATTGTAAGAACTACCTGTTGTAAGGACTATTGCTTTTTCAGAAAGTGGCAAATTGATCACATTTGAACCATTTATTGCTGCATTTTCAGTATAGCCATACAAAATTTGACATTACCACAGTGGGAGTCTAAAAGAACAAAATGAGTGTGACATATTACTATCTTTTCTGGAAGATTTCACAAAAGAGTAGCATGTAAAAAATGCAGGAAACATATTTTGGACAGGTGGGCAGTTTCCTTCCATTAGTAGGGATTGGGTAACTCCTCCCTGTAATAGAACAGGTTGTAGTACCTTGTGCATAATTAAAAAAAAACATCTTCCATAACCTTGGGAAGGTTAAAACGTATAAATAGCCTGCAAATTGCCCTACTCCTTTTGCAATCAGGACTTTTCTGTTCCTGTATAGGATGATAGCTTCAGTTTGGTATTCAATATTATCCAGTTTTTGAAGGCCTGTCTTTTTTGCCTTTTCAGAGCTTGGATGATTGAAGCAAATCTGTGTGACTTACTACTGTTTAAATTTTAACTATTTGGGTATTCTCTTTAACTGTATTCTTTCAACTACAGGTAGTCCTCAATTTATAACAGTTCATTTAGTAATCGTTCAAAGTTACAGCCAGGGTGGATTTGATTTAAATCAAATCGATTTAAATCACGATTTAAATCACTAGTAAAAAGGCTTGATTTAAATCAACTCGATTTAAATCATAATTTTTAAAGGGCAACTGTCAAAAATTGTGCTGTGAAATTGTGAATGCATCAATGGAGAAATTGTGTGCTGCTGTGAAATTGTGTGAATGCATCAATGGAGTGCATGTTATCTCAGCTTGCAGAGCTTGGATTCATTGAATGAGTTTACCAAAAATGTAAATATTGCAGAATATACAGCCACATGCTACATAACTAAGCTCCATTTCATGCTGAATAAACTAAATTATTAATGTATCTTAAATAGAAAACTATCTTTAGATAGATTTTTATTCCAAAAGCATTTTATTAAAATAAATTTGAAAAATAAAATAAAATAATCCAATTTAAATTTTTAAAAAATCATTTTTTTATTTTTATTTTTTAAAAATCATTGATTTTTATCCATCCTGGTTACAATGACACTTCAAAAAGGAACTTATGACCGTTCCTCACAATTACAACCGTTGCAGCATTCCCATGATCACATGATCAAAATCCAGACACTTGGCAACTGACTCATATTTATGATGGTTTCAGTGTCTTGGGATCATGTAATCACTTTTTGTGACTTTTTGACAAGCAAAGTCAATGAGGAAGCCAGTTGCACTTAACAACTGTTATTAAATGAACAGCTGCAATGATTCACTTAACAACAGTGGCAAGAAAAGTCATAAAATGGGACAAAATTCACTTAATGTTTCACTCAGCAACAAAAATTTTGGGCTCAATTGTGGTCATACAATTGACTACCTGTACCGTTTTCTATCTATTCACATTATATAATAACTCTCTCATCCTCATTCAGCAATCATTCTTCTGTATGCTTCCCCCCCTCATTCCCAACCTTTTTCTCTTCATTCTTACCAGGCTCCCTTTTTTAAACTTCTAATTTGTTTAACTGTACATATTTTTGGTATATTGTATATCAGAATAACAGAGTTAGAAAGGACCTTGGAGGTCTTCTAGTCCAGCCCCCTGCTTAGGCAGGAAACCCTACACCACTTCAGACAAATGGTTATCCAACATCTTCTTAAAAACTTCCAGTGTTGGAGCATTCACAACTTCTGGAGGCAAGTTGTTCCACTGATTAATTGTTCTAACTGTCATGAAATGTCTCCTTAGTTCTAAGTTGCTTCTCTCCTTGATTAGTTTCCACCCATTGCTTCTTGTCCTACCCTCAGGTGCTTTGGAGAATAGTTTGACTCTCTCTTCTTTGTGGCAGCCCCTGAGATTTTGGAACACTGCTATCATGTCTCCCCTAGTCCTTTTTTTCATTAGACATACCCAGTTCCTGCAACTGTTCTTCCTATGTTTTAGCCTCTAGTTCCCTAATCAACTTTGTTGTTGTTCTCTGCACTCTTTCTAGAGTCTCCACATCTTTTTTACATCGTGGCGACCAAAACTGGATGCAGTATTCCAGGTGTGGCCTTACCAAGGCATTATAAAGTGGTATTAACATTTCACGTGATCTTGATTCTATCCCTCTGTTTATGCAGCCTAGAACTGTGTTGGCTTTTTTGGCAGCTGCTGCACACTGCTGGCTCATATTGAAATTGTTGTCCACTAGGACTCCAAGATCTCTTTCACAGTTACTACTATTGAGCGAGGTACCACATATACTGTACCTGTGCATTTTGTTTTTCTTGCCCAAATGTAGAACCTTACTTTTTTCATCATTGAATTTCATTTTGTTAGATAGCGCCCAATGTTCAAGTCTGTCAAGGTCCTTATGTATATTAAGCCTATCTTCCGGAGTGTTGGCTATTGCTGCTAGCTTGGTGTCATCTGCAAATTTGATGAGTTCCCCATCTATCCCCTGCTCCAAATCATTGATGAAGATGTTGAAGAGAACTGGGCCTAAACAGAGCCTTGGGATACCCCACTGCATACTTCCCTCCATATAGATGCAGTTCCATTGAGGACTACACATAGAGTGCGGTTGATCAGCCAGTTACGAATCCATCTAGTGATGCTGTCTAACTCACATTTTTCTATTTTATCTAGTAGTAAGTTATGGTCTACTTTATTAAATGCCTTAATGCAACAAAATTTGCGTCTAGAGCCATGGCAGCCAATGTAACATCTCGCCATCTCCTGTGGCTCTGCTATTGGCAGGCGGACATGAGATCTAAATGGTGTCTGGCTGCTGCCCCCTTTAAAGGAGGCAGTCTCTTCAGAGACTCCCTGGATCCCATACTGGTGGAGAGTAGGGATAAGAGGAAGGTGTTGCCTTACATGCATAGGCGACCGGATCGCCGTACAACACAGTACTTTAGATGGCAGCCCTTTTGCCAAGACTCTGAGCCTAGTGGCTACCAATATCAAAGACCTTACTACCAGGGAACAAACCGCCCACTGGACAGGTCAGGAGCTCGGGACAGAGGCAGGCAGTATTCCCAGCCAAGGCGGCCATTTCGAGGGTCCGGCTCCCGGCCCTTCCGCGGGTCCAAGTGACTCCTGATCAGACGCCCCCATTGGTGGTCGGCTGCATCAATTCATCCCATCCCACCAATGGGAGGCTACTACATCGGATACCTGGGCGCTTCAGACAGTCAGACTTGGCCTCACTCTGGAGTTTACCTGCAGTCCACCAAGGCGTTTCATTCGGTGCCCTGTTCCCATCAATTCCACCAAAAGAAATTTCATGGAAATCGAAATCCAATATTTGTTGGATATAGCTGCCATAGAGACAGTTCCCCCAGGACAGGAAGGTCTAGGCTTCTACTCCAACCTTTTCCTGGTCCCCAAAAGTTCGTGTGTGTGTGTGGAGAGAGCTATTCTGGATTTAAAACAGCTCAACTTTCATTTGGCATGCAAAAAGTTCAAGATGCAATCTCTCAAATCGATCCTGAGTTGCATCAGATCAAATGATCTTCTCACTTCCATAGATCTAAAAGAAGCCTACCTTCATGTGCCCATTCGACCATCACACAGAAGGTTCCTAAGATTCAGTTTCGCAGGGGTGCATTACCAATACAAGGCCATGCCGTTCGGTCTTTCGTCCGCACCTCGCACCTTCACCAAACTTTTGGCAGCGGTAGCGGCCTCCCTCAGGGCAAGGCCAATAAGACTGCAGAGTTTTACCTGGATGACATCATTATCCAGTCGTCTTCTCCTCTGCAAGCCCAAGAACACCTTCGGGTCACCATTCAGACACTACAGGACCATGGCTTCTCAGTGAATATCGCCAAAAGTCACCTGGTCCCAGCCACCAGCCTTTTCATCTAGGATGAAAAGCATGTCATGCTTTCTAATCTAATTATTATTTTGGAAGCTAACATTCTTTTTTTCGCCAGTATCCCATTGACTAGGAAGTACATATAATGCAATGACAACTGAAGGTATAACATATAAAATATATCTGTATAATTAGTTATTTAGAAACATGCCCCCTCCCTCATGCATCCTCATCTATCAGTTGTTTTTTAATCCTGCTCTTCATTGGAGTTCCAATGTTCTTGTCTGTTATTCCATGTAGATTGAGATGACGAAAACTACTTTCATTTGGAACTTTTCTTCAGGTACTCCATGGCAAGCCCACTCTCAGGAACTTAATTTTTTTTCCAGTTCAACAGAGCCTAAACAGGCATTCTATTTGAAACCTATATTATGACTATAGCAAGCATTTCATTTTCGTGTTTTCAGATTATTTGTAAAAAGTAATTTCATCAATATAAACTCATTATGTTTGAATTATATATTTTTGTTGCAAAAGAGTTTTTGGAAGAGGCTTTGAAAGCAGAATACCTCTTGTCTCCAATTCTACAATTATACTTAATTTGTTCTGATTCATTGGAGTATGTAATGCAAAACAATTCGGCTACACTATTAAGTGAAAATAATTATTTTTGGTGCATCTCTTTTGCTATGTCGGGTGGGCCAGGAAAGGGAGCAAGAATAATGTTACTTGAATTAATAAGAAGTCTTTTCTATTGAGTATCTTAATAGAATTTTCAAGCCTACTTTCCTAAACTCATTTTGTCTAGAAGCTCTAATTAACAGGATTGTGTTATTTATTATGTTTGCTGCACAAATATGATACTATTTCATGGGAGTCATATAAATTAAAAAATACTTTTAATTAGTTTTACTCTGATCAAACTCCTCTATATCTTATATAATTGAAATGGAAAAATATATTTACTATTCAATGCATAACATGAATTCAGGTAGGACAAATGGTAAAGTTTGGGATTATTTTATAATGCATAACTAATATGATTGCAGCTTACCTATTAAGGACTTATATTTTTCACCTTTAACAAATAACATTTGTACATAGATTTATACAAGAATATTGCATTGTCAAATTCAGTTGTACACTATGTTGTTCAGTAACTATATAGCCTGAGTAGATTTAGCAAGAAATATTTTAAGTCTATAGAGAAGTAATATTTTAGGTTTTGGAACTGGCATTCCAAAAGGAATAATCAAGACACTATCTCTTTATAGCAATAATGCAGTCTTTTACAAGTTGCATTTTAAAATTTAAGTAGGGCCAGCAGAAAATCTAGATTTAATTTAATTTAAATTATATATATTACCCATATATTTTATATTTTTCTTTAAGTCATATTAAAATACATTATTGAAAACAACTTCAGAAGGTCCTAGGTGCTTTCCTCCAGGGCTCTGCGCCCTTAAAACCTTATGTTCTGCAACTTTGCTTTACATTTTAGTCATTATTGAATTCATTACTTGTATTATTTAGTGTTGATTCACAATAAGATTTTATATACATGTTGGGAACTATTGCATTGATACCTCAGGTATCACTTGATGAGTTTAGATATGAAAGAAAAACAACCACGTGAAGAAATGAGGATGTTCTGAAGAGCTTGTTCTGAAAAGTGTTCATCATATTGTGTGAAGCAGTTTTTAAAGTAGAGAAAGTTGTACATTTAAGTGAATTGTTATGGTCAGATGTGTAATAATCGAATGTCTTCCTTTACAGATATTGAAGATTTGCCGCCAACAGTTCAAGAGAAGCTTTTCGATGAAGTACTTGATAGGGATGTTCAAAAAGGTAAATATGGTGTATAATGTATAGTTTACACAATATGATATTATTAACTTGACTGTGTTTTACAATTTACTTTGGAAAAGCTTTCACCTGAGGTTTATGGAATAATAATTAAAGGAAGAATAGAACTATTAAAGAACACCAGAGAAGAACTAAATATAAATATACAAATTGCATATTTACATGACAGGAATAAATTGATGTTCTTTTCTTTGATGTCTTATCAGAAGGGTATAAGTAGCAGTATAATTCACTAAATGTCAAGCTTTCAAGTAATACATCCCATTTAATAAGAACTCCGAGGCAGGCAATTTCTTCAAAGAACATTTTATCAGGACATATCAAATTGGCACGTTCCTGGTGGAAAACTGGCTCTAAGTTCCTGCCAGTTTTACACCCAATTAAAAGTAAAACTTTGTCACTCCCCCCACCAGAGTCTTCAGTCACATGGTCCAATCAGCATACAGTCCAGTTGCTAGGTGATCTCAGTCTCCACCTTTCGAGCACCTGCACCAATGTCCTTAATTCCCAGGGGAAAGAATTTTATTTAGGCTACAACCCAGAGGGGGGATTCAGTTGGTTCACACCGGTTTGGGCGAACCAGTTGTTAAATTTTTGCGCAGTTCGGAGAACCGGCTAATCGCACCACTGGCTGGCCCCTCCCGCCCCTCCCCTCCCGATCACTCCTTATCTCGCCTTAGCCGCAGCATAGCAGCTGCTCTCTGGCTCCCTCGCTCGCTAGCTCACTTGCGTCGACCACGTGGCCCCTGCGGTCCAGCCCACTTGCCTGCCTTCGCCCCGGCCTTCCATGCGGCCCAGCTCCCTGCCGGGCCTTCCTTTGCCATTCTCCGCTGCCTCCCACACGGCCAAGCTACCTGTCTGCCTGGTGAGCCTTCCTTCGCCTCTTTGCTGGCACGAATGGCCTGCCGCTGCTGCCTCTTTGCCAGCACAAACAGCCTGCCGTCACTGTCTCTTTGCCGATGCGAATGGCCTGCAGCCACTGCCTCTTTGCCGGCGTGAATGGCCTGCTGCCACTGCTTCTTTGCCGTGAGTGACATCGAATTGGCCATGCCCACTGAGTCACATGACCCCCCCAGCCACGCCCACCCCATCATTAGGAAGAACCGGTTGTTAAATTAGTTGAATCCCACCACTGCTACAACCCCCCAACTATCTCTCCACCCCACTCGCTGGCCCCTTCACTCCAGGCTGTGTCAGCCCTGAAGCAATGAGAAGAGAAACCTCCCTAGAGAAAACTACAAAAAATAAAATGGCCACAGTTCGGCCAACTTCAGCGTTGACACTAAATTTGCCCAAAATGTCTAAGGGTTTTTTAGTTTTATGAAAGGGACAAGTAAAAGTAGAAAAAATTTGTTGATAATACATAATTAGGAATTATTTGTATGTTATTGACAAAACCATAGAAACTTGACTAATTTGGAGACAATTTCTTTTTATACAATGCTGGAATTGGCTCAGACCTTTACAGTTGTCAAGCTGTATATCATTGTTGTACTATGGTAATTAATTAAAAAAATGATTTTAATGATGTAGAAGTTTAATGTAAAAGATATGTATGTTTTTTCTTGCTATCTAAGAGAGAACTAACTGATCAGCTAGTTAGCTATAGATACCTAGAATAGTTATGAGTAAAATTATAATTGTCCTCTTAAAATTGTGAAGGCCATTCTAATGTCTTTCCAACAAAACTGTTCAGCAAAACTAAGTAAGGCGGCTTTTCAATTTTGGCTTTTACTATTTTCATTCCCTAGAGTAGTAAGTAGATATTGGAATCAACAGGCGGGTTGGCAAATTTCAAGGAAAGTAAAGTAGAGCAGATGCAATAATACATACAGTAGTGCAAAATAATGAGCAAGTGAGCATCATTCATTTAGTTGGCAATTGATTTGCCCCCACAATTTCTGCTCTTTAAAGGAACTTTAGAATAGAAGAATTTTAAGGTAGGTTAAAATTTTATTGGAATTTCCATTCTTTATTTATTTAGAAGAATGTTTTCATCAAAATTCCTTAAAACCATATACAGTAATACAGGGGAAATGAGGAAAGAGGGGCTGCATTAACGGGAGAATCAGAGACCTCGAAACACTCAACTCTGATCACTATCTTCCTTTCCTCCTGAGCACACCTGGGACTCAGGCCTGCTACTATCACAACAGCAAAGAAGAAACAGGCAAGAAACTTTTTCTTGCTTGACTTCAGTTTTGGCAATCTGGAAATGCTAGGCTTCCCACTATTGTCTTGAAGCTAATAGAGTTTTACTTAAAAGCCAAGCAATTTATCTGCTTTATCTAGAAGTAATAAAAGTGCTAAATGGTGTTGTGTCTTGCTCATTGGATTTAAGATGGCCGATTGGGCACTGTTTTTATTTTCTAGAACTAGAAGAAGAATCTCCCATTATAAACTGGTCACTGGAACTGGGTACACGTTTTGACAGTAGACTTTATGCACTTTGGAATCGGACTGCAGGAGATTGCCTGCTTGATTCAGTTCTACAAGCTACCTGGGGCATTTATGATAAGGATTCGGTGCTACGTAAAGCTCTTCATGACAGTTTACATGATTGTTCTCATTGGTAAGCAGAAATGGTTTTGCTGTACAGTCAAATGACTTCAAACAAAAATCCAGAGCTTAGAGCTTTTAGATTTGGGAGGGATAAATTTGCTAGTCCTTTACAGCAATAGCAACATTCTTTTGCAATCTTACTCTGTTGTAAAATATTGAAACTTTTGTGTCAGAAAACCTTGCAATTTATACAAATAGTAAGTTGTCTCTATATTGTATATAAAGTGACATTTAATTAGTCAACTGATGGTCCAATGGGATTTATCTGAAATAGTTATTTATACATCTTATCACATCTATGTTTTTGCTGTGATTGGGAAGTTTGTACTAGCACAGCCTTCTCTACCTTTGACCTTATCTCCAGAAGTCTGGATTTAACTTAGAGAACTTTCAGCATTGGCCATGTAGGCTAAACCTAGGAGTAGTCCTGAAGACACCATGAATTGGAAAAATTATCCTGGCTCATTGAGAAGTAGGCGTAGAGTCAGAATCAGTATTATATAACCAGTATATGCAGTACCCCAGCGATTGAAGACGTTGCTCATGTTTTGTTTGATTGTCAGTTATAAGCCCTTCTTAGACTTAGATACTTAACATTCCTACTTGAAAAAACAGTCCACTTGGGTCGGAATTACAGATTGTCCTATTTCCTCCTGGGTTCTAATCTATATATCAGGAGCAGAACTGCTAAGTTTATAGTTAAGGCAGTTGAGTTAAGAGCCTGTTATATCGAACGTATTAGGATAAGCTGTAAAGGTTATGTATTTGTCTGATTGTTGATTCATATTTTCCACATGTGTATTTTATTGCTGTATTTTCTTTTATATATCTTACCCTGAAATTAGATTCTGTATTTTATTTTTGTTTTATATTTTGATATGGTGCTATGACTACTCAATTATCTGCAGTCTGTCTGTCTGTCTGTCTCTCTCTCTCTCTCTCTCTCTCTAGTCTGTTTGTCTGTCTGTCTGTCTCTCTCTCATCCATCCATCCATCCATCCATTCATGTTAAAATGTTATTTCTAAAATTTATAGCTGTTGTGTGAGCATGCACAATAAAGTAGTAAGCAATACATTATGGAAGAAGAAAATAAGAAAAAAATTAAAAAGCTTAACTATTTGCAGTTTTAGATATTAGATCACATACATATGAGAATTATTTTTGGAAGGTCATCTATTAATCTATTAGGGAAATGATTGTTGTAAAAACAGTGAAAAATGATCAGTTGATAATTCAAATTCAGGTAGGAAAGGATGATTCACACAATCCTGAAAATGGATGTAACTACTTTAATAAGTGCAGATAGATGCTGTGTGGCACTCCTGTATATTCAGAAGCAGGTTTTCTTAATTGAATCCAAGCCTTTGCATAGTTGACTCTCTCTCTCTCTCTGTCACTCTTGGTACCTTGGTACTCAATTGCTTTGAAACTCATCAACTTTGTTACTCAATGCATTTTGATGTGAAAAATTTGTCCCAATACTCATAGTTTGTTTTGTACTCAATGCACAAGCTAGAATTTGTCAGTGTTGGCTGCCTTGTGACTCACTACATTATTCCCTATGGGAAAAATTTGTTTGGTACTCATCGTTTTTGATACTCATTGCACCTCCTGGAAGCAATTAATGATGAGTACCAAGGTGTCTGTCTCTCTGCCTGTGTGTGTGTGTGTGTTGACCAAGAGAGATGTTGGCTAACTATTGCAGCAAGAAATACTAATTCTTACTCTCTTCATCTTCCTGTCAAATCATCGATTAAGTAGCCCAAATTCTGGAAAAAGCCTGTGTGATTGGGTAATAAACTGTTACACATGTACTTTTTTATAGGTTTTATACCCGATGGAAAGAATGGGAGTCATGGTATTCTCAAAGCTTTGGTTTACATTTCTCACTGCGAGAAGAACAATGGCAGGAAGACTGGGCATTTATACTTTCTCTTGCTAGTCAGGTAAGAATGTCACCGTAAGTAAAAGTGGAACATGGGAAAGACAACCTTGCTTTGAAATGTATTTGCATTTTTCATAACAAGTTCTGTAGATTTCTATTTTGTAATGCATATTTTAGATTATCTGACTGAAAACTATTTCCTTTAGTAGGCCTCTGGTATTGTTTTTTTTTAAATATTATTTTTTTAAAATAAAAGAATTTCCTTTTTACAACATTTGCATATTGGTATACATTCACAGTTTTTCTTCTTCCCCTGTCCTATTAACATATCTATACATATGGTTCCCTTGTCCTATACACGTTATACATGCTAAAATATTCGTCTACCATTTCAGAAACATCCTATATATTTATACCATCTTACTATTAATTCCTTGTTTCCATCTGTTAAATATTTTCTTATTTGTTGTTCCTATCTTCTAATTATTTATACCATTTCCCCCATACTAAATAGTACTCCGTTTTGTATTGTTATAGATACTTTAATTTGGTGTTTGTACTTGTGAGTGCTTCAGATGTTCAGAGCATCATCCAATCAAAATCATCAATGGGATTTTTTACATTTTACATAAAATTGAAATTATGTAAAGAATATTGGGCTTAATTATGCCAATTTGAATAATCACAGCTTCTTTAAGCTATATATATACACTATATCACTGAACTGAATGGGAATTTCTTCTGAATACACCTGCAAATCTAATTATAGCTAAATTTGGGAACTGTGCTAACTTTGAGCACTTATAATAATCTATGTAATCTTTAGAAAAGCCTGCATAAATAAATATTTTAAGCTTCATAGATTTTGCTATGGACAATGTTATAGTTATGCTTACCTGACGATATCTCCCAAAGAAAAGAGGATTATATAAAAGTCAGACTAAACATTACAAAAAAAAAAATCAGTATAATTTCCATCTTTCTTGTCAGCCATTGTTGCCAATTTCCACTAAATCAGTCTGGAGTTCGTTTGTTTTTCTTTTCCAACATATATGTGTATTGGACACCCTAGTGCAGGGGTAGGCAAAGTTGGCTCTTCTATGACTCGTGGACTTCAACTCCCAGAATTCCTAAGCTGGCATGATTGGCTCAGAAATTCTGGGAGTTGAAGTCCATGAGTCATAGAAGAGCCAACTTTGCCTACCCCTGCCCTAGTGAGTTCATACTGACCCGGAGGCTACATGCACCAAAAAGAGATAATAACCAAAATATTAAATGGATTATAAGGCACCCAGTTGTGAATTAGTTAATCTCCTATCTACATATATACACACTACATAGGAATTATTCTATTTCAAAATAATTTCTCTTACATGCGTGCTGTAAGATATAATACTTACATACATGCTGTAATACACATTCACATCAATAAAAGAGATCGCGAAAAAAGTTGATGGCTCAGGATGATGTAGCAAGTCCTATTGTGTGTGTTTGTGTGTTTGATAAATTTGTTTTATCAAATTTACATGGCCACTCATCTCACAGCCCCATGTTGATCTCATTATAGTAATCCAATCGGAAGTTGATTAGGGCATGATTGTGAACAGAGGCCCTGATTTAGGAATTCGGGCACAACTGGCACACAACATGAAGCTGTGCAAAGGCCCTCCTAGCCACCACTGCCATCTAAAGGAGTTGGGAGTCCAGGATCTCTCCACCCACCCCAAGTTTGTGTACCAGCATAATTGTAAAACTGGTGGGCCCCAGAACCCAAAGGCACTCAATCTTGCCAAGGTTCAGCTGAAACCTGTTGTTCCCTATCCAGACATATACAACCTCCAGACACCAGGATAAGACGTTAAAAGCCTCACAGCACTTCATTCACCAGGGGCAGAGATACATAGTTGGTTATCATCGGTGTACAGGTGGTCCTCAACTTACGACCACAATTGAGCCCAAAATTTAGGTTGCTAAGTGAGAAATTTGTTAAGCGAGTTTTGCCCCATTTTACGACTTTCCTTGCCATGGTTGTTAAGTGAACCACTGCAGTTCTATTAATAACACGGTTGTTCAGGGAATCTGGATTCCTCATCGACTTTGCTTGTCAGAAGATCTCAAAAGGTGATCACGTGACCCTGGGGCACAGGAGACATAATAAATATAAACCAGTGCCAAGCATCCAGATGTAAATTACGGGACCATGAGGATGCTGTAAGTGTGAAAAATGGTGATAGGTCACTTTTTTCAGTACCATTGTAACTTTCAACGGTCACTAAACAAATGGTTGTATGTCGAGGACTACCTATACTGATGGTACCTCTCCCCATGGTCATACCCATAGCAGTAAAAGAGGCTGCAAAAATGTTAGCTCGGTGTGGGCACACATTCTTTGTAGCAAGATCCATCATGTTTAGTTGCTCTTACCTCCAGGTATATACGCATAGTCTGTTACTATGCTGGAGATGGGTCTATTTAGTCCAGCTTACTCCATGTAATTAAGATACAAACTGGAGAAGAGGTCCTTGGGGTATTGAGTTGTGTTTCCCCCCCCTTCTGTTTGCAACAAGTGTTAAGGAGTGTGCAGAGCGACCCCTGAGTTATCAGGGACATGCATGTAGAAACGGGGTATTTCAGCTTGGCAACCAGTGGATAGGAGTAATGATCCAGTCACAAACAGATTTGTTAAAGTGTATAAAATAGTTTACTTTTAGATAAATAACAGAGTCCAATTAAACAGTCCAGGTCATACACGTTCAGTCAGTCAATATCAAGAAGTACAATAATCTTCTTACCAGCCTTTCTTTGTCTTACATCAAACAAAGATATTACAGCTTACAAACACATCAAACTATCATAGAGTAACAGAGCTTCACACAGAGCTCACTATCAGACACAAAGTCAATCACGAATGAATCAGCAGAGAGAATTCCAGAGCACTTCCAAACTACGATCTCTAGCTCCCTCTTATGGCAATCTTGAAACACCACATCCAATCAGAGTACAGCAATACATTTAAAGTTATAATACTTGAATATATACAAACATAGATTGATGGCTTGTTTATATATTAACAACCCAACCGTTTGGACATAGTCCTAACAACAAGGAAACAGGTCTTTGTGCTGGGCTACAAGCACATGGAAATCTATGCATGCTTACTCTGTAGAAAATCCCATTTAGTTCACTGACTCTAATTCCCAGGTGAGTATTTTTAGAATTTCTAGTCCTGTTCAATCAGCATGCTACCTCATTCTCTTCTCATACCCTTCCATTCCCTTCCATGTGTAGAGGATAAGGGTCTGCAGTGGAGAGCCTTCTGTCCCTGGAGACTCTCTGAAGATGAAAGGTTTTTCTGAATCTTCATGTAGAGAATCTCCATGGGTAGAGGAGGCTCTCCATTGCAGGTACTCTCACTCCCTGCATGTGGAGGGCGTCAGGCAAGGCAGGACTAATCAATATATCCACCTGAGGAGGCAGCGATTCCTCCGTCTGCTGCCTCCATTTCATGCTTCCATTATTTATATCTCCTGCCTATTCACCTGCTTTCAACAACATGTTTCTGCTATTGTATTTTTCCTCCCCTCCCAATATTTTTTTTTGGGGGGGAAAGAACATTGCATTCTTTTAGCTCAATATGATTGTAGCTTTATGTGTGTGTATGTAACATTCTTGGTTGTCTAAAAGGCATGCATACTCCCTGTACTCTCCCAGCATTTTGAGTTTCTGCTCTGGTTCTATGGGTCTAAATTGTATAATGTAAATTGTAATATGTAATTATTTTATAATAGTGTCAACATCATTATTGCAATCATTTCAGCTGACATGCTGCTTGTTTTTCTGCGCTCAGGACACTGGCTAAACAACACAATTCTTGTTGGTTGCTTTACTAGGGTTTGAGAGCAGTATTCCAAGCTGGTTTAATAAGTTGGAGAGAGTTGCATTTCTATTAGTACTGTAAATGGTGATTATATAAGTGCTTTCTAACTCTTCTGTTCAGATGATGTAGTTATTTAGTTGTTTCATACATAAATGTACTTATTGTTTGTTGAAACTTAAGTTCCCTAGTCTCCTAAGTTTTCAGAAACCAAAAGACAAACCATCTTCTCTTTAAAGGGTAAATGAGAGTTATTGAGGCCTCTATCAGTATGTGTGGCAAGATGAATGACAGGCCCAGCCCAAGAATGAGACAGATTAGAACAATCCAGCCAAAGCTCAGTTCTTGATTTGCTCAAACCATAGAGACAGAATGTTGCCAAACTAAATCTATATTTCTCTAACCCTAAGGGATATATCTTGGGAGATGCTAAGGAGTGGCTATCCTAAACCTCTTTCTCTTTCTCTGATTCATCTCTGGGCTGTGTTGTCTCAATCCCCCCCCTCCATGTGCCCCTTCCTTTCACTTCCTTCCACTTCACAGTAGTCCATCACACTACCTCCCCTTTCATAGACACATTCCCTCACTCTAGGAGACTTACCCCAGTGACTTGTGACCTTTCCTGGCCCCTTCCTCATTAGCTTTTGGGGAAGCCAGCAGGGAAGGTTGCAAATGATGATCTCGTGATCATAGAGGCTGCAACTGGTCGTAAGTGCAAACTGGTTTCCATCGTACTTGTCACAATCATGTGATGGCAGAAGTGCTGGGATGGCTGGAACTCCAAGGACATGTAACCACCATTCATTTATCACTGTCATAACTTTGAATAGTCATATGCTCATAGATTACTTTTATATAGAGAGATGGAATGCCACAGGTTTTAGCTTAATGGAAGGTTTGATATGTCACTGATGACTTAGATGATGTTGGGCACCTTGTAATATTTACAGTTTGTCTATATCCAGGCATTAATAATGATAGTAACAATTATTACTATGATTAGAATATATTCTCCCAAAGCCGGAATATTTAGACTGACAACAAAAAATTCCATTTTTTAATGAACAATGTGCATAATTCGGAAGCTAACACTGAGCACTATATGCTTAACTGTAATTAAATATAAGTTTGTACACTGAGAGTAAGCCTACAAAATGTAACATGAATAAATTTTTGATGATAAGAATTCACATTGCTTCACTGTAATATCTGACAGTAATACTTTAAGGTTTTAAAGTGTGCTAAATCAAATTTCACCATAACATTAAAATTGCTCCTTTAGTCACTGTATCAGGCAATATGCAGTAATTTTGCATATAGTCTATTGACTTAAGAAAAAAAAATGGATATCCTTTTGTATATGTTCCCTTATTCTCTTTTCTTTTGTAACTATCCCTGTCTTCACTAGGCTACTATAATTGGAAATCTTATAGGCGGCATATATGTAATTAAAACTGAATAACATTACTAAGACAAACTAATGGCTTCACTAGGCCCTGGTTTTTCTCATGTAATTTATGCCTCATTAAATGATTTACCAGATTATATTTATGCTTTAAGAATACAGTTAAAATATTTTGATAATCAGCATTTAAAAAGTTGATTTCTTAGAAACATTTCAGTTACAATAAAACCTCAATTTAGCAGCAGGAAGGATGTCCTGAAATTACTGTTAAATGTTAAATCCGAAATATATTTGGCACATCTGTAAAATACCTATCTACCATTTTGCATATGTATAAAAATATGCATAGAGCCTTCTGGTTGATTAAAGATGGCAAGATTCAATGTTAGAGCCTCCATCTTGTCTACTACTCCCTTCACTTGTTATGGTCATAGCCAGGAGGAATAGACCTCTGGCTGCAAGGGAGCAGGAAAGACAAGACTTCCAGAAATCGCTGTCTAAACTGACCTATCCCCCACTGTACATGGAAGGAGGAGCCTCCAATCTTCCCAGTGCCACCAGGGGCAAATGGGGCAGATCCCATTGGCCTACTGCTGCCACAATGGGGCAGATCCCATTGGCCTACTGCTGCCACAAATCATCTCACCAGCTCCATTCCCCATTTTAAAGAGCTTAACCAGAAACATCAATAAAGTTTAATTTAACAGACTTTGTTATTTCAGAGATAACTGGGGTCTCCATTTTTGTCTGTTGGATTCAATTAGATTGTGGTAAGTGGTATTATTGTTTTATCTTACATAATAACACTTTTATTTTTAAATGTTGTTTTCGAAACAGCCTGGCGCAAGTTTGGAACAGACACACATTTTTGTACTTGCACATATTCTTAGAAGACCAATTATAGTTTATGGAGTTAAATATTATAAGAGTTTTCGGGGAGAAACTTTAGGATATACTCGTTTTCAAGGTAAGTATGATTTATAATACAAACAAGATTTTAATTTAAAATGTTGAAAAGATACTGGGAAAATCTGTAATTTAAAGCAGTAAAAGTAATTTCTATTTCTCATGTTTAAAATATTAGTATTTTTTATTAGTTTTCTTGAACTCTTTTTCTTAACTATATTCTTATTTTTTCTACTTTTTCCTTTTTTTTAGTTTGTATTAGTTTTTATTGCTGTAATTGTAATTTTAATAAAATTGCTATTAAAATACGTTGGCAGGTTACATTGATTCTGATTCAGTGCAATAGAAGAATTTAGAAATACTTCAGAATATTTTGAAGTTAACGGAAATATAAATATCCTGTTTTCCCAAAAATAAGCCCTTTTAAAGAAAAAAACACTCACCCTAGCATGTTTTTTACATGTGTGCCTAATCTAAGTCCTACCCTCAAAATAAGCCCTACTTAACAGCCTGCGCAGCCGGCCACCCATCCATTTCATCTGGTTGCTCGCGGTGCCGCGGCCATGAGATGAGGCGGGGGGTGGAGCTGTCCCATGTGCCCCACACCTGTTTACCTTAGGCCCCCCGCAGCCAGACCATCCACACCCGACACCTGCCTCGCAGCAGCAGCACCAACAACCATGTGCAGCAGGAGCCCACATGGCCACTGGCCCACTTCTGCTTGCTCGTGGCCACAATAGAGCAGGAAGCCAAGTGGTGTGTTGGTGCTGCAACCGTGATGCAGGTCTTGGGGTGTGGATGGCCTGGTTGTGGGGCCCCTGAGGTAAGCCAGTGCGGGGTGCGTGGGGCAGCTCCACCCTACCACCTCGCCTCATGGCTCAAGCACCAGCGTGTCGCTCGGCCTCCTGCTCCGTGGCAGCCACGAGCAAGCAGAAGAAGTGGGCTGGCAGCCACGAGGGGTCCTGCTGGATGGGGCTGCTGGAGCCACTGCTGCGAGGCGAGGCAGATGTTGGGATATGGGTGGCCTGGCTGCAGGGGCCCTGAGGTAAGCCAGTGTGGGGTGTGTGGGGCAGCCCCAGCCTCCCTATCTCATGGCGGCGGCACTGGCGTGCTGCATGGCCACCTGCCCCGCTGCGAGCAAGCAGAAGAAGTGGACCTCCCTTACATGGAAAAAATAAGACACCCCCCCCCCCCTCAAATAAGTCCCATTGCTTATTTTGTGGCCCAAAAGAAAATAAGACCCAGTCTTATTTTCGGGGAAACACAGGTAATTTCTGAGTTCAAGAATTTTCATGGGATTTGTATATGCTTCTCATAATGATATATAGAAAGCATAATACTTAATATCAGAAACCTCATTATAGCATTGCAGTTTATCTTTAGAATACTACCACCTATAATTGTCTTTTGTGACTATTGTGATTGGTAGCTTAAAAGAATTTGTGACATAAAATACAAGTCCCTAAGGGAAGTTGTACACATTCTTCTTCTTTTAAATAATGTAGTAACCTGAAAATATAGTGTAAAGAAAGTTCTATATCATGTTTAGATTTAAGATTTATAACATCTTAAACTCTTTTTGTAGGGAAAGCACAATGTAAGAATTACTATGAATAATCAGAAATTTCAGATCTTTAATAATTAGAACTTTTAAAGAAAGAATTACAACTATGGGTTCACTAATTTGTGAAAAGCTTCACTTTGAAGTTGAGTAGAATAGTCTTAAAGATGAGACAATCCTTCTAAGTCATCAGATTTAAAATGTTGAAAGTTCAATAGTTTTCGCTTACCGACAATAATCAGGATTGGGAATTCCATTACTAAGCAATGTGTTTGTCAGCATAACATAACGTGGCCACAGTGGCAGTTCTAACAGTTTTAGTTGCTCTTGGTAGGCAAATCCTGCATGGTTTGACCACGGGGACACGACGATGACTGCCACTGCAAGAACCCATCAAAAGTACTTCTCTTTCAGTGCTGTTGTAACTGAATGGTCACTGAATGAGTGGACATTAAAAAAGAACTCCCTGGATGTCCTGGTAGTCACACAAAATGACTACATAATATACATGGATGTAACCAGCCAGAAACCATCCATTTAGAAAAAGGAAACGAGTGTAGGAGTTTGTCCGAGCTGAGATAAAGAGAATTAACTGAAATCAAGAATTGAAACAGGTCTTGTATAAATTAATTGCCTATGGTTATCTGCATCTTAAAATTAAATTATTACTAAATAATAAAAATATTGTATGTCTGCTGAATATTGAAAATGGTCTGTGAATTCTTGGCCACATCTATGTCACATTTCATTTGCACTTACCTTTCTTTTACAATTTCACTTAAACTACTCAATTCATTAAGAGCCGAGGTGGCGCAGCAGTTAGAGTGCAGTACTGCAGGCTACTTTAGCTGACTGTGATCAGCAGTTCAGCTGTTCAAATCTCACCGGCTCAAGGTTGACTCAGCCTTCCATCCTTCTGAGGTAGGTAAAATGAGGACCCAGATTGTTGGGGGCAATATAAATATACATTGCTTAACGGTGTAAACTGCTTAGAGAGTGCTTGCACTATGAGGCGGTATAGAAGTCTCACAAATAAATAAATAAATAAATAAATGAATAAATGAATAAATTCGAGATCATATAAAGTCTTCAATGCTTACAACCATTGCCTGAGAATTACACCCTTTGCTGGTAGCAGAACCTAAATTATTGCCCCTTCTTTAACACCTTGTTTCCACATTTTGACATTTACTAGTAAACCAATAAGTGCAAGGAAGGGACAACAATGGGACTTAGATAAATTTAGAAGGATAAAACAGTCAGCTGCTGCTAATCTTGATAATTACATGCTACCTCCAGGATCAGAGATTGAAATAGGAGACAGTAGCAGAAGCTTATGCTCTCATAATCATCTTGTGAGCTAACCATTGGCATCTGATTCAACAAAGAATGATCTGTGGGTCTGATGAGCATCACTTTATGCTAATATGGCAGCTCTTTAGGATCCTCTTTCACTTTATGCATTTAAAATGAGAAAAGACAGAAAGTCCCAAGACAAGCTCAAGTATCTTCTTAGATTTCTGGGAAAGTGAGGACACATAACAGGACTGCTATAGAAGCTGCAGTTAGAAGAATGTAATTGTTTTGTTTTGATGAAATACATTGGTATGTTGCTACTGTCTCTCCCCTTGGGTGTATTCTGAGCCTCTGTGAAATTATAGAGAGGCTGAACAGAAACATGGACTTTTAATTGAGTTCTCTTTATCTAGTTTTAGAACTTGTCTGGAGAAGAGATCATATTTTTAGATTGTATTTATGCAGAAATGTTAAAAACTCAAAACTTTTAAGCAGTACTGTACTTGTAGTACTCCAGTTTCTAAATTTTCTCATGGCAGGACATGCTCCTACTTTAGCTGTTTGGTTGAAGTTCTGAATATCTTTAAAGTTCCTCAGATGAGAGTGTTGGAAGGGAGATTCCATCATGTGTGTTAAAAGCTGTGGAAACTAGAGTGTCACTAAATAATTAAAATAGAGATTATTCTATATGTTAAATGTAACATGTTAATACTTTAAAAGGGTAAAACTTCAGTTGGAATGGTTTCAGTTGCCATGGGAATTCCTTTAGAGATAACTATAATTATTTTGGGGATTGCATGATAGTATTTATAGTACAGGTATTTTTTGGCTTATGTCTGAAATTGAGTCCAGAATTAGAGTCCAAAGTTGAAGCATCACCTGACTGGATTCAAAGCTATAAACGGTTTTTATGATGGTTGTTAAGCAAATCCATTTTGGTTAACCCTGGAAACTGACAAAAAAAGTCACAAATCATGATCACGTGACTGCAGGATGCTTCAAATGGCCGTTAAGCAAGTGCCCAAAATGCGATTATGCTACGATATGGATGTGTATGGCCTTTGTAACACTGAAAATGGATCATAACTGGGAAGGTGTGTCAAATGGCTGTTAAACAATTGGCCATAAATGGAAGACTACCTGTAGACTCAATTATTAAAATATATTTGCAACTTTTTACATCCATTAATTGATAAAGACTCAACTTTCTACTGAAAGGTACATTAAAGGCTTATGTTCATTATCATGCTTCAGATAAAAATCTTCACCAAAAACAATAATCCAAGTTCATTTACCTTTGGGCCTTCCTTTTTTTCATAGGTGTATATTTGCCTTTGTTATGGGAACAGAGCTTTTGTTGGAAGAGCCCGATTGCTCTGGGCTACACAAGGGGCCATTTCTCTGCTTTGGTTGCCATGGAGAACGATGGCTATGGCAATCGAGGTGCTGGTGCTAACTTGAACACTGATGATGATGTTACTATTACTTTTTTACCATTGGTTGACAGTGAAAGGAAGCTGCTGCACATTCACTTCCTGTCTGCTCAAGAGGTAAGAAATGCTTCATAATTATGAAGCATTTTATATCAGAGATGATGTTACATCAGAGATGATCCCCAAGTATTAGATGAGAAAAAAATAAAAGCCCTCAGAATATGCATAATTATAGATAGCATGCGGGAGATATATTGACCACCAAATTTTACTTTATTCTGAGGACTTTATGAATGAGACATGTTTTTAAAAAACAGCTATAATAATTAAAGTTTTGAGGAAAAAGCAACAACCAGATAGTTTAGGTCCCTCTTAATGAATCATTTTATAACTAAAAATACAGAATGATTTAGTGCCTGCAAAAGATAAGCCAACTTTCTAATAACATTTAACCATACCATTGTATTAGGAATGAAACCTTAAAGTAGCAATTAAAAATGTGGATTTTTATTTGATGCATATCTGGTGCATGATCACAGATAAATTGTCTTTCATAACTGGGCCTGTGAAACAAAACTGTTAGATTTCTTCAACCTTAGCTTACATTAGATTTCTTCAACCTTAGTTTAAAGATTATTATTTTTTTAAATGGGGATTAGACAATAGATCTTCATGGAGGAAATCTATTTATGGTGCTACTAGAAGTTGAAAACGACTTGATGGTAGATAATTAATTCTACAGTTAGGAATTGGCTAGTAGATTTTTGAATCAGTCACAGCAAGTGTTACACAACATTTGTCTCTTTTAGTTGGCAGTATTCTAAACTGACCATGTTGTCTGTATTTTTTCCCCCAAAGATTGGTAATGAGGAACAGCAAGAGAAGCTGCTTAGGGAATGGCTGGACTGTTGCGTGACAGAAGGTGGAGTCCTGGTTGCTATGCAGAAGAGCTCTCGCCGGCGTAACCATCCCCTGGTAACGCAGATGGTAGAGAAATGGCTGGACCGCTATAGACAAATCCGCCCCTGTACATCCCTTTCAGATGGAGAGGAAGATGAAGACGATGATGATGAATGAATGGGAAAAAAAGAGAGAGATACCAGCTGCATATAGTGTATGGTGACAACCCCAGCTCTTGTGGCAGTCTAGTTGCATGGTGCCCCAATTGTAGCAGGGAATATCCTGCGTAGGATTTTGAGTGGGCATGGGAAGAATTCAGAGACTCATCTGATGCAAGAAGGAAGTATGTTGGTTGGACTCATTTGTAAACAAGAAAAAGAAAGCAAAGCCCTAATTTTATTACCAAGACAGAAAGCATTTTTCCGGTTGTACATCTGCCCTTAATTATACCACATATGGTTGTGTAAGAAGGTTGAGTAATAGGAAAAAAGTGTAACCAGCATCTTATAATTATTGAAGGAAATTCTTTTGAATAAGGGCACTTAAAAGCACATTGTTGATTAATATCTGTTCCTTTTGAGACTTACAGTAAAATTTGATTATTTTGCATCTCTTTTTAAGCATTCTGACATATTTCCTTGAAATAACATTTTATATGAAATCTTAATAATGCCCAGATCAGATCATCAGATCATGTGGCTTTTCTTTCTTTCTTTCTTTTTTGTTGATGCCATATAACCAGAGTAACTCATACGTGTTAAAAATGTATTGTTCTGTTAAATTTAATAGTGCCCATTACAGTATAATAAAATGAAATTTTAAAGGGAAAACATATGGAAGGGATGATAAATCTTGACTTAAGTGAACTGTTTTCTGTAAAGACTTCTCTAGTATCCATTACTACTTTGTATCACAACTTTGGAATAGTTTTTTTCTCCCTTTCAGGCTACTTAAAATAGTAAAAAAAAAATGCTGTTCCAGGGAACTTTATGCTAAACAATTGTGTGGAGTTTGTAAAACTGAACTGCATTTTGTCCAAACCCGGTCTTGCTGTGAGTTGTACTATAGAAATTAATATTTTATCAAGCCTTTCCCCATGCAAGTTAAAATTGCTTCTACTGAGGAGCATTCCTTGGTCATTAAAATTGAGTGAGAAAGCACTTTGACTGTTTTCCTTAAAATCCTTCATTCTAAAGTTTGTTGGGAAACTTTGTCCTGTGTACTATTTTACCTTAAAATGTAACCTTCGAAATTCTGTGCATGTTGACTGATTGTGGCCACCTCTGAACTTGTAAGCTTCCTGAAACTGTCAGTTCAGAATATATTTTCAAGTAAAAAAAAAATCTTTTTATTATACTTGATTACCTTAGCTATGCTGTATTGAATGGATCTAGCCCTACCCAAAACCTCACTGTAAGAACACTAAAAGTTGAATAGTTTTGTATGCAAAATGTAGATCCTGATAAGCACTTTTTAAAGACCAATGATGGTGGAAATGATGACATGGAACCTGTTATAAAATGGAATCCCTGGTTTAAGAATCTGAACAGAAAAACTAACTTTTTTAAATGGATGTAAAAACATAGGAGCCATTCTGAATGAATTGCTTTTTAAAATGGTACATTTCAAGCAATTGAAAGTTAAACAAAAATTTCTCAAAATAATTCTACTGATTAAATAAACAATGACATTTTATCAAGGTACTGTGTTGAAACATATCAAAACATTTTTTCACTCTTATAGAAGCTTATTAATGTTTTACACAAAGAAAATCACATTGACCTGTGATAAATTTACAGAGCAGTAGAATCATTGGATTTTTTTTCCTACAACAGGTTGTGCTTTGATATATTCCTATTTTTAAGTTTTCCTAAAGACAGTTAAAAGGGGTATATTTTAATACCTTAGTCCTCTGCTTGCTCTACATTCTTTCCTATAAAATGTCTGTGTTCCTGAACTAATGGAATAAATTAGTTGATTATGCTTGAGTAGAATGAAGAAAATTGAAATGCTGCAAGTTGTGTTCCAAATCTGAGTTACTTCTCAATTCTAACTGCAATTTCCTGCAATGAGAGATGGCCTTCTTGAATATAAATCTTATTTTATTTTCCTTTGTCCTATTAATAGGAGGAGAAAATGTTTAGCCCTATTTAACCAAGGCTTTAGGCATTTTCTTGAATAAAGGCATTTGGCTGCTAGTAGGGATAAAAAAAATCAGCAATATACATTTTATTTTCATGTTATACAGCTATACAAGCAGCAATATACATATTATTATATAGTCACAGTACATCCTTATGAGGCTCAGCGGAAGTCAGTGGTTTTATACGGTAGATTATAATTCCCGTTGCTCTTACAGTACAGCAGCAGAGTTATTAATTCAGTTATAGCTGTGCCTTGAAACACTAATTGCAAAAATACGTAGGCCTGTCATCTGATGTATAATTTTTGGGAAGGATTAAATTTTTTAAAACAAACTTGGAGGTATTCTGACATGATATCCCTGCTTTAAAACTAGAGGTCAGACTTCAGTTTGATTTTCTTTTTAAGTTGTAAAGTCTCCCTACAGTGCTCCAAATTAAACTGAATATTTTGCTGTCCTATTTTTTTGAATTGTGGTTTATTTTAACCTTTAAATACCTAAATTGTTTATCCTATTCAGATATTTTGTTCTATGTCTTATTTCAAAGCCTGCTGTTCTCTTGGGGGAAAAAAAACCACTTCACCACTTCTATGGTTAGCATCAAAATGATTTGCCACCTCCACCATTTTGTATGGTAATTATTTGCCCCCCAAAGCCGTGTTCTATTGTAGTGGATTATGCTTTCTTAATTACATCAGTATTTTATAAATTCTTTTAGCGGCATGCCTCTTCTCTATCATTTAATTTAGATTTAGCCTAGTAAGATAACTTTTACAATGGCAACTGGTATAAAAATTTCAACACAAAGTTTCCTCTAAGTATCTATCTGATTTTAAGTGGGGAGTTTTCCCTTCAAATTAGTAACTGGAAATAATGCAAAATTAATGTCTCTATTCAGCACATTTACTAATGGTAGAACATCCCACAACAAATATGATTGGCTTATTCAAGTATTATTTTTCATAAATGCTAATTATGCCTATTTGGAATTCTACTTCCTGGCTTAAGAACAAAGTTTCCAAGAATAGCAGCTTCTAAAAATTCACTAATGCCAGTGTAAACGTTTTGTTATTTCACCTTCATTTGTGTGACTCCCTAAAATGTTCTCTGTAATTCATCGATGTTTCTTCTCCTGGTTGCTCTATTCTGGTATCTCTATGGTAAGTTGCACATATTTGCAGTGTTAGATCATTGATACATTTATGAAGTTGAATCTCTTGAATATGTTCAAGCTGGTAATGTGCTTTTCCATCAATTCAAAACAAAATATAAGTTTTGTACCAATGATTTGTTTTCAATTTCTGCTTCCATAGTTTATTTTGTGTGTGTCCCCCATTCCCTTCAAGTCTTCTCAAATCACATTAAAAGTTCACTGACAAGCTAATTTTAGTATCAGATATCTTAATGGCCACAAATATTTGTATATTTTCATGACTGAAGTCCTATGACACTGGATTGTAAATTTAGTTTTGTGATTTTTGAATTTATACAGACTCTTGCCTGGACCAATTTTCTTTTTCTTTTGTATGTTGCCCCAGACCAGGGGTGTCAAACTCGCGACAACATATCATCACGTGACTTATCGCAACTTTCCCCCCCCCCTTTGCTACAACGGGGATGGGCATGGCCAGTGCGTGATTCATCCGGGCGGTGGGCTGCGAGTTTGCCACCCCTGCCCCAGACCAAAGCTTTTGCTATGGAAAGAAAAGGACAGTGTGTTTGCTGGTGGCAACTTTTATCTTTTCTCCTTTCACACACAAGCTCCTTTCCAACATAGCAGTGTAGGCTTTTTGAAGAATATTGACTAGTAATTATAAAAGTTTTAACACACACAAAGTATTTAACAGATTAACAGAGTTGGAAGGGACCTTGCAGGTCATCTAGTCCAACCCCCTGCCCAAGCAGGAGACGCTATATCTGCCTCTACCTAGGATTAAACTCACAACCTCCTGATTGTGAGGCAAGAGCTCTACCTCTAGGCCACAGCAGCTAAGTATTTTAGTCATTGCAATCATTACTACAGTTCTTCAGGATGGTCCTTTAGTGAGTTTGTGGCTCATATGAAATACAAATTTTCTTTTCATACTGATAGCAGCATGATAGACAGTGATTGCAAAGTAGCTGTTAATTATCCATAAGATTATGGGACACTTGGCATGAAAGCAGATTGATGGGGACCAGTATAAAATGTCACTTATCTCACCTGTTAATTCCATAAAGTTTTAACAGTAATAGAGCTGCAAAGATTGCATGTAGGGCAAGAGCAGTCTTTTTGCTTAGAATGCTTTGCTCTTGGAGTATCTTATATTCAGACACATTATATTTCTCCCACTATACAATATGTTCTGCTATGCTGAGGAAAAGACTGCACAGAAGGAGCACTTTCTCCATGTTGTCCTAGGAGTTCCAAATGATGTTTGATCAGGATCATCGGAGCCGTGGTGACGCAGTGGTTAGAATTCAGTACTTGCAGAGCTAACTCACTGCTCACTCCAGGAGTTCGATTCTGAGAGGCTCAAGGTTGACTCAGCCTTCCAGTAAAATGAGGACCCAGATTGTTAGGGGCAATATGCTGACTCTGTAAACCACTTAGTGAAGTAAAGCTGTAAAGCGGTATATAAGTCTTAAGTGCTATTGCTAACCACTTTGTTACTCTCACCCAAATGCTAAGGATTCTCAGATTCTAGGCATACTGACTTCTGGGGTGAGGCACGTTTGAGAAATTCAAAGTCACCATCCAATTTATCCTAGATGTTCAATAGTCTATGAAGGATGAAAGTTTTTAATCTACTCCTGTGGATTCTGTAATGTTCTCAATTAGAATTGGTTCAAGAACATTGAGGGCCTGGTCCAACTGAAATTATAGAAATTGTCACTTTTTATTGAAAACTGCACTGAACGCTATATGTCCACCTTTACAATAAACAAATACAGTAACGGTAATACACTAAAACAAAACATTTCTGGTAGCCATTGGTTCTGGTTTTGTTTTGTTTGGGACAGCTTTTAAAACTTTTATCACAGAAACAGAATGTACCCATACAAAGGCTCAGAATAAGCCATCTTTTTCAACAAAAAGGTGATGTTTCACAAAAGACTATGAATATAACATGTAACTAGTTGATACAAATCTAATAGGATTTGTTAAAATCGGTCACATCTAATAACACATTCTGAAGTGTTCTTGTATAAAATACCACATGAAGAAAAGAAGACTTCAATGTCTAAAAAAGTGGGTTTTGTTCATACAGTCTGACAAGTTACCATAAAAAGTGTTTTTTTTTCCTGAGACATAAGGAAATGCAACATTCTTGAATCCTTTCCAGCTCAAGACTTTTCTACTCAATAAAATAGCTGTGGATTTAAAACTGAGAAAAATATATCTGAATATAAATGTGAGACTTAACCTTTTTTTGCATCATCAACATGTGTTACTGAACTTACAGCTACTTTATTAAGTGTATCTTGTAGGAGAAGCATCAATTTCTGCGAAAAAGGCAGTAAGTTAACGTCGGCCTTTTCCCCTCTCTAAACTATATAACTGTAATTAAACTTGAGTAGCATCCCTCCAGTAAATTAGTGGCTACAGATAACTGTAACAAGCAAAACTCTCCCCGTGTGTGGGTTATCTTTCCTCAAGGTGTAGAAAGTGAAGCCAGGTGATTGAGTAAGGAAAGGGCTGAAGTCACAGGATGGCGTCCTCTCTATTATCATGTAAGCTTTGTTAGGGCTGTTAGATATGTTCTAAGTAATAGATACTTCAATCAGCTGTTTTTCCCCAAAGGGACATAGAAGATACATATATTATTCTTGTGATTGATGTAAAGATGAAAGAACTTAAATACACAATAACAGAAGCTGATCAGTAATGTTATCAAATCCTAGTTTTCAGTGCTTCAGTAAGCAGATGACTTCTTCTGTTTCCCCCTCCCTCCCTTAAGTCTTGACTCCTATCTTTTAATTTTTGTGGTTGTCGTCGTCGTTAACACTGGAACATCATGATGCATCTGTCCAAAATGAACCTTACAAATTTTGTATCAAATTCCTTTCAGTTTGTCATTTTCTTTTCCAACGTCTCTTGGTCCCAAATTGGAGTGCTTTAAATTGTCTGCTATTGCTCATTTGGATGTTCCCTGTTGTCCCCGTGTTTTGAGGGCTGGTTGGGAGATGGAGCTTGAGAAGGGTGTGCCACAGTTGGAAGATTATGGGTAACTGGAATCCCTCCTGGAATGATACCTTCCATAGCTGCTGGGATTCCACCTGGAGTAACACTCATCATTCCTGGTGGATATCTAGGAAGAAATGGGTTTTTAATTAGACGAAAATGAATGCAAACATGTTCTATAGAAAAAGCAACTGGATTGGGGAAAACTATTTTCCTAATAAGTTCAGTAGTAACATCTATTTCAATCCTTTCAAGACAGCTCTTACAAAAATGGTTTCATCCTATTTCTTTATTCATGTTATTTTAGAAGCCTGTGCAAACAGCCAGAATATATATCCCAGCAGTTGGTAATCTTATTTGAACCCAAAGCCCTTTTTGTTTTTTGTGCATCTCTTTTCAAAAGATAACAGGACAGAAACAGTGGCCAAATTTTTCTATTGGAAGAAAGAACAAAAGAACGAAAAGTGAGATTTTATGCAATGGGTGAATAGTCTTCTCTTTCAGGAAACAATTCAAAGAATATAATCTAGCTTAATTTTGAATTATCTAGATGAGATGGGCGACACAACCTAATAAATAAACAAACAAACAAACAAATAAATAAATAAATAAATAAATAAATAATAAATAATAAATAAATAAATAAATGTAACAATGCTTATTTAACTATATTTAACTCTATAGAGCCGAGGTGGTGCAGTGGTTAGAGTGCAGCTACTGCAGGCTACTTCAGCCGACTGCTAGTTCAGCAGTTCAGCTGTTCAAATCTCACCGGCTCAAGGTTGACTCAGCCTTCCATCCTTCTGAGGTCGGTAAAATGAGGACCCAGATTGTTGGGGGCAATATGCTGAACTCTGTAAACAGCTTAGAGAGGGCTGTAAAGCACTATGAAGCGGTATATAAGTCTAAGTGCTATTGCTATTGCTATTTTAGAAATTAATTGAAAAATAATGGTCTAAAATGCATATTTTAAAATTGATTGAATGTGTAAATTTATACAGAAGTTCATAAAGTTACAAATAATTGTTAACAAAATTAATACTAGTGGATTATGTTCCTTCAAATTTATTTCCAGCATAATCAAAATGGGAAAGCCAGATTGGTGTAACAGTTAAAGGCTCTGGAATGGGAACAGGGAAAGTGAAGTCCTAGTATTCCTTAGCCAAAAAAGCCAGCTTGATCTCCCTCAACTGGGGTGAGAGAAGTTGGAAAACATCTTAAAAGATGGTGCTGGCAAACCACTTCTGAAAAATGTTGCCAAGAAAACTACATGAACCTGTTGGTTCAGTCACCTTGAATCAAGATTGAACAATCATAACAATGTAATCAAAATGGTTGCCAACCTTTTCAAAACATCTACAGGCAATTCTTGACTTAAGGTCATTCAGCGATCATTCAAAGGCTCTGAATGAATGGTGATTACATCCAGTCTTTGGACTTCAGACAGTCCCAGAACTTATGACTAGTTGTGTGACATGCGATTTACATGATCAGCATTTGCAACCCTCCCTGAGGGCTTCCCCAGAAAGTCAATGTGGAAGCCGGCAGAGAAAGTTGCAAATTGCAGGATAAGTCTTCCCTACCCATGTGCCTTCTCTCAGCCTCTTTGTGTTTGTGCCACACCAGCCACTTGTGCATTCCTCATACCCTCCCTGACTCACACCTCTTGCACACACCCTACCCAACCTGTGTCATGACCTCATGCATTCTCTCTGACCTATGCCTCTCGTGCACTCTTTCATACTCTCTCAAACCTGCATCTTTTGTGCACCCCCTTGCACCTCCTCCTTGATCCATACTACACCCTTGTGCAGCCTCCATGACTTGCACCTCTTGTGCACCCCCTTGCACCCTCCCCAACACTTGCCACTCCTTCTCTGCATCTCTTTGAACTCCCTTGCCCCGTCCACAACCTAGCAGCAGCTATTTACCTGCCTGCTGACCTGGGACTTGCAACTTCCTGCTGGCTTCCCTATTGACTTTGGTTGTGGGAAGCTGGCAAGAAACTGCCTTATCTAACAACTCTGGGATTCTGGTAACAATGGCAATTGGAACTGCAATTTCTATCACTAAGCAATGTGGTCGGTCAAGTGCGATGCCACATGACTGTATGAGCACTTTAGCGGTGGTAGTCCCAGTGCTATCATAACCCCAGGACTGCACAGTTCATTGATCAAGGACCTCATGTGACTATGACATGGGAAGATGTGGAAGTCCCAGGCAAACAGATGGGTGACAGCTATGGGTGGGCAGGTGCTACGGAGCACAAACCAGGTACATGGATAAGTAGATGCATGAGTGTGTATGGAGTATGGCTGGGTGCTAGAGGTGAGGAAAAAACCAGCAGTGACTTGTAATCCCCCACTGATTTTACTTGTGGGAAGCTGGCAGAGAAGGTTTCACATGGCAATCACATAACTACAACTACACTGCAACTGTCCTATCTGCAAGCCATTTGCCATGTACCCAAATCATGGTATGACCATGAGGATGCTGCAATGGCTACAGCTTCATGGATTGCATGATCATCCAACTTCATGGATTGGACATATATCCACCTTGTTCATCATCCTTGTAGTTTAGAATGCTTGCTGAATGAGGGTTCACAGGGGAAGCCTATCTGTATTACATAATTCTTGTTTGCAAAATATAGATTACTAAGTGACTTGTATAAATCTTTATGGAATGTCCAAAGATTTTAATTTTTTGTATTGAAAGTGGACCAGAGGATACTTTCTGGGGTCTGTAATTTAAGTTTGGATGCAACTTGCATTGGAATTAAACCTCGTAGAAAAAAAACCAAATCCCCATTTTCAAACATTATACACCTGTGCGTGCACACTCCTGCATCTATGTGTGTACATCCACATTCTTTTGTGTGGTTTTCTATTATGTCTAAAGCATACTAAAGTAGGTCCCTGGATCTATAGGGATAATTGAAAAATAAAATCATACACAGCTAGTTTTGAAAGACTGAGAGTTTATTATTTATTTTCTCTAATAAAAGGTTCTGCTCTCAGTTTACTTGAGAAAGAAGGAAATTTAATAGAATCTCAGAGTTGTAAAAAGCTATTCTGGCCATCAAGTTCAATTGCCATTCCATGGAAGAATCTGAATTAAATCATCCAGGACGGACAACTGTCTAACCTTTCCTTAAACAAATCTTCTTAAGATTCTATTATATCGAACTGTTCTTGGGCTTAGAAATTTTTGCCTCCTAACATTTAACTAGAAACTGCACAATGTAACTTCAATCTGTTATTGCATATTGTGCCTTGCAAAATAATAAAGGACAGACCTTGGACTTCTCTGTCACATCTTTTTTGTTACTTGAAGGGTACTTTTGTATTTTCCAGACTGGCTTCTCCGGGTTAAAAGCTTCCCACTCCCCCACCTGTTCCTATTAATTCCAATGAAAAATAGAAACTACAGAGGATTAATGGAAACCTTCCTTATTCCCTAGTTAGTCTAAACTTTGCCTACAGATTATATTTCAAGACTATTTCACTGCCCAGTAGGGTAGAACCTGGGCAGTGGATTAGCAGTGGATGTCTCTGATAAATGAGAACGGATGTATTGCTTCAGCTGAATGTTCCTATCTCAAACCAGCAAGACATCTAATGGAGAGGATGGTAGCCCATAAAGATGAATATATCGTGTAAGAATTGTCTTTTTTTTTCATTAAAATTTTATCATCTTTGCAAAATAGCTGCATTTACATCTGATTACATGAGTAATGGTGAGCAAGATAGGGCCATTCCAAAATGGTTGGATTACAGTTGCCCACATCCCTCAACCACACTGCCCAAGTTCTACCCTACTGGAACTGTGCATGATAGTATAAGCAAGCCAAGTTATACCGAATATATGTTATGTTTTTAAAGCAATTAAACAGTTCTAAAATTGTAAAGGGTGTAGCCTGTAGAGATTCTCAGTCATCCAGGTCATGGTTGTCCCAAAGGTGCTTTTTCAGGAGGCAAAAAACAAAACAAAACTGTAAAGGGTGTAATTTTTTTTTAAAAATCACCCAAATGGCAGAAAACTTTGACATTTCTAGACTTTTGAGTTAAATATTACTAGTTGCTATTTGTAAGTATAAATGTCTTGGGTGAGAGACTTGGGTCCCTCTAAGTTCTGCATGTTCAAAGTTATTTAAGTTATAACTGAATAAATTGGTATTCAAATCACGGAAAGCCTTTCATGAAATATAACACAGAAATGAACAATAGTTTCTAGCCCAAGTCATTATGACATGATCTCACATGATGGCCTGGATTTCAAAAGAACATTTCTTTGGTTGTTGAACTTTGGGGACCTGGCAAACACTTTAATGCCAAGGTTGTGTCTTTAATGCTTTTTTGATAGGGACGCAGAGCAAGATTTTAATGAAAATAATCTCTCAGAACTGTCTACCAGTTCTTCCTGATTAATTACAATAATAAGCAAAGAAAGAAAAGAAAGAAAAGAAAGAAAAGAAAGAAAGAAAGAAAGAAAGAAAGAAAGAAAGAAAGAAAGAAAGAAAGAAAGAAAGAAAGAAAGAAAGAAAGAAAGAAAGAAAGAAAGAAAGAAGAAATTCTTTTATCTTACCTGTATGTGGCACCATTGAGCTCTGGATGAATTGTTTGCTGATCTATTACTGACCAAGGAGCGGTTGTGACAAAGAATTCCTTATTCACACAATTCCGTAGGCTTTCGGGGATGCGACCTGGAATCAGAATAATTAGAATTTTAAGAGTCTTACTGCTATTATGTAGCACACTATACCAAACGTTCTGTTTTTCCACAATCCTTTAATTGGGGGCTGGGGGAATATTCTTCCCGACTCCATTCCAATTTGGGATGGTGTTCAAAACGAAGGAAGCTAGTGGAAGTTGCCTGAAGGTGAAACAGTATGCAACATGGTGTGTTTGCTTGTTTAATATAATTGCCAAGAATCACACTGAGTGTTTTAAAGGGTTAGAATTTAAAAATTCTCCATCCCTTTGCTCTGCTGCTGTTTTATAAGCCCCGTTGGAGCACATAGTTTCTACTTGCTCTCAGGCTTTACTGGAAAAAGCAGCTGTTGGAAGAGATGCTGTCTCATGTACCTTACTAGCCAAGTAATTGATAGGGGAATGGCAAATTCATACACGGTGTAAAAGTGGCTGACAAAATATTAACTCTCTGATTGATCAAAATAGGATATCCTTTCCACCCGCCACAAAAATATTCAGCCTCCATTCCATGAAAGTGGAGATAACATCCTTGCTAGAATACTCTTACTATACTGATAGACATGATGATCAAGTCTTGGACCTGGTTTGGTATCTATCATGCCGCCAAAACCTGGTTTAAAACAAAAAACAAAACCAGAGCCACCCCTCCCAGGGCTAAAATGTCACCTATACCAGTGGTGGGTTCGTACCGGTGCGGTCCACTCTATCGCACCGGTAGTGGCGGGCTGGTGACATCACCAACAGGTTACCGACATGGTGCGGTCGGTTGCCGGCCCCTAGGAGCCGCCATAATTTTTCGCGAATATTTTGGCAATTTTTTGCTTTCGCGCATGTACGGAAGCAAAATCGCGCCGAAATCTCACGAGGGGACGTGCGCGCGAGATTTCAGCGAAGCAAAAAAAATTCGCCGAAATTGTGCACGTGTGTCCTCTTGCAAGATTTTGGTGCGATTTTGCTTCCGCGCATATGCGGAAGCAAAATCGCGCGATGGGGTGCGTGCGTGTAGCGAGCGCACAAAATGTGGTGATGCACGCGCAGCGCACCGGTAGCAAGGTAAGTGAGCAACCCGCCCCTGACCTATAACCCTCAACTGTCCTGGAAACTCAGAGACCGATTTCTAATCCCAAACAAAAGAATGCAGCAGAAATATTCAAGCAAGGATGTTTTCTGTCTGGGGAGGTTTTCAGGATCAGCAACATTTGCATATAATATTCAGCCCAGACGCAGGGAAGCCCTCCAGGGAGGCACTGAACCTCGCCCAGAGCAAAGCACATTAGGGTACCTGTGATCGCTCGGCGTATCTCTGTTGCAGCCGCTTCTCTCATCTCTAGTGACGCCTGTTCACTGTACCAAGCAGTATGTGGAGTACAAATTAAATTGGGTGCATCTTTCAGGGGCCCTTGAGCAAAGCTACAAAAACATTTTAGAGACAAGATTAAAAAAAAGAAAGAAGAAGAAGCTCTGAATAAAATTCCACCAGAGAATCCCATTTCACTACTACTTTGCTTTCCTTCAATAATGGGTGATGGATGGAAACCAGAAGTCTCATTCCAGTTTAACCACTACCTCAAAAAAAAAAAAGGGCTGATATAAAAATAATTTTATAATGCTTTCCAAGCATAATAAACGACAAGGTTTGACAAATTCCCCAAGGAAAATGATTTCTAATCCAAGTTTTTAGGACTTGGGGCAGATTAAGATGTTAGATGCAATCAAATTGGATATGACAGGGACGCCAGATGTGTTTTATTCGTATGTCTGCCCAGATACATGAAATCTAAGTGAGTGTTGCAATTTTCTTCTAACTGGTATGGAAAAAATCTATTAGAATAGAAAGGGGGCAGGGAAGTAAGCTATGGAGGGCAATGGTCTCAAGCCTCTCCTTTAAGTACCTCAGTGTAGCAATGGAGTACATTATTGTATTATCATTTGCTCTTTTGGAATTCAACAGGACATATAGTCCGGTATGAAAGCTAGTTTTCAAAATGATCATTGATTGTGATAGAAAAAGGGATTTATTACAACAGGGAATACCTTATTTATTTAAAATAATCAATTTTTGCAAAGTCTTTCATCAGGTTTGCTCTGTTTAAATACAAGTTTATATTCAAGCCACCTATATATATATAAACAAAGAGCAAACACCACTCCCTTCTAGCATTGATGATGTTACCTAGTTGGGTAATGAAACGTCTGCAGGAAAACAACCAAGCTCAGAGAGCACCAAGGATCTCCACAACTTAATGTTCATTAACCTCTAATTGAAATTTAGCTTTTGGTTCAGTAATGTATGTGGACAACAAAGTAATTTATGGCCTCTAGACTCCAAAAATCATTTGACATTTATTATTATTTCACAAGCAAAATATAAAGCAGGGCTTCATCTGGACCAAAGTTTTCCAGTCTTGGCAACTTTAAGAGTTGGGAGTTCAACTCCCAGAAATCCCCACTGAATCATTACAGAAAATAAGGAAATTTGTATTCTGCTTTCCCTATTTTGTTCTTGGCTACAGGTTAGTGGGTTCCATGGGAGGAGTCATCCCAGCCTCACTGCATGTACTTGTCAATGCATGTACAATAGTGGCAGGTCTTGGTTACAATGCTATCCTTGCCCATTCTGAACTTCCAATCACTGACAAATATATTTGTCAATACTCATATATGGTCTCATACAGAAAACTAGTGTTTTTTCCAACCATAGCTGGTGAGGCTGTCTGCTTGGTGAAATTATGAAGGAAGAAATCTTTAAATGTTGTAGAAGTGGCAGTGGAATTGAAATCCACCTTCGTAATATCATTCATTCATTCATTCATTCATTCATTCATTCATTCATTCATTCATTCATTCATTCATTCATTCATTCATTCATTCATTCATTCATTCATACATACATATATATATGGCTGTCCATCTATCAATGGAAATGTCTGCTACTTGAAAAGCTAACATCAGGATATCTAGTAGATCAGCAACTGTATTTGCCTAATACTCAATTAAGTGATTCTTAGCTCCACTGCAATGTTTTCCCCTATGACTGGGTTCTGTGTTCAAGTTACTTGTAAAATTCTTGATGTCGGTTTGATTTTATATTGCTAAGACTACTGTGGTTTTAGACAATGCTTCTGTTGTTTGCCCTACAATATGAAACTGATTCAGAATTATTCTCAGCAGGACAGGAACAGAGCCTCAACATGGTGAGGCTATTGAAGTATCATCAAACTCTGGATAACTACAAAACATTTTATTTGTGTGTGTGTGTGTGTAGGTTTCCTCCAGTTTTCTACAATTGAATGCATTTATTCACATAACATATGAAGCCATTAACCTTTTACATTTTCAATGTAGAAATGTCGTCCGTAATTCATAGGTTTATAGCAACACTTGGACCTTCCTTGAAGTAGCACTGCCTATATCTTATTGCAAATAATAGCATGTGGATAATATGGTTCTTTCAATAACCATATTTTTTCCGGAACTGAATTCAATACCTCACAGAGTCTAACTAAGCAGATGGCCAGATTCCATGGAGAAGTGATACTTTTGTTCCTGGAGCCATGGGGAGTCACAAATCACTGACCTTTGCCACTGATGACTGCTTGTTTTCCCGCTTGGAAAGAGCTGCAATTCTAGTAGAGAGGGTCACTTTTCACTTAAAAATGCAAGCTTGTGCCATAATACCCATGTTCTGCTTAAAGGAACACCTTTTGTTTTTGGCTGAAAGGGACTACAATAGATTCCTCACAGAAAATCCTGAAGAATTCAGGAGAGACTATTAGGAATACGGGAAATGCAACTTTTACAGCTAACTCAGTCCATTAGCAAAGCCAATTATGGCCCCAGCTCAATAACAACAGGCTCCCGTTGCTCTTTAAAACTTTTCAGCAGGTTTCTAAAATCTTTATGAACTTTTATTTCTGAACGTTCATGCTTCTCATCTTGCGAAGGACAATGCTATTTTCTGTCTATATGGCATTTCCAGATTACCTGGACAGAATTTACTTCCAGCAGGATTTCTCAATTTTAGCAACTTTAAGATGCGGACTTCAACTCCCAGAATTTCCCAGCCAGTCTGCTTGCTTGCTGGTTAGTGAATTCTGGGAGCTGGGGAGTTTACACATCTTAAAGTTGCTAAGGTTGAGAAACTCCGGCTTAAACCATGGGTAAGGAACCCAGAGGTTATGTTTCCGTGCCCCAGCACTCTGAGAATTTGATGGCTCTTTTTTTTTTCCTGCAAAGGAAATGTTGATGTGGACATAAGGATAGGTGGCCTGCAGTATAAACTGTTCCCATTCCCTCCGTTGAAGTACAGTATCATCCCAGAAGCAAAACATTTAGTCAAAAATTCAGCTCTAAACCTTCTAATGAGATCAAAGCATTTTATAAATGGCCTTCTGAGTTGTTCCAAAGTTCTGAAGGCAAAGTTGTGGCCCCAATTCTTTAAGTTTTGCCCAGATCAGGCAAGCTACAATACAAGGTCTTCTAATACTTACCTAAATGGTTCTGATTCGTGGACATCCAGTGCTGCCCCTCGTATCCTTCCTTCTTTCAGAGCTTGGGTTAAGGCCTTTTCATCCACCAGACCACCCCGTGCTGTGTTTACCAAAAAAGCTCCCTGTCTCATCTGAGAGGAAACGAGAAGAAAGAAAAGAGCTGAAGAAGCTTCTTGGATGAGAAGCAAAACGCCTTCAAAGAAAAACCAGAAAGTCCAGTTGCCTCTTGAAAAAGCACCTTTTAGGACAACTATGACCTGGATGACTGAGAATCTCCTTAGACAAAGAAAGAAAAGACCACTCCACAGTTTATAAAGATTTACTTCTAGGTTTCTCACCATACTATAACAGCATTAATATCTACTCCCTTGGTAGAATCTGTTCTGAAACCATTCAGGATCATAAAATGAAGGAGCTGGTGTCTATAAGTAAATGTTGGACAACTGTAATTTACTCTTTGAAAACTGATGCATTTTTATTCTTAAATCTTTCTCTGGGTCAAGGAACGTCATGCATTTTATTCCTCTTACTCAAGAGTGAGAATAGATTTTCAACTTGTTTACAGAAGCATATTGTGTAGAATCCATCCTTGTGCAAGTTTGATTTCTCACGGGCTTTTTGAACTAAGTGCAGGGATTGGAAGCAGAGAACCATATTACAGTACATCTCTTTCTTTGGTGGTCTATTCCAGTCAGTGTTGAAGAGTGGAAGGTCATGTCTATGGCCTCCCATTTGTGAGGTAACTGAGAGTTGGCCCCCTCACTTCTGTGTTTGACATCTAATGAAACTGCTATTAGTAATCTGCCAGTTCAGGGTTTGATACAATCAGCATAGTGGTGATACCCAATTATATTCCAACTCCAATCCAGTTATCAGGTCCCAAAGTCTGGAGGCTTTATAGATCTGGATGTGTAGAACGTCAGACCCAATCTTGACAAAAATGAGCGGGTATTTGGCTCCTCACTCTGGGATATTTCCATCATTAGTCTTGGAAGGAGTAGCACTTTCCTATTCAAGACCAGTGAGCAATTTTGGAATCTTCTTGGATTCATAGCTCCTGCTTAAAATGCAACTGACAACATGGCCAAGAAGATCTTTGAAAAGATTCATCTAGTGTTCTGGCTGAGCCTGTTCCTAGATCAGGAAGCTCTTTGGACAGTCATTCATGTCCTAGTCAACTTGTGATTTTTGTAGTGTACTCTGCCTAAGGTTGTGCTTGAAGATCATTCAGAACCTATGAATGGTCCAGAATGTGGCAGCGGGCTCATACCATACTATGTCCATGGAACACTGTTGCTCTGAGAGCTACAACTGGTTGCCAAAGGGTTGGTTATTTGAGGGACCACATACGTGCAATAGTTTCTGCCTATCCAGTAAGATCAGACAGGATGTGTATGCTCCAGCATATATCAAGACGTAGGTACTATGCCATGTCTACTCTGGCACTCCTGTCTGGCTCCCAACCTGATGATGTTATGGAGGTCTCAAAACCTAGATACAGGTAGTCCTGGACATATGACCACAATTGGGACCAGAATCTGTCATTGAGCGGAGTAGTCATTAAGCGAGACGCCATATGACCACTTTGCTCAATGACTGCAATCCCAGCATTCCAGATGCAACCGCATTAAGCGATCTTGTGGGTTGTTAAAACAGATGGAGTTCCAGGTAAGGAGTGCAGAGGCCTTGAGAAGGGGGTGGGGGAGGCTCTGGGCGGCCCAGCTTAGGCTCTGCATTAAGGTAGGTGTGCATGTGTGTGTGTGTGTGCGCGCGCGTGTGTGTGCACGTGCATGCACAGGGATGCTGTGGATAAGGCTCTTCTCTGGGCCTGAAAATATTGCTTAGATTCTGCAGGGAGAATTCTGCAGCCCCAGAGCAGGATTTCTGGTCCCTGAGAGTAGATCTTCCCTGCTGAAAAAACAGAGGATTTTGAGTCCTAAAGAAGAGAGGCAGTGCAGTAAGTAAGGAGCACAGGACACCTCAAGGAGATGGTAAAGATCACAGGAGGCCCAGTGCAGGCTGTGCCAAGAGGAGGTTGCAGATACGTTTCATTATGGGGCTGAAAACCCTACTTGGAATTTGACATAGATCTTTTTCAGCCAGTACCTAGAGATTAAAGGAGTTATCTGGGTAAGGTAGCAGCAGCTTGCAACTTTCCTTACCAGCTTTCCTAGTTAATTTCCGGGGAAGCCAGCAAGGAAGATTGCAAATGGCAACCACATGATTATAGAGCCCTTGGTAACCAGTTGTAACTTTGGGGAACAGTCATAAGACCCTTCATTCATTGTCACCATAACTTTCAACAGCTGCTGAATGAATGGTTGTAAGACAAGGATTACCTGTATTCTCCTAGATCTTAGGGTAGTATTGTTGCTGAGCCCCTGTAGATTTTTGTGGGTTTTTAAAAAAATCTTTTCAAAGTACGTGACCTATTTTTCTATTATTTTATTATTTCTTGTTTTTTAAAGTCTAAGCCATCCAGCATAATCTGGAATTGAGTGGCCTCTAAATCATATAAGCAAACAAAATCTAAGCCGCCCAGGGATAAAAAAGCATACAATTTTTTTATCTGCCTCTGCTGGGATCTCCTCAATGCCAAAAGGAGTCCGGCCAAACGACACAAATTCCTGGATCCCATCTGAAGTAACAGAATCCTCTCTTTCACCTCCTTTTAGATTTACCTGCTTAATCGTAAAATCATTGATCAGGTGGTGATTATGTTCATTGAGGTTACAGTGTAATGATACGCAGTCACTCTGGTACAGCAGATCCTGAAGTGTGTAGACGCGCTGAACCCCCAGGGACCTTTCAATCCCATCTTGCAGGTATGGGTCATAAAAGATCACGTTGAATCCAAATGCTTTGGCTCGAACAGCTACTGCTTGTGCAGTGCGACCTATACCAAAAAAGACAAACAAGAAACCACACACACGCACACACACACACACACACACACACACACACACACACACACACACACACACACACGTGAATCAGAGAGCTGTAGTAACAGACTTGACAATCTGGCAGTACTTTTAGTTGTGAAGAGTGCATTAAATATAGACTGAAACAACTGGCTGCCAAATACCTGTACATTATCCTATCATAACAAAGGCATTCAGGCTACAAGGAAACTCTTCTATTATTTATTTATAGGTTTGCCCATTCCAGAGTTTTGGGCATCTTCTAAAACGATATTCCTAACATTAAAGGTGGAAGTTGAACACTTTAAAAACGCTAAAAGATACTGGATAAAGAGTTTTAAGCCTCTTCCTAAACTATAATAAGGAGGGGTGAATTTCAACTCTAATGGCCAATTTATTCCACAATAAAGAGGTGCCAATATTTTTACCTGCTTAGAAAAAAGACTTTTCATCTCCTTTCCTTCCCCTTCCTGCTGGTAGAACTTAAATCTCCAAGAGATAAATTGTCTTGGCTGTCCTTGTTGAAGGTCAAACATGGACCGTGTAATGCAGCGTGTACGAGGGCATTACAAGAATCTGCCTTTAGAATATAGGCAGCTATGGCATTTTTCAAAAAGGCCCATTAAATATTTGTCACTGCACTTCAGAAGCAATTAATTTGAATAAATTTAGCTATGTGCATGGAGAAGTATGCCCCAGCTTTAACAGAGAGCATGGTGCAATAATCAGCCGGGTGATGTCGAATTCTCAAATTGGAGGATGGGGAAAGGAGAGAGACAAGAGGCTCCAGGGAACTCAAGGCAAGTAATAAATGTCTTCCAAAGAACCAGAATGGAACTGAATGGAACTCACCCAAACAGGTTAAAACAACAACAATACCAAACCAAAACAATGCTGTGCATCCAGCCACCCTCAAAGCCCTGTATGGCTTCTCAATTCTGATCCCCAACAAGAAAGCAGGTTAAGGAACTCTTATTACAAATGACTTTGGTACAACAGTAGAATGACAACCCCCCTCTGAGCCTTATTTATTAGAAGAGCAACTTGTTTGCTGTAGGGTTTTTTCTCCCCCACTTCCCCCTTCCTTCTGCACTCTTACTGAATGGCTATTTAATTGGGCATGACTAAGACAACTGTCATGGTTTGGAAGCAAAGGTTTAATAAGGCTCTTCTGATAAAGAGGGACAGCTGCAATGCAATCAGCAGGTCATTATCCACAATGTCATTCCAATTCAATGTCATTGCGGGTCTCAACTAAGTTCTACATCAAGATGTGTTTTTTTTCTTAAATGTAGAAAAAGGCAGGGAGAACCATAAGCAGGCAAAAATGGGTCTCAGAATAAGGTAAGAGGAGTCCCATGGGAGTGACTCCCTTTTCTTACACACTATATTTAGGCACAGATGGAAAGGCAGAGACACACCCATCTTTGACTGCCAGTACTCATTAACACAGTTATGGGATAAATGTACACTTCAGTGCATGTGAGGAAGAAAAACCTAAAAAAACCCCCAAATCTGTACCTCCCTCCCCTCGAGAAGCAAGCTACAAATGACTATGAACTGACCTAATTTATTCTAAGCACATAAACCACAGGGATAGATGGTCAAATAGTGAGAGACTCCAAGCATACAATTAAAGAATAGGAGACCAACTCAAGGGGGGGTGGAAGTTGTTTCCTCCAGAGACCGAGGGTCCAGCCCTCCTCCTTCCAAGTACAGGGAGCTTTGAAACCACGAGCAACAAACAGGCTTCTCACAAGATGGTCCCTCTTGTTTACTTTGTGCTAACAGGAATCACTTTTAGGAAAAGCTGAATTCAGTGAACAGTGTTAGATTAGGGCAATGCTTCTCAAATAGTGGGGTGGGCCCCCATGGGGGGGCGTGGAGTGATGCCAGGGGGGGCACGTGACCCCGGGGAATGTGGGGTTTTTTTGGAGCAGGGAGTAGGGGTTTTTTGCACCAAACAATAGCACATAGCACAGAAAAGGAGATATGAAGTGCAGATAACAAACCCTTAAGAGACACCATAGAAAAATATTTAACAAGGATGAAAAGAAAGGAGGAGAGAGATGGAGATAATGAGACAAACTTAAGTCTCCTGAAAGCTAAGACAAGGAAATATGATGAAGCGTATGTAGCGCTTGGCTTCACTGTGACTACGGTGGGAGACGAGGAAAGACCGGTATGTTTACTGTGTCTAAAAATGTTGGCAGTGGACAGCATGAAGCCAAATAAATTAAGGCGTCACTTAAACACATTACACCCCAATCATGCTGATAAGCCGCTTGAGTGTTTTCAGCGAAAACGGGCCGAATATTGCAAACAATCGTCCCGGTGGAGTTGGGGGGGGGGGCGCAAAATGTTTACTTCTTCCTAGGGGGGGCGTAACAGAAAATAATTGAGAAGCACTGGATTAGGGGGAGAAGAACTGTATAGTTTTTTTCCAAACACTGTTGAACTATAACTCCTTGGTCTCTCAGCATTATCATATACTGCACTATGAGCATTATCATATACCGCACTATGAGGCACTATGAGGCGGTATATAAGTCTCACAAACAAACAAACAAACAAACAAACAAACAAACAAACAAACAAACAAACGGAAGGAGCTGGTTGTTGGGAGCAGATCCCCTGACCCAGGTTACACTAAGCCTTCCCTTTACACTCAAGGTTAAGCTTCTGTTCAAAGCATCGTCCTCCTTAAATAATGGTGCAGCAGCACATCTGGTGGCAGAAGCCATGTAGGAGTCTCCTTGGAAGATTTGGTTGCTATGAGAGCCATTTTGAACAAGCCAAAATTTTGTTTCTCCCCTGAAAGCTCCAACATACCAAATCCAATCAGGCCAAGTGTTTCGCCTCTAATACGGGCTGCTCCGGAAGCCACTTCCCGTATTTGTTCTACACTTTGCACTCGGGTTCCTTCCCTCAGAGCTTGGTAGAGCCAAGTGTTCCGCCTGTACAGATTCAGGACATGGCAGAGGGTAGAATCGGCTGTTTCTTCAACTGCTGCAGAAGGTATGTTGCAAACAGCAATCCCTGGAGTAGAGGACAGAAACCCAATTTTTAGTGAAGACAACACTCATAAAAACCACAGAAACAACTTTTTGTTTCCTGGAAAAGAAAACACTTTGCAACAGTACTAAACTGGATTAAACATAGCTTCTCTTGCACAAATACTCCTTGGCTACTTCTGTTAGTTAGCATACACATATTATCTTCAATACGAATGTGTGGCATCAAATTTTAATGCGGATAACTGCAGGATCAGAAACAAGGAAATTCACTTTTCTGAAAGTACCACAAGGTGGGGAATTCTCACTTGCACATCTCTTTGTATTGAGGGCAACACATCTTACAAATCAACTGCAGTCCTTATCTGAAGGCTAAGGTTGGCAGGAGATACTGTGAATGCTACTTCTATAGTCAGGCCTAAGAGAGAGCTGCAGCAGTAGCTCCATACTTTGGCCCCACTGCCTAACTTGTCAATTTATCTGTCTGAGTAGCAGCAGTGAAATTAATGCAAAGGCCTGATGTGTGTGTGCATGTGTGTACACACACACACACACACACACACACACACACACACACACACACACACACACACACACACACACACACACACTATATATATATATATATATATATATATATATATATATATATATATATATATATATATATATATATATATATATATATATATATATATATATATATATATATATATTCTCACTGCTCTTCCTCTGATCCCATTCAGTTTAAACAAATTATAACCAGAATCCCTTCCTCAGATCTGTGAATGCTATGGAAAGTCTCCAGGCCTCATTTAGAAATACAGTTGGCTTCCAATCTGGACACCAGCTGCATTTAAAAGTATGTACGTATGAAATCTCTTAGACCTTAATGCTATGCTCAATCATCCATGCTTTTTATTTTACCCTAACATTTCTGCCCAAGACTTATTTTCCTCTCCGCCTTCTATATCTGCAAGAAGATGATTTGCCTTCACGGAATGCCCTGCTTTCACAAGGTAACGCTAAGCTAAATGATCTAACGTAATAGGGTTAAGTAATAAGCAGCTTTGATAAAGCGTAGCCATGTTCACTCAGCATAGGACTGATTCTTTTGACGGCAGGATACCAGAGTAAGGACAGGAGTTCAGCAAAATTAGCTTCTTCCCATTCTCCAGTCACTCCAGGATAGTAGCAGCACCATCTGCTTGCATGCTTTGAAAGCAAAACTCATCTTAACCTTATTCACAGATTTCCGTCTCTTAAAACAATCTTAGATAACGGGCATAGAGGAATTAATAAAATGCCTTGCTTCAGTACATTTTTATCTCACTTTTCCTCCAATAGCATAAATACCACACATGTACCACTCAAACACTCATGCAAATTTATAAACAGATTATATTGAGGGGAAAAAAATGGTTTGATGGAAGTCGATGAGGTTAGCTTCCTGGTAATGCTGAGATTTTAATCAAAGTTCCATTAGCCCTCTTCTCAGACTCCGACATACTCACTTTGGTAACAAACAAATTTCTATATGATAAAGCCTGGTAAATTAAGGCACTTTGTTCCTTCTGAGATAACTTATTCCCCCCCCCCCCATATAATCTTGTTCATACTACATATGGGGAGAGAGAGCTGAAGAAAAATATGGAGAAGTGATTGAACCAAACTTGTTCACCCACTTGGTTCATTGCACATGACTAACTTTTAGCATCTATTAATAGTAAGAACGAAGAGGAGGAACAACTCAGGCTTTGGATGTCTACAATAGTCCCTTACAGCCTTGAGGGTTTTTTTTTTTTGAAATAGTGAATTACAACTGCATACTACCTAGAGAAATTATACTCCAACATATCTACAGGGCACTAGTTTGGAAGAAGATGGCCTACAAGATCCAAGAACTTTTGATGTCAGCGGTAGCTTTTCTGTTTTTAATGTTGCCATATTATAGGGTAAAGAGTTATGGATGTCTTTAAGGGATATAGCAGTAAGAAAAATATGTTTGTATATATTAAGGCATTTAAAATTCCAACAGATTATTTGGACTTCTGAGGCAATAATAGTAAATAGCCTTCACAGGAAATCTTCAAATGTAAACGATAAATTACTTCTTTGAAAATTCCCTAAAATATTCTGACAACCAAGTGATGCTAGGAAAAAACATGAGGAGTCATAGGTAAGTTGGAACATATTTATGTAAATGACACCACAAAGACTCTAGTTTAGGAAACAGCTACAAAGGATATGTGATTCTTTAGTAAGATTTACAATGGAATACTTTGAATCAATTAATCTTTTTAATGACACCCTATCGACAGACATACACAGTTGGCAACTTATAAAGATCAATTTTATTTTATATGCTAATGTTATGGAACTCATTAGTGGTAAAACAGTTAACAGCCCTGCTTGCAAATAGCTCAGAACTATTTAGCAGCAAACTGAAATGGCCAATATGTTACAATTCTTCAATTTAATTAAGGATAGCATCATTAGTTGTTTATATTTGTCAGGCAATAAGAGACTTTTCTGCAAAGGAATATGAAACCAAGGAAACAACTGCCTGTATGCCTCACCCTTAATAAATTACTTCTTTAAAATACTTTCCAAATATTGAGTTGAACATAAGCCTTTATACAGGGAATAGCCCTAGAAGATATGTTTGTAATGTTATATTGGGGTTATCTAATGAAAAATTAAGGCTTCATTATGCTGATGGTGCGTCAAAATTATTCCCAAATCACTTTCACATGGAAGCTACTTGGGGCATTCTCTTGATGAAGACCACTGCATGTGATATGCAGCCTTTGGGCTCAGTAAGATATAAGATAAATTGGTTTCCATTTCTATGCAGCTATGAACACTCTTTCTGGCAGTTTATTATAATATGGAGATAAACACACACATGCTAACCCATGCCAAAAAAAAATATATCTCCGAGATAACACAGCCATTTTAGAGAATCAGGGAAGTTGCAGCTTGTGACAGAGAAGGCTGGCATCTGCATAATAGGTAGCACTTCGAAAGGACTATCCATGGAAACTATATTATGGAAGTGTATTATTTGAGGAGTAAGATCCTCAAATCTTAGAGTCCTAGAAGAACGTTAAGGCAAGAGTAGGAATGCAATCAAAGCCGAGAAAAGTTACCCCAATAACTATATGTCCTGCCTTAGCCATGATAGCAACTGGGTGACTTTGGGCCAGTCACTCTCTCTCAGTTCAACTCACTTCCCAGAGTGATTGTGATGGAGAAAATAGGAGGGAAAAAGTGTGTTGGATATATTTGCCACCTTGAGGTATTGGTAAAAATAATAAAGGTGGGATACACACACATCTCATGTCTGTAACCTTTAATTGGGTAAAGTGGTGAATCATAGAGCAAACTACTTGAACCAAGGTACCTCAAATGGGCTAACCTATGGAATGTGTCCAAAATCCAGAATCCTGTCTCCTGTGAAATTAAAATTTGGCAAATTTTGTAAAACATTTTATGACAAATTTTGTAAAACATTTTATGACATATCATAAAACATGCAATACACAAAATGTCAGAAACCATTTCCAGCTGTCAACTCCTATACAGTTCAACATGGGCTACTTTCACGGCAGAAATACAGCTCTAAATATGTTCCTGAATTTTTAAGAACTTCTCAAGTACATTAGAAGCTCTGCCATTGCTGAAGGCATTGAGGAATCTGGTAAAGGAATACCACTGAAAGAATGACACAAGGAGTCACGGACTCATTCTGTAGGTTAGCCCATTTGAGATACCTTAATTCAACTAATTTGCCCTATGATTCACCATTTCACTCAGTTAAAGGTTACAGACATGAGAATTTCTATATGTGTATGTTATCCAATTTTAAGAATATAGGCCACTTATAATTTTTTAATATAACAGGCAATAAAACTTACACAATTTATAAAACTAATATAAAATAACTACTATGGTAATATATTTTGGAAGAAACATAGGGTCCATTTAAGCAGCTTTAATAGGAATAGCAGCTGGATCCAAAGACATAGAGCTCTACATGAAGTCAAACAGTTGGCATGTATTATTAAGTAATATTTTAGTATTTATGGATGACTTGCAAAAAGCCATGAATGTACCTACTAGTCTATGTGTCTGGAATAGACGTGAAGAGATGCAAAATTTTTGTTTCAGGCTATTCTCTGAGTTTAATCTCAATAAAATAATTTATAAACCACAGTTAAAATTAGCTTCTTTGCTCTAATCACAGTTGAAATTAAATACAGTATACAAAACTTACTAAGGTTCTGTTAATCAACAATAGACACAAAATTATCCTTCACACATTGTTTTGAAGGAAGAGGGTTAAATATATATGCCCAAGAACTAACCCAGGTTTACTTTCTACTTTTAATTGATCAATCAATCTGATGCCTGTTAGATGTGCCAAAATGACTCTCTGTAAATTTTCTATGGACTGCAATAGCAGCTTATTCGGACAATGATCTGTTGGAAAAAGCTGGTTTAACATTATTTAAGCCAAATCTTCATTTCTTCTCCTAGCATTTCATAAACTTTCACTAGTATTGAATTCAATGTCTATAGAGGTTTTGTGGATATGGAGATACAGAAGCACAGAACAGTACAATCTGTTTCTATCTTCCCAACCTTTGAAGATGATTCATGTGTACAACAGGCGACATCACTTTCCCCCAATGCTTCTGAAAGTATAGTATTCTTGCCATTAATGGTGTATTAACCATTAAGCAGACAAAGCAAGTGCTTAGAGCACCAGGCTCAAAGGAGGCACCACAAAGTTGAGAAAGAAAAAAAAAACCAATGAAGATTTGTAAAAAAAAATATTGATAAAACTAGGAGGGGGGCACCAAGATTTGTCAGTGCTTAGGGCACCAGTGAGCCTTAATCCGCCACTGATTCTTGCAGAAAACCGTACAGCAATCTCCATTGTAGGTGAGTGTTATTTCCACATCAGGATTCTATAGATAGGTTCATTTAACTTATAATATATATCTTACCTCTACCAGGGATCCCATGTTTACTATGAATCAATCAACCAAATAACATGAAGATATTTTATCATGCATCAGAATTGTATATAACCCGCTCCAATGAAAAACAAGTCTATAAATACAAATACAAGAACCGTGGTGGCACAGTGGTTAGAATGCAGTATTCCAGGCTAAGTCTGCCGACTGCCAGAAGTTCGATCCTCACTGGTTCAAGGTTGACTCAGCCTTCCATCCTTCCGAGGTTGGTAAAATGAGGGCCCAGATTGTTGGGAGCAATATGCTGACTCTGTAAACCGCTTACAGAGGGCTGTAAACCATTGTGAAGCAGTATATAAGTCTAAGTGCTAGTGCTACAATCCTGAGACAATTAAATAAGTTACTTTACAATTAAGAACAAGCAACATTTAAGAAAGAGGATCTAGAGGAGTGGCATCTAAACATACCAAGTTCCCCTGCAGCCTTGATGTCAATGTTGTCATAACCGCTGCCTATCCGAACAATGACTCGTAAGGCCTTGAACTTCTCTAGGTCCTCCCGGGTGAGAGTGATAGTGTGATACATCATTGCTCCAACAGCTTCATTTAAAACCTAAAAGACAAACACAGAAATCGTAGACATTAGTGGAGCAGATGAATCTATTCTGGAATAGTAGCTGAAGTCCAATGATGAATCATATTCAAATATCTATCAAGGCACATGGTTCAATCAGATAAAAATGCTCAAAAACTCCAGGACAACAGCAGTAATTCTAAAACTTTTCAGCAAATATTTTCATATCAGATTCTTCATTCTGAAGTGCTTATCTTAATTTCAGACTGCAAATGAAAGCCTGGATAAAAAGATCATCTGAGTAAACCATAATCATAAACAATGAGAAAATTATGTGTGTGTGTGTGTCCCCTTTATCTCCTCACCTGTGCAGCCTTCCATTCTACTATTAGATCCTAAATTGAGTCATGATATAGTCCCAAGTAATCATATATTAATACAAGCATTTATATAAATCTCAAATAATTTCGGAATTTATGTAGGTTACAATGAATCTTTATCACTTTTCTCAGGATGAAAGTTCCTAATCTGGCATCTACAGACATCAAAATAGCACCGAACATCTCTCCTGCAGAAAGTAAGGCTTCCTGCCCTAGGTGAAAATAAATAAATAAATAAATAAATAAATAAATAAATAAATAAATGAATAAACGAATAAACGAATAAACGAATAAATAAATAAATAAATAAATAAATAAGTGTGTGTGTGTGTGTGTGTGTGTGTGTGTGTGTGTAAAAAAGATAAAAACTGGGAACAGGTCATGTTATAAAGCAAAATACTAGCCTGTAACATCTTTATTTCCAAGAATACTGTAACTTTGGTGGTCTCTTAGATGGGTGGTTGTAAGCCCATAGTTTGTTTGGAAAATGCTTACCTGCCTGGATAAAATACAGGAAAGCAGAAGTAGTAGGGAGTATCCTATAGGTGTGAGGTAAGAGAAGGCAGCAATCTGGTGATCAGTACTTTCTAATTAATTATATCCCCAATAGCAATCATTTTGTCAAAGAACAATCCTCTGGAGCAGCCATTTTACAAGAGCAAGTACACCAATGTTTGCAGAATTCCAAATGGGTGGGTGTCTCTTGATATACTTAAGTCCTCAGACTTACGACGATGTCAAAATACCCAAGCCGGCTGCAAGTCAAAGGCTGATTGGCTAAGACGCGAGCAGCCGGCAAGCGGGAAATTGGGGCGTCCTGATTGGTTGCCAGTTTGACAGCTCGACTATAAAAGGAGCTGTCAAACGCTGAGTTGCTGTTCTGTTTTCTCGTTATTGCCTGTGGTGCTGAAGTGTTAAATAAAGCATTCCTGTTCAGAACTTCGTCTTGCCTCCGTTCCTGTCAGCTCGGGTGCCTCCGATTTAACACTGGCGACGAAGTAGTGGGAACTTCTGACTAGAACGGCTGGCCGCAAGCCGGAGAGCTCGATTGCTTCGGCTGCGGCCCCTCACAGCTGAGTCACTCTGAGCTGAATCACTTCAGAGCTGGTCACTAGCCGGGGCGACGAGAGGTCACTTGGCATTTACAGCCCAAATCCGTCCTTCTCAGGATGGCCACATTACCAGTTTTCGCTCCCTTTGAGCCTGCTACTGAAACGTGGGATGACTACCTAACACGTTTTGAATGTGTTCTCCGCACTAACGACTTCGTGGAGCTTTCCAGCACCAGGAAGCTTGGCTATTTTCTCAGCTCGTGCGGCAGGGAAATGTTTGCCACAGCACGAGCGTTAACAGCCCCTCAGGCTGTCTATACGGTGCCTTGGAAGACACTCTTGGAGAAGCTTCGGAACCACTACGCTCCAACACTTTCCCGCATCGCACGACGGCATGCATTTCGCCATAGATTCCAGAAGGAAGGCGAGTCCATTAACGACTATATGGCTGCCCTTTGCACAGCCTTCCTGAACTGTCAATTTTCAGACTTGGATGATCTCTTACTGGATCAACTGGTCTGTGGAGTCAGAGATCTTAGGCTCCAACGTCAATTTCTAGCCCGACCTGAACTGACCCTACAGATTGCTTTAGATGAAGCCAGGGCTTCAGAACTCTCTGAGCAATCAGCCTCTGAACTGCAGAGGTCTCTTCCTTCAAGCTCGCTGCCTGGCAGAAGCACAACTGCACTATAGGCCGGGCAGGCTGTTAGGGCACGCAGACGTCCTAAGCCGCTGCCCATTGCCCAGACCCATATTAGACCCAGCTCCTGCTACCTCAGTTCTCCTCGTTGAGGAACTGCAAAGCCACATTTCTGCAAGGCAGATAGCTTCCCTCACGAGCACTGATCCAATATTGTCCCAGGTCCTGGATTGGGCATGCAGGGGGTGGCCCCAGGGGCCTGTCCCTTCCCCATTGCAACCCTTCATGGCTAGACAACACGAAATCTCTATTCAACAAGGATGCCTACTGTGGGGGCATAGGGTAGTAATACCTTCAGGGGTTAGGCAAGCCATTCTTAAATGCCTGCACTCCGCCCACCCTGGCATTGTGCGAATGAAAGCACTGGGCCATAGCTAAGTCTGGTGGCCCAGGATGGACCAGGAGATAGAGGATTGGGTGACTCAATGCCACACTTGCCAACAATTCAGGCCTGCACCACCTTCAGCCCAAATCCACGATTGGGAATCCCCTAGGGCACCATGGGCCAGGCTCCACATGGATTTAGCTGGGTCAGTCCAAGGACATACATTCCTTGTAGTCGTGGATGCATATTCAAAGGGGGTCGAGCTGACATTGATGGCTACCACCACTTCTGAGGCAATTGTCAAGGTTTTAGACAGGCTGCTCTCCACTCATGGGCTCCCTGATACAGTGGTAACAGACAATGGGCCCCAATTCACTGCAGCCTCATTCCAAATGTTCCTGGCCAAACTGGGGATCTCACCCTGCGGCCAATGGCCTGGCTGAAAGAGCAGTTAGATCAGCTAAAGAGGCTTTGGGGTGCCTGGGGCATGATAACTGGCATCACAGCCTTGCACATACCTGTTCGCCCAACACACCAACCCTTGCCAAGCCACCGGGGTTAGTCCTGCTGAGTTACTGATGGGCCGCCATCTCCGAACCACATTGGACTGTCTGCACCCCAACTTCGACTATGGACAACCACCTGTTCCTGACCAACAGCCCAGGGAATTCTCAGTGGGTAATCCCATATTCACCTTTAATTTAGGTGCCGGCCAAAAATGGCTGCCGGGACATGTCACTCAACCAACTGGACCCTGCTCTTATAAAGTCTAGCTCACTGATGGCCGGCTGTGGCGCCGGCATATCAACCAACTAAGACGACAGGTCCCCTGCATGGAGCCTGCTTAGCTGGACCAGGCCCAAGCCTTCTCCTCACTCTTCAGCCGCCAGCCTGAACTAAGGCGAACAGGGCAGAGCCAACGTCGCCCGGCGTACCTCGCCGACTACGCATGCGCGATCTGGGGGATGAGGGGTATTAAGTCCTCGGACTTATGATGCCGCCAAAAATACCCAAGCCGGCTGCAAGCCGAAGCCTGATTGGTTAAGAGGCAAGCAGCCGGCAAGCAGGAAATTGGGGTGTCCTGATTGGTTGCCAGTTTGAGAGCTCGACTATAAAAGAAGCTGTCAAACGCTGAGTTGCTGTTCTGTTTTCTCGTTATTGCCTGTGGTGCTGAAGTGTTAAATAAAGCGTTCCTGTTCAGAACTTCATCTTGCCTCCGTTCCTGTCAGCCCGGGTGCCTTCGATTTAACAATACTAATACTTTATTTTCGCCACAACACTAATTTAAAAGGCTAGTGAATAATTGCTCAAGGGTTATATAACTGAAGGAGAAAGCAAGTAGTCTCCAACCTTTTCTCTTCTCTGTAGAACTTTTCTAATTTGGTTATTGTGTCCTTCCAAGGGCCAGAAAAAGAATAGATACATATATCTTGAAGAACTATCAGTAAAGTTAAAAGGAGATAATTTTATGAAACATTTTTTTTTGCAAGGAGAAAATTATTAGATAAATATGGACCATCCCAAACATGTTGCTTACCCCTTTCCTTAGCTCACAAATTGCATTAGTTTTCTGTAAATTAAATGGAAATATGGGGAAGAACAAAAGCGGAACAAAAAAAACCCCCTCTCCCTGAATATTTTCTCACTGGTTAATTGGAATTCTGCAGAGTTGTGCAGTCTTATGACTTTGTGTAAGGCTTTTATTTAGTACAGTAATGACCAGTTCAATGTGTTTAATGTGAAGAAATGTTTTTAATCTGAAGAAACGCCTTCTTCTTCCCTCCTCCTCCTCTTCCTCCTCCTCCTCTATATGCAGCATGATCGCAGTGATTCTCATAGTTTTCACAAACTTTAACATACTCTGTAATGTACAGCCCTTTGTTTATGCTTTATTCAATAGAGATGACCAAGTAAGTTTGGAATATTAAAAAAGAGACCACTTACTTATGTAGCTCTGTCTTACTTGATTTATGAAATCAGTCAACCTAACTTACTCCACAAAAAAGGCCTTTCTCCCAATACTAAAGAGCAGATAGTAAAAACATGTATGTCTGTTAACCCTCTAATCTTTCTATTCACTGGTGTCCTATTTATTAATGTTTGCAGGGTTTTTACTTTTGCATTCATTTTACTATTTTCCGAAGAAAATTTATCTCTAAACATTTCACACTTGAATGAAATGAAAACACTTCATTTTGACAAAGGAAAAAAAATAAAATTAGCATGAGATGTAAATTATTTTTTAAAAAAGGCTTTTTTACATGAAAGAATGTTAAGTTACTACAATCTAATTCTCAAAGTTGGGTGACAATAAAAATACAAGAAAAAAAGTGAAACAATTGGCTTCATATCACTGGAAACTGATCCATGTGCTCTATGTGCCTCAGTAAGTTTTATACTTTAACACAGATATTAATTTTATCAGCCAAAGAGTCTTCAGAGCTAAAATTACAATCACTCTTGTGACCCCATATGTTGTGTAAACACAGCTTGGAATAATGTTTTGAATAAGCAATAACCAAGGATGAGATGCTTTGGTAACAGCTTTGCATTGGAATTGATCAGTTATTTCCTACAGATGATTTTTAAATAAGTGTAGCAAGTTATAATTCTTTAGGACTCTGTCCTGAGAGCAGGATGATCTATGAATGATGGTAATCCTTAAATGATTTTGTCTGCCATCTATATTCAAGCAATTTTTATCTGGCTGCTTCCTATACCCTTTATATTCCTTTCTGGAAGACCTGGATTTAAATCTTCCGATCACACCAAATAATGTTTCCATACAGCATTCTTTCAGTCTGCTTAGCTTTGCTCAAAGATAAGCACTGACAAAGACAAATTTATCTTGTATTTTCAAGATCCAAATTCTCAGAGATTTAGAATTCTTGTCAGCATAGAATTAAAAAAAAAGAATGAGTTTTTACAAGGCTAGGAAACTTGGGCCACAGTACATGCATGCTAAATGAATAATGATGCTAACAGCTCTGAATACTTCTCAGGATCAAACTATATGTTACATTCAATTATGTAACATGGGGATCCTTTCCTCTTCTTTACTTTAAATCCATTTTAGTGACTATGTTTTGACTAAGACCACCACAAACAGTGAAGTAACTTCCCACTAAATTGTTTTCTTCTTAACATTTTTCTTTGTTTTTCTAAAAAAGGGAGAAAGAGAGAGTGGCATACTAAATAATATAATTAGTACCTCAGCTATTGGCATTTTATTGAAGTAGTTTCCGAATTTTGCCCAGACATCAAAACCATATTTCTGAATAAAGCTCATAATAAACTGCGGTCACTCATGCCCTTGTCACCTCCCGTTTGGACTACTGTAATGCGCTCTACATGGGGCTACCCTTAAAGAGTATTCGGAGACTTCAACTGGTGCAAAATGCGGCTGTGCATGCTGTGGTGGGTGTTTCAAGATACACCCACGTAACACCCTTACTCCACCAGTTGCATTGGTTGCCCATTGGTCTCCGGTACAATTCAAGGTGTTGATATTTTTTAAATTGTTTTTAATAATTTATTAATGTTTTTAAAATTTAATAATTTTAATGTTTAGTTATTCTTTAAAATGTTGTACGCCGCCCTGAGTCCTCAGGGAGCAGGACGGCATAGAAGAGCATCTAAATAAATAAACCTTACCTTTTCAATAACACAAGAAGTTCACTTTTAAGGTTAAATCTCTAAATAATACAGATTTTAAATTGAGTATTTAAACAACTGGAAAAAAAATCACAACCTGAGGAATTTAAGTAGCATTTAAAAACTTCAGTTATATATGCAACTAAAAGTCTTCCTATTTCTGAACAACAGTAAATAGGAAACAGCCCTATTTCCAAACAATGTAACTTCTGCTTCCTTCCAAAACTTACATAAAAAAATACTAAAATGTATTCAATAATATAGTACAATTGATGTTGTCAAATTCTTTTTCTGTGCCTGGAGACTGAGGGTATGGATGGGAGAGAACACACTGCAAATCCATCTTAGCAAGGCTGAGCACCTTTCAGCTTTTGGCCCCTGGGATCAGGTAGCTTTTTTAAAAAAATCTTTAACCCTTGATGGGGTTTATAGTCCTTCAGACAAAGTGGATGTGGGGTTTGAACTCCTGCTCAAAAGAGCAAGATATAGCTGTGGATAGGGTGCCTTGGATTGTCTTGATCTCTGTGTGCCAGTTGTGCCCATTCTTAGATTAGGAGGTCTGTTCACTCTCACTCATCTCTTATTTACTTCCTGATTAGATTACTGCAATGTTCTCTACGTGTACTGTCCTTGAAGAATACTTGGTAGCTTCAACTGGTCCAAAACACAGCAGCTGAACGAGTTTTCAGCATGCTTTAGGGGCAATTCAAAATACTGGTTATTGGCTTTAAAGCAGTGGTTCCCAACCTGTGGTACGTGTACCATAAAGTGACCAGATATTTTTTTTTTAAGCGGGACATTGACGGGGGGCGGGGCCGCCTGGACGCCGTCATTTGAGGTTTGCCCTCTGCGCATGCGCAGAACGCTGCGCATCCGCAGAGGGCAAAAGGATGCAAATGTCGGCATCCAGGTGGTGGGGGGGGACGCGGGAGGCCACTGTACGTCCTACCTACCTGGGACTTTTCCCGGTAGCTTCAGTCGCGTTCCTTGCTAATAGCGCCCAGAGCAGAGCAGCCCCTCCCAGAAGATCACGAGACGTTATCTTTTGGAAGAGGCTGCTCTGCTCTGGGCGCCAATTAGCAAGGAACGCGACTGAAGCTACCGGGAAAAGTCCCAGGTAGGACGCGCCTCTCGTGCTGGGGGTTGGGCGGGCGTGGCGGGGCGCGCGTCCTACCTGGGACTTTTCCCGGTAGCTTCAGTCGCGTTCCTTGCTAATTAGCGCCCAGAGCAGAGCAGCCTCTTCCAAAAGATAACGTCTCGCGATCTTCTGGAAGGGGCTGCTCTGCTCTGGACGCTATTAGCAAGGAACGCGACTGGAGGTACCAGGAAAAGTCCCAGGTAGGACGCGCGCCCCGTCCCGTCCGCCAGTCCTGCCCCGCCCCCCCAACCCCCAGCGCGAGACGCGCGTCCTACCTGGGACTTTTCCCGGTAGCTCCAGTCGCGTTCCTTGCTAATTAGCGCCCAGAGCAGAGCAGCCCCTCCCAGAAGATAACGTCTCGCGATCTTCTGGGAGGGGCTGCTCTGCTCTGGACGCTATTAGCAAGGAACGCGACTGGAGCTGCTACCGGGAAAAGTCTCAGGTAGGACGCGCGCCCCGCCCTGCCCCGCCCCTTTTGCCGCGGCACACTTAGCATGGCCTCATGGGACAAGTGCAAAGTGGCGCTCCCCCCCCCAAGGTTCGCTCTGCCCCGCCCCGCGCCACCCTGTGAATAGAGGGGACAGAATCGGAAGCCTGTCGCTCGGGCGCGCGTCTGGCTGGAGGAAGAAGCTGGGGCTCAAAAATCGGGACTTTTTAGAGGTCGGGCGGGACGCGGGACAAAGCATTAAAAAGCGGGTCTGTCCCGCCAAAATCGGGACGTCTGGTCACCTTAGTGTACCACTAGTGGTACGCGAGGGCCTTCCAGGTGGTACGCGAACACTTTCGGGGTCATGAACGATTTGTAGTTAGTTATTTTTTACTTCACAAAAATGTTTACTGCCTAACACAAGATAATCTGGCAACGATTTGCAACTGTTGCCACACGCCACCCACCTGGTCCCAGCGGCCCAAGAATCCAGTTGCTGGATGCGCGGGGCCAAAAAAGGAACGGTACAATTATGGAAATAAAGTGATATCTGATCGAATTTAATTTCTCTGGAACCAGGTGGTACGCGGCGACTGTACGGGACCTCCAAGTGGTACTCGATCACAAAAAGGTTGGGAACCACTGCTTTAAAGCCTGTGTGGCCCAGGGTTAGGTTACTTGTAAAACTGCCTATCTCTGAGTGTTTTCACCTCTCTCCCCGGATCCAAAAGGATGGGCATGCCCTATATCCCCTCTATTAAACAGGCCATCTTGCAGGACCGAGACTTGCCTCTCTATTATGACGCCTGGTCTACAAAACAGCCTCCCTTTGTGATTAAGACCTGGGAATTAGGGTCAGAATGTTAAAAGAAGCAAACAGGTCCATCAGTTCTGTGAGTTAGTTATCTATTGTCTTGGTTTTTCTTTTGTACTGGATTATTTTTAACTGTGTTTGGTTATGGGTTATTTATTTATTTATATGATGGTGAACTGATCAGAGTTACGTATTTAGGACTATTTCTCGCCATGTACATGTTTTTCTTGCCATGTACATGTATATATCCAAATTAGACTGTATTGTTTCTCTGTGTCATATAATATATGTGGGTATATACATAATTTTGTATTTATTTATTTTGTTATGTTTATGTAGTGTATATTGGAGGTGGTGATCCTTTGAGAGCTGTATGCAATGAAATTTCATTTTAATGTATGCCGATTAGTGTACATTCAAACTGACAATAAAATTATTGTTCTGTTCTGTTCTATTCATAACTCTGATCAGCTATGGTAAAATTTAGACATTCCACAAAGACTTCCAATATTCTCTAAGGCTATTCTCCAAGCAAAAAATCAAGACTTCCTCAGAAATTCAATGGGAAAAACAGCAGCAGTAACTTCATTGCAAGTAGTGAAAAGTGAGTCAAAAAATCTTAGGTACATCCCTACCCTGAGTAATTTTCTACTCTTAATCTCCTTTTCATAGTTAGCTAGAAAAAGGCTACCAGGGAAATGTTATATATAAACATCTTAACTTATTACTCTGGAATTTGCTTGCCTCATATTAGCACTTCCTAACTTACAACATTTCTACTTCTCACATTTCAAGGTGACTCAAGGTTTCATCTCAATTATTCTTGCCAATCAACGTGATAAGATTTTTAGCCAAGCTGACAATGTTTCTAGAAAGCACTTAACTTATTGTCTAGATGAAATCCAAGTATATTTTATCTAATTTAATAGTTTCTTTTTGCTTTCATCTACTGATTTACATCAGGTAAGAAAATCAATCAAAATAACAAAACTTGTACTTTGTGAAAACATGCTATTTAGTTCCAATATTGTTCTCCGATGCTGTGAATTTAAGGAGCACTGTACCTTCATCAGGCAGATTGGTTGCATTAATCTCTTTCTGATCCCCTATCTATTTATAAAAGCTGTCTAGTCAGATCAATTGTTAAAATCAGATTATTTATTGTGGCTTCATCAGCAGCACATTTAATTATCAAAATCCATACAGAGTCTATCAAAGATTTTTGCTGCGTGCAGGAATCCAAATTCCAGATATCTGTCACAGATTATCAAGAGAATTATGTCAGTATAAAAAGAAGGAGGCAGAGAAATCATACAATTAAATCAAGAATGCATGGTCATCAATTCACTATACAATGCCAATTCAATTCATCATTTCATCATGAAGATTAGCAAGAGCTTTCCATAAGCTTGATATACACTGAGAGAAGAGCTGTTGGCTCAACCTCTTTGTAACAGCACACAAAGTAGAATGTAGAATTGCAATAAGTTTCAAAATAAAATGAAGTCAGCAGTGAATCTTAGTTTTACACTACAATGTTCTTTCGCCTACTTTATAAGTTTGCCTATTTGTAACATGTGTATAATTATTATAGGAATTTGTTAATTCAGCAGTGGAAACCTGTAGGAGTTTTTGAGATTATTCAACTACAACTTGCGGAATCCCTCAACCAATCCAAGTACATAAATCCATCATTATGTACCTGGTGGATATGATTTTGATGATATGATAGTTTACACAAAAATGATTGGGAACCACAGGTAAAAATGTAAATTATCCTGAAATTTTCCAGGAAAAAAAGCTGAATTGTTGCTAAATACAGGACACTCTTCTTTTTGAGTTAATTTGCAAAGCACATTTTCTTTTCAAGGTTCATCTTGTATGCTAATTGTGTCCATTCTTATGTACAAGATTGCAAGTGCCCTCAGACAGTCACTCAGGCCTTGATCACATCTTGACCGGAATACTGTAACGTGCTCTATACAGGGCGGGGGGGGGGGGGTTGGGAGCTCTTGAAGATCACTCAGAAGCTATAGCTGGTCCAGAGTGCAGCAGTGAGAGCCATAATGGTCATGTTATGTATGTGCAGTGTCCCTGATGCTTTGAAGCTACAATGACCACTAGTTGGCTTTTAGGCACAATTCAAGGTGTTGGTTATCACCACTAAAGCCCTGAATGGCATACATTCTGCTTATTTGAGAATTTGGTGAGGTAAGCAAGTGTGGGCATGTTAATTAAGCAGTGCCATCTTGTGGGACTTAAAAAAACATTTCCTTTTTGGTGATTACCAGATTATCAAATATTTTCCAGATTCCCCATTCCCTAGGATGGCAGTAGAGTCCTTTGCCTGCCCCCCACCAGTTATTTGCTGTTGTTGATGTACTTTTAGCCATCTAGGATCACAGGAGTCAGGTGCTTTGAAATTGAAATGATAAATACCTTTTCGTGTATTTCCTGAGTAGATTGAGCATCACAGAATGCAACAGTAGCCAAGTCCTTCAAAATAGGCATCTCCACTGTACAATCCCTTCCATCTAGCAAAGCCACCAATGGACGAGGATGCAAAGGGCCATTCATTATTTGTGGACGTATACCTGGAATTAAATGAACATAAATGTTAAAGCACTAGTGGACTCATGTAAACAGAAAACTTCATCTGAATCTGAATCTGTACTAAAATGCCTTTATTAAGTCCGGCGCCGCGGTCAATAAAGACGCTACAGCCTTGGCTTTCTAATGGTAAACTGATGCTGCTTAATGCAGGAATTTACAGATCATCTAAAGATTTAATTAGAATTTGAATTCATAGTTTACAGCATACAGAGAAAAAGCCCCATTGTGATACATAAAGCTTGCCCCTGGAAAATTACTGGTATGTAGAGAGCTGTACTTTTAAGATGGTTATAAGGACTTTTATTAGTTAGATTCCCATTTGGAACATCTGGGTTAGCTTCAACAAAGATGGCACAAGCGCTCCCAGCTCATTCACAGGAGCCTCAGATCTATCCCTCTGCATGCAGAGGAATAACCCCCCCCCCCCATGCTAATGGATGCAAAGCGTAAGGGCAGAGATTATGTTCTGGCTTGGAAGATGGTTTTATCAAGTAATTAATCTTTGGCACTAGTACTAGATGGAGCCAGAATCACTTTAAGCAATAAATAAAGACATGGACCATCAAGTAGTTGTCTCACTTGTTCTAAGTTACTTTGGGTAGAATCAATTTTCCCTGAAGTCAACCTGTTCAATGGAAAAACTCCCAATTTTAGAAAAGGCCAGAGATAACCATAGCACTTCTATTTGGGAAATATAGGAAAGTCAATATTACATACTAGTCAACACTAGAAAGTTTGCTCTTACATTAGAACTCACCACAATCCCTTCAGGAACCTTGTATATATCTTTATAGCATACACAACCTAGGAAGGTGAGTCCCTTTGAACTGCGAGATGGGTGGCAAATAAATTTGATGATGATGATGATGATGATGATAATAATAATAGAACTCATCCTAAGTTGTGTATGTTATAAAGATATACAAACTGTCTTGTCAGCCTAATTTTAAGATTTCCCCATTGTTACCAAGATGTGTTGCAATCTATTTTGTTGTTGTTTGTTCAGATATACATTTGTTCTAACTGCCCAGAGTCACTTGATTGTGAAATGGGTGGCTCTATAAATTACATGAATAAACAATAAAGATAGCAAACATCTGCGTAGAGGTCTGTTAGGTTAGAAAAGAAAAATGAAAAACCTTCTGATGTCGTTTGATGGCCACAAGGCATTGTGACTAATTTCTTTTATCTCCATATCTGATATAAATTTGTATTGTGATTTCTAATTTAAGGTTGTTTCATGCCAACCATCTAGCATGTGTATATGTATGGTATGGTTACTAACCAAAATAGGGTGATATTGATTGTAATGATTTGTTAACCGAATCATTGTCTGATTTGATATAACAATGATAATCTAAAGTCAGGGCATAAACACACATTGGCGCTGTTTCCTGAAGCTTTTACAACAAATATTTTGATACTGCTTACCAAATAGAAAATAGTAGAGAGCTTTAGAATTACTCAGTGATTATGGCATGATGACAGGGGAGCTCAATGTTTGTTTGTGAAATAGTTGTATGTTGTCTGATCTTTTTTCTTTGTTCTGGACTATTTCAATTTAGCTAATGGGGTTCTTTCTGTAAGTATTGTGCATGTGTTTGCAATTTGGTTGTTATGTATTTCAGATGGAGCCCTTTAATTTTTAAAAATAAATAAATAAATATGTTGAAATAGTGAGTTAGGCATCAAAACTCCAACACTAAAAACAATAAATAAACTCCACCTGGATGGGTAATTTTCCCAGGGCTTCCGTAAATACCCATTGGAACACTGGTGAATTTCTCTTGGCTAAATATTGCACCTTGGAGATTAACATTTCTCAATATAATGCCCATCATTTTATTAGGACTATAACTCCCTATTGGGATGAACAATAGTGAAATAAAAAATAGCAATTGCAATAGCACTTAAGACTTATATACCGCTTTACAGCCCTGTCTAAGCGGTTTACAAGAGTCAGTATATTGCCCCCAACAATTTGGGTCCTCATTTTACCCACCCCGGAAGGCTGGAAGGCTGAGTCAACCTTGAGCCTGGTAGAATTTGAACTGCCAAATTGCAGTCAGCCAGCAGTCAGAAGTAGCCTGCAGTACTGCATTCTAACCACTGTGCTATCGTGGCTCAAAAAAAGTTATACAGAGTATAATAATACTGAGATCTTTCACGGAATGTATTGAGGATACTTTAATTTGTAATCTTGACTAAGTGCCCCTTCTAGATCTAGCCATTCATTTCTAGCCACTGGCAATTGTAACCAGACATTTTGGAAGATCCATATCTAGACACCATGAAGTATCTGAAGTATTCCACAGACTTATATAAAACTTCAAAACTCACTTCTGAGCATGGACATAAAAATAACAATAGCTACAAGTAGTCCTCAACATACAACAGTTCGTTTAGTGACTGTATGAAGTTACCACTGAAAAAACTTATGGCCATTTTTCATACTTATGACCGTTGCAGCATCCCCATGGTCATGTGATTTACATTCGGATGCTTGACAAGTTGTTCATATTTATGACGGTTGCTGTGTCCTGGGGCCATGTGATCCCATTTTTTGACCTTCTGACAAACAAAGTCAATCGGAAAGCCAGATTCACTTAACAACTATGTTACTAACTTAAGAACTGCAGTGATTCACTTAACAACTGTGGCAAGAAAAGTTGTAAAATGGGGCAAAACTCACTTAACAAATTTGTCACTTGGCAATAGAAATTTTGGGCTCAGTTGTGGTCATAAGTCGAGGACTACTTGTATTGTATTTTGGTAAGTTCTCTCTCTCTCTCTCTCTCTCTCTCTCTCTCTCTCTCTCTCTCACACACACACACACACACAGTAGCTGACTCAAGGCCACTTCAATCGCAAGATGTCACTGCCACTGATTACTTCAAAATTGTTTATAAGGTCTGAAAGAAACAATTACTTCGAACTATTTCCCTGTTAAAGCAAGAAAATTCTAGAATCTTACAAACATGTCCCTTAAGATTACTGCTTTGATTTACTTTATTGTTCAGCACTGGAAAATGAAAGACGATGAAAACATTTGTGGAATGCAACCCATGTTCATAAGGAAGGGTTGGAGATGACACAGTTAATCATACAGGACAAAATCAAGAAAAAAAATCTATTCTAATCTCCTCTATTGTTAAACCAAATTACTACATTTATCAGTATATACACATGTCCTTTCTGCTGCCTATATTACTGACCAAAGTGTGACCTTCTTAAAACTGATGGAGTAAAATTTCCACTTTTCCTCACCATTGGCCATATTAGCGAGAGATGATGAGAATAATACTAACTTCAAGGCTAGACATTATCCTGTACTACGGCTAGATCAAATCCTGAAAGGGCCTGAGGGAGCGAGTGCTTAGAGCTGAAACAGCATGATATCTCCAGAACTTCCATGTTCTTCATCAAGCTCCCTGCCCAACAATCTTAATATTTTCAATGTTCTTTTATTTACAGTATCTATATATTCTTTCAAAGGATCATTTTTAACTACAAGAATGACATTGAGTTAACATGACCTCACAGTTTGGGACATAAAAATTCAAGTCCAGGGGTTGTTTGAAGAAAGAGCAAGAGGTTACCTTCGGGACCGCATCCTGCCGCATACCTCCCTACGACCGGTTAGGTCCCACAGAGCGGGTCTCCTCCAGGTCCCATCGACCAAGCAATGCCGGCTGGCGGGGCCGAGGGGGAGAGCCTTCTCTGTGGGAGCCCCCTCCCTTTGGAACCAGCTCCCTCCAGAGATCAGGACTATCCCCACCCTGCTGGCCTTCCGTAAAGCAGTAAAAACTTGGCTCTTCCGGCAGGCGGGGTATGAATGAAACTTATTTTTAAATTATGGATAGTATTTTAATACGGCTTTTTAACAAAATTGTTTTTACCTGTTATATGTTTCTATACATGCTGTGAGCCGCCCAGAGTCCCTCGGGAGTTGGGCGGCATAGAAATTTTAATAAATAAATAAATAAATAAATAAATAAATAAATAAAGAGAAAGAAAGCAAGAGAATGGAAGGGTAGATAGTACCCTAACTGGTAGAAGTTGAGGACAGTGTTAAGGAAATTTGTTAGTCTACATCAGTAGTTCTCAACCTTCCTAATGCCACGACCTGCGCCCCGCTTCCCCACCGAGCCGCCGTGACCCCCGCCGCCATTTGGGTTCTTTTACCCTCTGCGCATGCACAAAGCATTCTGTGCATGCGCAGAGGGTAAAAGAACCCAAATGGCGGCGTCCGGGCAAAGTCTCCCGACCCCTGTGAAAGGGTCGTTCGACCCTCAAAGGGGTCGCGACCCCCAGGTTGAGAACCGCTGGTCTACATTCTGTAAACAGGTTTTGTGACTCCTTCACGGCAGCCTTTTTGAGAAGACACCCAGGACATGCTCCTGTCCCAATTTAAATGTGACCAGCTCACAAATATTGCCTATGAGAATGTTATGACTAAAACTATCAGTGGATAATTGAGATAGCCCCCTCAGCATCATACTATACAAAGTGATTAGAATATTAAATGAAATCTAAACTCTATTAGGAGTCAGTTTGGGGTAGTAGTTGAACTACCAGGCTAGAAACCAGGAGACCCTGAGTCCCATCTTAGGCATGAAGCCACCTTGGTCAGTAACTTTCTCAGCCCTAGGAAGGAGCCAATAGTAAACTTCTTCCGAAAAAACTTGCCAAAAAACCTGCAGGGAATTGTCCAGGCAGTCGCTAAGAGTCAACATTGGTTCAAAGACACCCCCTCCTAAAACAACTACCCTTAGATCTGGACAAAAGGGAAATTACAAAGGAAAAAGCAATCAATTTCATGCAAAATTAGGAAAATATTACAAGTTGTCCATTTTATTATGCATTATAGAGCATGCCGATTTTGTAGATTTAGCGTTTTGTGGAATTTTGGGCAACAGTCTCTTTATCTAGTTAGCTCTTTGGGGGTTATGAAATCAGTATGTCTATCCAAATAACTTTTCAGATCAATTTGGCACATGGAAACAACTAGTAAAAAACGTAACTTGCATGCAGAATGTTCCTACAGTTTGAGATTCGGATACTGGGAACTAATTGAACTTTACATTCCTAGTCACTCTAACTATCTCCCAGTTCTGGTGGCTAATGTGAGTTATTTATGCAGCAGATATCAAATTAATATTTGCTGCAATCAAAAGAACACTTGGCAATCAGCAATAAGTAAAACACAAAAACAGTACCTACCACAACAGCCTTGGTGTGTGTGTGTGTGTACAATAAAACCACAATAATCAGAATAACAAAGTTGGAAGAGACCTTCTTCTAGTTCAACTCCCTGCTCGGGAAGCCTGCTGTCCCACTGCTCAGGAAACCCCATACCATTTCAGACAAATGGTTGTCCAATCTCTTCTTAAAAACTTCCAGTGTTGGAGCATTCACAACTTCTGGAGGCAAAGTCGCTCCACTGATTAATTATTCTAACTGTCAGGAAATTTCTCCTTAGTTCTAGGTTGCGTCTCTCCTTGATTAGTTTCCACCTGCTGCTGCTCCTCCTGCCCTCAAGGTGCTTTGGAGAATAGCTTGACTCCCTCTTCTTTGTGGAAACCCCTGCGATATTGGAACAATGTTATCCTGTCACCCTTATACTTCTTTTCATCAAACTAGACATTACAATCACAGTAACCTGTTTATAAACAATCGCTCCTATCACTCACCATAAATTTTTTGAAACAGTTTTGTTTTTTAAAATTTCCAGAAGGTTAGCAATGTAGGGGCAAACTGATTTACAAAGACATTCCAAACTGTTTTTGATTTTGACAACTGCCTTGCTGCTGACACTCTTGTGGTGCTACTATCACAATGAAAATGGGGAAAGAAATGGGAGGGAAACTGCAGAGAGACTCCCCACCAAGAAAATGAATTGAGAAGGCCAATGCAAGTAAGTCTGTTCCCATAGTCCTCTATAATTTGTAATCAGAGCTTGGTTCATAGCTAAAGTGGAAACATTTATAACTGACCATGCATTTGGGGGAATCTATGCCTAGCTTTTGAAATGCTTTTATTGTCTGATTAAATAGCTGGCTTGACAAGGTTTGCTTGTTAAAAACATTTAAGAAGAATATCAATCTCTGCATTTTTAAAATTACAAATGTAAATTGTTATATTGAAAAAAACATTAAAATATTTAAACACAGCTATTTAAATCAGGGGTGAAATGTGAAAATTTCCTCTACCGGTTCTGTGGGTGTGGATTATTTTGTGGGTGTGGTTTGGATGTCAGGTAGGTGTGGCTTCAGGTGGGCATGGCTTGGTGGTCAGGTGACCGGGTGGGCATGGCCAAGTTGTAAAATGTGGTGAAACTCACTTAACAACGCTCCTGCTTAGCAACCAAATTGTTGGGCTCAATTGTGGTCATAAGTCTTTCTTTCTTTCTTTCAGTCAGCGCAGCCCCCCAAGACATTTCCCTCCTCCTGCCTGGAGCCCCATCTGGTTGGCGGCCGACCATCTCCCTCTCCCGCTTTTCTCTTCCTTCCCTGCCTCCTCAGAGGCCAGCCTGCCTGCCCCAGGAGGCAGCGCAGAGAAGGGTGCCATGGAGCTAGTTTGGAGGCAGTGAGGAAATGGAGGCAGCGGTTGATGGCATTTCAGCGCAGCCAGGCAATTGGCGCTAAAGGGAACACCCGGGCGGGTGGCCTTATTGCTGCTGGACCCACCGAGACAGCCAAGCATCGCCCTTGGCTCGGCTCGTCCAGTTGCCTCTTGCAAAAGCCCCTTTCTGACAGCCCTGACCTGGAGGACAGCAAAGCAGAGGTAGTCGGATGCTGAAGCCTTCCCCTGATCCCCCGCCTGTATTTGGGGGGCATTCCCTCCTGAGGGCGAAACAGCCCACCTTGCCACACGGCTGCCAAGACACACACCTCCACGCCTCCTGCCTGCTCTTCCTCACTGCGCAGAGCTGTCAGGGCGCGCGTGGCTCTGGCGCTGCAGGGGTGGGGAGGGGCCGCCCCAGCTGCACAACCCGCCCCCCTATGTCACGGTGGCTGCAGCTGGGCTGGGGCCGCCCCGCCCGGCCATTCCAAGGCCTCCCGCGGCTGGCTGAACACTTGGCCAGCCTCCCCGGCAGATACGCTCCAGCAATGGCTCTGTCCCACCCAGCACCGCGCCCGCCGGGGCTCCTGCTTGGCACCACTGCGCTGCCTCCCACGTGGGCTTTGGAGTTCGGAGTCCCTGTGCGGGCGCTCGGGTGGCACAGGAGGCCAGACCTCCCAAGCTCCCTGGCGGCTTTGTGCTTCCAAAAGCCCATCGGCCGCAGGGACACCCCCCCAGGTTCCCTCCGCCTGCAGGAAGCTGCTGGGGCCACCGGGCACGGCCGAGTCCACCCGCCCCCTTCGCCTGCCCGAAGCAACCCCAAGGTTGTTCTACTCCATCGTCAGCAGCGGCCACAGTTGCTTCAGCAAAATGGCTTCAAAACAGTTCCAGCAAGTCGGCGGTGCACAGGAAAACCGGCACGTCTTGGCTCGGCTTGCCGGTGCAGCACAGCTCGTTACCCAGCTCCAGCCACGGCCCACGGCCCTGCCTCCAGCGCCGGCTGCCCCAAGTCCACGTGGAGGTGAGCAGTGAAAGCCACGCAGCCGTGGGCGGCCAGCAGGTACTTGGAGAGGCCCAACCTGGGGTCTTGCCGCAAGTGGAGCTCCCACCTGTGGCACAGCCAGAACCGCGTCACTTCAGCCAGCACCGCCACCTTGCCCGCCGGGTAGCCTGGCACGCTGAAGTTTGCGCGGCAGCGGGAAGCAGTCCGAGAGCCGGGGCAGGTGCCCCACATGCTCAGCGGCCGAGCCTAGCCCCGCACGCCCCTCTGCCTCCCGTCTCGCCTCCTCCTCCTCCTGCCAGGTGGGGAGGGAGGGCAGCGAGAGGGGCGGCTGCGGCCCCTGCCAAGTGCAGCGCACAGAGGCGGTGGGCTAGGTGTCCCCAGCACACCTGTTAATCCGGCTGGCCACACGACTACAAGTGCGGCGCAGAAGCTGCGGCTGGGCGGGTGGCAGCCCCCCGCATGGGGAGGGGAGAGGGCCAGGCCTGCGCCTGGCAGGGAGATGTCCGCCTGCCCTCCAGAAGCAGTGCTGCCGCCATTCACTTTTGTTTTGCGGCGGGAGAAGGAAGAAAATGGGCAGCGAGAGCGGCAGCCACTTCCAAACGCAGGCCTGGCCCTCTTCCTGACAGAGACAGCTCGTAGCTGTGAAGGACCCTCACCGCCCGCTCTCCAGGAGCACCACAGCTGCGGTTCACTTTCTTCCTTCTCCTGCCGCCACCCCTCTTAGCCCCAATGCAGCAGCTGCGTCTCCCCCAAGGGCCAACCACCCACCCACTGGCCGGGCCTGGCCAGAAGCGGCGCTTCTTCCATCACGGGCTGGACGCCGACTTCAGAAGGCAAGCAGGCGTGGGCGACTGCCAGGAAGGCCATGTGGAAGGCCACCAAGCATGGCAGGGCTGTGGGGAAGGGACTAGACTATTACCTCCCTTTCCGCCACCTCGACATGCTTTCCTGCCTTCCATGTGGCCTTCCGCTTGCCTGCCTTTGCAAGCTGGCCATGTGGAAGTCAGGAAAGCATGTGGAGCCCTTCCCAGCCTAGAAGCTCCACACCCCACACCAACCCGCACTCAAACAAAGCCTCGCTGGGCGGTTCTGTCCCCACTATGGCCATGCAGGAAAATTCCCCGGCATGGTACAATTCTGGGATGGCGGAGAGCCCAGGCAAGAGCACACCCTCCCCTTTGGGACCCAAGGCGCAGCGGTCTTCCTCCCCCCCACCAGCATCGCCTTACCTTCTGCTGCTGCTATGGGGCTGAATCTGAGAGCGGCAACAGTCGGCCAAAGGTCCCGCGGAAGCAGAGTGTGCCACACCCAAAAGGCAGGAAATGGCAAGCGGATGTCCCAGGGCTGCTGCACATGCGCACCGCATCTCCCACAGCCCTCTTCCAGTGTGGACTCATGTCCTACCGCATGTGCAGTACTGGGACATCTGCTTGCAGGGTGAGTGAGCGGCGAGCCAGTACGGGGGCGTAGCCAGCTAGCCATCGCTGGCGGCTCGGCGAACCACGGGCAGCCATCGCTACCGGTCCACCCGAACCGGTCCTAACCAGGAGCATTTCACCCCGATTTGAATGTTTAAATTTAATTAACAATTGGATGATTTCAGCTTGTCAGAAATAAAACTTTAGACCTAGAGTAATAAAGAACATGCTGCATTAGTTCAAGAAAAACCACTGACAGATTTGCTGTCTAAACTTATACGAAAAATATATGTCTCTCGGTCAAAATGTATTATTTGAAATGATTCATCTGCTTCCTCCTCAAGAGGTTTTAGACCAACACATACCAGTATCAAAAACCAACTCAGCGCATTAAAAAAATATGAATGAATTGGTCCAAGGATGAAGCATAGAGAGATTCTTCTCTTAGGAGCACTTAACTAACATTGTCCATCCCTGTGAATGATTTTGGTTGCAAGCTTAAACACACCCACGCAAAATGTGGTTCGGCATCTACGTTCTTAAGGCTAGGTAGTAACTTATTGGTGGAAAAGCCTCTTTTCTTTGCATCACTCCTGAGAATATAGCAAAAACTAAAATATTGCTTCTCTAACAATAGTCCAAAATTACATTTTTGTCTTGGAAATAGTAAAGGAGCAGCAGCATTGTGCAAAGTAAAAACCAAATAGATAGTTCATTGTCTGCATATGTGTAGCTTTTTTATAGAAAGAAAACAAAGCAAAGAAAGAGTCGGAGAGATAGAAATGTGTGACTGTATTCAATGGGAACCATCATCAATAAAGAAAAAGATACGCACAATAGAAAATAAATTGAATCCAGTTTTTCTGACTGGAATATCAACAAGGTGATATAAAACTGCTTTAAAAATAAAAGTGGTCTCTTCTTCCTCCAAAGCCTTCCACTATCGTGGCAGTTGTCAGAAGCATTGTTCAATAAATATTTTCTGGTGCTTTCAGCTCTTGATGGAGTTGAGCCAATGTTTCAGTGGCAGCTTTTAAGGGAAAGAGTGGGAAAGCAGGGGAAGAGGGATGGCGAGGAAGTGCTTTCTATCTGCAGGGAGAACCGGTCCACCCCAACTCGCAAGCTGCACAGCTGGTTGTGTGGCAGTTCAATACAGAAAGTGATTTGGTTGTCGTTGTTATTTTTTTAAAAAAACACACAAAGCCTGATTGTCCTCTTTTGCTGTTTGCCACCCACTTGTATCCGAATCCAATGGCACCCCTGCCAAGAGAATGAGGGAGTCCTCTCTGGTAAATGGCAGCCTTTGTGTAGCTGCAAGACGGCTATCTCATTGAAACAAAAGAAGAGAAGCCATTTGCCTAATTCTTATTAATCTCACTTGCTTGTGTCACGCCACTTCTTCTTTTCTTTAAAAAAAAAATAAGCAGAGAAAGATGCTTTAAACATCTCCTCTGACAGTATATGAAAAGTGAATCGAGGAACAAGCCAAGCGTTTTCAGGAACTACTCATTAGCAAGGAAAGTCACTGCAGAAAGTAAGGCACATTTTATTAAGCAATAGAGAGAAAAGAAAACAGGAAATGGCCCCTTGCCTTGAAAACTTTGCCTCCACAATCATCTTATTAAAAGCTACATAGGAAATAAAAGGAGGATGAGAACGAGAAGGGAGGAGAAGAGTATAAAATACTACACCAATATTTGGCGAGCCGATTCTCTTCTTGACTACGAAGGGGGATCTTCAAACAAGTACCCCATGTCCACAGCCACACAGTTTCAAGACAAATGTCTTTCTGGACAAAAGAGGGAAAAGAAAAGGGTTTTGTCCCACTACGGAAGAATAGTCTGAAATTTGCTGAAGGAGTTATAGTTATCTCTGACAGCTCCAGACTCTCGCAAATACTCCCACAAGACTTTACCACAGCTTTTAACTAATCAAAGTTCTTTTCTGGTGCTTGAATAAATCATGAAAGAGCTATACCCTCAATAAATCTGACCTCCCATTTGACTTGAACGTGTGGCTCCTGAAAAATATATTTAATATCTGCCAAGAGTAACACAATTTGATATTTAAAGTGAAACGTGTTTCAGTGATACATATACTGCACTTAGCTTGGGACTTTAGCTGAAATGACAAGTCCTGAGAGAGGGACAGACAAACACACATGTATTTTGTTAGATAACTACTACTGTTTGTGTGGTAGATTTTGCAAATAGTCACAGAGGGCTGTCTTGTCTTGACAAGTAAATATTTTCTAGAAAGTGGGATGTTACCCACACCCATTTGCTGGTAACATCGTTTTAATAGGAAATAGCAATATTTAATACTTCTTTGTAGTGTTTAAAAAATAAAAGTTTATAGTTCTTTATAGTTATATATAAAGAATAAACATGTTTTTGTATCACTAGGCTGTAAAAGGATAGTGTCGACGAGATGGTTGACATGTATGTTCAATGTTCAATGTTTTCTATACTCAAAGATATTTGTTACTCTATTTATATATACATATGTTTATACATGTTTTTATGTTTGTTTGTATGTTTGTTTGTCTTTTTTACATAATTAATAAAGATTATTTTATATAAAAAATAAAAGTTTAATAAGCAATTAAGAGCAAAGTTTGCATCAAAATGTCATTTTCATATATTAGTGACTCAAAAATTAAACCTGAAGAGCAGGAAGAATCAGAGTGCAGGCAGTTTCTCCTTCCCCTCGTGAGGATCACATAAGGTGAGCGATCAAATATTTCTAAATATTTTGCCTATATGTTATGTCTTAACACTTTCAATTACTTGAAAAGCATTGAGATAGATGATGGACAGAGTTATGCTACATAAGGTACAGCATAATTTAAGAAGCTGTAGATGCAAGCATTTTTATTCCTCAAATGTGTTTGTGGCATATTAGGTGTCATAATTATATTTTCATTTGGACACAATCCAAATGAAATTAAGCATTTATAGTTACAATAGATTTTAGCTAGAAATGTTATAATATTTTAATGTTTGAATCAATGAGATCTGAATTAAATAGTAACCACCACCACAAACAGAGACCTCTCCCAAACAAGAATTGGGATCATGGTGGTGGCAATTTTTAATACTATATCTGTCTTAGGCAATATGTTTGAGCAGTAGTAGCTGGAAAATCCCAAACATTCTTGAATTACATTAATTTTATGGATCCGTAAGTCTACCTTACTTCTGAATTAGCATGGAAAGGGTTTTGGTCATTGTAAATCTTCAGAAGAAGGTTAACAAGGAAGATATGTACCGTATTTTTCAGAATATAAGCCGCACCTTAGTTTTGGGGGCGGAAAACAAGGGAAAAAGGCCTCTGCCTCCAAGCAATTTGCCAAACAGCAAACAGCACAGATGATATACACTGTTTGCTGTGTATTTCTGTGCATGTGTGCCTGACCCATAGAAATAGCAAAGAATTGGAGAAATGTACATTATGCCAGAAAGTTTTCTTAAATGTAGTCACAGTAATTCCTCCCAATTATTTAAATAGATCTACTCCAAGGTAAGTCAGGATTTAACTCTAATACTAAACAGGACACTGTTACATTTCAGACTATACTTGTACAGAGCTGTTAAAATTAATTAAAATTTCTGGAAGTATACATTATTCTCTATTATTTAAAAGAAGATGCAATAGCACTGGGCCTCTTCAGAGCAAGCATTTATTTTAAAAAGCTTCTTTATTTTGTTAAGTTGTCTAGACAGGGGTCTCCAACCTTGGCAACTTTAAGACTTGTGGGCTTCAACTCCCAGAATTCCACAGCCAGCAAATTCTGGGAGTTGAAGTCCACAAGTCTTAAAATTGCCAAGGTTGGAGACCCCTGGTCTAGAACAATAATAAAGTAGTCTTTAAAAAATAAGTCTAATAATTTGAACATTCTACAGACATTTATAGTTATTCACTTACCCCCTTGCATCCAGTTCAGTAGAAAATAAAAATCTGCTTGTCTCTCCCAGCTATTTGCCTCTTTGCAGCTAGTTTCATTTTTATTTTAGCACCTGGCAAATCAGCTGGGGGTCGGGAAGCTGCTAATGATTTGCTTGTCTTAACAGGTTCTTCCCTGTTTGCTGCAAGCAGGTAAATTGCTGGAAGACAGAGACCAAAGGGTGGGGGTGGCTGGGTGGGTGGGGCTACATTCGGTGTATAAGACGCACCCAGGTTTTCACCCTCTCTTTGGGGGTAAAAAGGTGCGTCTTATACTCCGAAAAATACGGTAATCCCTGTAATTTCTAAGATCGCTGGTAGCTTTCAATACTACTGTTCTATCTAAAAATGGGGACAAGTGTGTTACACATTAAGTTGCCCTTACCAGATAGTTTGCTAGCAGACTACTGGTCTGTCACATGGAATGGCACTGTACTAGGGCATTATCACATTGGTTTTAATTCCGATTGTCATCAAATAATGTAATCCCGGTATATGATGACGGTACTTAGTTTAGGGAACTTCAGAAGTCCCTCAATAGAGAACATGCTTGATACAGAAGTGAGCCCATGTTCAAATCTTGGGGTTTCCTGTTTAGGAGATTAAGTAAGGAGATAAAGGGGAGGTACGTCTGCCTGAGAAATAAGGATCTGTTGCTCAGCAGAGCAGACAATATCAGAGAACACAAACATTTTATAATATAATGCTCTTTATACTTTTTGGAACACAGGATTTACTAGTGAAACACAAATTACTGAGAGACATGGAAAAGAGATCTGGTGGAAGTGCTGCAGATATATACATTGGTACAGATATTATGTATTGTAAATAGTGTGAATAAATACTGAGTTATACAGAACAATGGTTTGATAGTATACTTGTCCTTCTTGAAGTATGGCAAAGCTATGTAGACACTAATGAGGTTCAATAAATGGATATTCAAGTCTAGATACCAATTTGGGTGATGATATTCAAATTCTTTGGCCCAGGATTGCATTGCAAGGGGCAGATTTATAATTCTGGAAAACAAATTAGATCTGCATTGTCATCAGAAGTTCAGTAATTTTTTTAGACGATGATCGAAATAGATGATGCCTCTAGGATTATTTTGATTATGGTCTCAGAATTTTATAATACTCCTCTTAGAAAGATTAGTTAGAACTGTTGGTCACAGCACTATATGAAAATCTTTTCATTCCGGTTTCACAGACCTTGGTCTATAATGCTGGAATTATTATTTGTTTTTATTTTTATTTAATAGATTATTTTTATTTAATAGATTTGTATGCCGCCCAACTCCCGAGGGAGTTTTTAAATTTTTACGTAACAATATTTCTTTCTGCATACAATAATCTCAGTGCAGTTATCATATACAAAAACCAGTTCCATGGCTTATTCCAACTGTTCATCCATTAATCCCAAAAGAAATACCGCTGGTCTCAATTTTGTATGAATCTTAAATCCTTTGAATCATTGTATTTGAATTTAAAACTTTCAAGGTTTTTTTCTACCCAACCACCAAACATGATAAAATTTCTCTTTTTGTTGTTTTAGTTTCTAATATAAATTTGAAGTGCCTTTATACTTTCTGAACAATTTCTCTGGTGACATATACCAAACAATAAATCATTTTATAAAAATTCTCTTTTAAGATTATAACAATGTAAATCTCAAAACTCTTTCAACCACATATTTTCCCATTGTTCCATCTATATATTATAACAAAATTTAGCCCACTTTACCATACTTTTTTAAAAACTTTTCTTCTGTTTCAAATTTGAATAAAACTACCAAGGGAAGAGAATATACGTAGCTCAGGGCTGAACTATGGAGTCCTTGATGTTCTCTGAGCTTGTAATATATAATATAATTTAATAAAAGAGTTGGAAGGGACCTTGGAGGTCTTCTAGTCCAACCCCCTGCTTAGGCAGGAAACCCTACACCACTTCAGACAAATGGTTATCCAACATCTTCTTGAAAACTTCCAGTGTTGGTGCATTCACAACTTCTGGAGGCAAGTTGTTCCACTGATTAATTGTTCTAACTGTCAGGAAATTTCTCCTTAGTTCTAGATTGCTTCTCTCCTTCATTAGTTTCCACCCATTGCTTCTTGTCCTACCCTCAGGTGCTTTGGAGAATAGCTTCACTCCCTCTTGTTTGTGGCAGCCCCTGAGATATTGGAACACTGCTATCATGTCTCCCCTAGTCCTTCTTTTCATTAAACTAGACATACCCAGTTCCTGCAACTGTTCTTCATATGTTTTAGCCTCCAGGCCCCTAATAATCTTTGTTGCTCTTCTCTGCACTCTTTCTAGAGACTCAACATCTTTTTTACATCGTGGCAACCAAAACTGAATGCAGTATTCCAAGTGTGCCCTTACCAAGGCATTATAAAGTGGTATTAACACTTCATGTGATCCTGATTCTATCCCTCTGTTTATGCAGCCTAGAACTGTGTTGGCTTTTTTGACAGCTGCTGCACACTGCTGGCTCATATTTAAATGGTTGTCCACTAGGACTCCAAGGTCCCTCTCACAGTTACTACTGTTGAGCAAGGTACCACACATACTGTACCTGTGCATTTTGTTTTTCTTGTCTAAATGTAGAACCTTACTTTTATCACCATTGAATTTCATTTTTTTAGATAGTGCCCAATGTTCAAGTCTGCCAAGATCCTTCTGTATCTTAAGCCTTTCTTCTGGAGTACCAGAAGGCTATTCCTGCTAGCTTGGTGTCATCTGCAAATTGATGTGTTCCCCATCTATCCCCTTGTCCAAGTCATTGATGAAGATGTTGAAGAGTACTGGACCTTGGGGTACTCCACTGCATACTTCCCTCCATGTAGATGCAGTTCCATTGAGGACTACACATTGAGTGCAGTTGGTCAGCCAGTTTTTAATCCATTCTGGTGGTGATGCTGTCTAACCCACATTTTTCTACTTTATCTAGTAGAAGGTTATGGTCTACTACTTTATCAAATGCCTTACTGAAGTCCAAGGAAATTATATCCACAATTATATCTGGTCCACTAATTTTGTCACTTTGTCAAAGAATGCAATAAGATTAGTCTGGCATGATCTGTTTTTGACAAACACATGTTGGCTTTTGGTTATTACTTTGTTTGCTTCTAGGTGTTTGCTGATTCGTTGCTTGATTATCTTTTCCAGAATTTTCCCTGGTATTGAGGTCAGGCTGATAGATCTGTAGTTTCCTGAATCTATTTTGTTTCCTTTTTTGAAGATGGGAACTACATCAGCTTTCTTCCAGTCCTCTGGCAGTTCCCTGGATCTTTGAAAGATATAGTTCAGTGGTTCTGAGATCTCGTCTGCCAGTTCCTTCAGAACCTTGGGGTGTAATCCATCCAGTCCTGGTGATTTGAACTCGTCTAGTGCAGACAGGTGTTCACTTACCATTTTCTTCCCTATTGTGTGACTAGTGACAATTATATATGCTTTCTAAATGAATCTTATCCATTTTATAAAGTTATCTCCAAAATTATTATCTTCCAAAACCTTGATCAAGGAAGCTCAGTTCAAATTGTCAAAGGCCCTTTCTGCATCTAAGAAATCAATGTGGCTTTTCTTTTTCATTATGCTGCTCCAAATATTCCCAAATATCAAACTCATTTCTAACATTCTTCTTTAGCTTTCTTTTAGGTAAAGGCCCACATTGATCTTCATGAATAAATTCTTAAAAATTATTTTAAGCTAATCAGCTAGAATTGTTGTGTACAAATTGTAGTCATTATACAATAATGATATCAGCCCATACAATAGTCCTTGATTTATGACTATAATTAAAAACAAAATTTTCATTACTAAACAAAACAAATGACTCCCTCCCCATTTTACAACTTTCTTGCTACCGTTGTTAAGTGAATCACTACGATTGTTAAGTTAGTAACAAAGTTATTAAGTGAATCTGGCTACCGCACTGATTTTGCTTGTCAGAAGGCCACAAAGGTTCACATGAGGCCAGGACACTATACTTCCAAGAATTGATTAAAGCATTCCCAGAAATTCTACCTCTAAAATAACATTTTAATGTGACATTATCTCATAATCTTGATATATCCAATACTAAAGTCATTAACTTTATTAATTTTGCTAAATATCCAGTATTATTTTTATAAGAAGAGCAGAGAAGAGAACTAACAGCAGCCAGTTGCAATGACAGTAATATAATAGATATTAACATAATTTTGTTGAAAAGGGAAGAAGAGGAGAGAGATGGCGTATTTCTCTAATGTACTACACTTATAAAGTTCAACTTTATATCTTCTTTCATTATATTGTTTTAATAATTGCAGGGAAGCGAAAAATGCCACTGTTCACTTTTTGATGCTGCCTAACATCAGAATTCTAAAATATCTGAATGCTAAAAAGGAAGAGATGAAAAACAGAACCCAGATCATAAATGCTTCAGGAAAGAACTCAGATTCTGCAAAAATTTCAGACATGGTATAGATAGTTCTCTTCCTAGATTGTAGTATTAAGCCATGAGCAAACAACATACAGTACAGTAAATTTGCTCTGATATTTGTTGGTAATATGGGATAATCCACTTAGATTTTCTATTTCTTGATGACAATTTGGCAAGGTGAAAACAAGCAAAAAGTATCTAAGCTATTTCCAATCTTTTTTTCAGCAATTACATACTGGTAGTAATTACTATCTCCACATTCCCAGAGAAGGTGGTGGCTCTTCAGCTTCTCCGGCTATTGGAGGAAACTGATTATCTGGATTCCTTTCAATCAGGTTCAGGCGCGGCTACAGCACGGAAACTGCCTTGGTCGCCCTGATGGATTATCTCTGGCGAGCCCGGGATGGTGGTCATTCTTCCATCCTGGCGCTACTTGACCTCTCAGTGGCTTTCGATACCATCGACCATGGTATCCTTCTGCACCGACTCGGCGGTCTGGGAGTGGGAGGCACCGTTTTGTGGTGGTTCTCCTCCTACCTCGCCGATAGGTCGCAGTAGGTGTTGACAGGAGGGCAGAGGTCGTCTCCTAGACCCCTGACATGTGGGGTCCCTCATTGTTCGGTCCTCTCGCCCATCCTGTTTAACATTTACATGAAACCGCTGGGGGAGATCATCCGTCGACATGGGGTGAGATTTCAACAGTACGCTGATGACATCCAGCTGTACATTTCCACCCCGTCGCAATTCAGGGAGGCGGTGGATGTGATGTGCCATTGCCTGGATGATGTTAGGATCTGGATGGGAAGGAACAGGCTCAGGCTCAACCTTGAAAAGACTGAGTGGCTTTGGATATTGCTTGCTAAGGATTATACCAATTGTTCCACCTTGGTCTTTGGGGGAGATAAATTATCCCCCTCCGACCAGGTTCGCAACTTGGGGGTACTTCTAGATCCACAGCTAAAATTAGACCAACATCTTACGGCTGGGGTGCCTTTGCACAGGTTCGCCTGGTGCACCAGTTGCGACCTTATTTGGAGAAGGAGGCTTTACTCACGGTCACTCATGCCCTTGTCACCTCTCGTTTAGATTACTGTAATTCTCTCTACATGGGGCTACCCTTGAAAAGTATTCGGAGACTGCAACTGGTGCAAAATGTGGCTGCGCGAGCTGTGGTGGGTGTTTCCAGATACACTCACGTAACACCTATACTCCGCCAGCTGCATTTGTTGCCCATTGGTCTCCGGGTGCAATTCAAGATGTTGATTATCATCTTTAAAGCCCTACATGACTTAGGACCAGGTTATCTTCGGGACCGCATCCTACCTCATACATTCCTACGACCAATTAGGTCTCATAGAGTCGGTCTCCTCCAGGTCCCTTCAACCAAACAATGTCGGTTGGCGGGCCCTAGGGGGAGAGCCTTCTCTGTGGGAGCTCCGGCTCTCTGGAACCAACTCCCCCCAGAGATCCGAATCATTCCCACCTAGCTGGCCTTCCGGAAAGCCATTAAGACATGGCTCTTCCTGCAGGTGGGGTGATTGTGACTGTTGCTTGTGTTGTTTTTATCACTTTTAATCACTATTTTATTATTGTTGTTTTTATTATATTTTTTGATAGTATTTAGCTGTTCTTATATATGTTGTACGCCGCCCTGAGTCCTCAGGGAGTAGGGCGGCCTATAAGAATCGCAAAATAAAATAAATAAAAATAAATTACGTATTATGGTTTCCATCTTCCTATAAGAAAACTTTTTAATCAATAAATTCCAAAATTACCAGTTCTTTTTTTTTCATTTCAAGCAAAAAGTCCATAAAGGGTTTCCAGTCTTATAAAGCATCTTCTATTGTAGCACTTTGCAATATATAGCTGTAACTTGAAAAGACAAAAGAGAATGCTCCTGGAATGATGGAAAGACAGGACTAAAAAGCTCGAGAAAAGCAACTCCAGAGGTATTCTTCTCAGAATCCTCCAAAACCTATTACCCTTTGCTAGAAATTTATTGAATACTGTACTGAAATCCCCCCCAACTAATTTTCTTTCTTTCTTTTTCTTTTTAAAATGGCTGGGCATTGTTACTATTAATTGGTTACTCCCCAAAGGGTAATACAAAGAAATGCATACTGTTGCTCATAACATGAAGTCAATATGACTGGCAAATGATTCAAACACGTCCACTCCTGATCATGTGGGATTAGATATAGCCATTTTAAAATGATTAGCTGCAATTTTCAATGAACACTCCCATATGTAGTTAATAAATTAAGGATATGTCCCACTACTGGGTTCAGACTTTTAAAGAGACTATGGCAATATCAAAACACACTGTTTAATTTTCCTGATAGCTCTGAAAAAATACGTACGTTTCAACCATAAACTTAACATTAAATATTGAGCAAATGCTTTTTGTCATTCTATTAGGATATGACGGTGGAATAATCAAACTGGCAAGGTTCAACCAAACTGGGTAGATTATGATTGCAAAGAAGTGTCTGATTGTGGATTGATTACCGTTCCTTAAACTTCAGGAGAAATTGCTAAGTACAAGAAAATTAAAAGAAAGTAACCAAAATTAATCTGTTTCTGTCTTGTACCCTATTCCACACATTTCAATCTTCAAACCAGCCATGACTCTATAATCCAACAAGGTTATTCTTGACAGAGATTATACGCCATCTAAAGAAAATTAAATGTTGAGTGAAATAAAAATGTATTGTTTCATGGTTTAGGATTAATTTCCAGATGGTAAGAGGGAAACAAGGGTAGCCAACATATATTGTAAGAAGCACTTCTAAGCAGCTCTTAGAGACACATTGAGGATTGTTTGTTTAAGACAAAGAAAGATTTTAAATAGTCCAAAAATAACCCTACTGACACTGAGATCCCAATTATATCCACTACTGTATTTACATTAGGATTAAAGAGATGCAAATACAGAAAGGTAACATAACAGCTAAATATTTTGACTCAAAGAGTGTAAACAGTTCATTGGTTGGTTATAACAGACACATCTTAATGGCACTTCTACCATTATAAAATTCTCTCCAATTAATATCTACTTCAATAGTGGCATTAAAGATAAGATGTGTAATTTCTTTCTTTCCTAAAAAAGGAATAATAGACTGGGCTGCGTAACGCTCCACCATTTCTTTCACTGAAAACCTAGCCCCCAAAATGATATAATAATATTCTATCTAGATGAATGAATATATAAATAAATGTGTGCTATTTCAGGAAAGTTTGTGTGTATATGCATTTTATTGCATCCTTATTACTTTAGAGAGAGAAATGATGGAGTAACACTTGCTTCAGAAGCTATATTTTCAGAACAGAACACATCATATGGTAGGGAAATTTAAGTACAGTGTCGCATTTGTCCAACTGCTGTTCATAGAACTCCCCAGAGCCCTCTTTCAAGAGCGAAAGAACAAATGTTACCCAGTATTTTATGTTCATCAATTCTTAGAAAACTCCAAATAGTCTGTTGACAATTATATAACACACTAATGGACAATCCATGACAAAAGCAACTGTTTCTATTAGCAGGCTGCTTTCAATCTTGCCATGAAAAGCACCGTAATGACCCATATATGTATTCCAATGTTACAAATGCGATTTTAAAAACCTCAGCCATATGTGCATTATATTCATCATGTAAGATCCTATAGGATCCTTTTCATATTTACAAAGAATAAAAATGCTGCCTGGGTTTCTATAAAACACCAAGCAATCATAATGCTGGCACTTATTCCTTTTTTAATTTTTAGAATTTCTCCATTGTCTTTTCAACAGCTATGTTATTTTATGTTAATCCAAACTCATTCAACTTAAATATTTATTTTATTTATTTGGTTCTATTGCTGCTTCTTACGTTCCAGAGTAGTTCAAGGCTGTGGAGAAATTAATCATGGCCCCTAAACCATAATTTTATAGGACGCAGAACAAAGTTGATTAAATTGATATTAGTTATTATATTAATGCAGCCTCTGGAATAACAAGTTTGAATGTCTTATCTTACCAAACAAATGTAGGGTCACATTTAGTTCTGTGAATTACTCTTCTATTACTTTAGAATGTTTTATACAGAGATTCTGACATACACCAGCAAATTCGTTCTAATAACCTCCTCTTAAAATGTCATGAATTCAACACATACAAAAATTGCATATATTGGGTACCTCAGAAATGTTTAATCAGCGTAAGTTACAACTGTCTTGTTAAAAGTACAACAGAGGACTTTATACAGGTAATCCTTGACGTAAGTACAAGGATTACCTGTATAAAGTACAGTACATTTAGTGTCTGTTCAAAGTTGCAACGGCACTGAAAAAAGTGACTTATGACCGTTTTTCAGACTTACGACTATTGCAGCATCCCCATGGTCACGTGACCAAAATTTAGATTGGCAACTGACTCATATTTGTGACGGTTGCCGTGTCCTGGGATCACGTGATCACTTTTTGTGATCTTTGGATAAGCAAAGTCGATGGGGAAGGCAGATTCACTTAACAACCGTGTTATTAATTTAACAAATGTGGTGAGAAAGGTTGCAAAATGGGGCAAAACTCACTTAACAAGTGTCTTGTTTAGGAACAGAAATTTTGGGCTCAATTGTGGTTATAAGTCAAGGGCTACCTATATACAAACTGGTTTGGTCTTGTTCTATTATTGTCTCATTTTGAACCAACATAAGATTTTAAATTCCTTTTATTATTCATAATAATATTTATGTTTGACATTCTTTTAATTACAGTAGATTAGCAGAGAAACAAAGAGGAAAATTTTAATCTACTTTTAGCCCCATCTTCTTCCCAAGGCTCCAGATTTTACACAATAGACATTTTGTGGGAAAGTGAGACATATTACTTTGTGGAATGACATTCACTGGAAAGCTTATGACTGGGAGAACATCAAATATGCAGTGAATTCTTAATGCAGCCAGCTGTAATATAGTTCATTAAAATGACTTCAGTGTGCATGTGTGTGTGTGTATGCACATTTGAAGTACAGAATACAAAGGAAGAAGTCAGCTATCTCTTTTAATGTAAGATACATGAAAAACTCTTTTTCATGTTGCCTAGAACCACAAATTATAGGTGAACAACTTCCTATTCTTCCCAAGCTCAAAACGTTTGAATGTAACAAAATATGCCTTCCTAATTGTTCATCTTCTTGCCATCAATTAAAAATATAAATAGGAAATCAACTTTTTTTAAAGCTAGAAATCCTATAACCTTTTACTATTAGGCTTGCTGACTGGGATGATAAGATTTATAGGCCAGAATATCTGAAGAGCACCAAGCAGTCCGGTACCTAGTTTCCATCACTAATATCTACTGACTGACATGACATTTTCTAATCTAGCAAAATATTTATCTCCACCATTGTATCATTCTCTCATTGGTAGTATATACATTCATAGTTCACCCAGAGGCAGAAAACATGACCTGCAAAAAATACCTCTTGCTGCTCTCTTTCATTTTTCTTTTAAAATGTACATACTCTTCCAGCGTTACTTTTCCATTTTTTTCCCAAAATTGAGGCCTTATTTTTTGCTGTATGAAATCCATCCAGTTAGGTTCCACAACAGAATCTACTCAGTATGCAAGTATAAATATATTGATATAAATATACTGTTCAACTTATAATAATATCCGTATCCTTCCTTTTTCAAAGACAGTGTGAGGTAATCCTTATTTAGAAAACACAACTGGGACCAGCCACTTGGTCTTTAAACAAAGCGGTTGGTAATTGAAACCATGACTATGCTTACAATCTTATTTCAGCTTTCCTTGATTTATAGACCTTCAAAGACGGTAAATGTGAGGATTGGTCAGAAAGTTACTTTTTCATCACCGCTGTAATTGGGAATGGTCAATATATGGGACAGTTGCTAAACGAGGACTACCTGTAGAGATAAACATGCAAGCAGCTCTGTCACAGCTTTTTCAGAAGACTTTTTTGAAAGCTTATCTGAAAACAGATTAACTTTCTGTATGTGGTCTCTAAGAAGTGACTCCCAAACTATGATCAGTCAATATACATAGGATCCTGTTTATGGAAAAGAAAAATGACAAAAATCTCAAAAATGCTTAAAACAAAATTTTCACATTCTCGAATAAATAACCAATGCAAAGGGAGTTAAAGGAGTTGAAAATAAAACAGCTGTATATACTGTATGCTTAAAATTGGAGGAGTTGGAAAAACAAAAAAGAGAAGGGGCAGAAGCAGTAAACTTGACTTCCAATTTTAAGGCTAGCTCCTTTGTCCTCTTCCAAGACCTACAGAATAAACCACTGCAAAACAACAGCTTTTCTATTTTTTGGGTCTTCGACAGATCACCCTCGTGAAAGGGTCTGTTAAAAAGGAGTGAATAAAAAAGCAGCTAAAATGTGAATTAAAAGTACGAAGATCCTCAATAATGATCTTTATGAGCCACATTAGGAAACGAAGAAGTCCTTCTGAAATCAACATACAACAAACCAAACATGAAAATGCAGATCCTGGCATGAGCTGTTATACTCAACAGGATAAAAATTGTCAAGGGTGCATGATTAGGACCTGCAATTCTCGTGCTATTACTATTAGACGACATTAAGCATGTGACCAGTATTTACAAAAATGTATGGCCACAGTTGAAAGTAGTAAAATATTGTTGGAAGAAATATCCAGGTCCAGTTCGAAGCACTGGAAACAAAATGGAGGCTGGAGGCTGATTGGAAAGAAAGGTTCTCTTTATTGATGAAGCAGAACCACCAACCACATGTGATTCTGAGCAGCTGACCAAATGGTTGAATGAGTGGATGAATCTTTATAGGTTTCTGTGACTTTGAACTGTTCTGGGGGTGATGCAGTGAACTGACTTGTTTTCTGAACGGTGTTGGACAATTCCTATTGAGGCTAATGGCTTTCATCCTGTGTTGGATTTCAGTGAGGGGCTGCTTTCTAATCCTACCATTCTGCCAAGGAGTTTCAAAATATCCTGTCTTGAATGAATTTCTGCCTGCAGTATTTGCTTTGCTTATGAATAGAGCTATCTAGATGCTTGTCTTCCTCTTTCACTAAGCTCTATATCTCTTAAGTAAGGCATCCTCAAACTACGGACCGTGGGACAAATCCGGCCCGCCAAAGCCATTAATCTGGCCTGCGCGGGACCACGAGGCTGCCCCGCCCACATCACCACACCCACCCGTCGGCCCCCACCCTTTGGCCAAGTGCAGGACTTATGTTTGCGAGGGCCGGCAGAGTGCTTCTGCGGGCCGGCAGAGTGCTTCTGGGGGGCGGGGGAAGGCCAAAAAGGGGTGAGCGGAGGCCCTGGAAAGCATCCACGTGCCCTGGTTTTGGCCATCAGAGTGTTTCGGGGGGTGGGGGTGGAAAGAGCAAAAACGGGCTGCACCTTTTGCCAGCTGAGGAAAGAACTCAAAGATTTGCCAGGGACTTCAGTCCACTGTCGCTCCACTGGGGAGGGGGGAGACCGAAGGGTCCCAACGGGAGAGGTTGTGCCTGCTGCGTAATTATACCGTGTGATGCTTCATGGAGGCAGCTTTGGTCAAACTGGGGAGGGGGGTTTCAGCTGACACAAACGTCTCCTGACTGTTTCTTCACAAATCAAGGGGGGATCTTTGTTGCTCGGAAGGTCAATTTTGTCTGGCAACGGTAAGGCAATTTGAGTTTGGGAGAGATTTTGGGGAGAGAGAGAGAGAGAGAGAGAGAGATATGGAAAAAGAGAGATATGGAAAGAGAGACACACAGACACACAGACAGAGATAGAGAGACATTTGTTGATTGTAAGCTCCTTGGGGCTGAGAAGAATTGCTGCAAAATTGAGTATCCTGAAATGGATCACTAAACAACTTAAAAAACAATCTAGTAAAAAGAAAAGCCAACCAAAAGAGCAACATACAAACAAAAGCAAATAAAACACACCCCAAGAGCAAAATAAATGAAAGTTTAATTTGTGTGTATTGTTTAATGGACTGCTAAATTGGCAAAATGGACTGCTAAATTGGCCACACCCACCCAGTCACACAACCATCTAGCCACGCCCACCCAGTCACACAACCACCTAGCCCACCCAGCTGGTCCGGCCTCCCAACAGTCTGAGGCAGTGGTAGGTTCCTGCCGGAGCTGTCCAGTGCGTAGCTCTGGTAGGGAGCGGCCAATTGCGCAATTTGAGCGTGACTGCTCCGGAGCCGTCTTCGCCGGTCCATCATGCGCGTCGCCATCTTTTTCTGATAATTTTTGGGCAATTTTGCTTCTGCGCATGCGCTGAAGCAAAATCTTGCGAAAATCTCGTGAGGGGACGCACACGCGGAGATGGAGATGCGCGCGCAGAGATGCGCACGTGGAGATGCACGCGCAGCACACCGGCATCGGTAAGTGAGCAACCCGCCCCTGGTCTGAGGGACTGTAAATTGGCCCTGTTTAAAAAGTTTGAGGACCCCTGTCTTAAGTGCTGGCATCTCCTGTGGGCTATTAAGAAATACTTGGGGGCTGCTTTCTGTCTTTAAGAGCATGTTTCTCCATTTCTACTTTAGGGAAATATAATATTCTGCCTTTTTAATATTTCCCAAAATATTTCATTCTTCTAGGGGGGGGGGGGCTTCCCACAATATAATGGGTAAAAAAGCTTTTTAAAAAACTTTGTTCTATTTTACCATTGTAGAAAATGAAGGTCAGTATTGATACAGGTGGAAGCATGCCATGAATTTATCAATGTATACTGAAGCAGATGAAACTATTTCAGATGTGCCTAAGGTCATGAAGATAGAAATTGCACGGAACTATGCTTATATAGTAAGCCATTTTCCCTTAATGGTTTTCTATATTTTATTGCTCTAATAAAATCCATCACCTATCAACCTAAGAACTAGTCATGTACCCTCAGGTTACTTGCAATTAACATATTCAAACTAAAATCCCTGCACTCTAAGTCTGTAACACAAAATGAAACGCAGTATGTGATCTGAAAATGAACATCTTAAATATAGCAGGGAAACATTATATGGAGTATTCCTTTTTATTTTCCTAAAAAGAAAAGTGGAATGACATCCACCCAGTGGAAAAATAACAAATCATATAGACTGTAGCATTTCATTATTAATAAGACAAAAATGAAATCTTTGAAATTATTCTCCTTTGGAATTGCCAGGCCATCTAACTGGTTTCAATATATTCAATTCTACAGTATAGTTTTAAAAGAACTACAAAAATGAGGTGAAACAAACGCTTGACTGAATTTGAAAATCTTTTAACACAAAATTCAGAGCATGAATTGAAAGACTACGGTTTATGATTAAATTCTAAATATAATATTTGATATGCAATAATTGCGATTTCAATAGAAGACAATATTACATTTACTCTAAATATTTTTCTTAGGAAAAAGTATTATAATAAATTTATGTATATTTTTATATTAAATTTAATTTTATATTATTCTAGTATTGATTGCTGAAAAGGGAAGTTCACTTTCTAAAATTTGTTGGAAAGTTAATTATCAAATGGAATAATTTCCCCATATTTTGTGGCAATGTTGTAAAGTTCAAGATTTTATAAAATTATTTATAATGGAATAAAACAATTTCTAAAGGCTGAATTTCCTTTTCCTCTTCCCTATTTTTGTAAAAAAATAATAATCTTATATCCTTGCAAAATATATCCAACTAACATTATACATGGCACCTGCTGCAAGAATTCTTTATGCTTAATTGAAAGTACATAAAGTTTCTTCTACCAAACATTGATTAATTAAATTGTGGAAGTATACTTTAATATCCAAAATAACTTTGTATTTAAAAATTAAATCTGACACAGAATTTAATTCTGTATAATAGCTTATACCAGATGCAAAATTTAGGTTTCTCATTACATGAAGTCTTAATAATGTAACTTTCAATGACCTGTTAAATAAGGATATATTTATTCATTGTTCAGAAAGAAATTACTGTAATTTTAAAATCTTAATTCATGATTTATATTGAGTCAAGAATTGCCATTGGTATTTATTAATTGCATTTTAACAATGAGATAATATATTAAATTTTTAAATGAGATAATAGTTAAGTTATGTAACTCTGAAACATCGGCAATTCCTATCTAACAAACTGTTGCTGAAAAATTCCATTTAATCACTTCACATTTTTCTTGCTTTTCTTTTCCCATTTGTCTTTTTTATTTCTTAAAAATGCTTAATAACATTTAAGAAAAAGAATTCTTTTACAGACTATAACTAAGCAGAAAAGCAAAGACCTAAAATGTACTTTTAACAAAGTTTAAATTAAATTTATCTTAAGAGATTTCTACTAAACTTGCAAGATCTCAATATAATTCTGTGTGTGTTTCTGTGTATGCGTTTGTGCATGTACTCACGCACATACATATATGTGTCTGTGTACAAGCATCCATGAAATGTGTTCCTATATGATGTTCTGGGGTACTCCCCAGAATTGAAAAAGGTTGGACGGACGAGGAGAAAAACCGAATGAATATAGTGGATTGAAAAAGAAAAAGTTTCATAGAGGGATCGGAGCCATGAAGCTGTTTGCAGGAACTGAGCTCAAGACCAACAGGAACAGAGACTTGGTGAGGGATGAATTGAAGATGACTATAATTGGTTAAAAACTGTGAAGTGGATGAAGTCAATCAGTTATAGTTGGAGGTAGAAGGGAGAAGAAAAAGACTGAACAGACTGAAGGAGCAATGATGGCAAGAGATTGGAATGAAAGATTGGTAGGATTGCCTGCTGTTGTAGGGATGACATTGGCAAGTGTTGGACAGGAGGAAGGAGGAAACAAGGAAGGCGACAGTGTGGTATGGTGACAGCCGTGAGAAAAAAGGAAGATGACAAGTCCATAATTGTACAGTGTAAGCAAAATGACCCTGACAGAAATATACAGGAACTGTTATTTAAACTAAAAGGACTGAATACTTTTTAAAGTCCAGAACAGCAAGATAACAGATGCTGGGGTTTATATTTAATGATACATTATTGATTTTAATTGCTTTTAAGGATAGTATATTTAGATTTTTGTCAACCATATATTTATATACCCTAAATAAATTAAACATAATAAAAAATGAAACAAACAAATAAATAATGTGACTGACTAATTATGAACATCAATCAAGCAAGACTGATCCAACTCTGGCAGTAAAGGCATCTCTGCTATAATCAGGTTATAGTGGTAAGTTCAAGGAGAAAATATTATGTTACTTCTGTTCCAGCATTTTTAACTACAGCCTTTCTCCTTGGTCTGAGCAATTTACAGACATATAAAGAATGGAGCGGCATAATTATTGCAACACCATGGGTACCATATAAATTGCTTAAATAAATACAACTGTCACAGCCAGCTGTAGAAAGAATATAATTTTGCCTAATCATAAAACTAGGCAAACAAATTGTGTACGTGAACCACCTTAATTTTCATTTAAAGCTGTGATACTATTTGATTGCCCAGATAAATGGTAAAACCTAGTTGACCTTGGCTATAGACTAGTATGGGGAAGACACAAAATGCCTTGAAAAAAGCAGTAGCAACTCACTTCTGTATTACTGCCAAGAAATTAGATAGACATATCCATGAAGGCACCAGGAGGCACTCAACTCAAAGGAGACTTAACAGCTTGAACAAATCCTTTATTGTCTGCCCAGTCTGTAAAATATCAAACTTCATCTAGACTAGTTTTGAAAGGCTAGCAGGCAGAGATTCCAAGAACGTGGCTTTTAAATAAACATCTTTTACTGCAGAGAAGAGTAGGAAACAAGCAGCAGCCAACTAGAAACCTCAAGCCATATATACAACTCCAAAGTTCTTTTTTTTTTGCAATTTTTTTTATTTTTCTCCACAACACATATACCGTATTTATCGGCGTATAACACGCACCGGCGTATAACACGCACCCCCATTTTAACAATAAAATTTGAGTAAAATTTTTTTTAGTTAAAAATAAATGACTTGGAATGTCTGAACTTAATGTTGGATTCATATTTATAACATTATAACATGAACTATAACATTAACTCCTCTTATAAGGCAAATATGAAATGAAAAAGCACCTCTTTGAATGAAAAAAGAATTGCTTTCTGGGAAACCAAAAAATTCTTCATCTTCACTTTCCTACCATCTTTCTTTTTCTTTCTGTCTTCCTTCCTTCCTAACATCTTCTTTCTTTCTTTCTTTCTTTCTTTCTTTCTTTCTTTCTTTCTTTCTTTCTTTCTTTCTTTCTTTCTTTCTTTCTTTCTTTCTTTGTTTTTTCCTTCTTTCTTTCTTTCTTTCTGTCTTTCTTTCTTTCTTTCTTTTTTCTGTCTGTCTTCCTTCCTTCCTAACTTCTTTCTTTCTGTCTGTCTTCTTTCTTCTTCTGTCCTTCCTTCCTAACATCTCTTTTTCTTTCTTTCTGTCTTCCTTCCTTTCTAACTTCTTTCTTTTTTTCTTTCTTTCTTTCTTTCTTTGTTTCTTTCTTTTTTTCTTTCTTTCTGTCTGTCTTCCTTCCTAACTTCTCTTTCTTTCTTTCTTTCTTTCTTTCTTTCTTTCTTTCTTTCTTTCTTTCTTTCTTTCTTTCTTTCTTTCTGTCTTCCTTCCTAACTTCTCTTTCTTTCTTTCTTTCTTTCTTTCTTTCTTTCTTTCTTTCTTTCTTTCTTTCTTTCTTTCTTTCTTTCCGTCTGTCTTCTTCTCCTTCCTTCCTTCCTTCCTTCCTTCCTTCCTTCCTTCCTTCCTTCCTTCCTTCCTTCCTTCCTTCCTTCTGTCTTTCTCTCTGTAGGAGAAAGAAGGAACCTCTGTTGCCGTCTCCCGCGGGGCTGCAGCCACCCGACTGAGTCCCCGACCGTGGCAGCATCCCTGCTGTTCTCCGGCCAAGCGGCGAAGGAGCCCTGGAGCCCTGACGCCGCCCTGCATCTCGGTCTCTTGGGGCTTGTCCGGCAGCCTGCTGGGAAGGCTGCGACGCAGGGAGGGAAGGAGCTGCTATTGCCGCTCCGGCATGTCTCTGTGGCTGACCGGGGAGCCGCGTCCTTGTTAACAATGGAGAAGCTGCGCGGAGCAGAGGCGCCTGGCGAGCGAGGCGAGTGGCTGTATCGGCGGCAGGCTCCTGCCCGCGTCTTCCGCCCGCTTGCCCAAGCATTTAAAAGAATGAGAGGCGGGCGGGCGGGAGACGCGGGCAGGAGCCTGCAGCCGATGTAGCCACTCACCTCGCTCGCCAGGCGCCTCTGCTCCGCGCAGCTTCTCCATTGTTAACAAGGACGCGGCTCCCCGGTCAGCCACAGAGACATGCCGGAGCGGCAATAGCAGCTCCTTCCCTCCCTGCGTCGCAGCCTTCCCAGCAGGCTGCCGGACAAGCCTCAAGAGACCGAGATGCAGGGCGGCGTCAGGGCTCCAGGGCTCCTTCGGCCGCTTGGCCGGAGAACAGCAGGGATGCGCCCGCCCGTTTTTGAGCTGCCCCCAGAGCGGTGAATCAGCTGGGATCGGCGTATAACATGCAGGTAGAGTTTTGGCTTGTAATTTTAGTTTTAAAACTGCGTGTTATACGCCGATAAATACGGTACCTTAAAATATTACAATAAAATACATAGCTATACATTTTAATCAATCATTCTAAAGTCAGTATCTTATTGCGCTTACATCATCAATCATCAGTCTGTTCTACTTTTTCCCATTGCACTCCCCTCTATCTCCATCTCCTACTTTCTTACTCCTTCACTCCCTCTCTACTTCTGTCTATTCCTTCTCTTCCTCCTCCTTCTACTTCCTCTTTCACCCTCTTTACCTTTCCCTGAGTACTCTTTATACTAACTCATCTCACGTTTGACAGACTGATGGTATATTCTCAAATTTAAGCTAGCCATGTCTCTTCTAAAAAAATTTATTATTATTATTATTATATCATTTCTTTGTATATAATACTTTATTCTAGGTATATGCTACTAATTTAATGTTACCTCAAAAAAGAAAGAAAGAAAAAAAATCTAATTTTGTCTTCTGGGATATTTATCAATTAATTTCAAATTTTCCTTCCCAATTAACCGCTATTAGCTTAACTTCCCAAGATAGTTATTGTTCTCCTGCTTCTTAATTTTAAGTCGTATTGCTTCCTCTCCTTCCTTAATCTCTTTATTCATCATTTATGTTCCTTATCCTCTATTTTGTCATAACTAAGTGCCCAATTATACATTTCAATTTCTCATATTAGTCAAAATTCTTTCTAAGTTGTTTCAACTCAATTAGATATTCAAATCTTAAATAAAAAAATTAAAATTTGCATTTAAACAAATCTCATATACAAAAGTAATGCACAATCATAATATACCTTTTTTGTTTTTAACGTTTAAATCCATTTCCATTCTCTCTAGTTCTTCTCTCTAGTTCTTTATTTTCTGTATCAGTACAGGTATTTAATTAAATTAAATAAAAAAATTAGTCTAACACCATTATCTAACCAACCGCACTCAACATGTAGTGCTCAATGGAACTGCATCTACATGGAGGGAAGTATGCAGTGGAGTACCCCAAGGCTCTGTTTTAGGCCCAGTACTCTTCAACATCTTCATCAATGACTTGGATGAGGGGATAGATGGGGAACTCATCAAATTTGCAGATGACACCAAACTGGCAGGAATAGCCAACTCCCCAGAAGATAGGCTCAAGATACAGAAGGATCTTGACAGACTTGAACATTGGGCGCTATCAAACAAAATGAAATTCAATGGTGAAAAAAGTAAGGTTCTACATTTAGGCAAGAAAAACAAAATGCACAGGTACAGTATATGTGGTACCTTGCTCAACAGTAGTAACTGTGAGAGGGATCTTGGAGTCCTAGTGGACAACCATTTAAATATGAGCCAGCAGTGTGCAGCAGCTGCCAAAAAAGCCAACACAGTTCTAGGCTGCATTAACAGAGGGATAGAATCAAGATCACGTGAAGTGTTAATACCACTTTATAATGCCTTGGTAAGGCCACACTTGGAATACTGCATACAGTTTTGGTCGCCACGATGTAAAAAGGATGTTGAGACTCTAGAAAGAGTGCAGAGAAGAGCAACAAAAATGATTAGGGGACTGGAGGCTAAAACATATGAAGAACGGTTGCAGGAACTGGGTATGTCTAGTTTAATGAAAAGAAGGACCAGGGGTGACATGATAGCAGTGTTCCAATATCTCAGGGGTCGCCACAAAGAAGAGGGAGTCAAACTTTTCTCCAAGGCACCTGGGGGTAGAACAAGAAGCAATGGGTGGAAACTAATCAAGGAGAGAAGCAACTTAGAACTAAGGAGAAATTTCCTGACAGTTAGAACAATTAATCAGTGGAACAGCTTACCTCCAGATGTTGTGAATGCTCCAACACTAGACATTTTTAAGAAGATGTTGGATAACCATCTGTCTGAAGTAGTATAGGGTTTCCTGCATAAGCAGGGGGTTGGACTAGAAGACCTCCAAAGTCCCTTCCAACTCTGTTATTATTATTATTATCTATTATGTGATAAATTTTCCAAACTTTCCATTTAAACAGATCTCATATAAAAAGTAATTAGCAATCATAAAACACCTTTTTGTTTTTATCATTTGATCCACTTCCAATCTCTCTAATTCTTTATTTTCTACATCGATACAGATCTTTAGTTATATTAAATAAAAAAGTTAATCTAATACCATTATCTATTCATCCATCTAATAGTATAGTATTAACCAATATAAAAAACCAGAAACTCTTTAATTGTATTAAATCAAAAAATTAATCTAACAACATTATCTATTCATCCATCTAATTTATAGTATTAACCTATATAAAGGGAGCCAGAAAGTAATATTGATTATTTATTTATTTATTTATTTATTATTTATTTATTTATTTATGAGACTTATATACTGCCTCATAGTGCAAGCACTCTCTAAGCCAGTGATGGCGAACCTTTTTTGGTTCGCGTGCCAAAAAGGGGGGGGGATGCGTGGGATCACGTGTGTGTGTGCCCACACCCATAATTCCATGTACCCCCGCGCATGCGCATATGACCCCCCCACTCCCAGCATGCAATGGCATGCCCATTTTTTGCTCTCTCCAGGCTTCTAGGAGCCTGGGGAGGGCGAAAACGGCCTTCCCCACTCCCTCTGGAGGCTGGAAACAGCCTGTTTCCTGACTCCCAGTGGGCCCAGAAGGCCCGAAAATCAGCCGGCCGGTGCGCACATGCGCGCCGGACCTGAGCTCGCGTGCCCTCCAATATGGCTCCGCGTGCCAGTTGTGGCACCCGTGCCATAGGTTCGCTATCACGGCTCTAAGCAGTTTACACCAGTAAGCAATCTATATTTATATTGTCCCCAACAATCTGGGTCCTCATTTTACCTACCTCGGAAGGATGGAAGGCTGAATCAACCCTGAGCCGGTGAGATTTGAACAACTGAACTGCTGATCACAATAAGCTAAAGTAGCCTGCAGTACTGCACTCTAACTGCTGCGCCACCTCGGCTCTCTCTGTCTCTCTCTTTCTCTCTGTCTCTCTCTAGATTATATATATCAAAGAAGGAAAAACATTTCTATAACATTCCGATATCCATCATCCATTTTCTTTTAGCTTCTCAACTATTTCCTTTTCATAAATATATTTTCTCCCTCCCCATTTCCTTATCTTCTTGTCTTTCTTTCTTTTGCTTTTATACCAAAAGCTTCTCTTTCCCCAAGCTCTCTTTCTCCTTCTTGAATATATTATTTGTATATATCTCACTTTAATTTCTCTTAATCCTTTTTCCCTATTTCCCTTTTTAATTCTTTTTTTTCTATTGTATGTCTCAAAGTGGTCATTATCAATCTCAGTATAGTCATCAACCCATTCATTTTTGATATCTTTTTCTCTTTTATAAATATCAGTAAAATCATAGTAAGTTTCGATATATTCATCAACATAGTCATTAATCTGTATTTCATTTTCAGTGTTTTTTTCCTTTTCATCGTTATGAATCTCAATATTTTCATCAATCATCTTTTCCTCTTCTATTTTCTTCTCCATTTCTTTCCCCTCAGGTGCTTCATTCTCCTCTTTTTCAGCTACACAAATTCCAAGAGATCTTTTCAAATCTTTAAATAGGTCTTTCAAGAATCCAGCCAATTCTTCGTACTCTGTTTCCTTCATATCTTCAGAGTCACAATTAAAGCCTTTTAATTTCCGTTTAGCCATTAAAAATCCAAATCTTTTTATTCCTTTATTGTAGATTCAGTCCAATTTAGTTCTTCTCCAACTCAATCCAAATGTTATCTTTTATGCAGTAACAAGCTGCTCTATTCAAGGTCAGCAGCTGTCAAAACATTCCTGGAAGTATTCCACCCTTGCAGTAATTCATCCAGCCAGCAGATGGCTCTTTCCGTCTCATTCTCCCAGCTCTGCCCCATTATTATTATTATTATTATTATTATTATTATTATTATTATTATTATTATTATTATTATTATTATTATTATTATTATTATTATTATTATTATTATTATTATTATTATTATTATTATTATTATTATTATTATTATTATTATTATTTCCATTTTTAAATCAATTCCACTAAACAAATTATTCTCCTTCAAGTTTCCAGGTGTTTAAAAGCAAAGTTCAAATCCTCAGTCAATTGGGCTTTAGTTATAATTCCATTTAGAAAAAAATTTTTTTTTACTCTATAGTCTCCATTTGCCAAGCAGCCGCTCCTTGATTTCCGGTCCTTTTGTTCCCCTTTAATATGTCCAAATAGTATTCTTAAAGCTTTTCCCAGCAATGTCATTCACCAGCTTCTTCTGTCTTCTTCACACTCACCAGCCCATCGCTTTAGATCTTTCTTCCCAGATGGCTCCAATCAGCTTTAATCAATCTTGTCGTTGTGGCCGCCACGGCTAGGGCAACATTTTTATGTCGCCTTCCGTTCACTGCAGGCCGAGGGGACTGAGCCGGCTCCCTGGGGGGTTTGCCACCTCCCCCAGTCCACCAGCAGGCACCCCTCTTCTTCACCACCCTTCCCGGGTGGTTTTGACCTGGTTCCGACTGAACCAGGTCTCCAAACGGCGTGGATATCGAAGTTCCCCTATGGAGTGAACAGCTTGAACAAATCCTTTATTGTCTGCCCAGTCTGTAAAATATCAAACTTCATCTAGACTAGTTTTGAAAGGCTAGCAGGCAGAGATTCCAAGAATGTGGCTTTTAAATAAACATCTTTTACTTCAGAGAAGAGTAGGAAACAAGCAGCAGCCAACTAGAAACCTCAAGCCATATATACAACAACTCCAAAGTTCTTATCTTTCTGCTTCTTTTCCCACCTGTGACCTCCAACAGATTGAGAAGCTATCCTTTCTCAGTGGGAAGGATGCATTCCTCCTGCTTTTGTAATGGATCTCTCTGAATTCTGGCTGACATTGGTCCTATTAGCCCCCACACTAAAATACTTATAATTCCTTTTACAAGCTCATCTCTATTGCCGAGAATCAATTATCCAAGCAAATAGTTTTCTTAATGTCGTTCATAAAAGGTTCTTTTCCTGTAATTAAACCAGATTCTGTGAATCTGCCTTTTATATAAGACCTGAAAGAGCTGTATATTTCTTTCAGGTATTTGAAGTATTTCTTTTTTTGTTATGACAACTAGGTAGAATTGTTTTTACCTAGAAAATTTTAACGAAGAGAGAAATGAAAAAGTCATGTTTTATGGTATACTGTTTGTGCAGAATTTCATTTCAACGCATGCCTACAGCAGTCTGCAAGCCAACATCCTCCAGAACAGAGGTGGGTTCCTCCCAGTTCGGACAGTAGTAACTTGGCGGCCTGGGTCGCTGGAACCCAGGCCTGCCACACCCCCAAACTGGCTCTCTCGGCGCCGCCATAGGCACCGCCATCTTGTTCACGCATCACAGAGTGAACCAGCAGTGAAGAAAACCGGAACCCACCCCTGCTCCAGAAGTCAATCTTTCTCAAAACCATGAAAGGAGAGCAAAAATGAGGAACATATTCTCCTTCCTTTGCTAGAGAGGCGCCTTGAGATCTCTTTGACCCAAATCTTCTCAGACTGGTTATAATTCCAGTGAACAGGTCACTATTGCTAAGTACATTCTGTACTCTCCACAAAGGACACCGTTGCATCCATTTTAACGCATTATATACATTCCACTGCTTGGAAAGGAAAGCTTCACCATTTATAGCAACTTGCTAGATGTTCTCACCAATGGAAAAGTGCCTACAGGCTCAAGTCAAAGGGTTTTGCAAATTATTTCCTGTGGTGCTTCAATCTATTTTGTCATTAGATGAAAGAAACTAGCTCTTGAGGGGGACCTTAGGAAGAAAAACCCACTTAAGAGTTCATCAAAGCCTCAGGTAGCAAACAGCAAAGTGACTCAATTCTATGGCATGTAATTTATTCATTGTATACGTCGGTATGAGTTTGTAGTTTCATGTGTATGTGTACATATAATTATTTTTTCTATGCGAGCATTATATTACTCTAATATAGATTGCCCATTACTATCCATTAGATGTAATTTGTACATGTGGACATCCACTGTAGCAAATACAAAAATATTGACAACAAAGCGTTATTTTTAGCATGTGCAACTATAGTCCTCTAATATTGAAAACATGCATTGCTATGTTAATTACAGGAACTGGAATAGCAATTTAATACCGTATTTTGTCATATTCAGGTTCATGAAATTAGAAAGAAAAAATGTATACTTCCAACAATACACTAAATTTTGTGTACATTGGTTTGGAAATGGTTGAAATACTGTATTTTAAAAACAGAGAGGCACTAACACGGGTAGGAGCTTTTTTGTATAGGAAAGGCAACTTAATGTTTGGGTCATTTACATTTGTTCTAAAAACTCAAGTTTGTTTCCAATCTTGTGGTTTCCAGCTACTCACTAATCAAAATGAAAATCATTTGTCAACCATCAAACGGCAGAGGACAAAACCTCCTCTCTTTTAATATTGAGAACTTCAAAAATACATATTGTTATGCTAATGCAGGGCAATACACTAAAGCCAACTGAGTTGAGGGGATGTCCTAATGTCTTCAAAAGCTGAAGGACACCACCTCTAGGCCTTGCACGAGACATCCAATGAGAGCTACTAACTAGCAACAAAATCTGAAATGATTCACATCCACCTCCTCAACAGATTTGCATTGTGCATGGATTGTGGCCCTATAAAAAATCTTTATAGCTAATGTGGCTCAAAATAGAAAGTCTTCATTTTATATTAATGTGTCTCAGAATATAGAGTCTTGCTCTTATATTTCAATTTCCTGGCTTTTTGAAGCATGAGTGGTAATTGGAATGATTTTATACTCTCATGCTAAATAATTTCTAAATTGATTGTTCATTATATTAGCTTTTACAATGCACAAACATTATTTATTTATGCAAGCACATGATTAAATTTAAAGTGTAAAGGTTATGATTTCTAAACCAGGTATTTTTGGGGGAAAAAGTTATCCAATGCCACTATATTTTCAAGAGCCAGTATTAACCACAATATTCCAGAAGAAGAAAAACTCTGCATTTGCAGAATTCTATAAACAACAACAAAACATTATTAAAGTCAGAGACTTGAAATCAGATAAAGCAAGAAGAACAATAAAGTGGTCACTTACTACTAAACAATTTGTCACTGTCAGAATCAGGTTAGGTCCTTCTTATCCTATTGTATTAACATTGATACAGTGTACCGTGATTGCTAAAAAGCAAATTTTTGCAATTACATAGGAAGTTTCTGTTTTTCTCTCTTTTAAAAACAAATTGTAAAAAAATAAAATCCATCTGTTTGGCCAGACAATTTAAAAAATAAAGGCCAGAGAAGCCTAACAGGCAATTCCAAATACCACAACAAAGAGTATGTTATAAGAACTCAATTTCTTCTGAGGCATAGGGTACAACTTCCAAATTAAAGATATTTAATATAAATATATTAACTTCAAGCTACAAACTATAAGATAACAATTCATTAATTTAAAACATTCTGCATTTGTTTTCCTAAACTACACAGGCTTCATGTCTTCAAGACTACATTTTGTTGAAAACCAACAAAAGGATTACAATTTTGATTTTTTCATGTTAATTAGTGGGAGGTGAGAGTCTTCAAGAAGAATGATTAGATTTGGCCCAAATCTCTCTTTGTCTTTAACAATACACTTTTTAATAGTTATTTTTATATCGTTACAATGATTGCTTTATGTGTGTGTTGTTTTTATTTGATTATTGTGCATTACCCAAGTCACTTCTTGTGAGATAGGTGGCTATATACATGCAATTAATAAATAAATAAGAATAAAATCATGAAATGACTAATCAGCTTCAAACCAATTGTTTTAGTTGTGCAGATTCCTACCAGAATATATACTCAGGTAACTCATCCACAAAAAACTAAAGGATGGGAATATGCAGATTATGCATCCAGTGGACAGAATATCATAAATCACAAATATCAAAATTACAACTGTTTCATCAAACAAAACAAGAGCATAACAGATCACAAATTCTGGCTGACTTTCCCAAATTGAAGATACTTTTCCCCCCCTTTTGGAGCCAGATATTTTCTAAAATCACAGTAACTGGTTTAAACTGTCTTGGCCTTCCCTTCCTTTTAATCAACCTCTCCTTCAAAGAATAATAATTGTTAAATTCTTCCAGGCTTCAAGCCAGAGGTGGGTTCCTCCTGGTTGGGACCAGTTCACTCGAACCGGTAGCGACCCGCTGGTGACGTCACGGAACCGGTTCAGTCGGTGCCGCTCTGTGAGCGCCGCCATCTTTTTAAATTTTTTTTTGGAATTTTTTTCAAAAAAAATTCTTCTGAGCATGCGCAGAAGCTGAGTTTCCGGCACTGCATGCGTCACCATCTTGTTTTTGGTTTTTTTGTTTGTTTTTTTCTGATTTTTCAGCACTGCACGTGCATGCGCGCAAAGTGCGTGTGCGGCCACACGGCGCGGGAGGAAGCGAACCAGCAACGAGGTAAGTTAGAACCCACCCCTGCTTCAAGCCCAGTAAGTAGTAAAGCCTGTCAAAAAGTGATCTTTACTTCTGCGAGCTATTTCTTTTTATATAACACTCTGAGAAGACGGAATACTAATGGATGCCCGAATAAAAGATTTGGAGTTTTCCAAAAGAGTATATGCTGTATATTGTAAATAAACACGGCATTTGTTTATGCAATAAATGTTTTTTCTTAAATAAAAAATACACACACATTTTTTAAGGGGGTGCAAGAGCTTATTTTCAGATTCAAGGGGTTGTGGACCGCTAAAAAGGTTAAGAACCGCTGCTTTAGAAAGAGATGTCAATCTAATATTGTACTTAAAACTGCTGTAAAGAAGATCAGAAGCCACTTCTTTATATCTTTTTTCTTTCTTTTCTATTTTTCTTCTACCTTTTTTCTTTTGCATTTTTGCTTTCTCTTTTATTGACTGTATTCCTTCTTACTTTATTTTAGTTTGTATTAATTTGAATTAGTTTTTTAAACTCTCAATGAAATATTTTTTTAAAAGCTAGTAGTAAAATTGCAAATTGGACTCACATGTCTCTCACTTAATGACTTGCAATTCCACCCTTAGAAATGCCATCAAGTGATGAAATGAATGACAACTGCATTGTTTTTCCTCTACTTATAAAGCACTATTAAGTAGGAACTCTTTGGTACATAATCTTCAGTAAGTTTTAAAATAGGGTTATAACTTATAACTGAAATACTGTAATGGAAGAATAACATTTATATAATTGCGGATTCAGAGTTGCCCAGAGTTTGATATAGGATGGGAGGCTATATAAATGTTTCAAATAAATAAATAAGCAGAAGCAATAAAAAGAGGAATTATGGTATACATTGAAACAATCCAGAAATTCAAGTAAATAGTATCTGGGTTAAAATAAGTAGAAGAACAATGAAACAGTAAAGTTGGTATGTATTATCACCTACTCAAACCAAGAACCCAAAAATAATTTAACACCAAATAGATAAAGAGGCAACAATAACATTTATATTTTACAGCTAAAAATCACACAAAAGTATAAATAATGTATAACTCATCCTGGACAATGACATTTCCTTTTCCCAGACTGTCAATGGTAGACGAATGCATGTTTCTAAACAAGCACTTATGTGAAATAATCTTAGTGGCTCAAACATTTTTACTAGAAACAACAAATTCACATCTATGCAGTCGCTGGAATGAAATCCTGCAGCGCATCCAATTGGTCTTCAAATCTTCACTATTGCAAGACCTACTAATATGTACTTTTTTCTTTGCTCATTTCCATCAATATTCACAAATAAATCATGCCATTGGTTAACGGGATATAATCTACAAATTTAATCCTCAATAAATATGATACTTTAAAAAAAAAACAAAGTCTTTCTACTCTTCTCTCTGTGATTATACATTCAACTATTTTCTACCATATATACACATTTTCTTCCTTTAAGAGGGGCTGCCGGGAAGTTTCGGTAGTAACCATATACAAATGTTACAATCCTAGTCGATGTGCCATGCCATAGGGAAAACTGCTTGGAGAAATTTTGTGATTAACATAATGTCCACATGAGTTGTTCTCTCTACTTCCAAAAAAGGAAACTTGACACTCCTGTGCATGTGCTAAAACCAGAATGGAGTAATGATTAAGATGGGACAAGACACCATAGAAATCCAAGTTCAAGAGCATCTTTATTCACAGGAAGTAACTGACATAGTTGCTGCAGGTCAAAAATGGGAGGAGGAAATACCGTATTTTTCGGAGTATAAGACGCACCGGAGTATAAGACGCACCTAGATTTTAGAGGAGGAAAACAAGGAAAAAAGTATTCTGAACCAAATGGTGTAATAATATATTATTTAATAAAATACCAGTATAGCAGAATACTTTTTACAACCATGTACACTTTTTACAACCATGTACACTTTTTACAAACTTCAAACTTGACAGCTTTAATTCCTCCTCCAGTCATGCTAGCTCAGGAATGGGAGTTGAAGTCCACAAGTCTTAAACTTGTCAAGTTTGAAGACCCTTGCACCCCTAACCCAGGGGTCTTCAAACTTGACAGCTTTAAGACTAGTGGACTTCAACTCCAAGAATTCCTCCTCCAGTCATGCTAAATGGGGTAATTAGAAGGCAAAAACACGACCCGCTTTTCGGCCCTTTTTTTGCAAAAATGAGGCATGCAGAGGGTTGGGAAGCCTGCAGAGCACTCCTAGGGGGTGGGGGAAGGCAAAACACCCCCGTTTTTGCGAAAAATGGCCCGTTTTTGCGGAAAAATGGCCCAGTTTTGGCCATTTTTTTGCAAAAACGAGGCATGCACAAGGTTTGGGAAGCCTGCAGAGCACTCCTAGGGGGGTGGGGGAAGGCAAAAATGCCCCCGTTTTTGAAAAAAATGGCCCATTTTTCGCAAAAATGGGATGCAGGGGCAGGGCTTTGGGAGGCCAAAAATAGCTGTATTTGGTGTATAAGACGCACCGACATGTCCATCCTCTTTTTGGGGGCAAAAAGTGCGTCTTATACTCCGAAAAATACGGTAAGTGGCATGTTACTTAAGATCCTGAAGGAAAGATGGGATAAAAACCTAATGAATAAAGCAATTATTTGCCCAGTTGATGCTCATATAGGAAATTTGTTCTCCCAAATGCTTTCTGCCATTGCTGGTTTCATCCTAAATATTCAGTAGCCTTAAATGCAATATGTGCAATTTGACAGGTCTATAAACTCTTCAACATTCTTGACTCCTTTTCCTAGAAGTGAGAAGTTGATCACTTTGAAAACAAAGGTGACTAATAAAGGTGACTGAGATTGCCTTAATTAGAAGATCTGGTAGCATGGATTTTGCACAAGGAAATTTTAAAAGGTTTTGAGCTTCAAGACATCCATCGAAAGACATCTTGATTCAACTCCAGTTCCTTTTTCCTAACACAGGATAGCCTCATGGAACTACTGTCCTTGAGAGGGAAAACGTCAGCTGAATTAATGCATATTAATATTTTATTTATTAATTTTGTGAAACACCAATAAAGTGTGCACTGAATTTAGCTTCTTTTTTCCACAGAAAGCAAATGCAGAACTCTTCACAACAATGAGAAAACAGTCAAAATTTCCTTCACTGTTACAATGAATTCTATACTTAGTGCCAATAATGTGAGGTAAAAACTCTCATTACAACATATGAAAAGCTTCTTCTTCTGGACTTCAGTTTTCTTGGTACCAGCTGAGAAACTATTTTTCTGACTAAATTACCAACGAAATTTGTTCCTATTGCTTTTAACATGGAGACAATTCAAAGACTCACAATGAAAACAACAAAGAACAAGGATATTATCCTTCCCTGCTACTGTTTGTTCTGCAACTACCATTGTTATTGCTGATGAAAAATTGAGAACAAACAAATCACAGTGGTGGGTTGTTTCTGTTCATCACCTTCCAGGAAAAAGCAAGCTTGTATTAATTTTAAAAGGAAACTCTTAGGCTCTCAAAAGTTTAAGACAAGATAGTCAGCAAGCTAGCTCTTATTCATCATCCATAATGGACTCTCAGAATGTTTAACCACAACTTTTCAGTGATACTGGAGTGAAGAGGAAGAGGAAAAGAAAGGAAGAAGGCAGCCATACAGGAAGAATAAAATATGATTTTCCCATAGTTCTCTACCACATTGAAATTGATGATACCTATTTTTTTAAAAGAACATTTTTAAAAATTTAGTCTAGAATAGGCCTGTCCAGCATATGGCCCACCAAGCAGCTTTGTGTGGCTTGCTAATGTTTTTTTAAAAGGGTTGTTAATTTATCAATGTGGTTTTTTTCCCTTGATAACTTGTGCAGGTCTGGTCTAGACTGTAACTCATTAAGTTATTTGGGTTATGCTGCTCATGATATGGAATAGGAAAAGATTAACTGCGGCTACAAAAGTTAATAGAAGTTTTATGACCTTTATTCTAATGCGTCAGTGCAATAATTAAGCATCAACTGCCCTAGATGTCACTTGAAACATCTGTTCAAGTTAAAAAACAAACCAACCTCTGCCAGTCTGTTCATTCTATTTTCACAGAAAATGTGAATAAACAAACTGATTGCTAATTCTACAGAACGAATTTTATGTAGGATATTCCCTACATCAAATATTCCCTACCTTTCTAGGTTAATACAGCAAGAACCAGCTACCTCTGACAACTTGGTTTAAAGTAACTAATCTCATTTTTAATTGATTATGTGCCCTCAAATTGTTTTCTACTTTTAGTAACCACACAGCTTTTCTCCATGAGACTAATGCCATACATTAATATTCTATGAGTTCGTAAGCTGTAATATCCGAGATGAACTTTATACATATGCCCTTGTAAACCAGAATTCCAGAAAAGCTTGCTTTGTTTATAAACTACGTGCTAAGCTTCTGTTATATTGGGAACATTAAACTAACCAGGAATTAAAATACTAACAGAGTCAAAACAGACCTTCCTTATATGTTAATCATGACTACAAATCAGGTTTTATTCTCCTAGCTTCTTTGGAAGCATCAAGCTAGGAATCTTGATTAAATACCTCATTAAGATTTCAATTTCTAGTGAATTTGCTATTGTGCTGCAAAGAGAAACCAAGAGGAATAACAGGTTGCATAAGCATTCAGCTCATGAGTGGTAAACTAGAATTCCCTAATGTTTGCAGATAAAACTACAAGTAGTCCTTGATTTACAACACTTCATTTAGTGATCATTCAAAGTTACAATGGCACTAAAAAGTGACTTATTACTGTTTTTCACACTTATGATCATTGCAGGATCGCCATGGTCACGTGATCAAAATTCAGACGCTTGGTAATTGACTCATATTTATGACAGTTGCAGTGTGCCGGGGTCATGTGACACCTTTTGCGACCTTCTGACAAGGAAAGTCGGAATTCACTTAACAAGGAAGCCGGATTCACTTAACAACGGTGTTACTAACTTATCAATTGCAGTGATTCACTTAATAATTGTGACAAGAAAGGTGGTAAAATGGGGCAAAACTCACTTAACAATCTCACTTAGCTACAGATATTTTGGGCTCAATTGTAGTTGTAAGTTGAGGACTACCTGTATTATTACAAAAGGATTTTATTTATTGTCAGTCAGATGGGTCAGACGTGTTAGTGAAACAGAAATTCTTGTTAGAGGATATACTCTTGGAACATGAGCAAAGTACTGAAAGAATACAATTAAGTAGCAAATACTCATATAGTTTTCTTGGATGTAGACTATGGATTCACCCCAGCTTCAATAAATGCTAAAATATGTTCATTATATTTGAAGTAAAACCTAAATATTAAAAAATGTGGAAAAGGATCACTTCTACCTAAAGTGATTTATTCAAACATTTTAAAGGAGGGATACACAAGAGAAAGAAGACATTCTATTATCACTTAGTCACTCTAAGGCTAAGAGTAACTAACAACAGGATAAGTGAAAGACAAACACAATGTCAACTTTGAACTGAACCTGGCTGCAGCCATCTCTCTGTCTTTCAGTTGCCACACAGGGGGGAAAGAGGTTGGAATGCATTACTAGATACAACAAAGAGCAAAAGAGTTCGTTAGTCGTCGGAGCCTTGACACAGAGAGACAGATAGATCTGGGGATCTATCTCTCACCATTTGACCTACTAATAAAAGTAATAAAAAAGATCCTAGATGCAAAGAGATTATGTATTCTCCAACATGTGACCACAAACCACTACATTTTGTAGGTTTTCCATAGTCTCATTATTCCCCCCATCCCACTCTAGTATTTTTATTGGAAATATAGCATTGACGTTTCTTTTGAACCAATAAATTGGTATAATAAAGCAATTACAACAAATGTAATGGTGGAGGACATCGAAAAATTCTAGGGCAAACTTTGAATGGACCTAAATGCAACATCAAGCAAATGTGTGGTATTACTAAAGGATCGGAGTTACATAATTATTTAGTTTAGGAAAAGTAATAAATCAGTAAATGAGCTAATATTTATTTTCGTTTGTTTACAATATCTACTTCAAGTAATACGGCTTTAGACATGTATCACAAGGACCACATAAGAGTCAAGTAAGACTACTAAATAGAAAGCAGGAGATATAAAAGTGCGAATCAGTTACTGAACTACGACTTGACTTTGAAAAGAGTCAGTCAAATCATAACATGTATCTAATATAAGCAGAGGAGTGCCAGTTATCTATAAAATGGAGGAATTAATGGAAGAATACATGGAATTTGAATGACTGTTTGCCTTTGATTTGTATGAAAATATCTGTGAAGAATTAGAGTTAATAATTAATTGCCAAGTCTGTTAAAAGGAAAGCAGGATGGGAGTCAGCCTCCCACTTCCATGATTTAATGACAGATCCCTAGTATAATTCATCACCTCTCAGCAACATCCTATTTATATCCTCATGTATTACAAAAACCTCCACAGTCAAGAAAAGCTGACAACTAGCGACAAAGAAGTATTTTGCTCTTTTAGTAGTCTTCCTAAGTGTTACCGACATTCTATATGTACTGCTATTCTTATTTGTGAAGCCATTTTACACCCAGAAGATAAAATAAGTAATTCAAGGAGCTGACATTTGTTGTTTCTAAAATTCTAAAATTCATGTTTTGTAAAGATGAAATTGTGCATGTTTTTTGTTCACAACACTAGCAGCCTTTGTAAATGGTAAAAACCCATTCACATTTGAATTTTTTTAACCTGTATTGTCATTTCCCACTTTTCTGCTTTAGGATATAGCAAACATAATCCATATCTAGATGAACAAGAGGTTCCTATGGGTTATGCTCTGTCAGGACAATGTGCAAATTAAATAACACTCCGAAACCTAATATAGACATAATACTGCCTTTTCTGAACCTTGCTAAGAGTTTGGTATTAAGCCATGGGCTGATTTGGGTCTTTCTTCTTCCCTACGTATTTTGTCATACATTTTCTTGGTAAAATTAAGATGACACCCTGTTATGCCTTTATCAAGACTAATAATAGTCACTATGAACCAAAGATACCTAGTTTTTCATTTTAATTGAAAACTAGGCTGCCAAATATTAAGTTTGATTAGTGCCAGTAGAGATGTAAGGCAATGCTACCTAGGCTAAGATGTAATAGCAATAGCACTTAGACTTATATACCGCTTCATAGTGCTTTACAGCCCTCTCTAAGCGGTTTACAGAGTTCAGCATATTGCCCCCAACAATCTGGGTCCTCATTTTACCCACCTTGGAAGGATGGAAGGCTGAGTCAACCTTGAGCCGGTGAGATTTGAACAGCTGAACTGCAGTGCTGCATTTTAACCACTGCGCCACCTAGGCTCTATCCTAGGTAGATTTTGGTTTTTTAAAAATAAAATATCATAATTTTAATACAAAATATCAACTAACAAGAACTAATGTTTAGAATGAAAAAAGGTGAGAAGGAAGAAAATAGAAAAGACAAAGATGCACAGAAATCAAAGAAAAGGGAAAAAGAATCATAAAGAAGTAAACTCTACTTTTCTTTGATACCAGTTATAAGTATAAATATAACATCTTATAGCATTGATTACATTTTCTACATAATCTATTATTTTCATTCTAATCTTCAAACCATTTATCATAACCATTTTTTAATTATCATAAAAAGTCAATCAATAAGGAGTTTCCAATCATCAATAACATTTAGTCAGTGTTACTTAAATCTGGTTAGACTTACTTGATTACAACCCATAAGTGCACTCTAATAATCTACATCAGAGATGTACAACCTGAGCTTCCTCAAGGCTTCAGGAAATTTCTGCAACCTTGCTATGGACGTTTGATATTATTACTTATTCATACTGTTTTAATGTGTTCAAAGATAAATATTATTAAATGACTTATTAATGAATGAACACATTATATTTAGGTGTAAATGAAATGACATAAAATTTAGTTCATTTCTGTCCCTTCTCTTTAGTAGCTGGAAACTTCCACCATGTCCCTTAAAAGATCTGATGCAACCCTTAATCTAGGAAAAAAATACACTATATTTTAGACCATTAATTAATTAAGATATGTTTAGCCCAACTTGGAGTTCTTAAGATATGTTTAATTAAAACATGCAATATAGTACATACTGTATATTCCAACATGTCTGGACAACACCAGATTGGTAATAGTGATTATGACTGAATCGCGGTGATATTTGAGATCCAATTTTTCCCATTCCCTCTATTTTTCCATGGCATATGAGAGAACAAAAACTTTTGGTGCCACCTTTAACTAATCTAGTTATGCAAATTTTAGGAAACTTGGAAATTATTATTATTTAAATGGTATCTCTTCTCCCATTCCGAAGTGTCTCAAGGCAATTTTAAAGGCAGTCTACTGGTGGGATTGCCAAATGTTGTAAGTTCATTCTGTGGCTCATAGCATAAAATTATTTTAGTCTAAGTTCATGACTATCCTGACTCTTTTATACCTTTTTTCAGCCTGAAATTGTGGCAGCTATAAGCTTGGAATGAAAGCATTAAAACAGTTATCAGTGATGGGTTAGCAAGGTTAATCTTTTACATTTTCAGAGAGAATTACTTGGCAAAGGAATCAGTATTCAGGCAGTCCTCATTAGAAATGTAGCAGAGTTTGAGAATTAAGGCCAGAGATCTTTCTAGTTTGGAAATGGCAAATTTTTAGTGAAATGAACCAAAATCACTTGCCTTTTCAAGAAAGGTCACAAATACATGTGGACATTTCAAACTCTTTCTACCAACTTGCTCAGAACTTTCAAGCAACAGCAATTGCAATGAAAACTGTTCCTCATTATACTTGAAAATCATATAGTTCTTTGGAATCACTAGTTTCTGCAAAGGACCAGAAAATTCCAATTTGCCATGCTTGCAAGATCATTACTAAATTATCCGCTAGGATAATTTGCACTGGGTATTTCTTACTTGATAAGACTATTTAGCTGAGAGATTCAAGATCTCCCACCATTTTGTTGCTGATGGAAAAGGTGAAACAGGAAGGTCAGGGATGAAGGTACACAGGAGGAGTTAGACAACAGAGAAGTAAAGTAGCGAGACAACATGGAGCAGTGGCAAGGAATGTCTGATAATGGATTTCTCAGCATCACCTAATTCTGTTTGTTTTGGAGAAAGTTTTGGAGGAAAGAAATGAAAAGAATGAAAAGCCCACTACCAGGCTTATATTGGCCTGGTTTTCTTATCTTTAGGTTCATAATTAGAGATAACTTGATAATTTAATAACAGTTAAAATTCATTGACACTCATTACTATCATGGGCCTTATCCTTTTTATTTCTTTTGTAGTTAAGTCACAATCAAGGCAATTCAAAGTCAATTTTCAAGAGTCCTCTCCTCCAACATTAAAGGCATTGTGATTCTTTATGTCCTGCTATTGATAAGACTAGCAGAATGGAATTGTGCAAGATAAATTCATCAACGTTACTGTAATATTTTTAAAATTCTGACCTCAAAATCAGCCCAAGAACTGAATAGGGGACACAGAATGTGAGGATTGACATTTTGGGATCTAAAGCATCTCCTGTGTATGCCATCCATGGTGATTTCTTTTGTGTATTTCTTTTTTAAGCACTAGAGCTTTTCAAAATAATTCAGAGTCAATTTCCAAGGCTGAGATGAACATAAGAGGGAAATCAATTATCCCCTTTAGTCACAGAGAATAAACACAGACTTACACCACAACAACCTAGGGTTGCAGTATTTGCAGTCTGGAAGATCAGGATCAATCAATCAATCAATCAATCAATCAATCAATCAAATCAATCAATCAATCAACATTTTAAAAGTACAAACTTCACTATATTCTACTTCTGCTTCTAATGTTTCTGAATCATGTGAATTGAATCATGAGAACTGAGTCATCAGGAGAACTGAGATGAAGCCTAAGAGACAATGAAATAATGGTCAAATTAAAATAATATTGCAAATGAGGCTATAAAACCAAAGAACAGCTGTGTCCTACTATTACATACAAAGTTTGTCCTGGCTTTCTTTTTATGATGGCTGGATAAGAGGAACAACCTTAAAACTGAAAAAGCCTCTGTTTTTTTTCAACCAAGAAATAAATTGGCTTTCAAAGTGAAAGCAATCTATCTGCTCAGATCTCTGTAACTTTGCACCTTTACTTTCAGTAAATTTTGTTAAATATTCAGTAAATATTGAAGAAGGTTGTTTCTGGTTAAAGTTGGTTGCCAAGGTCTTGACAACAGTAAACAGGCCACAGATGCCACTCATGGAATATTAAAGCATTTATGACCTTTTAACTGTCTACAGTTTTAATAAAATGGGGAAATGATATGGGGACAACTTGGCACTGTTTATTCTTATCTCACGCTTTACAACAATAATACCCCTAGCAATGTACTCAAGAAAAGAATAAGCTTCAAGCATAAATTGGTTTATTGGAAATTGTTATTTAATTGTATGCCACTTTGGCATTTGCTTTGAATTTGGAAATGCAAATAAAATCATTTTCAAAATTACATGTTCCACAACATTGAGTTTCAATCACTTTAGGTACAAAATCATTCAGGAAATCTTGATATCTGTTAAAAAATGTAATTGAAGTTGTCCAGATTAATGACATGTTTTATCTTTGGGTTTTTTTTTTTCATTTCCTACCTACTCCCTACCATCTGTTGATTTCTCATGTCACAAGTCCTTTAGTTTTTTTGTTTTTACCATTCTCTGTAAATATTATGGACATACAATGCATACTAAGTTAGAAGTCATAGTGTTTTTTCCCCCTAGTCTTTGTTTTATAACAACTTGTGTCCACCGGTGGTTTGGTAATTGCTCTAGAACAAGTCAGGAGAGGACACAGGAGCACAGATGAAAATTTTATCTTCCTCTTTCTTCAGAAAGAGCCTCTTCTGGGATGTTAGTTTGTTCTGGAATCAGTATTCTGAATCCAATCAATTACATTTTATTATAACTATGCTATACTTTCTTAACTCATAAGTAAGTGTCATATGTTTAATGGAGCTTACTCCCTTGTACTACTTAAGTGTAATTTAGATACCAATTAAAAAATTAAACAATATTAAAAATATTTATATATCAGCTTCATCTATTGCAATTATACAAACACTCAATTAATAGTTCTTTATATAACAGTATAGTCAAAGAATAATTACTGAAATTTAATAGCAAGCATCAATACTTATTAGCAGTTTAATCTTAATCATGTTTACTTAGAAGCAAGCCCCTCTAAAGTCAATAGAGATTATTAAGTGTATGGGTAAAAAAAATCATGTGTTCATAACACATCCCTTTAAGAAAATGTGTCACAAAATATGAATGTTTTACCCTTGACCAGTCAGTTTAAATATGTGATTGTATTTACATGCATTGTATATAACAAATTACTATTTAATTATATTGGTTAAGAATGAATTTGCATCAACACATACACTTCTTCGTAATTAAATGATCCTGGAATTCTCATTTCATCTATTTCATAATAGACCATTGCTTAAGCCCTAATTAAATATACATTTTAAGAAGAGGGGGGAAATACCTCTGTTCATTGTTTTAATGAAAAACAAAGCAGAACAAAACAAGAACAGTGACAAATTTTAGCTGAAGGTCCTACTTCAGCTAAACCTTTTCAGCGACTTCAATAGAAAGATAATCTTTCTGTGATTATGACCAAACCCTCTCGTTGCTTAGCAACACATAATTAAGGAATATGTTTTGAGATCCGCTTTGCAAGCTGGCCATTATCAGATGAAATTACCGGAGCAACAAATGTCATCCTCATGCAAATGAATTGGTTGTAGAGAAAGAATGTTTGCCTCAAGAAGGATGTTGATCCACATCGAACTGTACTGTCCATATTGTCTTCTAGCAGGCAAATAGTTTCAAAAACAAAGACAGCCATTGTCTACCCCACCATATAAAAATGGATTGCATAGTTTAATAAGAAGAAAGACAGCAAAATATTCTAAGGTACGCATACTTTTAGTATTATACTAGGGCATTTTGTTTTCAGGGTAGAGACAATAGGGAAATCATTTCCATCATGTATGGCATAAATTTTTGCCACCATTCACAAGAATACAAAATTTCTGTGGAAAAATATGTGCCTGATGCTGGGAGATGTTATTAATTAGAGTAGGACTATATTGGGAAGTTGTTTAATTTTTGTTTTATTTTCTTTGTTTGAGACAGCACTAAATAATTATAAAAAAAAGTCTCTGGCTATTTGACTCTGTATTGATCGTCTTTAAAACAAACAAACAAACAAACTTCCCCTCACAAGTTGAAAAATGTCTTCATATGCACACAATTTTACAAACATTATTGAACATCCTTCAAAAACTGCAGTGAGACCCAGCTGTTTTCACTTCAATCCTAATCAGAAGTTCTACCAAAATAAGCAGCAGGACTAGAAAAATAACCACTTCGGTATTAATACTATAGTGTTACGTTTCTCAATACAAGCTTTTTCCTTACTATTTAATTGTAAAGAATAGAAGCTAAATTGGTTCCTAATATATACTTAAATACAGTGCTCTCAACTATTTTAAGTTATATGTATTATTTCCAAAAATATAACTTGAACAATTTATATTTTAAAATAGAAGAGGCAGTAATCCTGCCTTTTGTCAATTATATTGGCTGCCTTGTTGAAATAAAGCTGCTTTACAAAAAGAGGCATTATTTTAATGCTTGGAACTGATATAGTGAGGACACAATCCAGCTCAAAGCGAGCACTTTAAAATACAGTAAAAGAGTGCTAAAAGATACATCTCTAAAATCCATGGGACTGAAATACATTTCTGGGTCTTGATGGTGCTCACTTTTTTTCTTTATTATTTATTTAGGGGGAAAAAAGTAATCTTTTTTTCAAGGCTCTATGCTAATTAATTGTTGGAACATTTACTTAATGTGAACCCCATTTAATTCAGGAGGATTCCCCCCCCCCCCGAAATGTGTATAGTACATAGCCCAGGCACAAACTAATTTTTGCCAGCCTGTCTTCTGAAAGGAGGAAATACATTTTCTAACTTTGATTCCTACAATTTCAGTGACAGCTTTTATTGGGATTTACTGAGCGGGTCTTAAGGATCTGCTCCTTTGCAAAAGGACAGTAATTTGTTCAGCTTCATCAACCTTAGAAAGTTACCAGGACATGTACTCTTTATTAACACGCCAAGCATTCTGACAATTGGCACTTGGATTTAGATGTATACAGATTTATTTTGTTAATTACTTCTATAGTGGTGGATATTTTCAACAGAAATCAACGAAGTTTTGTTTAGGAAAGATTATTTTAGAAAGGAAAAACACTGGCTAAACAAGACCTAAGATCACAGCATGGCAAACTTAATATAATATTCTCATCAATTCCTTAGAAATATCCTTGAGCTCATAGTAATTAAACAAAATCACTCAAAAAATAAAAGTAGAAGGCAAATTATCTAATCTTACAAACATTGCAAGTAAGAGAAAAGGCAAGATCCATGACATAATAAAGACTTTGTATATTTGCCTCTTTAATTTGTAATAAACCATTTTTAACACTTAAACTGAAACTTAACAATGACTTCCAACATTGGAGTTATTTACTATACAGAAGAGAGTGCCTAAGTATGTATATTACAGATTAATGCTCCTCATCTTGATGCAACAGATTATACATCTGTTCTAACCTCATTAGAACACTGGTTTTTTTTAAAAGCATTAATATAGCAATCCTAATGAATTCAACAAAGCAATATATTTTAAAATAGTTACTTGGTTCAGGAGATGTCATGGTGGAGACGACGACTGGTGGACCTGTACGCCTTGTAGATTTCTGACATGGCGAATGATGCCCTGGAAAACTCGGTCCCATTGGGTCTCCTTGCTTTCGAAGAATCTGAGGACTGTGGTGAGGGCTGTGAGCAGGGGAGGATAGTGGATTTCTTTTCATCAGTTCCATGGGTACGGTGTATGTGGTCGAATAGGCTATTTTGGAATTTGCATGTGGATTTGTTTGCAGCGTATTCATAGGAAGTGCAGAGGGGGCAGAATAGCCAGTTGCTTGACGAATATGCATATTGCATGGGCCTGAAGCACTGTATCCAGAATTGGGAAGAAAAGGAGTGACTTGAGGAGGTAACCCTGTTGCAGTTTCCAAAAGATGTTGTGTCGGGGCACTAGACGGACGGCGAATTAATTCTGCTATTCTTGGAGACGGCGGTTGCATTGAAGCAGTTGGTGACTGATATGCTACTACACCATCCACAACAGGGTTGGTGAAAGGGTGGGTCCCATACTCATTCTGGAGCAATTCGCTTCGGTGACTAAAACTATTCGATCTGTTTCTGGGACGAATGGCAGTGTTTTTCCTAGACTGCCTCTGGAGTTGCATTTCTACTTTGTAGGTATGAACAATTCGAGAAAGTACTCTTGCCTGCCCTAGATTTGGAGCCACCGATTTTATGTCATTGTCCTCCATCATTGCTAGCAAGCCTGGAGAATCAAATCCTTGCTGCAGCAATGCACCAAGAGTGCTTTCTGATATTCCTTCAGAACGCATCATGGCTAAATATTCTGGATCCACATTCCTTTTAATGTCCTGTCCTGGAAAAGATGCAGGCATCTGCATTTGGGAAGATGTCATTGTTGCTTCATAGCCATCATAAGGGACTTTTGTACTGAAATTGTCTCTGACTGGTCCATGACCACGATTTACAGAAGTGGCAGACAGCATTACATTTCCATCAGGGGCTGCAGCTGAATTTGGATCCACTACCAAACATGTTGGAGCAACTTGTTTACTGGCTGCAGAATCTACAGATCTCTCTACTACGTCATTATAAGCTTGTCGATAAGGAAATACAGAAGGTTCTCCTCTGCATCTAGATGCAGGGGGTTCAACACCATACCTTGTTAGAGAAGGATCTCTATTTCGAATCCTCTGTGCTTCGGGAACCATCTTGATCACAGGATCTCTGTATACATGGCTGCCTTCATGCGGTACAGGTGACCGTACTTGCATCTGGTCCCAAGCCAATCTACCCCCAGGCATTCCATAATTCGATAAAGGTCTGTTAGTCATATGATCTCTATAATAGCACGAATCTCTAGGTGATCTAGTAGCTAAAGAAGGATCATTGTAGTAATCCTGAGGTGGTAAGGAACTCCGTGCAAACATCGCAGGCTGTCTGTCGTAATACGTAAAATCAGGAATGGAACCTCTCCAAAAGGAACTCTGCGTAAAATGTGGCTCCGGATATTGATACAAGTCTTGTTTCAAGTCCGTATCTCCTTGCACGATGATATCATGTGGTTTACAGCTTGGCTGCTCACACCAAAATCCCTCACCACCATAGGTTAGTGAATTCCTTCTCCCTGGAGGTCTCTGGCATTCAAACGTAGCGTCGTTCTCCCAGGAGCCTTCGTCCCATCCTGCAGCATCCCAGCTCTGAGAGCGGCCAATATGTCTGCTTGGAACTGGCATTCAGCAATATTTAGCTTTTAAGAAGGACAGGAAAGCTCTCCTGTAAAATCTTCGGTTACACACATAAACAAATAATAATAATTAAAAAAACCAGAAGCCTTGTATCTGAATCTTTCTGGGCTTTAGGAAATAGTCCAGCAGGTGGTTTACTATTTCAAAGTGCTGCCTGAATTATTTATTCTGAGAAACTTTAGTCGCAAAACAAGAAACGTCTAACAGTAACTCAGCCTGGCTCAAAATAAGTAGAATGGAAAGGTCTTTTCTGTATAATTCAGATGCAGAAAGGAGTTGCTCTGCTTAATCCAGATTTATCCCTTCCTGCCTGCAATGGCTAGCTCACATGGACAAATACACAAACACTGTGTGAGGATTAAAGGCTAAATAAAACTCTAAAGCTTTTGTTCCATGTGACACTATTTTAGCCTGATGGATGCAACTGCATCAGCCCCTACACACATCTTTAGCATATTTTCTACCACAGATCACGACCACTACGTGCTATTTTACATACAAACACACATAGGCAGGCTTTACACATCACAAGACATAAAATTTATTTAAAATTATACCTTGAGAAAAAAAATTCCCTGGCAAGAAAAGGAGAGATGGTGGAGAGTATGGGAGCTTCATGTCAATTCAATCTGAATCCATCCTGATTAAATGCTAATCCACAATAAACAGCTATGGAGACATTAAATAGGCACAGGTGTGCTGATCCCAAGAAGCAAGATACAGAAGTATATAAATCAATCATGCTTAAAACAAGCTAGGCATCAGTACAATACTTTATCAATGTCATACATTACTGGGGAATCAGAGAGAGAATAGCAACAAAAAAGAGAAGCCAGTTTTAAACTAACCACTCCAATTATTACATTATCCTCATAATTCTCCAATCCCTTCATCATCCAGGAAAGGAATCTGCAGAGATTTAATTTGGAATTTATAATATGAAGGTTCGAGAAGAGGTCACAGAAAGAGGGCAAAAAGACTTGATTTTACAAATTTGAAAGAACAGAGTCTTTCCTACACACACACACACAACACACACACACACACTCCCTCACAGACAAGTTAAATTTCCATTATTTCAATGCAACTGTCATAAAGATGAATCAGTTTCCAAGCATCTGAATTTTGATCACAAGTTGCAACAGTCATAAGTGTGAAAAACAGTCATAAGTCAGTTTTTTCAGTGCCATTGTAATTTTGAACGGTTACTAAATGAACTGTTGTAAGTCGAGAACTACCTGTAACTGTCTAAAAACAATACCGTTATTGTTTCTTGAATACAATAGAAAATATAGATGAACTGTAATGTTTTGTTTATTAAAAACTACTATACAAAATTAAAAAATCTTACTTTTTTCTGGCTAGATTAGTGTGTACACATTTAAATCTGATCTACAATAAAATTACAAGATAGTGCTATTGTGACAGACAAATCACTAATTAATTCTAATGTAGCTTTCATATAATTACAATAACGATGCCATGGATGGAAACTAATAAAATACAGTTACGATTTGTCACAGTGGCCAAAGTGGGGGAAGGTAACTTAAGGCTTCTGATTAAATTTTGAGTTTGAGCAGAGTGCCCACTAATCATTATTTATGGAATATTCTTTCTAAATGGCAATACTTTGGCAGAAACTCACTTTATCCTGAAAGTTTATTTCCACTACTTGAAATAATAGTAGAATGAATAAAAGTAATCTACGTTACTTCTTCAGCTACTCCATTCTGCAAGAACAATCCATTCCCATATTTATCTAAAAAACAATAATTGTTGTTCCATGAATATAAAACATACTGACAAAATGTATTAATCATCTCTAAATCTGTTTTATTTTGTTAAGTACTCCAATTTTTCCAAAGAATGTTCTCTTTTCAATGCAGCGAATTTAAAAATAAAGGTAACTTATTTTTTTCATTAAAATTTTGATTATAATTGGCAATAAATCATCCAGTTCAATCTACATCCAGAACAGATGCTGTTGGCGTAGCCAATCAGGCTACATATTCTAAATGAGTCCTTGGTTTACTCCATCAAATCAATGAGACACAGATTACACCCCATTCATAAGACAAGTAGGTAAAATGAGGACCCAAATTGTTGGGGGCAATATAAATATACATTGCTTACTGGTGTAAACCGCTTAGAGAGTGCTTGCATTGTGAGGCGGTATATAAATCTCACAAATAAATAAAATAAATAAATAAACTATTCTGATATGACTTACTTATGATGGTATCTAAGTGGTACCTGCTGACTTGGAAAATTATGCAATTATCTATTTCTACATCTAGAAACGGATTGAAGGAGTCTGTTCCTTGGAATTCTTTATAATTCCAGGGCAAGTCTTAGCTGAACTGTTTCTAGTAAGCTCCAAGTGGTGGAGCTGGTCTCTTAGTATTACCAAAATCTTTGAGCAGTACAGAAATTGTATCTAATTAGCTGTAGAGTTAGGAGCCATTTCACTTCCCTGACTAAAAGAAAAATGACATAAGTTCTCATTTGTAGAAGCCAAGGACATGGTCATCCTTTCCTAATTTTCAATCAGATTCTATGCTAGCAATTCTCAGAATTATTTTCTTGGTAGGAAAAAGCTTGGATGCTAGATTGGCTCTAGAATGGCGTTCCACTTCTCAGTGCTTAAACATACTTCTGCAAATGATGCTAATAATTAGTAGTTCCCCAAATGATGGTATGAAAGAGTCAGCCACAAATTCTGAAGACTTTGCTAGCTGATTCAGATATTCCCTCAGCAGTGTTCAGTGATACCTCAGCCAGGGACAGAGTATAAATGGCTTAACTATTACTGAGTTAGCTGCTATGGCCCTCATTCTCACAGCAATTACCGTATTTTTCGGAGTATAAGACGCACCAGAGTATAAGATGCACCTTAGTTTTTGGGGAGGAAAATAGGGGAAAACAATCTGCCTACCAGGTATTCATCTGGCTAGCATCCTTAGTCTGGTCAGCTTCAGCACATTATTTTATCCCCTGGTTAGGACTTAAAAAAACCTTCTTCAGAGAGAGTAACAATGAAAGAGCCTGCAAGCCAGTAAGAGCTGGGAAGATAGTTAGCACCTGGTTAGGACTAGAAAAAAACTTATTCGGAGCAGCTTCAGCACATTATTTTATCTCCTGGTTAGGACTTAAAAAACCTTCTTCTGAGAGAATAACAATGAAAGAGCCTGCAAGCCAGTAAGAGCTGGGAAGATCGTTAGCACCTGGTTAGGGCTAGAAAAAAACTTATTTGGAGCAAGTAGAGCAATGAAAAAAAACCCTGCAAAGACTTAGGGCTGGAAAAACATTCTTCTGAGAGAGTAACAATGAAAGAGCCTGCAAGCCGGTAAGAGCTGGGAAGAGCGTTAGCACCTGGTTAGGGCTAGAAAAAAACTTATTCGGAGCAGCTTCAGCACATTATTTTATCCCCTGGTTAGGACTTAAAAAAACCTTCTTCGGAGAGAGTAACAATGAAAGAGCCTGCAAGCTGGGAAGAGCTGGGAAGATAGTTAGCACCTGGTTAGGGCTAGAAAAAAACTTATTCGGAGCAAGTAGAGCAATGAAAAAAAATTCTGCAAAGACTTAGGGCTGGAAAAACATTCTTTGGAGAGAGTAACAATGAAAAAGCCTGCAAGGTAAGAGCTGGGAAGATCTGTTAGCACCTAGTTAGGGCTGGAAAAAAAAAGCTACATTCGAAGTATAAGACGCACCCAAATTTTCAGCCACTTTTAGGGAGGAAAAAGGTGCGTCTTATACTCCAAAAAATACGTGTAGCAGAAGACAGCTATAACTCCATAGTGCTACTTCCTGATACTGTTTACATTATTTTCTATTTAGGATCCAGAGATAATCTAGACAATCTAGAAAAATTTCAGAGATAATTACAGAGCAGTGGCCAAAAGTCACAGTATTACAATCACAAGAGTTTGTATAGAAATAGGTAATCTTCCATCCCTTCTTTCATGGATGGAAACTAATAACATACAGCTATGATTTGCCAGAATGGTCAATGTGATCAAAGGTAATTTAAGGCTTCTGATTAAATTTGGTCAGATGAAGCAGAATTTATGATCATTTATAGCCTATTTATGATCATTTATAGCCTTCTAAATGGCAATACTTTGGTAGAAATTCACTTTATCTCCAGAGTTTGCCTCCACTACTTGAAATAGTAGAATCAATAAAAGAAATCCGTGTAACTTCTTCGGCAAGCCCTATTTTACAAGAACAACGAATTACCCTACTTGCTTATCCCATTATCTAAATTTTAATAATTATTCTAGTACTTTCCATGCATGTTCTTTTCTATGTCAAATAAAGTGAGTAGGGTAGGAACACTAAGCAACAAAGTCATTGGCTGTCGCAATTTTGTTTTAGCTGATATACTAAATACCGATCCTATCTCCCAGATTATTATTAAGTCCTCTGTGGAAATTGTTTTATGATTCAGAGTCTTACAATAATACCAAAGCAAACAGATATTTTTATCCTGGTATAATGCAAAATGTACTGAATATTAAAAGTGGAACATTAAATACTGTATAAGATACTCAGATTTACTATAGTAACTTCTTGTAACCCATTCTAATATTTAGAAATAACTCAATGATGAATGTTTTTCTTATCTCCCCCATTACCATTATTCTACATCATACTTTACATCATTCAGATATACATTAAAAGGTAAAGGTTCCCCTGCACATGCGTACTAGTCTTTTCCGGCTCTAGGGGACGGTGCTCATCTCCATTTCTAAGCCGAAGAGCCAGAGCTGTCCAAAGACATCTCCATGGTCATGTGGCCAGCATGACTAAACGTCGAAGGCAAATGGAGCGCTGTTACCTTCCACCAAAGTGGTCCCTATTTTTCTACTTGCATTTTTTATGTGCTTTCAAACTGCTAGGTTGGCAGAAGCTGGGACAAGTAACGGGAGCCCACTGTTACATGGCACTAGGGATTCGAACCACTGAACTGTCGACCTTCTGCTCAACAAGCTCAGTGTCTTAGCCACTGAGCCACAGCGTCCCTCAGATATACATTACATCATGTTTAAAAAAAAACTTATCTTTCTATAGTTATGCAATCATCACTGATTTGAGAAAATCAGCTCATGGAAATGCTTGAGATGAATGGGAAATTCTATGAACCTTAGCTAGAGAATACACTCTTAAAGTACTTATTAACTGCATGTAATCATAATCTGCTATTATTTTAATAGCCATTGTAAAAGCATGTTGGATGGTGTATGACAGCAGCAAATGCGTTTAGAAATTCAAATTGCAAATATAGTTGGCAAACAACAAATGTCTCTCTGGCTTTATGTAAACAGCACCATTACAGGATGGAGAAAAAGTGTTTTTGTAGATGGAAAAAAAAACACAAAAGAGAAAGACTCGAAAATCCATTGTTCAGAATAAAATAATCTAAACTTCAATTGTAGCTAATGTTCTGTTAGTAGGGTTGTCCTCTGATCCTTGTAAGTTTCTTGTATACTTAGCAACCACATCTGATAGCAAACTTCAAACTGGAAGGGTGGCTTTTGAAAAATCTAAAGCTGCCTGATAGAATCCTTTTAAGTCAGGTTCAAAGTCTGCTTTAGAGATGAGATAGAGCACTACACCTGCATATTTATGGCATTTTGATGAGAGGAGCACAGCTCTTTCTCTCTTGTGCCATACAGTTCTGGCAGTTGTCAGCATTTCTTTTGGAGGAGATTACAAAGGATGCATACTTTCACTCTGCTCTGGAGAAGATTAACCCACTTTTGACTGGGTTAATTAAATTGACAGATGCAACGACTTTTACATTTTTCTGTATTACATGATGAAACAAAGACCCCACTCCCCCTTCTTCCCAACCCAACACACACACCCTTGCTATGAGTTTGAGATGTATTTCCCTTTATTGCTTCCCAAGTTATACTGGTGTCAATGAAGTGGCCCATATGTGGAAAACAATCCTTCACTTCGCTACATTCTGATGGTTATACAGTTCATAACTTTTAAAAGCAATGGGTGGAGATTGTTTAGAGTCTACGGGAAGGGGAAAAAGAATTCCCCTTGGCAAAAACATACCAAAAAAACTTCAACTGGAATCTTGAGATATTATCCGACTATTGATGCCTTGGTCACTTCACAAATAGATTATTGTAACACACAATACTTGGGGATGTCCTTGAAGAGCTGCAACTAGTGAAAAATGCAGCAGTGTGGGCAATTATGTGCACTCTTTGATCAGTGCATGTTATGCCCTTACTCTACAAGCTGCACTGCTTGCCTGTCTGCTTCTGAGATCAATTCAAGATGTTGGTAATGACCTATAAAGTCATACAAGACATGGACTGGGTGGGTTATTTGAGGGATTGCGTCTCCCTGGTTACATCTGCCCATCCTTGAGGTCCAGCAGAAGAGGCATGTTACGGATTCTATATATTAAGGGGTGTCACCTGATGGGGCTAAGGAAGAGATTCTTTTCTGCTATGGTACCTGCTGGCCTTTCAAAAGGTTCTGAGGTCAGGGCTTTGATATTATGCCTGGGCATCTGGCTGTGGTATGGAGCCTGCATCACTTGTGATACACGAGTTGCAATTTTGCTGCTGCTGATTTTTTATGGTTTTAATCAGGTTCAATATATTTTTGTTGTTTTATTTTTATTCTCTTTCTTGCTGTTCCCAACTCTGTGAGTGCCCAGAATCACATAACTAAAACAGGGGAGGAGCTATTTAAATTAAATGAATGGGTGAAAGCAGGGGTGAAATGCTCCCGGTTCGCTCGTGCGTGTCGGTCATCGGAGAGCCGGTCGCGAAGGCAGCGCGAGGCTCCGCCCACCTGCCACCATTTGGGTTCTTTTACCCTCTGCGCATGCACACAACGCTTTGCGCATGCGCAGAGGATAAAATAACCCAAATGGCGGCATCCTAGCGGAGCCTTACGCTGCCTTCGCGATCGGCTCTCCGACGACCGACACGCACGAGCGAACCGGGAGCATTTCACCCCTAGGTGAAAGAAAGAATAAGCAGGCACTCTATCCTTTTAAGACCAGCTATGGCAGTGATGGCAAACCTTTTTTGGTTCGCGTGCCTAAAGGGTGTGTGTGGGTATGTGTGCTAACGCGCGCACACATACCCACACCCATTCCCTCCCCCCACGCATGTGCACACACACCCGCACTGCTCCGTGCATGCGCACAACCCCCCCCGCCCCCGCACATGCCTCACTGAAGCCTGGGACGGTGAAAAAACAGCCAAACCAGAAGTTTGGAAAAACAGACTTCCAGTTTGCCTGTTGTGCTGCTTTTCGCACTCCGGAGGCTTCAAGGAAGCTTCCCTGAAGCCTCCGGAGGGCAAAACGGCCTTCCCCAAGGCCGAAAATCAGCTGGCCAGCACGCGCATGCGCACTGGAACTGACATAGGATAATGCCTTGTGTGCCCTCCGATATGGCTCCGCGTGCCACAGGTGGCATGCGTGCCATAGGTTCGCCATCACTGAGCTATGGCATATGGTGAAAAACAGCTATAGTGAAAAGCAGCATAAACATCTTGATTGCACAATGGAATCCATTTTTGTATAAAATCAACAACAAATGTCCTACTGTACTCTTTGGGATTTGAAACCCATATTCATAGTCCCTGAATCCTGAGGGGATAATATCTATTTGTAGTAGCTCCAGTGAATGAAAAAAAAACCCATCCCAAATTATCTTCATGAGACAACGATATGGTACTTAAACATATATGAAATATTTAAATGATTCCTTTGTGGTGAGATTTAGTGTTCTTTCTTGACATCTTCTCAGATTTGGGGCATATAGGCCAATGTATTGCAAATTTGATAACATAATAAGATTTCGAGCAGTTGAAGGCAGACAGAGCTTCTCAAACACCATGATTACTGAGTCACTGTTGTAACTGTGGAGTTGAGAGTTGGAGCTCTGTGCTTTCAAACCAATTTATGTAAAGAGATTCAGAATTTCAGAAGGCTAAACCAAATGCAGTTATTAGCTTATCCCTGGAGTAATGCTAAAATTAACACTGCACAAAACAAGCACAATGTTTTTCCCAGGTATTGCTTGCTAGTCTTTGTGAAAAATTACATAGCCTGTTTACCCAACAGCAAATGAGGGATTGCTCCCCAAATAACCATCTGTGAAATGAACAGAGGAAGATGTAAGGGGGAAAAAGAGAGATTGGATATTGAGAGACATTAGCTATTGACAGAGATATTGCCATATGGCCAAAGACACTGGTGCTAAAAATCATGAATACTTTTGAAGATTATCTTGAAGTTCAGTCACTAATTGTGAGAGGCATCTTATCTTGTGAATGTAACCCTTGTGCAGAGGTATCCACAGAATCTAATGCTTTGGTCAAGATATCTGAATGCACATTGCACTGTCACAATGCAAGGTCCATCCTCTTTGTACAGGCATGCAACACTGCAACACATGTACAATGAAAGTAGAGCTGCCTCCTAATGGCAAAATGCTCGTTTCATTGTTCCATGCCCCCTAAAACCCCTACAGATATTTCTGTAGTCTGTGATTCCTAAATAGGACTTCTCCTTCTTTCTCTCTTCAGGTAGAACCTTCTGTTGCTCATCTCTATAAAACATGTCCCTTTATTTTCTCTTTCTATCCCTTCCTGGGCAGTCATACCACCTTCCTGTTAGTCCAACTCCATCTTTGTTGTTCTTCTTTTGTCGTTGTTATTTCTACTTGAAAAAAAGAAGAAAAGAAAAGGGAGTGTGTGTACTGCCTACTCCTGTGCGGAGGAGTAATCTGTTTATGAGAAGAAATGGCTGGTACATGCAACTCAAGTGTCAATAAATTTTATAAACGAAGTACCTTATTTTACAGGCAATTAAGTTTAATCAGCACATTAATTCAATTAATATAAATTTATTATTTTGTCCTCGCCCTGCCCTTTTTTAGAGAGTGGTTTCTAAAAGATATTTATATCTGGCTATATAAGTTTATCACAGATACATCTATTGAAAGGGGAACTGGTAGAATTAGAGCTGGCAACAGTGCAATAATGAAGTGAGAAAGCTGGGCAAAGTCCAGAAAATGTGTCCATTGTTGTAATATGTCTCTGTCTACGCTTCCTTTTTGAGATTTGTCATCTTAAATTCAGGATTGCCTCCCTTTCAGATAAAAAATATGCGTGCATGGGAGAAAGCGAGAGAGCATACATTAATTACGCTAACTAAATGCAGCTATTAGATGCAAAGATGTAACTGGGATGAAGCACTCTGTTCGTGTTGTTGTTTAATAAAACCATGATTGCTGCACTTACTTTCTATCAAGTTCATCATTAACGTAATGAGTGGAAAATATTCTGTAGATGTTAGGAATATTTCATTAGAAACAAAGGTTATATCAAGGCTTACCTTCACAAATTCTGTCCAATCGCTGTCTCTTGACTTTATGTTTGTCCACAAGTGCCATTGCGCTACTGTGTTTTAGTTTTGCACTACTTTCTGAATCAAAGGATAAAGCAATCCCACGAGAACTTATGGAAATTCACAGTAGTCCAAGTGCATAACGTCACTTTGAATCCTGAAACAAGAACAGAGTTGTAGATTGTTGGCCCTTGGTAAAACAATAAATCTACACTGAAAACGTCTCCAGGTGCTACTTCTGTTTATGTGATGTATCTTCAGTGCTTTTAGCCCTTGAGTTACGTAACTAGAAATTGAATTGTTTGGGACTTTTGGTGCCTTCATGGGAAATTGCATAATTACTACCCATACATACCCATATAATCTCAAAATATGACCTGTAACACTCTCTCTGTGTGGTTTGGGATTTTATATATCTAAAATATGGAATTAATTTGGAATTAATGCTTGGCTAGTGTCTACACTGCTTATCACCAAATGAAGGTATAATGCTGTTTTTACAATTACAAAATGTATTGCCACATGGACAATGAGAGAAATGAATCAGGAACAAGAACCCCAAATATGCACATACATAATCCATCAGCCATCTACTCAGTATTGAACCCAACAAAGTGCAAAGAGGTACAGAACTTAACTTTTTGAAAAAAGCAGAATTACTGTAAGAGTTACATCTTCCTATACATATACAGGTTTGACTTCTCTTATGAAAGATTTCATTTGAAAAAAACACACACAACTGAACGCATGTCCTAAACTCCTGAATATTAAAACAGATAAAAGAAGGCTTCTTTTCTTCTTCTTGCTTATATTTATAGCAGCTAGATAACCTATTGAATATAAGCACTTTTGCTACCAAAATACACACTTCTTTTTTATACTGAAGTCTTATTTGCATCTACTGAGACTTGTGGCTGTGACTTATTCAGTTAACCTATAATTTGGCTGTATGTAACTACAGTTGGCAGCATGTAGAACTTTTCTAGGATTTGGAGGTGTACAGTGTTGGACCTGGTTAAAGCATGGATGAGAAACTGCAGACACTAGGCATGTTGGTTAGACAAAGCACTATTTCTTTTTTTTAAAAAAAAAGCTTAAGTAATGGCAGAACACTTCTCTACTGGTGACAAGAAAGCTTGATAAACATAGTAATCATGTCACCTACTTGGACAGCAAAGGTGACTAACAAGCAAGTACTGGAGTGCATAACACCAGATGTCCCTAGAAGGCAAAAATCACGAAACTGCATCTCACTTAATGTCATGCAGGGGAATTCACTGCAGAAAGCAATTATATTTGGAAGAGTTAGCGGTAAAACAGAACACAACTGGAAGGGACTTTGGAGGTCTTCTATTCCAACCCCCTGCTCAAACCAGAAACCCTATAACAGACAAAAAAAGAAACTAGGCCATCAAAGAACTTGGTGGCTGGACACTGTCAAAGCTGACACCAGCCACAGCAGAGAAAAACTCAAAGAAATAGTGCAAGATCGGAAGATGTGGACAGACCTGGCCCGTAGAACTGCCAAGAGTCAGACTTGACAATGGATATCATCATCATCATCATCATCATCATCATCATCATCATCATCATCATCATCATCATCAATGAAGTCACCAGCTGAGTTCAGCTTTGAAAATGTTTAACCACATTCCATCTTACATAGTTAAAATTACAATCTATACTGATGGATGTGAAACTAAATAATTTGTATAGCCTTGATCAAGTATTAGAACACTGAATGTGTTTTCCCACTTAATAATTCATTAACAGATATTTTGGGTCTTTTAAAAATTAAAAATAAAATAAAATAATTCCCAGGTAGCCTGGGAGTGGACTATCTTTTGTTCGATTTGTCTTTCTTGTAGCTTCCAGTTCATATCCTTTTATACTTGTTAAGTATTTTCTTGATATATTTTTTAAGAAACTCAAATGCAAAATGTTTCTTAAGACTTTTGAATGCAGTTTCTGAAAATTATTTCAATCATATAGAGAGATTTAAGGTCCACTGGAGTTAGGCAGCTACAATAAATTTTAATATCATGAACTAAAAAATAATATTTATGTATTACATTTGTTTGCTGCTCACTTCACCTTGGGTCTAACAATATTCATAGGCTATTCTAATTTAACATCATACTTTATTATACACCATGGGCAATCTTAGTTAAGTTCCATGTCTGCCTTTTTTGGCAGGGATGGTAATGGAAATCGAAAGGGTTATACCAGGCAAGTTGGAAAAGTTAAAACAACAAATTAAAAAAAGGCCTTGGACCAACATCAGATTTCAAGCAATCCTATATCAAACACATTAACATTTCACTAGGTAAAACTATCTTACCTGTGATTCAGTGAAAACACATACCTTCCAAGATGAGAAAGTGGTAGCAAGAGAAATGTGACCTAAATGTTGTGTATACAGTACTTGCCTATTTGATACAGTACCTGATCACCGAATTAGATATTTATATTACAAAAGTATTTAGGGTTTTATAATTAATACTTGCAAAAAGATTGGCAAGCAGTCATTTTGCTGAAATAAGTCTCTTCGCTAATTTCAGCTCCAGAAAGAAAAAAAAGTGTTATCATCAAAACCCAAAATTCTTTGAGCTCAGAATTGAAAAGGTTTTTTTAAAAGGTTTTTTAGAAAACAAATGCCTGATTCTAGTTTATAAGGCTGAAAAGCAATTTACTGAGCATTCCTTACTGTATTACTTGCATCTTGTTCTTCATCGTCTTCTGTAATGGTATGTAAGGAATGACCTTGGGAAATGAGGGGAAGAAATGCTGCTAAGCCAGTGGTCAGATAAGAGACAGTATAACCCACAGCTGCATAGAAGGGTTCAGGGGGAGGGAGTCTTCCTAAATTCTCAGACTATAAAATTGATGGTGGGAGAACTGTACTTTTAGACTTGCAAGATTCTGTGTATGTAGCTTTACAATAAAGTAGAATTAGCTTAGCTGGTTGTGTTTCTTATCTAGTCTACCTGGTAAGGATAAGGTGACCAGACGTCCCGATTTTGGCGGGAGAGACCCGCTTTTTCATCATTTGTCCCGCGTCCCGCCCGCCTTCTAAAAAGTCCCGATTTTTTCAAAGTTTGCCCGACTAGGGCATTCTTTCAAAAAATCGGCCTGAAAGGCAGCAGGCCTCTCAGCTCGGGCCGGCCGTGGGCGGCGTTGGCGGCGGGCGGGCGTCCCGCGTTGTTGACTCCTCCGGCGGCGGCTGGAAGCTGGGGGGAGGGGGAAGGGAGGCTGCTCCTCCTCTCCTTCTCCCGCCCCATCCCTAGCCCCGCCCTCGGAGGCGCCGCTGCGGTTGGGAGGGGTGAGGGACGAGGAGCCGTCGCCGCTTTGAGTTTACGAGCGGCGCAAACAGCCCTTCCTCGTCCCCCTCCCCTTTCTTCCCCCCGTCGCCTCGCTGCCGCCGTTGCCCTGGGGCCGGGCGGGCGACCGGGAGACCGCGGCGCTTGGATGCTTGGAGCAGGTAAGCTGCCGGCTGCCTCCTTTCCCCGTCTCCCGCCTCCCGTTCGTTGCTTGCCAGCCCGGCCGAAGGGAAGGCGGGAGGCGAGGAAAGGCCTCCGGAAAGGAGGGGAGGCTTCGGGAGCCCGCCTCCCTTTCGGGAGGCCTTTCCTCGCCTCCCGCCTTCCCTTCGGCCGGGCTGGCAAGCAACAAACGGGAGGCGGGAGACGGGGAAAGGAGGCAGCCGGCAGCTTACCTGTCGCGAGCTGCAGGCATCCAAGCGCCCTCCCGCTTCCCCCCCACCTCACCTGGACGCCGACATTTGCTGTTTTGCCCTCTGCGCATGCGCAGCGTTCTGCGCATGCGCAGAGGGCAAAACAAATGGCGGCGCCCAGGCGGCCCCCCCCCGTCCCGCTTAAAAAAAAATATCTGGTCACTTTAGGTAAGGATGACATTCATCTTGCAAGTCTGAAAATATAATTATCCTGCTGTCAGAGCCCGAGAACCTAGGGAAGGTCTCTCCTGAGACTGAGGCAGAAGGTCTGCCTTCTATGCAGCTGTGGGCTATGCCGTCTCTCTTCTGATCATTTCCTAGGTAGCAACTCTTCAGCCTATCTTCCAAGGTCATTCCCACATACATAACACCTCCTAAATGCTTGGCAAACTTTCCTTATTTGAATATCGAAAACATCTGTAATTCGCAAACCAATTGATAGCAGACTTAATTTCTTAGCAAAGACGCATTAGGATTACAAAATATTATGCACATATTAAGAGAGTTTCACAATCCAGTGGGAACTAAGCATCGTTAACAGGCTCAAATATCATTTATCGATTAAAAATAACTAAATATTGGAAGAGAAGAAACACTAGTAGAGTATTTCTGATGGCTCACTGTTCTACATACCTATTAAAAAATAAGGTGCAATTGTACTGTATGTGGCATTGGCTTATGTCAAAGTTCTACATAAAGTTATGTAGAAGTTAAAGAAAAATCTCCTTTCCTGATTTAAAAAGTAAGCTAGACGAGATATGGTGTCTTTTGTGTTCTACACTGTAACTAAGTCAACTAATATTGTTAAATAAACAATTCAATTGCATCTTTGATGGAAAGATAGGCTCCAAATGACTGCAATGAGGATGGTATTTCATATATCTTCCCACCAATCATGCTGACGAAATCCATCTACATCTGTTAAGGTTCAATGCATCACAAACAATTTAGACACTGATACTGATAGTGATTAAGGCACCAGGCTAGAAAGCAGGCAACTGCGAGTTCTAATTCCGCCTTAGGCATGAAAGCCAGCTGGGCCAGTCACTTTCTCTCAGCCCAATCCACCTTACAAGGTTGTTGTTGTGGGGAAAATAGGAGGAGTAAGGTGTGTTGGACATGTTCGCTGCCTTATGTTATTTGTAAAATAAAATAAAACATTTAATCCAATCTATATTTCTATCTGATAGCTTCTGACTCAGTGATATATTTTGATGTTAGCAGGGATTGTGTTCAGATTCAGGGATATGATTTTTTGTGTGACTGGGTCATTATGTATTGGCTTTTTCAGAATAGTATTGTTTGCTCTCTTTTACAATGCAAGCAAGCAGGCTTAAAAATGCTACAAAGGACAGAATATAATCATTGTGTTTTTTAGAAGTCAAAAAGCACACTCCCTAGCAGCCACAATCTTCATTGTTTTCTTTAGCACAACATCTCAGAAGAAAAAATAACTTCAGTCTTTCAGAAACAATATACTATTAATAGTTAACAAATGCAATACAATACCATTTTTATGGGAAGGGAGGGATCCGACTATTACGAATCTACTGCTTACCAGGATTACAATTTCATGGAGAATATTGTTATTATTATAGATGGTTATCAATTATGCATCACATTGATAGTATAAAAAGAACAAGAGCTGAATTCTGATTGAAAGGAGATGGACAATTTCCTGGTACTAAATGACCAATTTCCCAGCAATAGGACGGCAGCATAATCACAGAGATTTATAGTAATAATTAATTGATTTTTCACTCAAAATGTGAAGATTCTAAAAGCATGAATCCCATTCTCATTAATAATTAATCCCACATTTTAAAAGTATAAAACCCTCTGTATTCTAAGCAATGAAGCTTTTAAAAACTGAAAGCTCATGATATTATTTGTCACAAAATGGGAAGGGATCCCCTTGCATTCATAGCAAGTGAGGATGCTACATAAATAAATGCAAAGAATTTTCTGTTATTGATTCTTCTCCAAAAAGGCATGCAGGGAGGGGCCAAAAATAAAAATGGCAGCCATTAGCGCATAAAACATTGTGTCCACCACATGCATAAAAATGGAGCAAGTGTCATCTTAACTTCTTTGATCCCACCCACCATTTACTGATGGTGCTCCTGATTTCTGAGTTTAATTTTAATGTTTTTCTAACCCAAAGGAAGCCAATAGAAAAAGAACAGGTGGATATTCCTCTGGATCAGATTGGAGCTATGCTGCCGCAGAAGGTTATCATCATTTATTCCCCATGTATTATTCCCTAAACACTATAGGAGTTTTGACATCTTCTTTCACTTGTAATGCTCACATGTTTCACTTAATTTCTTTGCTCTTTTTTCTCCACCACCTCCCAAGAGAAAATTTCCCAAAAGACAAAATAGCTTCAATTTTTTTTGATTGATAACACTAAAGTAAAAGCACTTTGCGCCTGGAAGCAGCCTTAGACTAGGTACAAAAAACTAATTTTGTTCTTCAAAGCTGACTGTGAAAACTAGGGGTACTTAAGGAGTTATTTTAAAGCTTTTTGTTTCTTAAATTCTGCCAGTTTACACTATCAAACAATCTGGGATCCAATAAGAAAACAACAACAATCATTATCACTTATTTCCAAAAAAGTCAGAATGATGTTGTATTTATCAGTTATAATTTTTAAGTAACAAAATTGCAATTGATTCTGCTAACCGTCATTCTTCTTGACATAATAAAACATTAATTAACCATTTCATCAAGAACAAAAAAAATTGATAAATCTTTTTAGCAAAAACCTGCAATTGCGTCTTGATGACTGTCATTATAATTAAAAGAAAGTCAAAGTTCTCCTCACACCAGAGTAACATAATACAATTAAGTCACACGCCCCAAATTTCTACTTACACCGGAGTAATGTACTGCCCTACACTGAAGTGCTTCTTTGGCAATGAAAAGGAAAAAAGTTTCTCTCCACATAGGAGTAATATAATTCTATGAAACATGCATTTGTCTCAGTGCAAAGAAAATCACTAGTAAATGTCATGGCCAGGAGCACTACTATATACTTATCACTGTCATTACAAGAGCCACCAACTCTACTCACTTCTCTTTAGTGATCATTAAATGGAGATCAACAACTACATGAAGAAAGATTGCTTCTGGCCTCCAGTAATTGACTAGGATTAGCAACCATAGTGTGACTGCATACTTGTAGTTCTTTTTTCCATACCTTTGAACTAGAACAAGAGAAGAAAGGATGTATTCAGTTTTACCATCATCACTACCTATGTCTGAGTTTCTTGCCTTTGCTCTGCACAGGATAGACTCTACTTTTGTTTTTCTACTATCTGATCAGGCAAAGGACTACATAGTCCATCAGTGCTTTTTAAATTATTAAATCCCAAAGTATAAATATGTTACTGCAGGGCAGGTGGAGGCTTTGATTTGAAAATGAAAATGAAGAAAGTGTTTTGCTGTATATGGGGCACACATCTGCAGCCGCTTACTCCAAAGGCTACCAGTAGTTGTAGAAGGCAGTCCTCTGATCACAGGAAAAGACACAAATATTTTTAAGAACTATGGAAGAACTGACTATTTCACATGATACAAATTGCACTTTTCCCTTTAAAGCACAAAACCCACCATGGTTTAATAATAAACTGTAATCGCTTTGTACCATATAGTATCAACTTGTTAACTCTCAAGATTCTTTTTTCCACTATGTATTAAAAATAGACTGTGATTAATATGTGTGTGTGTGTGTGTGTGTGTGTGTGTGTGTGTGTGTGTGTGTACCCCCACACCACATATATAGTGTATGTTTGTGGATAAATATAACAATAATAATAAATAATAAATAATTATAAGACACTACTTTCAGTCACCAGAATGTTTGCTGGGTTAGACATTATATCTAGCTCTCATTTAGACTTCAAGCGGGTAGTAATCTGAGGGGCCGGGTCACGTAAGTGGCCCCAAACTCTGTCTATATCCCTTAGTGGCTTTTTTAAATCATACATTTCAAAAAAAAAAAATCAGCAAAAGCCTAATATTTGAAGGTAGGAAACAGGTAAAATGCAGGGCAATTCATACATTAAAGTCTAACAGAGTTTCAACAAAAACAACACCAGCAAAAAAACCCCACAGAAACCACCTCCTGGTCTTGCTTGTGTGCATCATACGCTCCTGTCCAGTTGCAATCATCATTACTTTGCTTCTCCTAAATATTAAGGGCAGACTGGCCGTTTCCACTGTGCTCATCAAATGTCATCTTGCAAAGCAGAAAACTACATGGCAAACGTGATTTGTTATTTTTAACGTGACAGTTGACCATTGCCACTATCATTAAAATATGTGGGGTTGAAGCAGAACTGCGATCTTGCTTTGATGCTAATCATGTATCTTTAAATATATATTTAATTTTATTTATTTAAATCAGATTTGACTAATTTAACAACAACAACAACAGAGTTGGAAGGGACATTGGAGGTCTTCTAGTCCAATCCCCTGCCTAGGCAGGAAACTCTACACTACTTCAGACAAATGGTTATCCAACATCTTCTTAAAAACAGTGTTGGAGCATTCACAACTTCTGGAGGCAAGCTGTTCCACGGATTAATTGTTCTAACTGTCAGGAAATTTCTCCTTAGTTCTAAGTTACTTCTCTCCTTGTTTAGTTTCCACCCATTACTTCTTGTTCTACCTTCAGGTGCTTTGGAGAATAGTTTGACTCCCTCTTCTTTGTGGGGTAGGGAACTCCAAGTATGTTAGATTAGAATTATTAGAACTGTAAGCAAAATACTGGTGATGTAATTTCTGGGAATTATATCCAGTCCAGTCTAACTGATCTATCTATTCATCCACCAATATGTGGGCGTGGTCTAACATCAGGGGTTCGCAACTCCCGGTCAGTAGTCTGGCACCGGTCTGTGGCCTGCCAGGAACCGGGCCATGTAAGTGAGCGAAGCCCCATCCGTGCACACGGGATCCAGGCATCGCGCGAAACCACGCCCTCCCCAATCTGGGGAAAAAGCTCTCCATGGAACGGGCCCCTGCACCCAAAAGGTCAGGGCTGCTGGGCTACATGTATGACACATCTAAAGCAGAATTTTTAAAGTTTAAGACCATACTAAACATGATTTAAAACACCTTTTTTCTATCCTGAAAAACAAACAAATTTCAATCTTCTTTGTGACAGAAAAGTCATCAGTCTTTCTCAGATTCTGCTAACCAAACAATACTCAAAGTGGGATCACCAAATTCTCATACCATCTACCCCATCCTTAACTAACTTGAAAATCAGAGAGTCAACAAATGCTTTGTTAAAATCAGTAGATTTTATGTCCTATAATCTCTCCTCCAATCATCTAGCAAGTCATAGATTCTCAAGGAATTCTCAAAGATAACACGGTAGATAAAGCTTTAATCAGAACAGGTAGTTATTTCAGTACTCTGGGATGCAATTTATCCAGAGATTTGGCACATTTTATCACTTCGTTTTAATCTTTGTAAAGCTTCAGTATTTACTGTTTTGACAGTATAATGAAATATCACCTTAAAATTTCGATCGTATAAGACTTAATCTTTTGAGTTTGTACTTTTCTTTTGATCTAGTATGCTCACATATACAGCATGCTGTATGACATCTATTTTCATGACACATGAAAACACTCACATATTTTCCAGGGTAACAATAAAAATAGAAACATACATCCTCTGCCTTTCACAATTACAACAACTGGTACTACAACTCAAATTAATTTAGTCTATCATGATTCTTAGTGAGGCTAGATATGTGCCAAAGGAAATCACAAGAAAACATTCAAGGAGATATAAAATATATAAAATGTTCATTACATCACTGAGCATTTAAAAATTCAATAACAAAGATCCCTGATATTTACATTAAAATATAATGTACAATTCAATAATAATTCTTTTGTGGGGAGGGTACACTTTTTGTCTCAAAAGAAACAAACATAAAGCAGCATATTACAAAAAACATAAACTTCGAGAACAGTTTTAATAAAAAGGAGACCTCAGTAATATATATTCCTATTTAAAAAAAGACAGTAGAACAACGGAACTACAATTTTCGTTGGCTATGAATTATCTAAAATTTTATAATCTAACATCAATGATTATGAATGATTATGATGAATTTGGCCTGGCTGGGTTGCAGGTATCCAGTACAGTATTTTAAGAAACTTAACCATTAGCCATTCCACTTATCTCATGGCATCTGCATCTGCAGCATCTGCAGCTTATGGATCATCTTCAAGCGTAGAACTACATCTGTTTGACAGGTCCATGATTAGACCATGCAATAATGAACATGTGATTTAAAGCCTGCTAAAAATGGAACATCCTCATAAAAGTACACTATGTAATTTTTTTTAAAGTCATCAAGTAAGCAGCATAAAGAGATACAGACACATCACACTTTATCTAAGAGATTCTTACATTAAATACCCATCTGAAAATAACTAAAAAATAGTACTAGTAAACGTACTAAATACAATTAAAAGCATAGAGAGAAATCAGAATGGACATGCAGTTTCAGTACAAGTATTTGAGTGTGAAGAAGGATACACATGGGAGGAAAACTGTAATTCTTCTGTCTTCGGCAAGATTAAGAAACAAATGAAGTGATTTACATACAGTAATTGCATATCCTTGCTAGTCTCCAGCAGTGTCTTTCAAAATGTAAATTTTCTGAAAGTGCTTGGACATTACCCTAGACAAGTAGTTATTTATTTATTTGACAGAAAAATTACTTAATCATGACAATATAAAAAGAAGTTTAAAAAACTCATTGCTAAAATGTATTTCAATAGCTTCTTAGAAATGTATGTTAACCATCTATTGGCCATTACAGAAAACAAAGAACAAGAAAAAGGATAATAGATTGAAGAGCAAAAAAGTCATTCTACCAACGCAACCAATATATTGCTTGGTAACATCTGTTCTTTGTAAATGCACTTGTAATTCTAAAGAAGAGGGGCCCATATGTTGTTCAAACTATAAACTCTTCCAATTGTATTCATGGCAACAGCCCCCCCCATCATTATCACTGTTTTAACAGTTTCTGTCTTTCTTATGGGTTTTTCATTAGTTGCTTAGTCTTTGTGGTTGGAGTAGCATATAAACTAAAGTATCTAAATAAGTAAGACAATAAATAAATAAAACATAAGTGTTTTAAATTACTTTTGCCCATTAATTTTAACAACTCTAGGCTTTGTGCCTGCCATGGTTGAAAGAATAGACATTTTAAATTGAGGTTCAAAAGAAGTACTAAAACAATTCACACACTCTTGTATTTACCCAAAACATTCATCAAATTTTTGTACAGGTATGGCACTGTTTTTGTTCAAAAGCATACACTGTTAAATCACCTCCAACATAATGTAGGCAATTAACATATCTTCTGTAAGGGGTTATGAATATATATATATATATATATATATATATATATATATATATATATATATATATATATATATATATATATATATATATATATATATATATATATATACATACTTTCATAACCCCTATATATCCTTCCATCCTTCTGAGGTCGGTAAAATGAGGACCCAGACTGTTGGTGGCAATATGCTGACACTGTAAACTGCTTAGAGGGCTGTAAAGCACTGTAAAGCAGTATATAAGTCTAAGTGCTATCGCTGCTATTGCTACATGCATGTAATAGGACCAATTAGACAGTGAATCACATATTCTATTTCAATACAGGATAAGATTCTTAGCTGAAGGAGTCCCAGAAGATTAACAAGAGCGATTAAGAAAGCGATAAAGTAAGTGGTACAAGATTGACAGAGCACAGCAAATTCAACTTTGGGAGGCCGACAATAGTCCCAGTAATACTTTACAAATACATACATCAGAAAGAAATATTAGGAAGATAAAAAATTTATGATGTGGGGCTAACACATGAATGATTAGATTAATAGCTAATTAGGAGGAAACTAAATAACCAGTTCAAAGGATCAATTTGATCTCCAAGAGAGCTGCTCATCTCCTTCTACTTGGTTGCTTGGTAAGGAACTAAATTGCCACAAAGCATTGGAATACTTGAATATCAGTACACAAACAGCAAAATGGGCATGAGTGTTATTTATTTCTTAAATAACACTCATGGAAGGAAGCAAATCCTTTTATTGATACATCTATTTCATAAATCTAATGCTATTTATTCCTATATGATGTGCTTGATTTTCTGGTATATTTGTGTTAAAAGATGACATACATTATTTCTGATCTATAAATTATTTTGTGCCGAGGACCCAGGGCTGATTGCCACTGTACTTTAAATATCAAAATATGTCCTGCATCTGATTCACTAATGGCTCCATGAAAACAAAAGTCACATTAAGAAATTTTGAGACAGAGAATAAGAGAAAAGTATGTGCACAACAACTCATGTTTGGTATAATTGCACACATATTTGGGGTTGTTTTTTTAATTTCCTGTGGTCTCAGATTTATATCCAAGTTCTGAAAATTCATAAACTTTTCAAAATGGTTTATTCTTTGGAATAGCTGGGAGGTGAAGCTAATGAAATGATTCTGAAACCTGACATGCCTTTTCATCTTAAAAACTAGTGCTGTGGAATTAAAAATGTACAAAAGGAAATGCCTAAGTAGGTATTGCTGATTCTTCCAGAAAACCTATAGCTCTTCAGGTTTAATGCAACATTTCAAAAATGTAAGGCATAATTACATGTCTTATCTGAAATAATAATTTGGTTGCTTAACAAACTGAAATGATATTTTTAATCTGTAGTGATCCTACTTGGCAAGAATTAGATCAAGCCAATATGAACCCAGTCAAAAGATGTAAGAAACATAACTCTGTCCAAATTTCCTTCTGCTCAAATACCAGTTTTTAAAGATAATGACACAAACTGAAAACTAATTTCACATTATCCAATTGAGTAAAAAAATTCAAACCTGAATGAAAATGGATGGGTTTCTTAAAAAAAAACAAATAGTATAAAAGGAATAGTATGGCTGTGTTAATATGACAAGCTTATCTTGTTGGTTTTAAAGGTTTCTTTTAACCTTGGTGCAAAAAGTGAAAACTTTATATAGGAAACAAAGAGGGTGAAACATTTATCAAGAGTCTTCAGCCACAGGAACAAAAGGAGAGAATAATCACTGCTATCCTGCACTTCCATTATTTCCTAAGAACATTTGGAGAACTTCCACATCATATAATGTGGTGTCTCAATCTTTATAAATACATTCAATTGGAAAAGATGGGTAGGATTCATTAAGCTATTGTCCAGAAATGTAGATTCATAATGACTATGGACAGATAACTTCTCAGTTACCCATTGGAGAGGGAAGGCACAAAAACTGACCTGGATGGATTAAAAGGGTACTTATATGTTGGCACAGAATGAAAACAACTCTGGGGATTTATATTTAATACAGCTACTACTTTCACCCAAATAATAAACATACATGATACAACATATATGTGTATAGGAGATTAAGCCAAGAGTTTCCAATACAATAGCCAAGAACTATTTGGCACCCCAATAAACTTGAAGGCAGCCATCTAACATTACTCAAAAATCCAAATCTTGGTCATTCTCTGTCTTCAGATAAAGAAACAGAGACATTGATAAGAACTAACAGACAAAGTGAAATAAATAAACAACCATCTAAAAAAGTTCTAAGAATATGTGTGACTAAAGAAATTGTATAGCTAAGAGACTAAAATATATTTTATAGAAGTTTAATGCATTACATAAAAATCATTGCTGCAAGATATCATCAAGACTAAAGCATTCAAAATAAGACCAGTCATTTCAATGGATTATGAGAACAATTAGAGTAGTTCTATGAATGAGAGAGAAAAGTAAGAAGAAAATATCTAAGCAATACTCAATATTCAATATTCAAACTACAGGCTACCAGAATAAACCAACATTTGGAAACATTTACAGATAGCCCTTGAGTTAGGACAATTGAGCCCCAAATTTATGTTGCTAAATGAAACATTGGTTAAGTGAGTTTTGCCTAATTTTATAACCCTTCCTGCCAGAGTTATTAAGTGAATCACTGCAATTGCTAAGTTAGTAACATCGTTGTTAAATGAATCAGGCATCCCCATTGATTTTGCTTGTCAGACAGTCATAAATGGTGATCACGTGACACTGCAACTGTCATAAATTTGAACCAGTTGCCAATTTTGATCAAGTGATCATGGGAATGCTGCAACGGTCGTAAGTGTGAAGAACGGTCATAAGTCACTTTTTCAGTGCTGTTGTAACTTTGAATGGTCACTAAATGAACTGTTGTTAAGTTGAGGACTACTTGTACAATGCTCTTTAATCCTGTGGTATTGAAAAATGAAAAATGAAATCGAATTCATAGAAAGCGAGAAACTTTTTCTCTTTTTATATTTAGAATCTCTTTTTATATTCTTTTAGTAATAAAATAAACTTTACTAAGATACCCAAAATATGACTCACAGATCCATTTTTGAGCTCCTTTTCCAGGAACAATAGCATTAAACAAATGATTGATTTTATGGAGATCTGTAAATGTTGAACGAATTGAATATAATGGTAGGAAAATAATAATTACAATATATGTAACTGATACCTGAGTTTAGTAGGGCTTATTTTCAGGTAAACAGCTTTAGGTAGCACTCTTGAAATTTCTGCAAATAGCAATAGCACTTAGACTTTATATACCGCTTCACAGCCTTCTCTAAGCAGTTTACAGAATCAGCATATTGCTCCCAACAATCTTGAGTCCTCATTTTACCGTCCTCAGAAGGATGGAAGGCTGAGTCAACCTTGAGCCAGTGAGAATCGAACTGCTGGCAGTCGGCCATCAGCAGATTTAGCCTGCAATACTGCTTTCTAACCACTGTGTCACCAGGGCTCCTAGGAACTAGTTAATGCAAGTGAAAGATAGCCAACACAAAATGCAATTTACCAAGCCCAACTAAACCCATAGGTTAGATGGGACGTTTTCTTGATAAATTTGTCATTCTGACACTGATAGATTTATTTATGAATTCAGGGGAAATCTTTGGCAACCTCAAACCAAAATATAGTAGCTGCTTTTGTCTCAATTTCTGTGGACCTAGTCTACTATTTTTTCCTGAGCTGTTTCAAACTTTTAGGGTATTTTGGGATTTAAGATTAAGCAGTTATAAGTAGTGATAGGTACATATGGTTCTGCTTGATTTAACATAGCTTTGTTGTTTATAAAATTTGTTGGGATAATTTACAAAATCTTGCCTGATTTCCAACTCTTCTTTTATAGCTTATAATATTCATGTAGATGTGAAATCTGATATCATGTACAGACAAATTTGCTTTCATTTTCCTCCATCTCCATACCATAAGCATTGGCAGAAACTTTCGTGGAAAGTCTAGGTTCTTTCCAGTGAATATGCTTAAGCAGCAGAAATATTGTATTTTATTACAGCCAATAATCCAAAATAACACTTAAATAAATAATAAAACAAAGAAAGATCACAAAGAAACAGAAATAAAACTAAAACAAAGCAGTCAAGTCTTACCAAGTTATGTAATATAGAAGTAAAAAATGTGGGATTGTATCATGTTGGGTAGATATTAAGAAATAAATATAAAAGTGATTCTGAATTAACTAGTGTTTTATCTATTGAAGGAATATACTGCTGTTCAAAGATAATGTTCTAGAATAAGATTGGAAGCATAAAACGGTTTCACAAAAGTTGTTTCAAAGAATAACCACAAAAATGGTTTCAAAGAAGCTGGGAGGAACCCAAGGAGATAAGATCCCAACCAAACCACAGACCGCACAAATTAGTTCACAATAACAAACAAGAAATTCATTTAAAATGCTGTGAAGAATTATATGAAAGAACAGAACAGCTCTTTTGAGGTGTTCTTAGAAAATAGCATTCATTCTAGCTAGGATTGTGAACAACTTTCAGCAGATTAAGACATGAATGCTGTTTCGCAGGTAAACAGTATGCCATAAAACAAAACTATATTGGAGTATCTATACAAAATGAATAAAACATCCACTACATATTTATTCTGAAATTCTTTGTTGTTTAACATATGCTCTTCAAGACTATATTTAGTCATGTGCCAGCACTTATCATGGATGACTGGGGCTGCCTCAAGGGACAAACAATTCAGAATCTCTCAATTCGGTCTATAGAAAAAGACCAAGAAACCAGAAATTCAACAAGGCAGGAAGCGACTCTCTCATTAGAGGACTTTTTCAGTACAATCAAGATATAACAACTTCATTCTCAGGCAGGCTTTTGGCTCAGGAGGAGTGGTCAAACGTAAGACCTGGTGCAGGGGGGGAAAAACAAGGCAATTTTTCTATAATTCTCAGCCGAAAATAAACTGCAAGGAACTTCCCTCTGAGTCTTGTGAATCACAACCATTAGTTTTCATTTTTCACAGAGGAGGTCACAGAATAACAAAGACACTGAAAAAAAGCTGCGGCTAGAATGATGGGGGAAGTAATATTGTTAGAATCAAAGATAAAAACTACAAGGGAGAAAAGAGTAGTAAGTCTGTTCCTGCACTCTGTTGGAGGAAGCAAAAATGCTAAAGGTTAAACATCAGTAGTGTGTTTTAATAATAACCATACTTCCTCTTGACTGGAAATAAAAACCTGTTCTTTTTACTGAACTCCAACACAGAGATGAACAAAATCTTGGAAGGTTCTTTGACACAAGGTTACAGCTGAAACACACAAGTGAATAAAATATCCTACAGACTTCGGCACTTAAGCTGGAACATCTGTTTTCAAATTAAAATACAAGCTGCCAATCCAGATGACAACTAAAGCATCATCAAAAAGTTACAGAACATTGCAACAGGATGGCCCCTGGCATAAAACCTTTAAAGATGCCCCAGATGTGATATATTGGCTAATCTCTTAATAATAATAATAATAATAATAATAATAATAATAATAATAATAATAATAATAATAATAATAATAATAATAATAATAATAACAACAACAACAACAACAACAACAACAACAAAACATAAGCACATTGTGATATTTATATAACAACATAGGAAGCAAAATTATTAGTCATTTTAGGGGGAAAACTGCATGTTTTCATCTTTCACTCGTAAGGAGACTTATTATAGCAATAGCACTTAGACTTATATACCGCTTCATAGTGCTTTACAGCCCTCTCTAAGCGCTTTACAGAGTTCAGCATATTGACCCCAACAATCTGAGTCCTCATTTTACCCACCTCAGAAGGATGGAAGGCTGAGTCAACCTTGAGCCTAGTGAGATTTGAACAGCTGAACTGCTGAACTAGCAGTCAGCTGAAATAGGTTGCAGTGCTGCTTTTAACCACTGCGCCATCTCGGCTCTTATCACCAGGTTTTAAGCAGAAAAGCAGAAAAGAAAAAAAAGAAATAAGGAACTATACAAGATCTCATCTTTGAAATACTGCATTTAGCCGGTGCTTTATGGATAAATTATTCTATCTAGTTTGAAAGCTAACTGTAAATCAATCCACCCTAAGAATAATATACCTAGGGATTGTTATGAAATATGACAGGAAATAAGAAAAAGTAAAATCCAGTGATGACAAATTAGTTTTTCCATTAAACAATGCCACTGTTAAGGTCATTTAAAGCACCTACAGAAATAGTGTAAAAGATCTAATGGATTTATATTACTTTATTGTAAGTCCTTTGAGCAGGCTAGGGCAGAAAAGATGCTACAAGAATGATCAGAATTCTACTCTATTGAGATAGCTGGTCACGAATTTTGAAACCTTGTTTTTTCCTCTCTATTATAATACAGAAAATGAAAAGGCATAGAGAGTTTGAGTTTCTTTCTAATGTTTTCTTAATTTCCTGGACTTACATGGTTTTGTAACCGTGGCCATACCATTTCCACTTTCCACAAAAATTAACTACTAGCTTATACAATAAATTGTACAGAAGCATTCAACATGACCCTTGCAAAAGCTCTAAAGTTACAGAAAACTCACCTGGAATCTTTAATCATCAATAAATAAGGCGGGGAGAGGGAGGACTTTGGTGTACAACAATGGATCATACTATGAAAACTCGTAAAAATTGTGGAAGATTGGGAATTAAGTTTTCTTGCTTGATGTTAGTTCCCCCTTTCTATCTCACACATGCACATATACTAATATAGATGGATTCACATATCACTAAGCTATTGCGTTATCATGGTTTGTTGACCAAGCCAAAATAACAATCTAAATCATAAATCAAATATAATACAGGTAGTCCACAACTTACAACCATCACTCTTGAGTGTCTCAGAAGCTGAGAATGTTGCTGGTCCATACAATGTTGTAGTTGCAAATATAGCCATTAGGTTACCTCTGATATTTATTTCATAACACAGTGTGTCAAAAAAATAATCATCGTCATCATCAATCAGCTATTCCAAAATCAATAGCTGCTTCCTTCCAATTTTTCCAAATCACCATCTTTTTTCCTGATTTTAAAGTTAGGATGGGGAAAAGGGGGCAAATCTTATTAGACATTCCATTCTATAACTTCCTAAGTGATAGTTTCCAGAGATTAATTAGAGTTTTAATATATTTAAATCCTAATAATATCCATCAAAACAAAGGTGCTATATACATGTATCCAAAGATGCCCAAATCGAAAATAACTGTTTGTCTTTCATTAAATGTCTCGAAAGTATCTTTCATTAAATGTCTTGAAAATCCAAATCTGTCTTGAACATGTATCAAGCCTCCCTTCACTTCAAGTTTGAAAGCGTTTTCTGCAAAATTTTACTGGAGCCATAGGAAATGCCATTAAGTAAAAATAACCATATTAACCATATATAGAGTCATGTGCCTCTTTGGCCATCAGAGGGCATTTAATACTGTAGTGTGGGTGGACTAGACAGTTTACATGAGATACTGTACATTTGCAAGCCTGGGGAAAAGAAAAGGGGAAGGGGAAGGGGAAGGAGAAAGGAATTTCCATCAACTTTTATTTATTAATCGTCAGTCCTCAACATTCCATATGCTATGCATTTTAAAAAAAAAACCAGAAGGGTAGAAGAACAAGGACAAGAGGAAATAGCCATGAGATATAAAAAGATTCCAGCAAAACGCCTGTAAGGCAGAGCCACAATGTTCCAAGTGGCTTTCTTTTCCCAATCTCCAAATGCTATAAAGCCCATTCATTGTTAATCTCAAAAACAGCACATTACATTTTTAATTTTTCAAAAATGATTAACCGTGGAAAAACTGTAAACAATGTCATGGCACTATTATCTGTTTCCTGAAATGAAGGTCAAAGCTCTTTTATCCCGCTTTCAGTGATGAGGAAAGGAAAGCTGAACTTTCGAACTGTCAAAAAGATAAGCCATGGCCACTTACATTCAGACAGTTCTCTCTCATTATTAATGTATACCAAACACAGAGTCAATTTGTCTTAAGATGCAGCTGAAAAGGACTAAAGGCACATCCATTCACTTTCCTAGGTATGAAATGGTTTACAGGATAATATCTCCTGTTGAAGGAAAGAATGTATTTGTCTCTTTCTCTCTCACGTTTATATACAGACATGTGGATGGAGCTCTAAATAAGCTCTAAAATTTCTTTTTCTGCCAGGATAGCAATAGCAATAGCACTTAGATTTATATACTGCTTCACAGTGCTTTACAGCCCTCTCTAAGTGGTTTACAGAATCAACATATTGCCCCCAACAATCTGGGTCCTCATTTTACTGACCTTGAAAGGATGAATCAACCTTGAGCCGGTCAGGATCAAACTCCTGGCAGTGAACAGAGTCAGCCTGCAATTCTGCATTCTAACCACTATGCCACCACGGCTCCAGGATCCTAGGGTACTTCCTGAATGATGAACTATAAGGTCCAGGGTATCTCCTTCTCAATGCTACTATCAGTCTTGGTTTTTCACTATTACCAATGTCAATATGATTGACAATTCATAAGAAACAATAAAGTAGTATAATAATACAAGTAGGACTTTGTGGCTTCTTCACATTTGACAGCGGCGTCACAAGTCAAGAACTGTTTGCCTAATAAGCACAATCTCCAGCCAGATTTAGGCGAAATTCCTCTTCTTCCTAATTCCCAGTTAAACAGAAAAAATATACTTGAAGGCAACCTGAGTTCATTATCATTACCAGATGACAGATGCAATGTGTCAACCAAAAAGCAGTAATTGTCAAGGAACAGCAGTGCTACAAATGCATTTATAAATAAATTATATACTCATTAACCTACTAATCTTAGACTATTATTATCAGATTGTTAAGTATATAGGCTTCAATTGTTCATGCAAGAAACAAAAAAGAAACATCCCTTACTAATTATGATATCTGCTTTACCAATGAAAAAACATTCAAACTGTGGATCCAGTGTGTTTTCAGCAGCACTACAATTTCTTCTGATTCAATATTTTATTTGGATCTGAAATATACTTCACCCAAAGTTTTGGAAGGTGCAACCCAACAACATTCCCTAGAAGGGAATGAAAAGATTGGATGAAAACTGGGACTAACAATTGCTTCTTGCAGAGAGATAACCTGAAATAACCAGGTGTTATTTTATAATATGAAATATATTATGCAGGCAAATGAAGATGGAAAACTTTGCCATCTGTCTTTTGCCATGGTCAGACTATTCTTTCTTTTTTGGCATTTTAGTGCTGCCTGCCTTTCCCAACCAACCACTCCACAGTAAAGTGATCCTATTAGATCTACCAGCACTACGCAACTAATGAACCTCATACCTTTATCAATCCTAGGCTAAGCTAGTGTACTCTTAAAGACTGTTAAGCATCTTGTTCACGATCATTTCCACACTCCTCTATAGGAGTGGTCAAAGCCTCCTACAAGTTGTTATGTGCTTTATTCATACAGTGGTAAATTTATCCTTGAGGGGGGGAGTGGTTCTATCTCCTTTGAAGGAGGAAGTGGTACATTCTCTCTGTAAGAAGCAACTGTTAGACCAGTGTTCATCTAATCTATCCCTTTTAGGGAAAGTTGTTGGGTTGCAGGTTCAGTTGTCACGTGACGTATCACAACTTTCCCCCTTTCGCTAAACTGGAGGTGGGCATGGCTAGCATGTGACGCATCTGGCTGCGAGTTTGACACCCCTGCTTTAAGTTACATCTGGACAATATTACAATATTACATCTGGACTACAAATACCTTATGCTATCTCTGATGTTATTCTATTTTATTTCCTTTTTGTTCATTTCAAACATGACATGAGAAGCGAGCATACTTAGCAAGGCAAAGAAATAGCTTCAGGCATAATCTTTATTTATAGAAATATTTCTGGACATGACACTCTCCTAACACATTCTTTTAAAATGTTAAGGAGTGTGCCTAATAAAGGTAGAGGTTAATTTAAATAACTACAGCCACCACAATACTTATTTGAAAGCACTACCCCATAACATGCGTTCAAATTTTGAAATGAATCCATCAGTCTAAGTTGAGCATTAACCATCGTGAGCCTTTTTGTTACATAAATACATAGCAAATAAATAAATACCCCAGTCGTACATACATTCAAATGTGAGATAACACAACTCCGTTTTGCTACAGCACAGAATATAAGTAACGTATTTTGACTTTAGAATATTCCTCTGCATGTTTAAGGAAGACAGTATTTATGTTTTGCATATAGTAAATTTGCCTTTGTTCAACAATGAGATTGAAGATATCCCTGAAGCTCAACAGTTTACTCAAAAGGATTGAAAATAAATAGAATTGCTCAGGATATAATCTCTTTAAATGATAGTCAGAATGGCATATATTTAAGACATGTTTTAGTTTCTTAATTTTTGTTTTCTGTCTTTTAATGACCATATAGTACAGTGGTGGCGAACCTTTTTAGGCTCGCGTGCCAAAAAGGGGGGGGGGGCGCTTGCGCGCGCTCGCATGCCCACACCCATTCCCTCCCCCCCACGCATGCGCACAACACCCCCCCATGCTGCCCCCTGCGCATGCGCACACACACACACACCCGTGCAAAGGCTTACCGGAGCCTGGGACGACGAAACGGGCAAACCGGAAGTGCGAAAAAACGCACTTCCGGTTTGCCGGTGAGCTGTTTTTTGCACTCCGAAGGGTTCAGGGAAGCTCCCTGAAGCTCCGAAATGCAAAGAACTACAAAACGGACAAACCGGAAGTGCGGAAAAGTGTACTTCCGGTTTGTCCGTTTTGTAGTTTTTTGCATTCCGGAGCTTCAGGGAGCTTCCCTGAACCCTCCGGAGTGCAAAAAACAGGTCACCGGCAAACTGGAAGTGCGTTTTTTCGCACTTCTGGTTTGCCGGTGGGCAACCCTCGCGTGCCGGCCGCTATGGCTCCGCGTGGCACGCGTGCCATAGGTTCGCCACCACGGATATAGTATTTCAGATCAGGAAAGCCTTTTTTTTTCTTTACAAATTTTACCCTGCTTATAAATAACTCAAGGTAGCGAATATATATAATACAGGTGGTTCTTGACTTATACCACTTGTTTAATGATTGTTTGAAGTTACAACGGCACTGAAAAAGTGACTAATAACTATTTTTCACACTTACTGTTGTTGCAACATCCCCATGGTCATGTGAAATTCAGGCATTTGGCACCTGGCATGTATTCATGACATTGTCCTGGGCTCATGTGATCACCTTTTGCAACCTTCTGACAAGTAAGGTCAATGGGGAAGCTGGATTCATTTAACAGCCATGTTACTAACTTAACAACTGCAGTGGTTCACTTAACAACGGTGGCAAGAAAGGTTGTAAAATGGGGTAAAACTCACTGAACAACTGTCTTGTTTAGCAATGGAAATTTTAGGCTGAATTGTGGTCATACGTCATACTCATTTCTCCTCCAGTTTTCCCCACAACAACAATCTGGTGAGAGAGTGGCTGGCCCACAGTTACCCAACTGGTTTCCATGTTAATGAAACCACTAGACCAGGGGTCTCCAACCTTGGCAACTTTTAAGACTTGTGGACTTCAACTCCTAGAGTTCCTCAGCCAGCAAAGCAAAGCTGGCTGAGGAACTTTGGGAGTTGAAGTCCACAAGTCTTAAAGTTGCCAAGGTTGGAGACCCCTGCACTAGACCAAACTGGCTCTTGTAAACACTCTTGAAAACTGAGCTTCTCGGTTTAATATATTACATTTCTATGAAATCTACAGACCAGAAAACGTCCATTTCTTTTATATTTGAAAATTACCAGGCAAACATTACTGCTCTCTCTCTCTCTCTCTCTCTCTCTCTCTCTCTCTCTCTCTCTCTCTCTCTGTGTGTGTGTGTGTGTATGTGTATATGTATGTGTATGTGTATGTGTATGTGTGTGTTTTAACTGCAGGTATATGTTACTTAGTTTATTTAGGAAGGAGGGATATCCAGTTAAAAGGGTCAATCTTTCTGACACATACCTCTTAAATACATAATCAATACAATCATATGGCTGAATGATGTTCGTCTATCGTATTCGAAGAGGACCTTAACATCTATCATAGACCTGAGTCGCCTGTGTGCAAGTCCACAGCTACAGCTCCCAATGTATCCACACCAGCTGCTTTGTCGCTCGCCCATCGCCACAGGACTTTTCGCAGGACTTGGGGGGGGATGTCAAGACTTGTGCGTGAATTGGATTAAAGTGAGGGAGATGTGTGCATAGTCAGCCTCACTCTCTCTTCCCAGATTCCATCTTCCTCCAAATAGCAGGATAAGAGTCGAGACAGTTGGAGATGGGCTGGGCGCAGTGGTTGACCAGGGCGTCTTTCGTGTCTTGCTGTGCTCTTGGCATACCATATCGCTTGCAGCAAGCGATGGCTGAATAGGATAGCTCTATACTGTGCACATTTTTGCACAGGCAAATTTTAAGTTTCATGTATCAGGACTATTTTGGGATTCTAACAGCTCAGAGATTATTAACCTAAACCTATAACAACTGATCTGCAGCCATAACATTTTATTGTGTGCCAAAAGTCTAGTTGTGTCTCCATACTGCAAAATACACAGATTACTGAAGCAATGAAGTATGATGGATCCTATAGAGCAGTTATAGTTTTCTTTAGAAAATACTTACAAGGGGTCCCTTTAATGCGCAAATCAGTGCACTATGGAAGTTAATGGTTACTACTCGGGGATGCATTATTCCATGGATCACTGGTATAACAGACTATTACGGGCCTGGCCTTCTATGCTTCTGTTGCAAAGAAGCAGGCACTTGAGAAAAATAGGGAATTCATAATTAAAGTTATCAATGCAGTCTGATATTTTTCTGCATGGACTATATTCATTAAAAAAAATATTGCTATAGATGCTTGCCTGCAACTACAGGAGAGAGAGCAAATATAGCATAATCTAAGTCAGTATTTCCCAACCTGGCCATTCCTTGGCTGAGAGATCATAGTAATTCTAACCCAGGACATTTAGTGGCCATCAGATTGGGAGGGCTGCTTTAAAAAAAGGCCAAAAAAAGGAAGACATTTAAGAACCAAACGTGAAAAGAGTCAGCATTCTGCAAAACTGTTCCAAAATATTATGTACAATAAAGCATATGTAGCAAGGAAGAATGCAATCGGGAAGAAGCTTCAAAGCAACCTTATCTTTTACCAAAATCCTTTTTTTAAAAAACAACGGTTAACAATGTACTACACAGACCCACACGTTTGCTGAACAAATACACATTTCCTAAACTTGTCCTCCAACTCTTGAGAGATTTTAAGAAGGAATCTGAATCTGTCTGCACATATATTTATTAACCTAGGCCTCCTGGGGCTCTTCTAAGTATTAGCAAACCAACCTTTTAAGTATCAAAAAGAAACTATAGCTAAGCAGTGACAGCCTCTCTGCCTCTCATTCTTTCTCTCTAGTTTAATCCTTTTAATTTCCCTCCTTCCAACATAAATACCTTTGGGGTTCCTCACTCACATATCTTGACATCTCCCATCTATTTAATGAAATCAGGCTTAAAGCAGTCCTGCCACTTGTTCCCTGCTGTATTACTAGAATTCTGACTGGTGCCCTGCTGTGTGCTTTCCTTTCTCTACGTCTAAGAAAACTTTTCTTTCTGTGTCTTCAACAAAAGCTGACTGTCACCCATCTGTCTTTTCCAAAGAGTGTAGGCGCACATCTTTTCTTCCCTTCAAAATCCGTGAACATGTGTCTGCATTTTTTTTTATTTTTATTTTAAAAGGTCTCTGGTTGTGCTTGCTGTCATCTATATTGCTAGTGTAGTTGTGACAATTGGTGGCCTGATTTTTTTTTTTTTAGAGCTGTCTTGTTTTAACACACAGAAACATAATCTTCTAAACAGGCTAACTCCCAAGATGAACATGCACAACCATAGAACAGAGAAATGGCAATCACACTGATTAGCTGTTTGGCTGGGGGGAGGGGGAGCAAGTGACAAGATAGGACAAAATCCAGTTGTCTGTCCCATCCATCTTCCTGCACAGAAACACGGCAAAAGTAACAGCATTTATATACCCGCCATCCTGAAAACTAGATCAGCAGAAATACCGCATTTCTCAGCTAAGTGTGAATCGATTGCTTCTGCAATGCGTGCTGGAGAGGAAACAAACCAAAGTTTGTCTCAAAATGTGCTTGTGAACAGGGTAGTAAACAGGAAATAATAAACAACAAAAGAGAATAAAAAGACATATCCCAATACGGAAACCCCAATGTAACAGCGCATTCTTCTAATCTGCAACGAAAGGAACAGGCAGCAACTTACTGGTCTTCTCAGGCTGACAGGTTAGATAGGGCCTTCAGAGATGAGGGTCCGTTTTGAAACTCCCAAAATAATTTCGTATAGTTAATGAAAAGCAGATTCTTTGTCTGACTTGACAATGCAATGGTTGCTTAATTTATGAGGTAAATCACAATTCTCTATATCTTCATGCAAACTTCTCAACTGAAAACCAAGGTTCTCAAAACCACAATTACCTACAATTCGCTAAGCCAAAACCAAACAAACCACATTATGCCTTAGAATAAAATATGAACTCATTAAAGGAGTTTACCAGGATTTGTCCCCAATTAAACATTTTAAACTTCAAGTTAAGTTTCACTGAATATACCGTATTTTTCGGAGTATAAGACGCACCGGAATATAAGACGCACCTTAGTTTTGGGGGAGGAAAACAAGGAAAAAAGGCCTCTGCCTCCAAGCAATTTGCCAAACAGCAAACAGCAAACAACACAGATGATATACACTGTTTGCTGTGTATTTCTGTGCATGTGTGCTTGACCCATAGAAATAGCAAAGAATTGGAGAAATGTACATTATGCCAGAAAGTTTTCTTAAATGTAGTCACACTAACTCCTCCCAATTATTTAAATTTTTTTAAATTTAATTTAATTTTTTTTAATTAAATAGATCTACTCCAAGGTAAGTCAGGATTTAACTCTAATACTAAACAGGACACTGTTACATTTCATACTATACTTGTACAGAGCTGTTAAAATTAATTAAAATTTCTGGAAGTATACATTATTCTCTATTATTTAAACGAAGATACAATAGCACTGGGCCTCTTCAGAGCAAGCATTTATTTTAAAAAGCTTCTTCATTTTGTTAAGTTGTCTAGAACAATAATAAAGCAGTCTTTAAAAAATAAGTCTAATAATTTGAACACTCTACAAACATTTAACAAAATAACATATTAACAGAATCTGCCTGTACCTAGGATAGAACTCACAACCTCCTGATTGTGAGGCAAGAGCTCTATCGCTGAGCCACAGCAGCTCTAGCTTGCCTTCTTGCAATTTTAGCAGTCTAATATTGCCAGCAGTTTATCTCCCAGCAATATGTCTCATCACAGCCACTGTAGTTTCAGTTTCATTTTACCACGTGGCTTGCAAGCCTCCGTCAGCTGTAGGTCGGGAGGCAGTTTATCTCTTCTTGTGCTCTTCTTGTGCTTTGCCCTGTTTGCTGCAAAGAGGTAAATTGCTGGCAGGCAGAGGCCAAAGGGTGGAGGTGGCTGGGTGGGGCTGCATTCGGTGTATAAGACGCACCCAGGTTTTCACCCTCTTTTTGAGGGTAAAAAGGTGCGTCTTATACTCCGAAAAATACGGTAAGCATAGCATTCATTGTACTGTTGACAAGCACAAGATTGCTTTGCTGCAGAGATATCGCTGAAGAACCACTGAATCCTATATATGTGGTTGCACAGAAATTTTGCATAAGGAGTAACAGGTGATCGGCGGAATTAATCTTATAATAAAACTTCTGTTTCAGTTATGTTGATACAGCTACACTACCCCTTATCTGCCAAGTTGAGTTTGGTGTGGGCCAACCCACTGAATTTCAAAAACAACCAAAAGACTGGTTTTAACAGAAGCAATATCTGATGATTGTATTCACTTACAAATTCAACATCCAGTCTCAACAGTTATCTCTAGCAGTGTTTCTTAAAGTGGTCCCACGATCCCTGGAGGTTCTTCAGGGGTCTGAAAAAATCATTTGCCAGCCTATATTAAAAAATTTGTATAAGATTTAAATCCCTTCAAACAATTGTGAGAAGTAGTAGTGGCAGTGAATACATTAATTTTAATTTTTAATAAGGTAAAAATAAATATATCTCATACAAACAAAACTCTCTTGAGATCCTCCATAATTTTTAAAATTTTTAAAAGTGGGATCCTGAGAGAAAAAAAAGTTTAAGAAACACTGAGCTATTTGAAAAGCATTACTTAAAAAAACACTCTGTTTATATAAAGGTTCTTTTTAACAAGATTTAAAACATGACTTTTACCTTGCTGTTGGAAACTGATTAGTTCCAATGTAAGACATTAATATTTTAATATACTCTCGGGTCATGAGATGATTACCACTGTCATGCTCATTTTAATGTTATTTTTAAATTAGTATGATAAAAATGCATATATAACTTTCCAATGATCAAATTATATAACATTGCAATGGAAAAATGAAAGCTATTATAGATAACAGATGTAGAATCAGCCTTTGATTCTTACAGGTCTTAACTTAATAGTGACCTTCAAAATGGATTCACTATGTAGTAACAATATGCAAATCAAATCAAATCCTTTATTAAAGACTAAATAAGATCTATTAAATAAAATCTACTAACCTACAATAATATTCAATGTTTTACAGAAACATCTTTGGGCTCCTATTTTTTCTAGCACCCATGCCTTCGTATCATAGCTACTTTTGTCCTTCAAAACAACCCTAAGACATGTTAGAGAACAGTTCCATCATTCTTAGACAGAAGGGGTGTTGGTCTTACCTGATATGCTCCTTCTCAGGGAGGTGGATATAGCATCCAGGAATGGGTTAACTCCGTCTACTAGCTGATTGGACTGAGTCTGTCAAAGCTGTTTAGGTCCCGCCTCTGTTGCTATACTTGGCAGCTTTTGACGAAGAAACGAAGCGACAGACTCTCACGTGCCATAGTCAATGAGTCATCATTCCTCCAGCAAGTCCGAAAGCAGACAGTCAATAGTCAGACAGATAATCAGGGTGGGGCTGGATGCTATATCTACCTCCCTGAGAAGGAGCGTATCAGGTGCGTCGATTGACAGGACCTGAAGGTCTTTGGATAGGTCCGGTGCGACATTATACAGCTTTTTGTCCGTAGTTAGAGGGTTTGGACCAGCCCCTGGAGAGGACCATTGTAGTTTGATGATATTGGTAAAAAGCTTTGGGAATAACCTCCTCCTGCGAGATGTGTTCTAGAAAGAGCGGGTCAGTGAAGTCCTGATCCGACTGCTGCTCTGGATCCGGAACCAGGGGTGTTAAGCCCACTGCAATTTTTGCCTTATATAATAAGGACTTTAAAAGATGGGTTTGAAAGAGTCCCATGAAAGGAGGCTGATCTAAGACCGGCTGCCGTGGGGGTGAAAGTGGCCTCCAGCACTGACTTTGCCCTGCTCGAGGAGGGCAGGGGAGCCCCTCCGTCCGAGTGATGTTCAGGGGCTGACCCCAGATGTTAGCGTTTGAGCCAGGCACAATGTAATCCAGATAAGAAATGGAGCCCTCTGGATCTCTAGGGTCCTGTGGCTGTGGCCCTGTGACTTCTGTTGTGAGGTCAGGAGGTGGGACAGTCAGGGCAAGCCCTCAACTAGCGGCTTTATCACACAGCTTTTCGAGCGCCTTATGACGACGCTTTTCATCGTTGGTGGAAGCCTTTGACCACTTGGAGGATGAAACCCCCTTATCTGCATCTCTGGAGGCCCTTTTGGACCCTCCATTTTTGCTGCCCTTGTTATCCCCCAAATCAGGGACATGCCTGGCTGAGGCTGGAGCCCTGGATGCCATATTAAGGGCATGGATTGCAACCCAAGGCGTTCATTCTGGAACGGCTGATGCGGGGTGTGTGTGTTCTGGGCAGAAACTGTAGGGAGGTGCTGCCTGGGCCGAGGAATGAGGCTTATTAAGGTATGTGCAGAGCAACCCTTGAGTAACAAGGAGATGCACATAGAAACGTTGTATTGAAGTAGGGTTGAATAACTATTCAGTCACACACAGATACATTAAAGTGCATACAGTTTTACTTTAGGAAATAGCACAGTCCAATAAACAGTCCAGGTCATACACTTTCAAATCAGTCAATGGCTAGAAGTACAAAGTCTTCTTACCGGCTTCGTCTTTGTCACTTACAGTAACAAAGATATCACATCTCATAAACACAACAGAGAATCAGAATGTCAGAGAGAGTAAGCTATGATCTCTAGCTCCCTCTTATGGCAACTTGAAACACAACAGCCAACCAGACATAGCATACAGTTAAAGCTACATCACATCAATACAGTTAAACCTACATACATACATTGTTGATTTATATATTGCCAACCCAACTGTTTGGACTTAGTCCTAACAAGACTGGTGAGAATCGGGAGCGCGAAAGCTCCACCACAAAACTGTCTGTATGCCTTTAAGTAGTCCAAGCCTCTGCCATGCCCTGGTGGGGCGTGGCTTAGCCGCTAATGGCGGGAGCGTGATAGCTCCACTGTCTGACAGAAATAAGTTCAAGCCCCAGCAAGTCTTTGAAGTCCTAGGTTGCTGAGGAGCGGCTGTGGAAGCGCAAAGCTTCACAGTAGGATGGGCGCTTAGAAGCATCCTGCCTCCCTCTTGGCTTAATTGGAACAGATTTCCTGACGACAAGGGGAGGAATGCAGCGTCTCCCCTGGAGAGGCATGAACTCGTCTCTCCTTGGCAGCTCTAGAGTGATCGCTCTGATCCTTTCTCTCTCTCCCCATGTTTTAGTTGGCTGCGATCTCAGCTAGCCGGCTGCAAGTCGCTTCAGGGCTGACAGATCTGTCTAAAATGGCCACCGCAGCTGCCGCTTTTAAACGCGGGAAAACAGAGCGATTTGGCAATCGGGCCAATGCCCTTCCCAGCTGCCCACTCGGGCTGGAGCCCTGCTAGCTGGCCAACTCGCTCCTATCGGCCTTCAATCAACTTTGTAGTCCATGAGCAAGCCTGTGAGACGGAAGGTAAAATCCCAGGCAGTCTGACAGAGCCGAATGGAGTTCTGAGCTAACTCAGAGAAAGAGGCTGTAGCAGCAGCTGCTGCTGCAAATACATTGTCCTGCGACTCTACCGATGAAAAGGGAGTCGTGCAGGTATCACTCACTGTTAGAAGATCTGAAGGAATATAGCAACCAGGAATGACTCAATCATTACAACTGGAGGAATGGTTGGCACAACCGTCCTAGCTGAGTGACTGAGTCAAAAAGCTGCCAAGGATAGCAACAGAGGCGGGACCAACAGCCTTGACAGACTCAGTCCAATCAGCTAGTAGACGGAGTTAACCCATTCCTGGATGCTATATCCACCACTATGGAGAATGAGCTATGTCAGGTGATATAATATGGAGTCTAACAACTTTAGGATGTTTGTGGTAGGGAAGGTTGCATACTGCAGAGTTTAGCTATTATCACAAAGGGATCTAGAACAGCAACTAAGGTATATCTATACAGGAAATAAACTTTCCTATTGATCTATGTCTAATGTAGGCTTACTTTGGACTCCAAACTTTTACTAGAAGTTCCCGAGCTACTGGCATCAGTTGCATATAGTATGAATGAAGGCCTTCAGGAATCTCCTTCTATTTTCCAAGTATTGAGTTCACAAATACTGTGTAGTTCCACACTGCCTTTCCAATCAATCATCTTACTTCAGATCTGTCAAAATTCTGGCTTTAAATGCATTTAGGATGATTAGCAACATATGTTTTCCAGATGTTTTGGATTATGGCCTCTATAAGTCAAAAGTGATAAAAGATTACAGATGGTCCTTGTTTAACAACTATTCGTTTAGTGAACGTTCAAACATATTGTATGATGGCACTGAATGAGTGTTAATTAGAACAAAACTCATAATTCAACAGCCATTGCAGCATCCATAGTCATATGATTTGAAGCCTTCCCTGCTGGTTTCCCATAAGCAAAGTCAATGTGGAAGCCAGCAGGAAGTCAGAAGTCACAGTCACTTGATGTCCTTGTTTAATGTTCCATGCAGTCCCCACTATTGACAGTAACTGGGATTACTGGCACTGCCATCATAAGCAACATAGTGGGTTTTTTTACTTATAGACACGTTATTTCAAATCCAAATTAGCACTGCTAAACAAGGACTATCTTTATGAAATTCCAATCTGTATTCTCTCCAGTGGGTCTGGTTGCCTATCTCTGTATTACAATTGTCTAATATTTTAGGGTTAGAGCAACTCGGAATGCATGTGTCACAATGGTAGCACATTCTTTCTATGAGGAAGCTAAATGCACAAGGAAGAAGGGACAAAAAAATCTGATTCCCAAGCAAAAAAAAATAAGTACTATACATTATATCTCATACTTTTCAATATGATTTTTCTTAGACGAGGACCAGGAATCAATTTTAAAGGGTCTTTATTCATGATATCAAGAAAGTAAGCATTTGCGTTAAGGAGGAATGCTCACACTTGCACTTTCTCACAGTTTTGATGTCTCCAAGATGTAAAATGTGTCTTTCATTTATTTATTTTGTAAAACCTTTTCCTGGCACTGTACAGTTACCATACAAGCTTAGGAAAAGATTCAGCTTTTTTCAAGGGGGTGGAAATAAAACACTCCTTTGACTTTGGATCCAAAACACAGTACACACACAGTGATAAAAATATTACTAATGAAGGTATTTTCATGAGACTTAGGAGACACACTGATATGAGCTGAGCGTACAATAAATATAACTTCCATGAGCCTTTACAAGGGTGGGGATTTTGCTCACTTCTTGAAACATCTTAATTGAAAGAAACTATGGAAGTTTGTTTCCTCAGGATAAGGTGGTTGGATTTAGGGAAAACTGCACTGATATATATATTTATACACGTTAATACTTTCTGATTTCTCTCTAATTATGTTTGTGGTTGTTGTTTGCTTGGGGTTTGGGTTTTTTTTGTCTTTGACTATGGAGGAAGCTCTTGGTTTGGTTTTTTAAAAAATCCTTCATCTTATGAGTAGCATTTGCATTTATAGTACATAATACAAACTAATCTGAATTTCTTCACTTTCGCCCAACATTTAACCTCAAAACACTAATTAGAAACAAATATCATGGTTTAAGAACCACCTTTTATCCATCTCTCTTTTTCTTTTTGGCTTAGTTTATTTACCATCTAAACTGCTGAAGAATTCTGAGAATTGGAAAGCACATTGTATTTTGTGACCTCCAGTTGACCTAATAAAGACATTACCCTAATAAGGCTTAGGGAATATAATTTATGCCCTAATTCAAAAAAAATTTCCTCATAGCAGCTGGAAAGACTAAACAACTGCATGCTTTGTTCTAAAAGTATATTTAAAACAGGATTAATTGTTTATTCATGTGTATTTTGGATTGTATGTACCAGGACAACTATTCTGCTTACATCATGCAGGTCATTATATATCCATGGCTTGAAGGAAGCTAATTTTGTTTTAGCACTGGAACAAACAAACAAACAAACAAACAAACAAACAAACAAACAAACAAACAAACAAACCAGAGAGAGAGAAATTCTGGCTTATTAATACAAGCTGAACATAATTCCTAAGGTGTTTAAATTCTGTTTATACCAATAGGTGTATGGAGGAGGGAAAGCGGAATTACAGAAAGTGGAAAATTTTAACTTATTATGACCTCAGGCTGAGTTTCAAAGATGCAGGTTGGGGGGAATAGCCATTACTTTAGAAGACACGCTCAAGATCCAGAAGGATCCTGACAAACCTGAACACCGGGCCCTATCCAACAAATGCAATTCAGTGAAAAGCAAGGTTTTACACTTAGGCAAGTAAAACCAAATGCACAGGTATAGAATGGGTGGTACCTTGCTCAACAGCAGTAACTGTGAAAGGGACAACCATTCATATATGAATCAGCAGTGTACTGCAGCTGCCAAAAAAGCCAACACAGTCCTACTGCATCAATAGAATGATAATATCAAGATCATGTGAAATGTTAGTACTGCTTTATACTGCACTGCTAAATGTCTAAGGAGATTCTCAGTCATCTAGGTCACAGTTGTCCCAAAGGTGCTTTTTTCAAGAGGCAACTGGGCTTTCTGATTTTTCTTTGAAGATGTTTAGCTTCACATCCAAGAAACATCTTCAGGTCTGGCTGAATGGTGGGGAATGGAAGGATTTATACTTCTTGCAGAAAACTGGTCATTTGCATTCAATGCACAGCTAAGATCACACTTGGAATACTGTGACCAGTTTTGACCACCATTGTACAAAAAATATGTTGAGGATAAAGTCAGAAGCTTATTTTGGTGATCACAGATTCTGGATTAAGTTTAAGCCACCTAAAACTCTGTATCTCACTGCTAAAACTCAAAATAAAATTCCTTAGCATGTATTTCACAATTTACTTCAACATGGGAGAAAACCTAATCCTCTGTACCAGACAAATTCTATAGGAAAATAAGGCAGTCTTCTGTTAACTCAATTCCTCAAACAAACTCATCTCGTGATAAAAGATGACCCAGATAAAAGCAGACCCCAAGCCACGTAGGGATAATCAAAAGGAACCTTTTATATTTGGGCTGGAAACAATTGGCTACCAAATCAGTTCTTTTCAAATATTATTATCAATATTCAAATATCTTCATATGTGAAAAGATCAGATTTGGTAACCTGTTGTTCCCAATTATCCAGATATACACTGTATGGAATTATTCATCATTTGGTCCCAGCAATTAGCAATTCAGCTAAAATAACAACTCTCAGGCAGGACTAATGTCAGATAAACTGTTTATACATAAAAAGAAAAAAAGGCTGAGAAGGTCTGAAATGAATTCAAGTAATTTAACAAGCTTTCCTCTTTTTTTCTACATTTAGCTACCACAAGAATATTCTTAGTAATACAATATTTAACATACAAATATACAATCATTAAATTGGCTCAACCTATGCTTCATGTCATGCCCATGGCTGCTGATAGATTTTGCATATTTTGCAAAAATTACTTTGTATACACCCCAATGGCTAGATTCACACATTATGCTAAATCACAAACATGGAATTCTTTAACAGAATGTGTAATTTAGACACTGTCTTCAAAAAATAGTATCTATGGAGGAAAAATATTGCTTCTCTTCTTTTGAATGTACATCTTCCACATCCCACTTTCATGCCTTCTATAGTAATTTCAGAACATTTCATGAAATCTGCCTTAAGTCAGCATAAAATGAAAATCTAACTCTGCACATCACTGTCAAAACCTTATAGCCCTATATTAAAAGCCATACAAATATTTTTTGTCTTTTCTTTTCAGTCTATACACCTCTTTTATTCCAGGTAAAAGAAATCGTCAATAATGTCTAATAATGTTTGATTATTTTTAAATTTCTGTCTTCTAAGAAGGGATAAGAAAAAAAAGTACACAAAAGCAAAGTGGCCATTATAGGGGAGAAAAAGATAAGAGAAAGTGATAAAGTGATTTTAAAAATTCACATCAACAATCAGATTCACTATTATGACAGCTTTACATAATTTTATCAGGGCCAAGTATCTATACAAGCCTAAATAAAATTCCTCTCTTCACACATACACACGGCAAGAGGAAAGTTATATGCTTGTTTTATCAGCCATTCTGCATGCACATCTGTATATGTTCATGTACTCATTATGAATGTGTAGTGGAAAATAAAGTAACTTCCCAAGAGGAAAAATCCTTAACAAAAGTCTCTCACAGAGCTTGTCAGAGGAAACATCTGTTGTCCCCTGTGGAGGTTGAAAGACTAGGGAGGAAAGAAGAAAAAAATTCAGCCAAAACTAAATTAATAATAAGAAAAAAAGAACTGCAGTAAATATTTCTTTGCAAAACAATGTTTGGAGACACACACACACATGCAGAGTGCAGAAAGGAAAGAAAGACACAAAAACTATGTGCACAAATGAGGATATTGCAATTATGATTCCAAGCTAGAAAATCAAGTCTATAAGGGGTTAAACTGGTTTCAAAGTTTATGGACTATGAAAATGGAAACATCACACATGGACTAATAGTTCGTGTAAGAGAAAACATCTGTTTGAGTTATAAGGTCAGCAGGAAATGAACACTCTTTAGTTTGTCCTTACTGGTTAAGCTTTACATTTCTCGCAAGAACTTATGTCTTAACTTAGTGTTAGTGAAATTTATAAAAATATTCCAATTGCCTTTCAAATAGCCAAACACCTTACAATTACACCCCTTCCTGTGCCACTTCCTTGTTAACTCCCAGCCATAGCTATCACAGAGGAAGTACATTTTTCTACCATAGTGCAACCTCACTCGGCTCACAAGACAGCCAATATTTAACTGTCTTTCACTTTGTCAATTATATCTAATCTTCTGAATAGTTTTCATATTATCTACTTGGCAGTTATACACAAAATATCATCTTTGGGTTCTATCTTAACCCGTTGCACATCAACTGACAATAAGCTGTCACTTACTACCCTTCCCTGTGACAGTAGATTGGTACTCTCACCCAAATTAGGATGGAAAAAAATGTTATCATCTCTGTTATCAATAACAGGAAAGCTGTGTTAGGAAACCCAGGGACTTCTTTTTGAAAATCATAAGACACAGCAAAGACTGAAACTGTCTGTCTTGTTTTGATGATAAAATACCAGTGTCAGAGACTGGGATGTATTTTTTCTTAAAGCAATTGCTTTTCAAACATTTTCAGTGGTTTTTTTTTAAGTGTGTGTGTGTGTGTGTGTGTGTATGTGTGTGTGTGTGTGTGTGTGTGTGTGTTTGTGAGAGAGAGAGAGAGAGAGAGAGAGAGAGAGAGAGAGAGAGAGAGAGAGAGAGAGAGAGAGAGAGAGAGAGAGAGAGAGAGAGAGAGATTCTTTATTATTATTAGACTGACAAAATTAAAAATTGTGGAATGTAGATGGCTCTGGGACTGTACACACTTCCTGTAACTTGAAAGTCAGCTCCCACAGGAAACCATGATGTAAAACTACAAATATGTCATGGTTTGCTTCATATACAGGAAATGGTAATGACTTACCTCCTAGTAAGCATTATTTTTTAAAAATATATTTGCTTTAAAGAGTAAGACTTTTCTTGTAAAGTAATTCATCTGACAATATTGATCTACTGGGCAAATTATCTGACAAGATCCCTTTCATCAAAATGCTATTCAAATATTAACTGTTTAATACCCAGTGCTCTAAAAGCCCTGGCCTACTGGATTATTTAAACCCTGGCATTTCACATTAAGCAGCATGTGCCATTACTCAGAATTACTAACTACACAGTCTGCACAGGCAATTGTTTTAATTTCTTAACCGGTACTCAATAAGATCTAGAAACAAACCTCTGTAACTTCCTTTTCCACATATGGCAAATGTAGAGAAGACGGATGAACACTTCACTTTTTAAAAAGATCTGTTCTGAAAGATGTTCTGCAGAGTATTTGTCTTTTTTCCTCTGTTTTTCCATCAAGAGTCCCTCAAACTGATGCCCTCCAGATGTGCTGCATTACAAATCACATCCAACTTCAGTATGGCAGTTATAGTCCAAATCATCTGGAAGGCTCCAGGTTCATTTCTAGTGAACTGTTTGCTCCTGAGTTCCAAAGAAAGACAGGCATAGGCACATCTTGAAAAGCAACCAAGTAGCCCCTGGAGATTTATCTGAAAAAAATACACCCAGTTCAGAATTTGTACAACAAATAAGGATGTGCTCTTCTTTAAAAGGTTCACAGACTTTACATCTGGTAAGGAAAAAGAAACAAAGCCACAATTTTGTCTGCCTGGGAGTATACATTAGGCACAACACATGTCAAATCGGATGTGAAAGTCTAATAATACTCAAACGCTAGCTTATCATCCCTTCATTACAATTTAGTACAATTCAGGGAAAGAGAGTGGTGCCTTAAAATATTTTTTTCATCATTATACTATACATATGTTGAAATATGAGCAAGAAATGTACTTGACATGCAATTAAAGCAGCATGTGGATCTTATTGCTCCTAAAGGCTATTATTTGATTTCCTGCTCTGAAGCAAGCAATGAAAAGATTCCAAGTTTAAATGCAGCTGAATTAGATCATTCTTTGGGGTGGTCGCATCTTGGGCTGGAAACCAGATGGAGTGTTTTAAAAGCCTTTTGTAAACCGAACCAATTCACCAAGTTGCTTGGAAACCTACAGCTCTAGTTGTTGCTCTGGGGCAAGATTTAGCCTAGTTTTTACTGAATCTGACAACATTTGCAGACACCACCATCAGCAGAAGTAATCTTTTAGGCGGTGACTGGTTTCCATTGTAGGAGAGGGAGCTTTTATGGCAACAAAGCAAAGGAAAATCTAACTTGATTCATACCAGTTTCCAGCCTATTCTTCTATGTAAAGCAACTAATAATTGGTGCATGTTATCCTTATATTAATTATCTTCATTAAAATATTGTGATAAATTGAACAAACTGAAACATTTACTAAACTGTGGAGAATATTTGAGAGAGAGAAGGAACAGAGCCCTTTAAAAGATATTGACGGACACCCAAATAGTCTAACCACAGAGTTTGATATTTAATGTCAGGCAACTTCCGAAAGAAACCTCTCTCTTTTCCTCCCTCCAAGCTCTCCAAGGCAGGCTATATAAATGTGCTAATAATCATATGATAAGAGGTAATACACACCACTTGAGTAAGTTGAAAGGTCTTTGGGTAAAATATATAACTTCGGGAGTCTATCTCACACACCCGCTTCTTTCTTTCTCTTTATCTCAAGAGAACTCTTTAAGGTAGCCATACCCTTACTCTGAATGAAAGATCATTTCAATATAGTGAAGCCATAAGCTTACAGGTCAGGTTAAGGAAAGGAGGGTAGCAATATCTGCTGGGTGTATATTCACTTTGTTTTATAATTAACACTGGGATCCCTGCAATGGCTATTATTTAAATCCTTTGGAAGGAAGGCCTGGGTTGCAAAATGCTGAGGCTTACGGCAAAACTGGAAAGCAATACTTCAAATACCAAACTCTAGCACCGTGGCACGCAGAGCCCTCTCTGCGGGCATGCCAGCTGTCGCCCCAGCTCAGCTCCACTAAGCATGTGCGTGCACCTCCCACTGGCCAGCTGGTCTTCGGGTCTCTGCCGCTCGTGTGGGGGGCATGCAGGGGGCACACGTGCGCATGCGCAGAGGGGAGGGGCAGATGCAGGGGATGCACGCGCACATGCGTGGGGGTGCTCGCATGGCATTTTGGGAGTTCACCTTTGTTGGTGCAGCTGGGCGTGACTCCGCCCCGAGACACTGGTCTGCCACCGCTGCCTCTTTGCTGGCACAAACAGCCTGCAGCCTCAGCCTCTTTGCTGGCAAGAACAGCCTGCTGCCACCGCCTCTTTGCTGGCGCTAACGGCCTGCCACCGCAGTCTCTTTGCCGGCACAAACGGCTTGCAGCCGCCGCCTCTTTGCTAGCGTGAACAGCCTGCAGCCGCAGCCTCTTTGCCGGCGTGAGCCCCCCCCCCGTGCCCCGTTTCGGCTTCCAGGTTGGTGCAGGCGGCTTTCCAGGCCCAAAAGGGGGCTTGGGGGGCCTCACGCCAGCAAAGCAGCTGTGGCGGCAGGCCGTTCATGCCAGCAAAGAGGCTGCGGCGGCAGGCCATTCGTGCCAGCAAAGAGGCAGCGGCTGCAGACCGTTCACGCCGGCAGAGGCTGCGGGTACAGGCCGTTCGCACCGGCAAAAAGGCAGCTGCAGTAGGCCGTTTGCGCCAGCAAAGAGGCAGCGGCTGCAGGCCATTCGCGCCAGCAAAGAGGCTGAGGCTGCAGGCCGTTCGCACTGGCAAAGATGCTGCAGCGGTGACAAGTCAGTGTCTCGGGGCAGAATCGTGCCCAGCTGCACCAACAAAGGCCAGAAGTAGCCACCCACTGTGTTTTGGCTTCCTGGTTGGTGCAGGCGGCTTTCCAGGCCCAAAACAGGGCACGGGGGCACATGCGTGGGGGGGCTGGGGTGCATGCACAGGGGGAGCATGCAACACGTGTGCAGGCATAGGGGACACATGCGCAGGGGGGTGCTTGCATTGCATTTTGGGGGTTCGGGCACGCTTGTGTGCATTCGTGCACGCGCGCTTTGGGCACTCAGCACCAAAAAGGTTAACCATCACTGCTCTAGTTGTTGACAGCAGTAGAAAAAAGGGCCCCGAGTGGAGATGCTGCATTCATCCTTGTGCTCCTTCATGTGGCTTTGAGAGATATCCTACTGAGACAGTTTCATGAGTTGGGAATTGTGGGTACCATTTTACTGTGGTTCTCTTCGTTTCTGTGGGCTGCTTCTGTGGGTGTTGGTTAGGGGAGAGAATGTTTTCTAAGCTTCTCCTGTGAAGTGTGTTTAGGGTCTATTGCACCCTGTCCTATATCAAGGGAGGGGGGGTTCAAGCAGTCACCCATGTCCTTGTCACCTCACTACTTGACTACTGCAATATGTTTTACAGAGGGTTGTGCTTGAAGACCACTAGCTTCAGCTAGTCCAGGCTGAAGAACATTAAAACGCAACTCAAGCTACTAGTTGTTTACAGCCTTATATGGTATAGGGCCCATTTACTTGAGGGATTGCCTGCTTCCCATAGGATCTGCTTGGCCATTTTGATCCTGTAAGGTTGGTTTGTTCCAAGCTTTTTCAATTAAACAATATCAGTATATCTTCTTTATTGCAGCATTTACTCTCTGGAATACCCCCCCCCCGCCCCCGGAGATTTGACAGCCCCCGCCCTGCTGTTGTTTCCAAGAGTCTTGAAGACCAGACTCTTCATCCATTCTCACCATCTTTTAGTATTTAATTTATCTCTCTTAGTTTAGTAGTTGTGAGCAACCCAGAGTCATTGAGAGTCAGATAGCAAATAGTCCTTAGTCTTGTATACCACTTCATAGTGCTTTACAGCCCTCTCTAAGCGGTTTTCAGAGTCAGCATATTGCGCCCAACAACCTGGGTCCACATTTCACCGATCTCGGAAGGATGGAAGGCTGAGTCAACCTTGAGCTGGTGAGAATCAAATTGCTGGCAGTCAGCAGAATTAGCATACAGTACTGCATTCTAACCACAGCACCACCACAGCTCTTGCTACAAATACAAATATATACATGGCTCTTGCATATAAATTTGATTAATCAATTAATCAAGGGTTCCTTCAATAGTGAAAAAACCATTTGGGACTGAAAGAAACAAACAACATTACAGACAACTTTTCAATCTATCTCTATGAACAGAAGAACAAGATTTATGCTTTAAACATTCATAGTTTGAGGGTTTTCTTAGAAAATTTCTCTGAATCACTCAAGATTGAAGGATTTATTTGGGTCCTCTGTGTGGTTCTGCCCAAGTAGTTTTATGTATTACTTTATTACCTATTAGGGTTGAATCATCTTCTTCCACTAGACCAGAATTAACAGAATAACACAATTCTTCAGCCAGCCTTTGGCCCAACCATCTATCAATCAACACTGGAGTTGAAATACAATATATCTGGAGATTACTAAATTATTGAGATCAAGGTAGACTGAACACTTCTAAAAATTAGCAGAAATCTATACAAGACAGAATAAGAATCAGAAAGGAATCTATCCCTCTAGATTCTATCTAGTTAAATATTAAAATTAGTTAATTGGGAAACTTAAGTTATGTTAATACCTGGAACTCCATTTTGTGTATTTCCACTAGAATTAATTACCCATAGAAATACATACATGCATTATTCATACAGCAAAATTGAGAGAAAGTAAAATAATGTGCTGTAATCAAGAGGTGAGGTTTTTCACAGTAACTAATGTGATTTATTTTAAAGGCGACTGAAAGCCTGCAATATGGTTTAACTAGCAGATTATACCATAAACTAAATCAGCTTTGGGTAAAATCTTAAAAGCTTCATTTCATTCTACTATGCGTGCTACTTCATAGCCCTGAAGTCTTAATAATAAATATTGGGCTATTTCCACCTCCGTGTAGAAACCAAGGGTACAATTTGAGCACTTTAGCTTCCCCATTGAAGTTAAAATTAATTACCACATAAAACTGCTGATTCCTACCAAATGAAGCTCTCTCCAATGTGTCAACCCAGGGATGAAACAAATCCAGGAATGCCTTAATTATTTCACCTGAATTATGGCTGCATTTTGTAAACCTGGCACTTTTATGGATATTGGAGGGTTTATTAATTCCTCGGTATTAAGACATTCTAAATAAACAAAGACCTTGACTAAAAGAAACGCCATCTACTGTTTACTCACAGAATGAAGACGAACTCTCTCTATTCATTACATTTCTGCTACATGCGCCTGACCTCTGAAGTGCTCAGAGCAATGTTTTAGCCTCACAAGTAGCTTAAATGAGAGGAAGAGACTTCCAGACAAAGGACTTCTAGCATAAGCAACAACAAGCTCTTCTCTTCTTCACGGATGTGGTGTGCTTGTGTTAAGAAAGGCAAATAGTTTGAAAAGACAGGAGAGCAAGCAGCAGAGGCTAATATTTCCTGGGCCCTGGTAAAAATCCCGTGAATAAGGTAGGACAATGTTATCCTTTTGAAAAGTCAAAGCTGTGCTGCTATTCTCAGTTTTATGAGAGTAAGCATTGAACCCACAGAGGAGCAGGTTATGGCAGTAAATTCATATAAAATTATGAATTATTCATGATAGACGGGCTTCATTCTATGATATGATAAAATATTTCAGTAGACCTCCATGGAAACCTCACAGCAAACTAAATAATAGACTGCAGGAGTCGCTGAAGAATCTAACTTTCCGAGCACATCAGCATTTACATTTCTAATCTTACCAAATGCAACAGTCATATCTTAGAAGCCACTGGGTTGCTATGAATTTCAGCAGGAATGAAAACTCGATTCAATACACTCTAAAGTTCCTACCGCTAATATGAAATGTTAACAGCTACAATATTTATTAAATTCATTAACATTCATTTAATTTCAGTCACAGTTGTCCAATTTTAGGGGACCAGAGGCATATTTAAACTTTTGAGGGCATGAAAATGGGTGCTCTCACAAAACGGTTAACAAGGGGGAAATGACGAACAATAAAGCATATATTTGCCAAAAGGCAAACTAGTAAAATTGTTTGCATCCCACCCTCTTTTCCACTTTAGTTTATTTCTGTCTTTTCTTCTCAAATCAAATTATCAAGCCTCTGTTTTTACTTTCTAAGAATGATGATACAATGTCTATGGGAACTCAAACATTTTTGGGGGAAATGGCATTTTCCTTTATAGCATTCCTGTTTTCTTAAAATAATGAGGAGGAAAGTAAAATCAGATGGGACAAGGCACCTGGTGAGTTCTAAAGGATTTGTCCCTGAGTATTGATTGGGTTAATTGTGTTTTAATTGCTGATTTTTTTGTTAGTTTTTTATGGTTTTTATTAAATCCCGCCTGGAGTCACAAAATCTTGAGATGGGTGGCTATATAAATATGATAACTACCATATTTTTCACACTATAAGACACTCCAGACCATAAGACACACCTAGCTTTTGGGGAGAAAAACAAGAAAAAAAATCTGCCTCTGCCTCCCAGCATCCATCGGTATTCATCTGGCTAACATCCTTGCAGCAAAAGCAAACAGCCTGGTTAGCTTCAGCACATTATTGCAGCTTCATTTAGCACGAACGGCTGTTTGGCGGTTGGATCAGCCTCCCGGAATACCACCAATCAGCTGTTCCAGGCTACGGGGATTGCTGCCACCTATTGCCACCTCCGCATGCCCCATTTTCGGCCTCCACGTGCCCCATTTTTGGCCTCCACACACCTCATTTTTGGCCTGTTCCAGGCAGCGGGGATTGCCACCACCTATCACCCCTGCCACCTATTGCAATCAGTAGTGATGGCAATCCCCGCCGCCTGGAATGGGCCAAAAGCGAGATGTGTGGAGGCCAAAAATGGGGGCCGGCGGGGCTTCAGCAACATTCGCTCTATAAGACGCACAGACATTTCCACCCACTTTTTTGGGGGGGATGTGCATCTTATAGACCGAAAAATACTGTAAATAAATAATGGCAACACTCACCAAAATCAAACCAAGTACATTAAGTCAGCCAGGGACAAATACCAAGAGCTACCTAAAGAAATTAGCCCCCTTTAAAGTAGATTTAATTAAATACCCTAAAATTAATTACCCTTATATTTAGGAGTTGTTGGTTTCTTTGAGGAGGCTGGCAACATAATCGTACAATGAAAATTGTCCAGGTTTTGCCTGCACTTTACTGTTTTTTAAAATCTATCTAACTATAGGTTTGTCCCCAAAACATCACTATGTCATAAATTAGTCATTTCCACTTTCTTTTTTACATCTCTCAAGTTTCAAAGTAACCATTGTTTTAGAAATAAAGGAGGGATCTGCCAGAAAATTTGCATAATCTTGCCAAAAACATCAAGTCCCATTCATTATGTTTATTATTCTAGCTTCTGTTGAAGTTAATGCTGAATAAAAATATATGCTTGTAGTGGAGACGACAAGCCCGAGGGATTAAAAATCCAGAATCTCCCCAAAAGTAAGGAAAAGAGCTTTATCTCCAACCCTAACCCAGTCATAAAACAATTCTTCTGAATCTCCAGTTTCCCCTTTCATAGTTGCAACTTGACATTCTTTGCATTTAACATTTTTCCTACAAAAAAAACAAGAGTTTTCTAAATCAAAACTTCAGTTATATTTAATATTTCAAGACATATTTAAGAAAAGCTGCTTCCTGACAACTGGATTTCATTAGCAAAATGTAAAAATGTAGCAGAATTATAATACAGAGCCAATGAATGGCATTTACCAATCTTTACATACATTTAAGAGCCAAAAAAAAGTTTCGTTTGAACTTGCTAAAATCATCATATTGGTAATTTGATTGTGTCAGTTCTGTGTAATATAAACATAATTTGCATGTGCCCTCACATGGTAGTGTTTGGTGTTTATCATAAAGAGCACGAATATCAATCGGGTGGAAAAATGACCTTGGAGTGAATTTATCATATCCAAACTAACATGTGAATTAGCTAGCACTTAATCTTTTCAGATGGCTTGAAATCAGAGTAGCTTGGTATTTACTAAGAAGGTGACTAGCTTGAGCATATTTAGTGATGCTTAAAAAGCTCTTAAAATAGTATAAATAAGTAAAAATCACTGTACTACAACGTAAAGCTAGAAAGAAAAAGACTAATATTTTCCATTTCTTTCTGTTTTGATTTTGCTATGCATTTACTAGCATTGCACTTAGTTTTGTTTTTTTGCCATAGATCTTAATCAGCAAATAGCCTGTTTGGGTGTTTTTTCCTCCAGTGAGTTGATTTTTCTGAAGTGGCAGACAAGAGAAAAAAATAAATTTATTGCCTAAGCCATGCTATTGATATTGCTAAACCTAAACAAAAGGAAGTGATAAGCAAGTAGAAATAACAATTCTCTACGTATGACTTTCAAGGATTCTACCCAGCAATTTCTGTGGAAAAGCTCTTTTGCTGTCCAAGACCAAGTTACACTATTTAAAAAACACAGCACAGCATTAATACAATGTACATCTGACTAAGTATAGTACATTCATATATAAATGGGAGAAGTTAACATTGCACAGAAGGGACTAAATTATTTCTATAAGTTAAAGTGTAAAATAAATTTTTTGCTATTGGGTATCAGTCATTTAATAAGAATATCTGAATTGCCTCATCATGAGTGGATTTTTTTCAGATTAAAGAGTGGGTCTATTAGGTCTGATTGACAGTGCATTACTGTGGGCACTATAAAAGGACATGTGAAACAGACTCAACCTCTATATTGGGAGCAGATACATACTCAATCTTCATAGGGAAAGTATGCATATCGACCAGCTGTCAACCCTAGTAGAAATAACATTTATATGGACTATGAAGAACAGCTTTCTATTTGGGTTGTACAAAATCCTGCTTCTGGGAGAATCAGGGAATGCCAAGGTGAGACAGCAATTTACTTTGGCTCTGTTCATCTGAACTATGTCCATACCCTCTGCTTAGGTTCTACAGTACAAGGGTATTTTTCCTAGGCCCAAAATAAGTAGGACTCTTTTGTTGAAAATTTGTATTAATGTCCTAAAAATATAGATTGGGCTTTTGGGTAGTTTATTCTCTTCTCATCCTCCTTGAAATTTTTTGAAGAGAGTCAAGGGCAGTAACTCAATAAACAAAGGCAGGGACAGAAGCAATTTCCCCTCCAGTAGTGTAAATTTTCTATCGGTCTAAAATATTACTCTAACGGTAACCGCTCCAAATCAGGCTTTTCCCAAACAATCTCATTTAACTTGTGCGGGCAGTGAGAGCAAGTTGTTTTGTTAAAAATGAAACTGTACAGATTATAACAAAAAATAAGCTTGGAACACCTGATCCTAACCACTTTTATCTAAGCAACTAACTCGGTTCTCTCTCAACCGGAGAACACCCTGGAGAAGAGGGGAAGGCAGGTGTTTTCCTGCGAAAACTCCTTTAGGCAAATCCTCTGTGCAACTTTTCATCTTATCCTTCATCAACTAAGTACTAAGAAATATTAGTTGGGATGTCACATTTCAAAAACCATCTACTGTACCAAGTCAAGGGATAAAATTAAGGAAATATTTTATCCTCCAATTTGATCAAAATAGAATCAACTCACAGGTTTGTTTTTATTGAATTATAAAAACCCTACTAAATCTCTAGTAGAAAAGTGTCCTATCGAAGGCTTCCACTACCACAAGAAGGAAGTATTTCATTTCAATAAACTTAAAGTTTATTTAAAAAAAGAAAAAGAAAGAAAAAATTGAACCTTTCTTTCACCTGTGACTTTTCTTGTGATATCAGATTAGAAATTCTGGTGTATCCTAGCCAAAACATTATATAAGCAAGGTTTTAGAAACTATGTTTCATTTTAATTTTAATGATTTTTCAATTGTTCAGTTTTAATAAATCCTAATAAAACGTGTTGAGAAATCTAACTAAACTTTTCCCACTGGATTTTCAATAGTGCATCTGCAATGGTTTTTTCATAGACAATGTTAGCTATCTTAAGATTTCTATGCATTTTCAGTATTCTTCAAATCTATAATTCTATAATTAATTACTCTAGGGAATAGTTTGCAAAATTTAAAACAATTTAGAAGGATACAATCTGCTAGCTCTTACCAGGTGTTAGATAAACATCCCAGAGAAACCTATCGTAGCCTAACTTTAAGGCATTAATGTGCTTATGTACCAAAGCTCAGTGCTAGGGGAGTTTAAAGCAGAGTAAGAGTAACAAATCACCTTGCTTATTTTGTCCCAGATCCTACATCGATTTTTAAACTGGTTGTGCTTTGCATAAATTATTTTATGAGGCAGGAAGAGAACTGTATTGAAATGCTGGGAGGAAGGACGGATAATATGGAAGAATTCTGGAATCCCCAAATTACTTGTTAAAGTTTTACAGACCAGTTAACAATTTGCTAGGTCATGCATCCATACAAGTCAACAACAGTAAATTTTATTCATCATAGGCAGCTCTAGCAATCCACCTGTAACTTTTGAGACACAAACGAGACCACAAGAACTCACAAATCAATAGAAGCAGAACACACCGAACAAATATTCTGGAAAGTCAAGCTCAAGTATAAATGTAAAAACCGTCCAAAATTTGTATTTCCCACAATAGGTATTTTGTACATGAATTTCCAACATCCAGCTAAATCCTTAGGACTGTGTTAACACTGACTTAGCTCAACATCTGCCAAGCAAGTTAATGGTAAACACTGAAGGGCCCATCTACCAAGTGTTAACAGTTGTTCTGATAAAATGACAGATACCTACAATTTAGCTGTCTTGGCAGATTCATAAATATAGGCATGATGTCAGGTATAAGCCCAAAGATGAGACAGTGAGATCCAAACTAGCTCAATCCATTTTAGGATGTTGTTACCCTGAACATGTTCCCCATCCAATTTGGGACTGTGCAGTCTCTTAATCTGGGAAAAGATGAGTTGCCAAAGACCTCTTCCAGGATGTGTATCCTGCAGGTACAAATCCCATCTCCCATAACAAGTATGGGATAAGTATCTTAAAAAGACCAATTTAGAGAAACATAAATATAAAATAAACAAATAAATAAACCCAGTGAATATTCTCTTATCTGCAAACACCATCCGCAACCACTTTAACCAATTGCATGTCATGAGTTCAGTCAAAACAGGTTAAGATAATCTGCTTTTCTTGAAAATAAAATTAAGATTTGTGTAGTTTCACCACAGAAACAGCCAGTAGTAGCCAAACTATAATAACTCAATATGAATTATAAGCAGGTTGCTCTGCATATTCCTTTTGTCAGCAGAGCAGAAAGGAATTACATCTATAGATAAAACAAAAACAAAGGGAAGCATATTTCAGGCATCCCAAAGGTGTTTTTTCAAAAGGCAACTGGACTTTTCTTTGTTTTTGCCTGAAGACCTTTTGCTTCTCATCCAAGAAGCTTCTTCAGTTCACTTTCACTTCTTGGATGAGAAGTGAAATGTCTCCAAGGAAAAACAAAGAAAGTCCAGTTGCCTTTTGAAAAAGCACCTTTGAGACAACCATGACCTGGATAACTGAAAATCTCCATAGGCATATTTCAGGCAATTCCTAATATTTCCGTATATAATAAAGGGTGGCTACATCATTCTGCCTCGATAAAACTAGGATGGCACAATGTAAAGTATATAAACGCTATCTAATTCAGCTTTCTAACCACCTTTCTATTGAAAAACGTATTGTTAGGTCACAATTTCCTGTTGCTTCAATTGCTAGGTAATGGTGAAAGCAGAGTAAGTGTGTGCCTGTAATACGCTCAGTGTGATTGTTTGAGGATGGCATATGCCAGACTCCTGTGCTGCAGCTTGACAGTGCATATAATCAAACAGAAGATAGCAATGCCATTCCCCAAACTAAAATACAACATGTTAATTGGCCTACACATCACTGTATAATAAATGATAAAATAAAACAGCTAATATCTAAATGAAGTATTTCACTCAGAGCTGTCCCCTGCAACATACACAGCCCCAAGCGGGAACCACCCTGGAGTTTTCAACTGAGTACCATCTGCCACATTATTTTACAATAGGAATCCTCCCCATCTTTGCCAAATACATTTTCCTCTCCCCATGGCTCAGCTTCTGCTCAGCATTATTTTCCTACAGCATTATTATGTCAATCTTGGTCAGGTCGAACTGGATAAGAGCTATCACCTACAAGTCCCACAACTGACAGGAAATATTCATCTTTTGCATAATTGGAGGCTCGATCCTGAATGTCTAAATTAAGAATATTTTCAGCCTGCCTAGGAAACAAACTCAATAAGGAAAAATTTGTACAATCAGTAATTATATTATGCACTTTAAAAATAATCAATATCAGATAGGGAGCTTCTCAACCTGGTTCCTGTTTGCAGCAAGAAACCAAGATTAAAGTCACTTATCTCCCCATGACAAGAATCCTAATCCAGATTCTGTTTTCAAACACAAGCTTGCTTTTAGATTGTACCTTTAACTGATACTTTGAAAAATATCCTACAAATGATGCTTTTTAACCTACAAATTATCTGGGCCAGATGGGGGAATGGAATAGAATTTTTCTTGAGGAACAGAAGAACACATTCCAAACTTTTTCCTATATATTATGTCATACATTAGAATCCAAGTTTAAATTTGGGGGGGGTGGGGTTGGTGTCTTTGAGTCAGGGTTGATTCCTGAAGACTGCCTAGACTGCCCTTTGTAATTTATTCCGTAAGATTTCAGATTTAAGAAAACTGGAGATATTTCCTTGGAAGGACTTGTTTGTTCCTTTGAGTCAGTCTTGACAAATCCCTGAAGTTTTCTTGAGAAGGCTTTTCAGAAAAGGTTTCTTTTGCCTCTTCCCTAATGGCTGAGTGTGACTGGCCCAAGGCCACCCAGATGGCCCCATGTCAGTGGTGGGTTGCTGCCAGTTCGGACCGATACTTTAGAACCGGTAGCGGAAATTTACAGCCACTCGCTGAACCGGCAGCAATGACTGGCGGTCCACGCTCCCGAACCGGTCCTCCGGTCACCGCGGCTTGCAAAAATACCCCCTCTGCGCATGCGCAAAGGCTTCTGTGCATGCGCAGAGGGTCATTTCCGTGTGTTTTGCGTGACGTGACGCGCGCACGAGAGAAGCGTACTTCCGTCGCGATGCAAACCGGTAGGGAAGGTAAGCGGAACCAACCCCTGCCTCATGTCTAAGGTAGGACTAGAATTCATGGACTTCCAATCTCTAACCTGGTAGGCACTAGTGAACAAATAAAATTATTTAGCTACCTAAACAGGAACGGTTGGTGCTTAAGAAAGAAAATTCACTGCTAAGGTAAAGGAACTCCAAATTAAATGATATCTTTATATCCTTGATTCTGTCATTAGAAGTGGGTCATCTAAAATGTAGAACAATGCTAGAGCTGGATGATACAGATCTGGCAACTAAGATTTTCAAGATGCAGAGGGCTTTTATTTATATTACATTCTCTGTATATACATGTTTATTACATATTTGTTAAAATAATTATATAGCCTGCACACACACACACATACAGAGTATATACGTACATATACAAACACATACAAGCTGAAATTCAACATTTTCCCAGGCCCCCAAAAAATCAACCTGATTACTGCTACTATTTGACATTTTATTAGAAAATTTAAAAATCCTACAATAAAATAAAACCATAGTTTGTTTTAAATGTGTCAATACATTTTAAACAATCATTTTCCGTTCATAATAATTCAATGCAACAATCATTAAAACTGACAGAGATTCTTATATTCAACACTTTTGCATTGATAATTATATTAATTCTACTTTATAATGTGTTTTCATTAAAATGTTGCATATTTTTCTCTGCTGTTAGCCTCCTTAGGTTCTATTTCTTACAGTAGTTGAAAAGCTACTGTATGCTGCATTATTTGTACTTTAAAAATACATTACTTACATTATATATAATAGCATATTGTGTAAGGCTATCTATAGAATTATAATTTTAAAAAATTAGATTATTTTATCCATCACATTGCTACACTTTTTGGCAGTTCACAGTAATAAAATCAAAATAAAGTGTCTGCAAAACTGAACCACAGAATAATTAAAAATACAATTTAAAATATAATTAGATACATTGTAGAACCACAATTAGGAAACAGAGCAGATTGTGTACTGAATTATATACAATGATCATTTGAAGAAAATTTTGCTTTCCATTTTATTTTGTATTGTTTTAAAGTTCAACATTTATTGTTTACAAAGTAAGTATTAAGCTATTTATGCAAAATCAATTTTGTTTCTTTGATCACCAATTTATAATCCAAGCTTCTCATGAATTAAAACAGTGCGGCAACAATTAACACACCTTGAGAAGATCAAATAAGGATTTGGAGGCACAGACCACAGCAACAATCCAAAGTTTTACCAAATCACAAAATGTGTTGTGATATCACAATGCAAGCTTTTGCACCAAAGGAATGGAATTTAGGTTGTGATGTTGCAGCATATAATTTCACCATTTATCCCCACCCTTGTATACTAAATGCCTAGAGGCTGAATCTGCAAAACTGCTAAGCATTTTAATGACAAACTTAGTTTGGGGGTTATTAAGGTGTTTTTTTTTTGGCTTAGATCCAACCCATTGGGTTAGTTTACATTATACCGTGTGAACTCAAAAAAATTGACCCATTCAGTAGCCAAGTTAAGCATGATAATGAGACTACAGGAAAAGAATGTTTCAGAATTATACATCCTGCTTTCTTTTTATTTATTTACCTTCTTTCTCAGTGTTTTTCCTGTTGAGGAGCTATTAAGGCCAGTCCCCTGGTTAATCTATCTGTAAATGTTTTCTCCCATGTTGGCTAAATTTGTCATCCGGAGACATTTTGAACAAGAGCCTATGCCCTTTTCAAAGTACATTAATTCTCTCTGAAAGAAGTGCGGTGCGGAGAACATAAGGCTGTCAGAACTGGAGTGCTTGTCCTGCACAGGCAAAGCTATGACACGAGCAGCTTTTTCTCAGAATTCATCATTTTAAGATCACCCTTTTGCTCCCCCCTTCCTCTCCCTGCCAAAACCAAAAGAATATCTTTTGCCAAGCCGTCTCTTCCTCTGATGTGGCTTCACTTCCTCTCGCTCCTGATAAGGGGAGAAAAAATCAACAACAGAGATGCCACAAGGCTCTCTGGAGTGATGCAAACAGGGCTGCAAAGTAGCTCTGCAACTGAACGTGAGGTCCTCAGAGAAGGCTTGGACCGCAAAGTGCTTCTGTGGCTAGGATGCTGAAGGTGGCATCTTATTTTTGACAAAACTAAGGATGCTGATATAACCTTAGATCCAAGAGACCCAAGGGTGAAATCCAGCAGGTTCTGACAGGTTCTGGAGAACCGGTAGCGGAAATTTTGAGTAGTTCGGAGAACTGACAAATACCACCTCTGGCTAGCCCCAGAGTGGGGTGGGAATGGAGATTTTGCAATATCCTTCTCCCAGGAGTAGGGAAGGAATGGAGATTTTGCAGTATCCTTCCCCTGCCATGCCCACCAAGCCATGCCCACAGAACCGGTAGTTTAAAAAAAATTGGATTTCACCACTGAAGAGACTTATGAGCAATTGGGCAACTAAAAATGCTAACTGGTACTGCAAGCAACAGAGGATAGCAACAGAGCCTTTACAAAAATAAAAAATATCCATCTACCTTATGCAGAAGTGGAAGAGAAAAGGGGCGTTGGTCTTACGAAATTAATTTTATTATGCTCTTAAATTTTTCTTTCAGTTCCAAATGAAATCTATCATCAAGCTTGCAATCCATCAGGAGCAGAGTTGTCACCAGACAAGTTGGTAATGGATGCTTAAAACCATCCGATCAAATAGATCTGATCTTTATTATTAGATACAATATGAAGGACAGAATTAATCTGAAAATGAAAGAAATAAAACAGAGTTGGTTCAACGATAAGCAACCTTCTTTGGAAGTCATTTTAGTGTCAGTGGATTTTGCTTTTGCTGAACAGTATCACAAACCTGAATTACATTGCAGTCAAAGAAGCCTTTAACACAGGTGACCACTCATATTTCAGTTGCTGTGGCTACTTGCCAGTAATTTAGTACAAAAATGGATATCCAATCTAGATTTCTAGATATATTAATAGCACAGAAGAGAGGTTCAATCTCATTACACCACCCAATGACTATTTAAAATGCTTTTAAGCAGAGCCTACAAAGCTCTAGAGACCTCTAGAATGGCAAACTCTGTTAAATGGGATATAAAATTTGCAATCTGCAATAAGAGCTAAAGTAATTCAGCACTTTATTTTTTTCCAACAACGTAGTGAACACAAATACCACTTCGGTAACAAATCAGTAGCACTGTCATACAATGCCAACTTGACTAGGGAAAGCCAATTATGTCATAAAGATAGTGTCAGGCCCTAAAAACCAAGAAGGACATGTAGTGAATCTTCCAGGTAGATTTCTTTATTGTTCCAAGTCTATAGTCACAATTTTGCCAAACTACAGCACTTAATGTGTAGATGAAGCCTGTATTCTGGGAACTATTAGGGAGGGGTTATCTTCACCCTCTTTTTCTCACTCTAACTATATGAACTGAGTTGTCATTTAGTAGAGAGTTTCCCCAGATTTAGACTCCAATAGCTGTTGATGGCAAAAAGAGCTACACCTTAGTCCCTGAAGATAATAGCCAATAGTAGGAAGGTCAAATCATCTATCCTGACAAAAAGCCCTTTTGCTTTGCTTGCCTACCACTTCTGGTGTTCTCTAAAAATGTTAAGAGGAACTCCTAGTTTATACAGGTAGTCCTCGACTTACAACAACAATTGAGCTCAAAATTTTGGTTGTTAAATGAGTTTTGCCCCATTTTATGACTTTTCTTGCCAAAGTTGTTAAGTGAATCACTGCAGTTGAGAAGTCAGTTTTTAAGTGAATCTGGCTTCTCCATTGTCTTTGTCAGAAGGTCACAAAAGGCGATCCCATGAACTTGGGACACGCAACGGTCATAAATATGAACCAGTTGCCAAGCATCTGAGTTTTGATCACACGATCATGGGGATGCTGCAAAGGTCGTAACTGTGAAAAACAGTCACTGGTTACATTTTTCAGTACGGTTGTAACTTTGAACTGTTGTAAATCGAAGACTACCTCTAGTGTTAAACTGAAAAAGAAAGCATGCCAATGATGAAGGAAAGATGTCAGTTAACACCTGCTTCATTAAAGCAGGTAATTATTTCAGCTACAGACACCACAGTCATCAGAACACAGACACGTGATCTGCAGGCATGTTCAGCAACATGATCAAGAGGACCCAACACTGAAATGTGAAAGCCAGGAACACTGGAGAAGCCAATATGAGACCCGCCATTACCAGCCAATCAAGTCCCCCTTGCCCCAAAATAAAAGCAACAGCTGCAAGGATATAATATGATGGAGCATTGCAACGAGACTCATTTGATCAGATCTGCCATAACCAACCAAGCAGGACCAAATATATTACATAGGCAATCTAAGACTTATCATTAAATATAAAGTAAAAACATTAAGGCCCAAGTCACAGATACATGGGAACTTTGATATGTATATACTCTGATCTCTTAAACTACCGTATTTTTTGGAGTATAAGACGCACCTTATGGTGCGTCTTATACTCCAGTGGCTGAAAAGAGTCTGAAAATTTAGGTGCGTCTTATACTCCAAATGTAGCTTTTCCAAGAAGCTTTTTTTCCCAGCCCTAAGGAGGTGCTAACGCTCTTCCCAGCTTCCTACTCCGTCTTTGCAGGCTTGTTTTCATTCCTACTCCTTTGAAAAAGGTCTTTTCAGCCCTAACAAGGTGCTAACGATCTTACCGGCTTGCAGCATTTTAAAAATTTCTACTCCCTTGAAGTAGTTTTTTACCAGCCCTAAGTCTTTGCAGGCTTGTTTTCATTCCTACTCCCTCTGAAAAAAGGTTTTTTCAGCCCTAACCAGGGAATAAAATAATAGCACTTTACTTATATACCACTTCATAGTGCTTTACAGCCCTCTCTAAGCGGTTTACAGAGTTCAGCATATTGCCCCCAACAATCTGGGTCCTCATTTTACCGACCTCAGAAGGATGGAAGGCTGAGTCAACCTTGAGCCGGTGAGATTTGAACAGCCAAACTGCTGAACTAGCAGTCAGCCTGCAGTCGCAGCATTTAACCACTGCACCACTTCAGGTCCTAATGTGCTGAAGCTGACCAGACTAAGGACGCTAGCCAAATGAATACCTGGTAGGTAGATTTTTTTCCCTATTTTCCTCCCCCAAAACTAAGGTACGTCTTATACTCCGGTGTGTCTTATACTCCGAAAAATACGGTACTTACAGATACGCAAAACTGCTGATAGAAAAACCATAGATAACAAGTTCCACCCTATATTGCTTTCTACACCACAAAGCAGTTTAATTTAATAACATGTAGAATTATATTCTGAATTACTGCTACTTTAATTAATTTCCAGGGTCAAGCATCTTTGGCTTACAATCTCTGGATCTTTAAAATTGACTGATTCTAATCTATCAGAAGTTAGAGGAGTTACATTCAGTATTATATGAATGCAGACATGGTTAGGAATGATCAATATAGGCAGCTCAAGAAAGGAAATACTGTTGGACAGCCCCTTTAAAATTAAATTAAAATTTTCTGCCCCGAAAAAAAAAACCAGCGCAAAAACTAAACTTTCAAATAATTCAACAATGCCTAATCAGGGCATAATTTGGTTTTTCTGGTAAAGATTTAGAGTAAAATTTAACTGGATAAAATAATTGGAAATGGGTATGCATACAAATAATAATTTTAAATAGGTAGTCATGATACAAGGTTAAAAAAACTAGCTGTGGCATTTCTATGAAGAGCAAGATGCTTAAAATTGTGAAATGTTCAGTGTCAATCAGATTATTTGGAACACAGGTATAAATCTTTAGTAACCACTAGATTTACAGGCATTTATTCTACCTGTGCAGAGCCTAAGTCCATCTCCTTGATGAACCCCCCCCCCCAAAAAAAAATTAACAGCATCATGAAGACCCAGATTGTTGGGGCAATATGCTGACTCTGTAAACTGCTTAGAGAGGGCTGTAAAGCACTGTGAGTGGTATATCAGTCTAAGAGCTATGCTATGCTATCACAAATGGAATCATGATAAATTTGGCTAATTGCCCTGCTTCAAATGCAGGAAGTCATGAATCAACTTCCAATATTTTCCTTGTTTCTTTCTTTCTTTCTTTGAATGCTGCTACTATTAAAAGGATTTCTCCTGCAGTTAGTTTATATGCTCCAGCTCATTAACATCTCCTAATACCAGAACCTTAGCCTCATTAAGCATAGTAGTTCTGAGGAACATATTCTCCGTTCATCTTCACAAAGCGAGATTCTCCTTGGTGTCCCAGCTGTAGCACCACATGCTACCAAAAGAGGGATCACCCTTGTAATAAAAATGCTACAGGATCCCACATAAGTCACAGCAGGGGCAGGGGCATTTATTAGCTAGTGCACAATTTGCAGGCTGCTGGAGAGCTGGAAATTCCTCTGCCATCAACACAGCTTGCTCTACAGGATAGCATGGAAGCTGCTAAATCTGGGCTCGCAAACACTGTTTGGATCATTTGTGTTTCCCCAAGTATAAGGTGTGGGGAGAAAGGCTAACAAAAACAAAAACAAAAAAAACAAGTGACAAGTTTCTAATTTTGGGTATGATACAGTACACACTAAAGCAGGGTTACCTACTTTTGGCAACTTTAAGGCACATGGACTTCAATTTTTAGAATTCTCCAGCCAAATCTGAGAGTTGAAGTCCATGCATCTTAAAGTTGGGAAACCTTGACCTAAAACAGGGGTCTCCAAATTTGACAAGTTGAAGACTTGTGGACTTCAAATGCTGTCTGGGGAAATTCTGGGAGTTGTAGTTCACAGGTCTTAAAGTTGCCAAGTTTGGAGAGCCCTGCCCTAAAACATCTGAATAAATTGACCCCATGCTGAGAAGCCGGAACAGACAGAACTCAGCTTTTGTTTCCCTTAAAATCCTTTCCCATGAAATCCCATTTATACAATGGCACAAATGGTGGAACCTAGACCATGCCTTTATAATTTCATACGGCTCATTAGGAAAACAGGTTTAACTACTAGCTTGTTTTCGATTTGCTAGATGCAGGCAGGGGCACGATGGGCAACTGATGTCTCCTTGAATATGAACTGTGGATAAATTACCAAGAGAAATCCCTGGTCCCTACTGCATGGAGCAGCAGGAAAACTTGCACACCTTTCCAAAAGTTTTTCTTTTTGGGTCTCTGCAATGTGGAAACCTGACCAGGGGACAGCTGCCTTTTCTATACTACTACATTTCCCTACCTTGTAGACTGCGCTGCCAAGTACCACTTGGCAGCTGAATAACATGCATATACACCTTAGGGCCTTGATGGCAAACCTATGGCACGCATGCAGGTAGTGGCATGCAGAGCCATCTCTGCGGACACGCGAGCCATAGCCCGTTGCTCTTCCGGGTTCCGGCGCGCCGGCCAGCTGGCCCTCACGCACGCGGGAGTGCCGGAAACCAGAAGAGCAGCCGCCCGGTGTGTATGCGCGCACCGAGAAGATCTTCCGGTTTCTGGCACGCGCATGTGCACTGGCCAGCTGGTCTTTGTGCGCGCATTCATGCCACAAACTGGAAGACCAGGTAGCCGGTGAGCATGCACACACCAGAAACCAGAAGATCATCTTCCCGGCGCGCGCATGCATACCGGGCAGCTGCTCTTCCGCCCGTTTCAGCACTCAGTGCTGAAAAGGTTTGCCAAGACTGCCTTAGGGCATATGCGAAGGTGGGAAAGAGTCTGCCTGAGTCACAATGAGAAATTCAGGTCCACACCAAAGAGAATGCTAACTGGACTTCTAATTTTCAACGCTAACTGCAGGTATTGACTATGAGTAGAGTGTGTGTTGCATATGTGCTGTTGCCTGGATACACATCTAAAACAGGAGTTAGTTATCTGTCTTAAACTAGACCATGTTCTTTGATCCTGCTGAACTACCGGTAAGTATTATTTTTACTGCCAGGCAACTGACTTTTAAAGCTTCACTATAGTACTGTATTCTCAATATATTTGATTTGAAATAAATCTCACTTATTTTTTTTAAAGCCTTTACTTACAATAAATGCACATTTTGGATATTACAACAAGAAAATTAATCTTCATTAAAGCAACAGTTTACCCCCAAAAGCTGTTTTTTGCTCACACATTATATAAAGCTGAGAAATGCACAAGAACTGAAGAGGAGGAGGAACCAAGAGGGCCTGCTTACAAACTTCTTAGCAGAAGGTGGAGATTATTTCTTTCCATCTACTGAATTCTTTCTGTAATGAACCTTGAACATGAGCTGAACTCCAAGAATTACTCAAAGAGGAAACCAATAACTAGTGTAGCTAGGTCAATTGTAATTGGAAATCTTTATCTATAAAAGTGTTACATTTCCTTGTTCTCCTATATTTTTCTTTTCCTAAAAAACTTTTTATGTCACAGATTTGGATTCAATGGCTTAATAATAATTTTTTTCTCATTAACTCTTCCCTATCTTCCACGACTGCAGAATTGTATGGTTTTAAGACTGACAGAAGATTTACTAACTTCTATTTTTTTCTGGACTTTAGGCAGGAAGATCCAACATACTTTCTTTTCTATTTTTTCTAGGGCTTGACTGAAGACAGAAATTGTTCATAGAAAAGCTAAAAGCTTTCCGATAGACAACTAGGATATATCAGGGAGTTGAGACTGACTGTTGGTCAAAGGATTCTTTTTATAGATGAATTCTCAGAAGAAAAACTCTGCCAGTGATAATTTAAATTATTCTCTCCCACCCCACTTTCAGAGAACTATTTCTTTGAAAATCCAAACATTTTCCTTTGAGAGGGTGGTTATCAACCCTCTCAAAACCATAGTTCTGAACTTCAAATTTTCATAAAAATTTGGCTTTGGTAATTCAGGTGGAAATAACAGTTTATTTTCCATAATTGTGCTTCTTTGAGTAGTAATTTTATAGATAAATTTGATGAATGCAAAGACCTTTTCAGAACTTAAGAGATTTGGACATAAGCCCCTCTGTCCACCATACCATACATGGTCTGATTTTATCAATCCTCTAAATTTTCTGACATAGTGTCAAAGAAGTGGATGCCATTTGACAGCAAAAAAATTAGAAGGGTTGTACTATGAATGAGAACATCCCACTGTGGGCAGAGACATAAATAAATGTTGAATATTTTTTTTAAAATCAAGAATGTCTCCAGAGGTTGCCATTATTCTCGTAGAACAAGTTCAAATGCAGATACTATCATTTGGGTAACTCAGAAATGAATTTGGAACAGCTACAACCTATTTGAAAAACCACTAAAGTGGAAGTCCAAAAACCATTAGTGAAGCCTTGAAAAGGCAAGAACCAATATTGGTCTTTCCTGAACACAGCAATTCGGTGCACATAAAAAGGTGGCACAACGCATACATTTATTTATTGAAACACTTGTACGACATCCCATCTTAAAACTAGAACTCTGGGCAACGTACAATAATGAAAACAGAAGTGGAAGAGCTTGGTGCCATATCCTGATGCCTGGGAGAAAGCCAACTCTTCACTGTTTTCCAGAAGGTTAAACGATAGGGTCCTGTCAAATCTCAAGAGGAAGAGTGTTTTCATAGGACAGGGGCTGCCATGGAAAAGGTTCCTATGTCCTGTAAAATGGCAAAATTTAAGGGAAAGATCTTTTCTGCATTTCATCTGGACCTCATTTTGTGTACTTTCTAGAGAGACTCCTGCACCTTTTGAATGTGATGCATTTATTAAACCCACCACTGAAATGCAACAGAGATTCTATTGCTAAGTGCTGCAAGCGGTATCAACAAGTAAATGCTGCCACGTAACCAGATAAATCTCTGTTTCAGGGCATCCACAAATTGTATAGAAAAAAGAAAAAAGAAATCAAGGTCATCAGCCCACAAAAAGAACATCTCTGTGCAATTACAGTGATCTGTTAGACTCTAAAAAGTGATAATGAAATAATAACATTCTATTTAATCTTTAGAAAAACACAACACAGCGCAACTTATTTGAAATTGTGGTTATTCCGAATCTCTCAAGGAAAACATTTTTTGTCTGTATGTTTCCATTGTTGAAGCATTATGGTGTAACTATAGGTACTGCTGCTATGTCTTCTTTCTTTGTGACATAAAATGTGTGCAGATTGCAAAGGCTGAAGTTGCCAAGCCAGAATTCTCTTTTCATCTTAGAGAAACTTATTTTATAAACAAGGAACAGGTGGCAGAAATCTTCAGTGTCAAGATACAGGTAGCCAAGCAACTGCTGACTTGCGAAGATGGACAGAAGAAATCCAGAATTCAAATCTTGGGACTAACTATCTAAAGAACAGGATTTTTGGTTTTTGTTAAATGGAAACCTTCTTAATTGCATGGCTTCTCAATTCTTGGTAATCTATCTACTTTCCTAACCTTCTTGAGTCTGTTTAGGACATTGGGAATGAAGAGACAGTCTGGAATAGAATAGAATAGAATAGAATAGAATAGAATAGAATAGAATAGAATAGAATAGAATAGAATAGAATAGAATAGAATAGAATAATAAATAGCATAGCATAGCATAGCATAGAATAACAGAGTTGGAAGGGACATTGGAGGTCTTCTAGTCCAACCCCCTGCTTAGGCAGGAAACCCTACACCACTTCAGACAAATGGTTATCCAACATCTTCTTAAAACATCCAGTGTTGGAACATTCACAACTTCTGGAGGCAAGCTGTTCCACTGATTAATTATTCTAACTGTTAGGACACTTCTCCTTAGTTCTAAGTTACTTCTCTCTTTGATTAGTTTCCACCCATTGCTTCTTGTCCTACCCTCAGGTGCTTTGGAGAATAGCTCTACTCCCTCTTCTTTGTGGCAGCCTCTGAGATATTGGAATACTGCTATCATACAGTATTATATACTAGCCTTTATGAGGAAATGAAATAGCATCCTACATAACATCTAATTCTGATCATCAGATGTTGTATCACTGTGCAAAATTACTTTATCTCTCTCTCTCCTTCTCTCTCTTATAACCTATAATTGGGTGATGCACCATAGGGCAAAACCTTCTGAAGCAAGATACCTTAAATGGACTAACTTAAATCAAAAGACAGTAAGGAAATACCTCTGAATTGATGACTCTACAGGGCACAGGGTTGTCTACTGAATTATTTAAAAAAAAACTGGTTGCTCTTAACTGAGATTAATCTGCTAGTTCTGGTCCTATGCCTTCACTTGAACCTACTTTGTGAAAGCTGGCATTCCTGCAAATATCTTGGCTTCCTTCCAAAATAAGATTTGGTTTTTCAGAGCTTCCCAAACCTTTCTTCAATGGAGAGAAATAAAACTCTGTACCCTGCTTTCTGGTCCTCAGAAAAGCTGTCAACAAGAATTAAAACTTTTTTTTCCCTTAAAGAAAAAAAATCCCCGCTAAAAACACGCAGATAGAGCAGCTAAAATAGGTCATCAAATAATATTGACATTTCTTCACAAACGCCTTCCTCATTATGAAGGAGGGATTTTTTATGCTTTGAAGTCAGTGTTGACTCCTGGTGACTGCATAGACAAGTCCCTACAGTTTTCTTGGCAAGATTTCAGAAGTGGTTTGCCACTGTCTGCTTCCTATGGCTGAGAGAAAGAGAAACTGCCCTAAGCTCACCCAGCTGGCCTTATGCTTAAAGTGGGACTAGACCTCTCCTGATTTCTATCCGGATTACCTTAACCCAGGGGTATCAAACTCGATTTCATTGAGGCCACATCAGGGTTGTGTTTGACCTGGAGGGCCAGGGTGGGCGTGGCCAGGGTGGGCGTGGCCAGCTAAACGTCACTTGTGTCGGGGGCGCCCAAGCACCCTCCCAGCAAAAACGGGCCCCTCCGCATGCGGCCCTCACAAGCTCTGTTTTCACTGGCAGAGGCACCACGGGCTGGTCCTTTGCTATTTCCAGGGCAGCCCCACATGCCAGATATAAGCACCCCGTGGGCCGGATCTAGCCTGCAGGCCTTGAGTTTGACACCCGTGCCTTAACTATTGCATTCAATTGGGTCTCAAGGCGGTCTTTATGCTAAATAGTAAATGACTATTAAAAAGAGCACCATCTTAGCTACTTGGATTAGCAAGTACCTTAATTTAGGTGAAACCACTGAGAAGGCCCTTTCTCTTGTTCTTGTCAAGTAGAGTTGTCATATATATAGATTCTCCTCCAGATTCTTAAAACAGAAGCAGGATAATAAGGACAGGAACCTCAAATTTAGCTCTTTGTGGCTTTTAAATAATTGCTCACATTTCAGACAATGCTCAGAAACAAAGTGCCTACCAGCAATTCTTATGCTGCATTTAATACAGTTTTTTGTTTCCAAAGACCCTTCCATGAAAGCTCTAAGTAGAGAGCATTTTAGCGATCCAGTTTAAGCATAATTTGATAGATAATTAGTTGGCAGCAAAACTGGTAGCTCTAATTGAGTTAAGCACTTTGCTCAAACCAGATCAATGTATTTTCTGTAATGAAGGATATTACCCTCTCTAGGACCATCATCATGATCATCAGTGTAAAAATGAAAGGACAATGTCCTGATCAAATGGGAAACAAAAAGTGAATAAAAGCAGAAATGCCATATCTAAACATAGGGCATCTTTGTACTTGGCAAATTGCAGTTCCTAAAGCAATACATAGCAATAGAACAGAACCCCATTTCTAGCTTAAGCAAGAGAATTCCAAATAGATATAATAAGCTATAGCATGAAATGTATAGCCTCCCATTTCTTTCTATAAAGCAATGCAAAGGTGCATCAGAAGAATTGCAGTAATTTCATCAACTACATGTTGGTAGTCTCTTGGTTGCTGAGAGTCACGAGAAATATGGATGGGCATCAGATTGGGAAAAACTTCAGTACAATTTCTACCTTACCAGAAAAATGAAGGGTATAAACACCACCACTAAGTCATTTCTATAGTGTCATCACATCACCAGGACAAAATTTCAAGGAATAATTTTTAATCTGTATTACCTATAAAATTAAAATTTAAAAAATCCATTCATTGTGTCAATTAATACACCTGCATTAATACTGAAACAAAATCTGAGATACATTAAAGCAGGATGAGTTTGATTTAAACCAAATCAATTGAAATTACTAATCAGGAAGATTAGTTTAGTAGAATTTTCACTTCTTTCAGTTTGTATAACCTATGTATTTTTCATTACTCAGAGATGTAGATTTACCATTTAAAGCAATCATTTAGTCAGGTTTTCAAAACTAATTTTCATTAAAAATGAATGACTTTTTTTAGTATTAATTACATACTCTAGTCAATAGGACTGAAAAGCTAAACCAACAAAAGCACTGATATTGAAAACTGGACTACTTTCATGAGTCAACCACATTTGGTGTGGTATTTCAAGTGTTGGACCAAGTCAGACCAGTTCATCCTCAGCCACAGAGCATACTCAGTGACTTTGGACCAGTCACTCCCAGCCCAACTTATCTTACAGGGTGGTGGTGGGGAAAATAGAAGGCACAAGGAATATTGAGTATGATCCCCGCTTTGATTTATTTGTAAAAATGAGGGAGGGAGGGAGGGAGGGAGGGAGGAAGGAAATCAGAGAAGAATTCTAAAATAGTTTGCCCTGAGCTCCCGCAGAAAAAGCAGGATGCAAGTTCAACACAATAATAAATAAAAGTATATAAATAGTTCCAGTGACTTCCATCAGCTCACTGATGAGTGTTTTCTTGAAACATCAGTAGCAAAGACACTTTCTGAACAGAATCTTTTCTGTTCTTTTCTGAATCTTTTTCCTGAAACAGATTACAATTGATATTAGAGAAGGATCGCTGGTGAATGCTGATGTCTTAGGATGCTCCTCTTCTTCAGCAGTTAAAGAATGTCCTTGATACTGAATATTGACAATACTGCCAAGACAACAGGCTGGAGAAAAGGCTTGTTTCATTTGTCTATTTCTCCTTTCAAGGTTACGCTTAGTTCCTTCCAAACATCACCAGAGAAAAGAGAGTTCTTGCTTTGTACTTTGTTCAAGGTCACAGAAATAGGCTTTGGGATAATTACCAAGGGTTCCCTGTTTCTTATAGTCACACATTGAGAACTCTGCTCCTGATAGGTCTATCAGCTGTCATCAGAATAGGCTAACTCTTTATAGAATTCCAATAAACTACAATAATCTATTTTACTGGTTACTCTGCAGGTTAACGTCCCCGTTTTCTTCATGTATATTTTTTCAACTGAGTCAGGTGAAACTGTAGGAAGTAGAATTTGATCTATTTCACCAGGAGAAAATGCTTATTGCTGTAATTTTAAAATAATCCTGCATTTATTATGCATTCACTGGTTAACTTAATTCTCCTCTTATATATGCCAAAGAAACATCAAGTCACCTCTTTAAAAAAAGAGCTGCGAAGTAGCATTAATAGTAGGTTATTTATTGCTGGGAGGGGGGGGGACTTTGTCAACTGTCAAAACACACTTAAAAGCACCAAAAGGATCTCTTGCAATAGAAACTCCCATTCTTTTGTCCTCTTGTATGAAATGACTATTAAATATCACTACATGACAATTTATGAAAGCTCTATACAAGACATGCTTCATGGGTGCCAATACTTTAATATGATAATTCCACTTTGCTCTTCTCTCTTTGCTCTTTTTTAAGGGTTTACTGTGTACCATTTTATCATAAAGCCATCACTGCCACTCACTGAAGTTAAGTTAAATCAGTATGGCTCATGAGTAACTTGCTTACACCAAGCAAGGTAGAAATGGGGCGTTGGTCTCACCTGATATGCCTCTTCTTGTAGGGTGGAAGTCCCGTCCACTCAGAATGAGGACCCAGTCTATCATTTTTCAGAGGTTCCGCCTTGCCAGTATTCCCAGCTTTGACGAATCCGAAGAAACAGACTCTACGTGGCAGCTCCCCGAAATCAGACACCATACTTCGATCACTGACAAAGTCACTTCCGGTAAAACATCATCCCGCCAACAACGACCCACGGGGCACAGTTCAAAGACAGACAGACAGACCTCGGGCGGGGCTGAATACTAGCTCCACCCTATGAGAAGAGACGTATCAGGTAAGACCAATGCCCCTTCTCCATCGTGGGTGGAGCAAGCATTCAGGATGGGACATACCAAAGCCAAACGTCCCTCGGGTGGGAACGGTCCTGGTCCGTCTAACGGGACTCCTTGTGAACCCTCTGGAGAACTCTGCGACCAAAGGCTGCGTCCGCTGAAGCAAAAAAGTCAATTTTGTAGTGGCGGATAAATTGTGAAGTAGACACCCAGGTTGCTGCCCGGCAGACCTCCTCGATGGACGCCTGGGTTGCGCAGACCGCGGAGGTCGCCAGACTTCGCGTGGAGTACGCCGTGATGCCCTCGAGTTGCTGCAGCGAAGAAAGATCGTACACTTTTGATATCGTAGCGCGAATCCACCTACCGATGGTCGAAGGGGAAACCTTGAGACCCAAGGACTGCGGTTGAAAGGCCACCAGCAGTGCTTCAGTCTTACGAATCGGGCCAGTCCGGTCGATGTAGACCCGGAGGACTCTCCGAACGTCCAGTGTGTGCCACCGTCTCTCTAATGGATGGTCCGGATTCGGGCAGAAATTTGGAAGGATGAGTTCCAGTGCCCTGTGAAACATGATATTGATCTTGGGCACGAAAGACAGGTCTAATCAGAGAATGACCCGGTTGGCATGGAACACACACAAATCCTTGCGAATCGACAGGGAGGGCAGTTCCGAAATCCTCCGGGCTGAGGTAATCGCCACCAGAAAGGCCACTTTGTAAGACAAATAGCGAAGACTTGTCGATCTGAGTGGTTCATAGGGGGGCCCTGCTAAGGACTTTAGCACCCGAGGCAGATCCCAGATGGGGTAACGGTGAATCACCGGAGGACAGATATTGAATGCTCCTTTAAGAAAACGGTGGACCGTGGCCAAAGCTCAGTCGCCGCACTCCCTGCGATTCTCGGATGGCAATTGAGGACGCTGGGGAACAAACTCACAATTCAAAGTAACAATCCTTCGTTCTCAACAGGTGAAGTTAGCAATTCAGGAAGGGAGCAAATTTAGCCATGTCTGTCCTGTCTGAGGACCGAGTCGAAGCTGGGAATACTGGCAAGGCGGAACCTCTGAAAAATGACAGACTTGGTCCTCATTCTGAGTGGACAGGGACAACCCATCCTGAATGCTAGCTCCACCCACGATGGAGAATGCAAAGTATACAATATACAGCTGTTCCAGATCTTGCATTTCTTGGCTTCTTTCCAATGCACGAAAAAATCTAATATTTTTAGTGTTATTAATCTTCAACAGATTAAATCCACTAGATCAGTGATGGCGAACCTATGGCACGCGTGCCACAGGTGGCACGCGGAGCCATATCTGCCGGCATGCGAGCCGTTGCCCTAGCTTAGCTCCAACGCACATGTGCACGCCGGCCAGCTGATTTTTGGCTCACGCAGAGGCTCTGGGAGGGCGTTTTGGGCTTCTGGAGGGCCTCCGGGGGGCGGGAGAGGGCATTTTCGCCCTCCCCAGGTTCCAGGGAAGCCTACTGGGCCCAACGGAAGTCGGGAAATGAGCCATTTCCGGGCTCCAGAAGGCTTCCGGGGGGCAGGGGAGGCCGTTTTCGCCATCCCCAGGCATTGAATTATGGGTATGGGCACTCGCGCGTGTGCGATAGCAAGCGCACACACGCTTTCGGCACCCGAGGAAAAAAAGGTTCGCCATCACTGCACTAGATTAAACTACCTGGAAGAAGCAAGGGTTTAATTTGGATAGCTGCAGCAGTTGCCTCTCACAATCCATTTTGGAATTGAGTTCAAAAGCACATCCCATTTCTTGAATATATATATATTCAAAAATATATAGATTTTTTTATTCTTTTGTGTCTCCCCCCCCTTTCTGATTTATTTCCATCGTACCTGATGAAGACGTAGGGAGAATCTGGAAGTCCCAATATGATTTTGTAAACTTAAGGAGGCTTAAGCAAAGAATAGCCTTCAGGTGTGCTCTGGATTTTTCTCTTAAGGACATTAGTATATCTGTTTATGAAACTGAAAATAGTTACTGCAAACAATAAAAGCAGTAAGATAGAATCTTCTCTCCCAAATGAGTGTCAAATGTGTAAATATCCAAATATTGCCAGAATGATATTAATTTATATTAGTCAAAGAGATCGAGTTTGATGTAGTGGATAAGGCATCAGCTGGAAATTGATGAGACCATGAATTCAAGTCTGGCCTTCAAAACAAAGCCAGCTGGATAACCTTGGGCCAGTCACTTTGTCTCAGCCATAGGAAGGAAGAAGTGGCAAACCATTTCTGAAATTTTGCAAAGAAAATGCATGGACTTGTCTCGGAACTCACCAGGAGATGCAACAACTTTCTCAATTTTGGAGTTTCTCACACTGCACCACACGATCTGAAAGCATTTGGTATCATGTGAACACAATGACACTGTCTTTCAGTCACTGCTGCTGAACATGGTACGTTGTCCTACCTGAACGTCCATTCTCGTAGGTGTGGAGCTATCATCCAGGATGGGTTACATCACGTCTCTCAACCAATAGGACTGAGTCTTTTTGTTAAGGTAATTCTGCCTCTGTGTGCAAGGCCCGCTTTTGACGAAGGCGAATCACCGACTCACGTGGTCACCGCTGAAATCTCTTGGATCTGATGAAAAAACAACTGGTACCCTGTCCCACCCTACCCCAAACATAACCGTAACAATGGAAATAAAATTATAACAACAACTTGTCACCCCGGGACCCCTAACTAAACGGGAGGGTCTGGATGATAGCTCCACACCTATGAGAATGGACGTTCAGGTAGGACAACGTACCATTCTCCATAGTGGGTGGAGCTATCATCCAGGATGGGACATGCCAAAGCCTGGTGTCCCGAGGGAGGGAGATTAATGGTGTTCCCGGGGTTCAGAAGGCAGAACCCTCTGTAGGACCCTGCGGCCGAAGGCCGCGTCTGAGGAGGCAAATGAATCTATTTTGTAATGCCTAACGAAAGAGGAGGGGGTTGCCCACGAGGCCGCTCTGCAGATCTCCTCCATGGGAGCTTGAGTGGCCCAGGCCGCGGAGGTGGCCGCACTCCTAGTGGAGTGGGCTGTGATCCCGGATGGGCAGGGTTTGGCCGACAGTTCGTATGCCTTAGCAATGGCTGCTCGGATCCACCGCCCCACCGTGGCTGACGAGACCTTGTGCCCCATGGACGATGGAAGGAAGGAAACAAATAGGGCCTCCGACCTGCGCCATTCCTTGGTGCGGTCCAGGTAAATGCGGAGTGCCCGGCGAATGTCCAGTGAATGCCACTGTCGTTCCAGGTGTCGGGTGGGGCGGGAGCAGAAACTGGGTAGAATGAGTTCCTGGGCTCTGTGGAACCAGGAATTCACCTTAGGGAGGAAGGTTGGATCTAACCTAAGGACCACCTTGTCCGGGAAAAAAACACACAAGTCGGATCGGGCTGATAGGGCCGCTATCTCTGAGATCCGACGAGCTGAAGTTATGGCCACCAGGAAGGCCACCTTCTGTGTTAGGTAGCGAAGGGAGGTGGTCCTGAGAGGCTCGTAGGGAGCGCCCGTCAGGGTGTTAAGGACCAGGGACAGGTCCCAGGTAGGGAAGCGATGGACTACTGGGGGTCTACGTGCGGAAGCTCCCCTTAGGAAAAGTTTGAGTAATGGGTGATGGGAAAGGGAAGGCAGACTGCCGCAAGACAGCACTGAAGAGAGTGCCGCCACCTGCCGCCGGAGCGTGTTGGCCGACAATCCCTTGTCGAAGCCATCTCTGAGGAATCCTAAGACATGCCCTACAGAGTTGGAAGTGGGTGAGCATCCCGCTGTCTGGCACCAGGCACAAAAGGTGCGCCAGGTGGCCGAATAGATGCATTCCGTTGAAGGACGCCTGGAGTCTAGAATGAGTTCGATGGCCCCGGAAGGAATGTGTCGGTTGACTAGGGTGCTCCGCTCAACCGCCACACGGTCAGTTGAAGCCAGCGCGGTTCTGGATGGTTTATCTCCCCCTGGCTGAGCATGGATCTGGTCACAGGAAGGTGCCAGGGGGGGCAAACTGATAAGGTCAGAATGTCCGCAAACCAAGTCCGGCGAGGCCAGTGAGGGGCCAGTAGGAGAACCTCCGCCTTCTCTGCCATGATTTTGCGTAGTACCCGGGAGATCAGGGCCAGTGGGGGAAAGGCGTATAGTAGTCCCGGAGGCCACCGGCACCGTAGGGCATCTGTTCCCTCCGCTTCCGGGCATTGGAACCTGGTGAAGAATCTGGGCAGTTGAGCGTTCTCCCTGGTGGTGAACAGGTCCACTAGGGGGGTTTTGAACCGCTGGGACATCTGGTGGAATATGTCGGGATGGAGCCTCCATTCCGTCTGATCTATCACGGAGCGGCTCAGCCAGTCCGCCTGCGTGTTGGCCTCCCCGGAGATGTGTTCCGCCACGATGGAGAGCAGGTGACTCTCTGCCCAGGTGCCCAGAGCCCAGGCCTCGTCCATGAGGGCGCGGGAATGGGTGCCCCCCTGCCTGTTGACATGCGCCTTGGCTGTGGTGTTGTCCGTTAGGACCAGTATGTGACGGCCCTGGACTAGGGCTTTGAAATTCAGCAGGGCTAGCCTGATGGCTCGCAATTCCAGCAAGTTGATGGGAAGTGAGACCTCCTGGGGGGGACCAGAGGCCCTGGGCGACTGCTGTTTCCAGGTGAGCTCCCCATCCCGTCAGGCTGGCATCGGTGGTAAGTATGAGCCTGGAAGGTTCAAGGAAGAGGCATCCTTGGAGTAACGAAGGAGATTTCCACCAGTGGAGCGACTGGCAGACCGACTGTGGCACCAGGATTTTCGCCGGGGAGGAGCCCCGTCCGGTCTTCTGAAAAGGTAAGAGGAGCCATTGCAAGTCCCTGGAATGCAGGCGAGTCCAGGGGACTATGTTGATGGCTGAAATCATCTTCCCCAGGAGTGTGGAGAGCTGGCGAAGGGGAACCCTACGACATCGCAAGACCATGGAGACTAGGTCAAGGATACTATCCACGCGGTCCTGAGATAGGAAGACCCTACACTGTTGGGAATCGATGATGGCGCCCAGGTGAATGAGAGAGGTACTGGGGGACAGACGGCTCTTCTCCAGGTTGATGGAGAATCCGAGGTGTCGAAAGGTAGAAAGGGTTACCTCAACATCGCGGACAGCCTGTTCAAAGGAGGAGGCCAGGATAAGAATGTCATCTAAGTAGCAGTATACTCGGACTGGGATGGTTCTGAGGTGTGCCGCTAGGGCCGCCACTACCTTGGTGAACACCCGGGGAGCGGAGGATAGGCCAAAGGGAAGGGCTCTGTATTGGTAGTGAACTCCCCCGTAGCAGAACCTAAGGAATTGCTGATGCTCAGGTAGGATGGGGATGTGGAGGTAGGCCTCCGTGAGGTCAATGGAAGCTAGGAGGTCGTCCCTCCGAACGCACGCCAGGATGGACTGGAGTGAGTGCATCTTGAACCGTCGGTATCGAATGTGACGGTTCAGTCTTTTAAGGTCTAGGATGGCTCTCCACCCTCCCGAGTTCTTGGGGACTACAAATAGAATGGAGTAGAACCCCTGCCCAATTTGGTCCTCCGGTACCTGTTGGATGGCTCTAATTTCCCGTAGGTGTGAGATGGCATTGCTCATGAGAGCTCGTTTAGAGGATCTGTTGGAAACTGGGCTACAGATGAAGAAGCTCGGGGGGGTGGAGAGAAATTCCAAGGAGAGGCCGAATTTTAGCGTCTCCTTGACCCAAGAGTCGGAGGTGATCTCCTCCCACCGGTTAGCGAAGTGTAGAAGGCGACCGCCGATGGGGAGATCGTCCGACGGCTCACTTAGTGCGTCTATAGGGACGACCCCCTCCCCCTCTAAAGGGCCGTCTGGCTTGCCTCCCCCTGAAGGCCCTGTCCTGGGGAAATCGCTGGCGATTCCCGAACTGATTCCCGTACTGACCTTGTGGTCGCTGAGGGTAGGAGGGGGGTGGGTCAGGTTGTCTGAAAGGCCACCTGGGATAGGGGGCTGGTCTTGAAGCTCCTCTGCGTTGGTTAGAAGGGAGGATTTTCCTTTTGTCCTTAGTTTCTACGAGGATGGGATCCAACGATGCGCCGAACAGTTGGGCGCCGTCGAAGGTAGAGGTGGCTAGTCGCCATTTAAGCTTGATGTCCGCTTGCCAAGACCGAAGCCAGTGTAGTCTTCTTACCACCACTGAGGACCCCATTGCTCTCGATGCGAATCGGGCCGATTGAAGAGTGGCGTCTGCCGTGTAGCGTGCTGCCGCCAAGAGTTTGTTAATGACCCGGTGTGCCCGTGTTTCAGACTGAGGCAGGCGTTCCTGAAGGTCTCGGAGCCATACCAGTGATGTGCGGGAGAAGAAGGAGGCCGACGTGGAGGCCCGTACGGCCCAAGCCGCTGCCAGATAGGTGCGATGGAGTGCCAGTTCCGCCTTCTTGTCCTCCGGTCGCAGGAGGTCCGCAGAGTCTGCAGGCAAGGTCGGCACTGCGAAGTGCGCCAGGACTGGGGCGTCCACGTGTGGAACCTGGAGAGCTGGAACAATATCTGAACCAATGTTAAAATAGCGTCTGTCCAGAGCCGATGGAGCGGGACCCGTGACAGGAGTGGTCCATTGTGAGCGTACGGCCTGTACAAAGTACGGGGGACAAGGAACGACTTGGGCCTCCGGAGCACTTTCCGAAAATAAGGGATCAATTTGAGAATCATCTGCCGGATTAGCTGTTTCGGTGGGTCCCCATTTGGAGGCGTTACGCGCCTTGAATAAGAGTGACTTAAATAAGCTGGGGTGAAACAGTCCGATGGTGGGAGGGGGGTCAGGGGCCAATCCCTCGTCCTCGGACAGTTCCAGGTCTGGGCCTGTCCCTTCCCCGGAGACTTCCTCTTGGGAGGTGGTCTGTGGTTGGTTCCCCTGGGTCCCCGCATACCAATCGTAGTAATCATCATTAGGTTGGGATGATGCAGCAGTGGGGACGGGCCCGCCCCCTTGGTCTGCTTGGGTAGGTAGCTGCATTAGTTGTAGACATTCTGATACCGTCTCTAACTTCTGCCTGAATTATAGCTTGGACCGTGGGGTCCTGAAGGCAGGCTGGGGTATCTGGTCGTAGGCCAGCTGCGGTAGGGGTGAAAGTGGCTGATGGCCTAGATGCCGCCCTAATAGAGGCTACCTCCCTCATCTGAGAAACAGCTCCCTGTTCCCAGATGTCTGCATCTGCGAGAGGTAGATCCCTGGCGTCCAGGGATGAGGAATCCCCAAAATCCTCTGATCTGGGGGGCTCAGGATGGATAACCAGGTCAGAAGGGCCCGGATTATTCCTGGCAGCTTTGTTGTAAATCTTTTTTAAAGCCCTGTCTCTGCGAGATTCATCTCTAGTAGGGGCTTTGGCCTTTGATTTCAGCTCCCTGCCTTTGCCCTTCCTGGGTTCCTGGTCTTCCCTGCCCTGGGAGGGTAGGGTCAGCTCTGGAGGTGAATCAGCCTCCTCAATCTCCCCTTGTTTCTTATTTGCAGCTGCCATGTTAATGGAGGAGCTTCCGGTACCTGGGGAGTGAGAAGGAAGAACGGTAAGCCCCTCCCCTTTTGGCGGGAATTTTAACCGCCGGGAAAATGGCGGCCGCGGTGAAATTTGGCCTTTAACAGCCGATCCGCTTCTTCCATCATTGGCCTTAAGGTGCTGCCTCCGGAGGAGAATTCGTTTAATCTGGCCGATCTTGCTTTTAAAGTGATTGAAAACGCGGCTTCTGTGGCTGCTGCCGCTTGCGCCGGCCATTAGGACTGCTGCGCATGCGTGAGGGAGCTATTCCGGTCTTGCTGCAATGGCGCCGATTTTAAATTTGCAACGAGGCCGGGCGCCGATGCTCTAGGCTGTGGGAAGCAGGCCGGGTGGGCAGCGGGCGGAAGAAGCCCGATTGCTGCCCTGGGAGTCGGCTCGAATTGTTCAGGTTCCTGGGGACTCCCTGGCTGTGGGGGTCCAGTTAAGGAGGTCCCGGTCACCTGGGGCGTGGGCGGGAACGCGGCTCAACCGCCTCGCAGCGAGCCCGTACGCTGCATAGGGAGGCGAGGGTGACCGGGCTAGGACCACGTTGGCCGCTTGGACTTAATTATGTCCGGATGCAAGCGGCAGACAGCCTGCGGCGAGAGCCAGGCTCCCTATTGCCGCTGCCTCTCGAGCCTGGAGGTGGGGGGGGGAAGGGGAATACTTACGATTTGCTGCAAGGAAAGAAATTCGTTAGTCTTCCCTCTATAGTGGATGTGGCTATCAGGAGATGGGTGACCACACGTCCTCTTTGGTGTCCAGACTGAGTCAAAAAGCGGGCCTTGCACACAGAGGCAGAATTACCTTAACAAAAAGACTCAGTCCTATTGGTTGAGAGACGTGATGTAACCCATCCTGGATGATAGCTCCACCCACTATGGAGAATGGTAAATTTTCTTAAGTAAAGAAGTAACCTAGGCATATACAAAAGTCTGTGTGCATGTCGTAATATCCCTCTTCAGTTTGAAACCTGATGCATCCCAAGTAACAAGCAAAGTAGACTTAAATAACTGAGATGCTGGAGGGATAATACAATTAGAAATCTATGCCTACCTATTTTAAATTCAATTTGCTTTCTGAGTGCTACATCGTTTTTGTAATCCACTGTATCAAACTAATATGACTTGAGTTTTAATAAAACTGCCTTTTTACTAAGCATATTGATTTTTATTGTAAGCCGCCTAAAGTTATATACATAAGTCAAAGAAGATATTTTTTTAAAAAATCTAAATTTTGTAAGGTGTATGCAATTTAAAAATAAGGGATTCTCTTGCATTTTAGTAAATAAAAAAAGAAACTGACTTTGCTGGCAGCTGAAGTCAAGGTGTAATTCTCAAGAATTTTGCAACTTAGATGTTCATATGTAATTTAAGACGGGAAAGTGAGAACCTATCAGTAGCCTGTATTCATGGAACCATCAATCAAACAGGCAAAAGATCCAATGAACTTGAGTCATTATTTTAAAAATGAAACAAATAAAAAGCGCCTCACTTATTAAGTAATTAGTTCAGCCTGAGTGATACTACTATCTCAAAACAACCAGAACATTCACCTGCAGTTGGATCACTGGAGAAAATAAATGGATTCAAGATAAAAATTGGCAACCCTAAAATGTTTTAATAAATGAGCCCAGTGGATTGCATAAAAGAAATTTAGGAAAGATTTAATCTCCCAGAAAACTCAGGATAAGCAAGAATTCTCCTAAAAATCGTCCTTTATCACCAATTTGAAAAACTGATGTTTAACATTCAAAACCTGGAACACTGGCTCACTTGATAACCAAATAAGCATTCTAGAATAAAGCAAATTACATGATTGACAGCCTGCTGGGCTGTGCGAGTTTCACTGCCTTTGTATGTATTTCACTCATGCTTCATTTATTGTAGATTTGAAACATCTTGCTTACTGACAAAGTAAATCAGGATGGGGGATTCTTTCTTTGAATATGCATGAGGCAAGGATTAGGAAACAATTGTTGGCATTATAAAAATTCATTACAGACAGCCTACTGGAGGCTAGTCAATTTCAACATGAGAAAAAGGGAAGTACATTAAATCACGGCAACTTTCTGATTTCTTCAGGTTTCACTAATCAACTATGGGGCTGGTGTTCCACTGACAATTTCTATGACCTTCATAAGCACTGCATCACTAAAAAAAACAAAACCCAGCCAAAAGATGTAGGTGTTAATTTGCCTCCACGATACAATACAATTTAAGAAATGAAAACTGAAGGTTTTTAGTTTAAGAGCAATCAAAGGGGCAACTTAATTTAAAAATAATTTAACTATAACTTATGAAGGCAGTGGCTGTTTTCCTGCGTGAGGGTTCTAACTCATTCATATGGGATCCAGAAAAAGGTGGGAGCAAAGGGGTTAATAAAATTCAAGGCTGAAAGTTGGAAATGAGATTAAATGAGACATCTCAGCCATGAGTCTGAAGAAGGCCACAAAGCCAAAAATGTCTCCTTTAATACTATTTTCTATTTCTAGAATGCATTTTAATAACCTCTTTGTATATGCTACAATGATTTTAGCAAGGTCCGTTTTAAGCAGATTTTCCACACTAGGAAGCAACACGGGTTAAAATAATTGCCTCCTGCACATCATACATGAAACCCTCGGTTTAAGCCTGAAATCAGATAATAAAACCATACAATTTAAGAAAGTATCCACAGAGAAAGTGACTTTCTTGACAAACATCCAAGGGCTGCAACGTACAACGGTCTCTCCCCATCAGCCATGCACACGTAGAAGCTCTTTCTTGCCAACTGGAAGACTAAAGAAAACAGAAATGCTTTTTGCCTGATGTGGAATTTCCTGATCAAATGTCACTGGGCAGAGAATTTCTTTACTTTGGGGCAAAGCTGTCAAAGGCTCTGGCACCTGCCATTTCCAATCTGGACGTGGAGAACAGTTAATACAAACCATTAGCTAAAAGGACATGGCACAAAATGGAAAGCGAGGATGTGAAAGTTAGGCAAATGTTTCTGGCTATGCAGGAGAAATCTGTCAAGTATTAAGTATGAACACGACTTGGAAACTTTATGGGAAAGATGAACACAACTGGGTATCTATGGTAATATATTTACAAAGCTCACTGTGACAATTAACCAATGACTCTATATAACAAATGGCTTTTCAAATAAGCAAAACCAACAAACAACATAAAAATCCTTCCTCTCCTGTTAATTCCATTCTCTGCAGCTAGTTATCTGCTTTAATTGGTCTGTTCAAGCACAAAGTATAGCTGAACAGCCACTCCACACTTAAAAAATATTTACTGTTTCGACAGGACAATCTGGAGTTTTCTCCCAATCTAAGACAGCGCGTTGTGGTATTACATCATTACAGCTTTGTCATTTATGTGTTACCCAACAACACACAGAGAAATTAATTCAGACAGAGAAATGGGCAGACACCTGTATTCACAACCAATTTGTCAACTTAATTTTGCAAGAATAGAGGCAAAACGTGGAAGCAAAATATGCTGCTCACAGACAAGCTGGAGGATGTGATGGGGGGGGTGGGGGGGTTGATCAATTTTAGTTCCCTTACTTCCTTTCTTTTAGAGAGAATTAATGCCAGTGATGGTCGCATATAAGCATGGATTAGATTTAGTTCTCCTGTTTTATTTTTGCTCCTTTGTGATTATCCTTTGTCTCTCTAAAACTGCATCCTTTCTTTCTCCCGAGTGAGCTGTGAATGCCTTTGACATGGCATTTTAACTGAGCTAAATAGTTCTGCTGAGGTCAGGCTGGTTATTGTAAGAGGCACTTGTTCCTCTGCCCATATGTGCCTCATCTTTTTTCCTCCTGTTTGTTAAAACATATAAGAAATTTCGTGACACAGTTTAAACCTATATAAAAATATAGATGTTAGATCAGTGGAGCATTAACGTTTTAGCTAGAGTAGAAAAATGATTCTCTAATCTAGCATTGTATTTCTGCTATGCCCAATTACACAGTTTTAGAAATGTCAGAAGTGGCCTTTTACTTTTATCAATTCACTATCTCAAGCTGTCTATCTGTTTATATCTGGAGATATTAGGGCCTTCTATTTCAGGGGTAGGCAGCCCGTGGCATACCCTCTATTTTTAAACTGAAAATCATCAATATAACTCTTCTATTATTTATCAGCTTTTCAAATGGATATGCAGTCTCTAATTTTATATATCCCATTGAGCTGTCACAGTTTAACAACTTAAATGACTGAATATAGACAATCTCTTTGCTTCAATTGGTACATTTCCCTCTTCTTGTTTTTCCTATTTTTGCATCTATATGAAAGATTTAAAGTTGGGATGCAAGTAGAACATTCAGGGGACTCCAAAATGTTTTATTTATTTTTCCTGACGAATCTAGTCATTTGGGGAACACTCTAAGAAAGTAATCTTTTGAGAAGCAATTTGTGCTGCTTCAGAGATAGTCCATCTGAGAAACAGCCCTGCTTCATTCAGAACATAATGTTACAATATTTTAAACTATTTATAGTTTGGGCAACTGATTTTCAATAATCACCATTATCAGAACAGCCATGTTGGAATGTCTCAAGAAAAACAGACTCCAGAACAGATTTTATTCAAACCCAATTGGAGGTTATATTTTACCTTTTTAAGCCCAATGTTCAAGAAATACTGGATCTCAAATCAAGACACGCACAGACACACACATATGGACATACGCGTGAAGGCACGCACACCCACACCCTGCAACTCAAAATCCTTTATCTAGAAAAAAGAAATTTCACACTGATGAATCCATCAACTTGTTACAAGTAACGGCTTACGAGCATAGTCACTGTGATAAGAGCGTTCACATTTTAATGATTGGTTAATCAAGGATATTCTCTCTCTCTCTCTCTCTCTCTCTCTCTCTCTCTCTCTCTCTCTCTCTCTCTCTCTCTCTCTCTCTCAGGGTAAGATGAACAAAGCACTTAGGGAAAATGAATTGTTAGCTCACCAAATACTTCTAGATGTCAGCTACACTTCTTAATACCACTTAATGAAGAGCTCTCAGCAACTGCGATATATGCCAGAAATTGGTTCAATGAAACAATGTTTCTTTGCTTCCATTTTTACAACTCCTTATTCCTTAAAGCCAAAAGCACAACCTTGCTGTACACCAATTTCAAAAACGAAACAACAGAAAAAATATATCTATATCCAGCAACAGTATCAAGACTTTCTCTTTCCCAGGGAGTAGACAAAACAAGATTTCTGTTCTGGCCTGTCTGTAGTCAACAACACAGTGCTCAGCCACCACCCACAATTCAAACAATATCTGATACATTATTTGAACACCACAGCCAAGGCCAAAGAGTAAAGTATTTTTTAACAAAATCCCCTACTGAAATCAGGAGGAAATATGTTTTCAGATTCCCTTTGGGGGGGGGGAGGAAGTCTACCCTATTTTTCTCAAGTGAAAAACTTTTGAACTTATCTCTCTTAAATTTATTTCTGTTATTCTAAGTCCATTTCTCCAACTTAAATTTTAGAGCGGAGAGAGAGGGTGACCAGCTCAAGGTCACCCAGTTGGCTTCATGCCAGAGAGTAAGACTCACAATCACTAAAAAATAAAGTGTCTTTAATCACTACACCAAACTGAATTGTCAAAAGTCTGACATATTATTCATCTGGCCCTGAAAGTTTAAGTTCATGCAAACAGTTATTCCCATAATTCTATCACTCTGCTCCTTCTTTTCATCTCTTCAGTTACCTGATAAAAGATTCATCTTCTTATTGGGGAAGGCTGAATGAGTAAAGGAGTCAAATGGCATTTCTTTACTATCAACCATTTAGCAATAGCACTAAGACTTATATATACTGCTTCACAGTCTTTTACAGATCTCTTTAATGGGTTCACCGAGTCAACATATTGCCCCCAACAATCTGGCCCCTCATTTTACCAACCTCGGAAGGATGGAAAGCTGAGAGTGTCAACCTTGAGCCATCAGGATCGAATTCCTGGAGTGAGCAGTGAATTAGCCTGCAGTACTGCATTCTAACCATTGCACCACCATGGCTCCTAATTTGCCATCTCAACTGAACATTGGGTGTTTTTGAACCCTATCTGAAGAAGACTTTTTTGTGGTTAGTAATATCCTTCGCCAACTTCAACTCCTTTGGCTTTCTTGACACCATCTTTACAGTTCCAGGCTATCTAAACATACTCTTACTTAGCTCTTCCTTTTCACATCTTGTGTGTCTGCCTTTTCTCCCCTAAATCTTCAGAAAGTTTTTTGTGCAGCTACCTATACATAGGTTTCGTCCTCTCTGGCACTGTTAAACAACTGTGCTTTTTATATCTCCTTTTTAAGGAAGGCACTCTCACCCCCACAATTATTAGTTTCCCTTGCCATGGAATCTTTCTTACAGTTGTTCTGAGTTTTTTAAAGTATGTGTTTTACAACATAACTTTAGTGTCCCTTACAAGAACTAGAGCAATGTCACTCTCCCACAATGAGCCTGCTGCTGTTATTTCTTTGACTAAATATTTCTTACTCATTCGTAATCTGAATTTTAGATATCTAATGATAGATATCACTAGATAGATATCACTAGATAGAAGTATATTTCAATCTGGACCTTTAGATTATTCTCCAAGCCTTTCTAATGAAGTAGATCAGAGAGCTAACAAAGAAAAGAACGGACCTTCTCAGTAACATAGTGACATCTAATCTGGTGTTATTCACCCACTGTGATTTGCCTGATGTCTATAACGATAGTCTTCGACTTATAAGTTCATTTAGTGACCGTTCAAAGTTACAACACTGAAAAAATGACATGACAATTTTTCACACTTACGACCGTTGTAGCAGCCACATGGTCATATGATAAAAATTCTGACCCTTGGCAACTGGCTCATATTTATGACAGTTGTGGTGTCCTGGGGTCATATGATCACCTTTTGCGACTGTCTGACAAGCAAATTCATTAGGGAAGCCAGAAGCAGTGATTCACTTAACAAATGTGGCAAGAGAGATTGTAAAATAGGGCAAAACTCTCTTAACAACTGTCTTGCTTAGCATCACAAATGTTGGGCTCAATTGTGGCTATAAGTTGAGGACTAGCTGTAAAACAACATTGCATTATTGCATTTGCATTATTTATTTTATATTTTAATATTTCTATGTATTTCACTCAGTAGAAGTTGAGTAGTATAGCCAAAAACAAATACTTAGAGTAGTTCTCAGGATACAATTTACACTACTCAATGGGCAGAAACAGAGACTCCAAGTGCAAAATGTCATTTGGAGTCATGGCCATCGGGAACATGTTAATAAAACAGATATTTCCTGGGGAGGCACAGCTGCCATCTGTAACTAATGTACCATTGCAGGAAAACGTACAAATGATTTAAGGCAGGGGTGTCCTGGGCCGCGCACTGGCACTGGTCTGCAGCCCACCAAGTACCAGGCCGTGCAAGCAAGTGAAGCCCCATCCACGCAAAAACGGGATCCAGGCAGGGCATGAAACCATACGCCTCCAGTCTATAGAAAAACCATCCTCCAAGGAACCGATATCTGGTGCCTCAAAAGTTGCATGCCACTGATTTTAGGTGTTCGGGACAGTGGCATATCTGTATACATTCCAAATCTGAATCTGTGTTTCAAATCTAATCTTGGTCCAAGGTTTAGATTTTAACTTTAGCAGTCTCTTCTCAAAATCATCTTTGGTTTTGGTTTTATTTTTCATTTGCTATCTATTGCAGAAGTTATAAACCATGCCTCTGTTCATAGATAGGCATTGCTGGATTCAGCTCATTATACTTTAAATAAACTGCATAATTACGATCAGGAACCTGACCAAATTCTACCTACAATGAACAGAAGTTTCTAATACACCAGAATGAAAAACTTCTAACTAATAACATTAATAATATAATAAATATAATATAATATAATGCAAATTTTAAAATTAATATAATATAATATAATATAATAATATAATATAATATAATATAATATAATATAATATAATAATAATATAATAATATAATATAATATAATATAATATAATATAATATAATATAATATAATATAATAATATAATATAATATAATATAATAATATAATATAATATAATAATATAATATAATATAATATAATATAATATAATAATAATATAATTAATATAATATAATATATAATTAATATAATATAATATTAATTTATTATTATTATAATTTATTATTAATTAATGACAGAAAACTTGAAACCCCTGTCTGAGGGAGATTGGCTGTTTAGAAAACAAACAAACAAACAAAAATAAATAAATAAATAGTAAGCAACAACTTTGGTAGCCTATGTACAAAAGCAAACTAAGTTTTAATCAAAAGAAATAAATGCAAAGCTTGATGTAGCATGAAATATCTCCAGAGACCTGTTTAGTGAAATTAACTAGTAGTTTAATAGAAAAAAAGGCTGATATACGAGAGTACTGCAATTTCTTCATAGAAATTAACATTTCAATCCTGTTTTTATCTAAAAGTCATTAAACTGTGCAACATGAATTATTGGAACTGTAGCAGAGAATTAACTCTATTCATCAAGGAAGTCCAAACAGTTTAGAGTGCATCTGTAATGAAAAAATAGCTTCACATTTCTATCTCTTCTCATTAAAGTAAACCAGTTTTCCCTCTCTCAGTATATAAAACTGTCTTCTCTTCATGTAATTTATATTACCATAAGCCCACTCACATTCTAAACTATTACACGCCTCCAATTAATTTTTGCAGCTTTTGCCTGAAAATTTAATGAGATAGTAGAGTAGGAACCTGCTGACTCCAGATTATGTGTGTACTCCAGTATTAATGTTGGCATAGTAAAATCATCTGATAACATGCTTAATGGGAGCTTCGCACTATTGTGGAAGTAGTTAAGGAAGTAGGTAAACCTATTCCAACATTTACTCCTTTTAAAGAAAGAGGTAAATAATTATTAGAGTAAAATTACAACAGCAGCTCCTTATTAAGCATTTAGAAGATTAAGATTCTCTCACTTCAAGTGTAATTCCTGAGAGAGATTTTTCAGTAATATCTTATTCACCTTTTAAGCATGTTTTTAGTCACAGAACTCCTAGAACATTCAAATTGATTTAGAATGTTAGAATATATTCAAGACTTAAGAAAGACATATTTTAACAACTTTATTTGAGAGTATCCAACATAGAGAAATCGGTTTATTTATTAAAATGTAGGGTTTGTGCAGATTTAAAAACAGATTCAGTAAAGAAACTGAATGATGGATGATTGTATAACAATATAACATAAATAAAAAGTAACTGGTTCATAAATGTTTACTTATATCAAACAGTATCTAGGGAATGTTAATTTTGATGTCCATAATACCTTTCAAGTGCTGTTCTTATTATCCTCAGTTTTCAAATTTCAAAAAGGAACCAAGACATTTGATAGCATCCTTGAACTTATAGATATACTGCGGATAGAGGAACACAGAAGCTTACTGGCAGCCCAAGGGCATTCATGAAAATAAAGATGATGCTAGATGATTTTTTAAAACAATAAATTGGAAACGCAAGTGCAACAGTAGGTCTAGTAATCACCAAGGGAAGAATCTATTATTGCCCTGGATACCACATTGGAGCGGAAGACTGCAGAGCAATCCTCAACAGAAAAAAAAATATTATATTGCATGTTGAAATGGCACACGATCAGAACTTTAAATTATTCAGCCTACTACTGCAAGCGTCATTCAAACAAATCAATCATCTGAATCAAAACATCTCCTCAATAATTCAGTCAGAGTAAGAAACAATAACATCAGGAAGCTGTTTTAGAAATCTTGATTAATACATTTTGTTCATTTATTTTAAGATAAGGAGGTCACTAAAAATGAAACGAGTACTATTCCTGTCACACTGGAAGCTGTAATACAGCGTTTCCAAAAATTTCACTAGCTATAATGAAAGAATATGTACCTTGTTAATCAGTAATCTGTTTGTAATCCACCGGCATTCACAATGAAATCTACAGGCCGCCTGGGAATTACTGATATAATAATTTATTTGAACAAAATTAAATGAAAATCAGAATATGCTCAGCATCATGCAAGTTTTATAACTTGGATATTAATTCAAAAAGAAAGCTAGAAAAAAAAGAAGCCTTATCAACCACTTTCTTTCCAAAATAACTTTTAAGCAATATTTTCAAACTTGAATAAGGACTTAGGAAATTTGTAACTACCTGCTTCAATATTTGTCTCCATCTGACCTATACTTGCATTTTTCCTTCTTCTATGATGAACACCTGTACAGGTAGTCCTCAACTTATGACCACAAATGAGCCCAAAAATTCTGTGCCAAGTGAGACATTTGTCAAGTGAGTTTTACTCCATTTTACTTTTCTTGCCACAGTTGTTAAGTGAATCACTGCAGATGTTAAGTTAGTAACACGGTTGTTAGGTGAATCTGGCTTCCCCAATGACTTTGCTTGTCAGAAGGTTGCAAATGACCCCCGACACTATAACCGTCATAAATATGAGATGCCAAGTGTCTGAATTTTGATCACATGACCTTGGGGATCCTGAAATGGTCATGAAGTGAAACAATAGTAATAAGTCACTTTTTTCAGCGTCGTCGTAGCTTTGAACGGTTACCAAATGAACCATTGTAAGTTGAGGACTACCTGTATACATTTTTAAATGGATTCTGTAGGAAGCATTTTCAGGCATTACCGTCCAGATTTACAGTGATCCTATATAGAAACATTTCCACAATGGCTTTCCCTGTTGGAAGCCTGGCTAATAACAGGAGATATCTACTGCAGGACCACATTTAAATGCAACCTTATTACAATCACCTCAGTGATAAAACTCATTGAATTAAATGATACTTATTCTCAGACTAGCAAGTAAAGCAATTTTCCAAACCAGATGTCTTCTAGATGCACTGGGATTTTGACACTTAAAATTCCCAGCTGGTAAAGTGATGACGCCCCCTTTATTAACAAATAAAATAATCTTTTAATGGTAATCCCAAATACAATTATTAGGGAACAAGCCCTAACAATCAGTTGGGTCGTTCCAAGTAAATAATACTACAAGGATCCCAAAAACGACAAACAAAAAGTTTTGTTAAAAAAAGTTGTAAGCAACAATTTTATAAACAGTAATTTAAGGAAGTCCAATTTTAGGAAATGCTTTTGGTGTAAGCAAAGTTAAGACTCTTAAGACCAGCCAATTACATTCACATAACCAAATTTAATTTATAAAAAGATGTGTCCTTTTCATACCTGAGATGTCAGTATTGTGTACATTTTGTTTCTATAAAAACACCAATTGCAAAAACGTGACAAAATTTTGCAGATATTGATTTTGTTACCATGAGTGTCAAATTCAAGCGGTTTATCTAATCAATATTTGGGAGACCTCAATTTAACTGTGATTGCAACTTCACAGGAATTCACAGACAGAAAGAAATGGATTATAGGCATGAATAATTTGTCACCAATGGGTGGGCATTTCAGTTCCCCAAGAAAATCAATCCCCGTTTGCCCCTTCAATGTTTTCTTTAAAAGGAATTTGTACAATGTAAAATTTCATAATCTGCCTTATCATAAAGCATGACTATGTAAATCTTGGATTTCAGTTATAACAGCATTTGTAATTCCACAGCCCAGTCCTGAAGCTGAGGTAAATAAACATCTTTTTACTGATTGTAGCTCTCATCAATATGGGACAACAAATATTTCTATCACTGCTTTCTTTTCTTTGTATTCCTTTGTAATTTTTAACATTTGAATGGAACTTTTAATTCTGCCAATTGCTCTTCTGGATCATCAGATCCAGATCAGATTACTAGATTCATAATATTTAGATATTGCAACACCTGACCTGGATAGGACATATGAAGTACATTTTATATTAAAAAGATATAGATTTCTTGAATTGCTCATCATTTGCCTTACTATGCCAATGAGCAAATCAAAAATCTGCATTTAAATTGAATGTTTTGATGTATAAAAAGTGGGTAGCCTCAGGGTAAAGAGATATCATTTTCCATCTTCTATACAAAATTAGATTTAAAATCTAATCAAGGATTTTAAAAATATACTGGACATTTCAACTTGTCATTCTATCACCCAGTTTTATAGTCAAAATGCAGATTCCTTTTTTCCTACAGATTATTTATAGGAAGGAACATTCATTAATAAAAATAGAGTGATATTTCAGCATTCTGTATCAAACTAATCTTTTAAAAAAGATTGCATTTATACAGGTTTTGTAAATCACCCTGCCTCATAATTCCAGCCATTATTCAGTGAGAAATTCAAGCAGTTGGAATTCATTAGCATATGTTGTAACAAATCTGCATTTTTAGATTTGTCATAATGTGCAATGACCAACTCAGTGACCTGAACCTAATAGGCTTTCATTTGAAATGCCCTTATCAGATGGGTTCTTCTAACCTTTATACTTTTTACAGACCAAATAAAGATGCCACATGTACTCTCAGCTACTGACCAGACCAAAGAACAAAAGGGAGCAATCTGACATTATGGTTGCATTTTTAGAATACAATGCTAGTCAATCAACATGTCATAATCCAGTAAAATGTATTTAAGCATTATGCAAAACTATGGGCTTGGAAGAATAGGGTATCTAACATCTAAGTTTTAGAATAGTATTTGGGAAAATATCAAACCCTGTCTTACGTTTTAAGTAAAGAGCATAATTTATTTGTTTTGGCAATTAACCATGTAGAAGTTTGCTTACTGGGGTCAAAAAAAAGAGTTAGTGCAGCAAGCAAAGAGCCTCTGGGCTAGAATTTACCACCAAACTTGGTTCATAACTTCAACTTCTGTCTATTAAGAGATCTAGGCTCAGACATAATATTAAACATTGCATGGGACTGGACTATCTGAGGGAATGTCTCTTCCCAATTACATCAACCTGCCCCCTTAGATTTTTAATTTTTTAAAAGTCATGCCGCAGATACCATTGGTGATGGACCAACATCTGGTGAGTCCCAGGATAAGTGCCTTCTCCGCTGTTGTGCCCACTTTCTACATACTTCCCTCTGAAATTAGACTGGCCCCACCCCTTCTGATTTTTCATATGCTGCCGGACCTGGGGTTCCCAGGAAACCGAATAGTTCAGATTGCTCCATTGTTGAGAGGGGCTTCTTATCCCACCTTCAACCAAAGTTGGTATATTTGTTTTTAATATTTTTATCACTGTGCTTTTTTATTTTTATCTGTTTTTATTCTGTTTTAATGATTGTTGTATCCCTCCCACAGGGATGAAGCAGAACTTTTACCAAAATCCTGCCTAAACAGAACCAATATATTAGCAAAAATGTTATAACCATGTTGTACATAGCTTCAAGGAATCCATGTTGCAATGAAGATTTCCTGTCACATGTGCATAGATGTATACTCCAGATTAGAATATAAGAAGATAATTAAGTTGAAACTTATTTATTATAATCAAATTCTGATTTAGAATATCAATGAAAGTTGGACTTTAAGCCAACTTCACAGAACTGTCTTAAACCCTACGGGTAAATCGAGTGGTTACCGTATTTTTCGGAGTATAAGACGCACCTTAGTTTTTGGGGAGGAAAATAGGGGAAAACAATCTGCCTACCAGGTATTCATCCGGCTAGTGTCCTTAGTCTGGTCAGCTTCAGCACATTATTTTATCCCCTGGTTAGGACTTAAAAAAACCTTCTTCTGAGAGAGTAACAATGAGAGAGCCTGCAAGCCGGTAAGAGCTGGGAAGATCGTTAGCACCTGGTTAGGGCTAGAAAAAAAACTTATTCGGAGCAAGTAGAGCAATGAAAAAAAAATTCTGCAAAGACTTAGGGCTGGAAAAACATTCTTTGGAGATAGTAACAATGAAAAAGCCTGCAAGGTAAGAGCTGGGAAGATCTGTTAGCACCTAGTTAGGGTGGGGGGAAAAAAGCTACATTCAAAGTATAAGACGCACCCAAATTTTCAGCCACTTTTAGGGAGGAAAAAGATGTGTCTTAATACTCCGAAAAATACGGTAAGTCTATATACAATCCTCACCAGTTTAAATGTTACTTCAGATAATCTCAGGCACACTCTGTCAATTTGTATTAAACACACCCACATAAAACACCTGGATAGGCTTAGTACACATCCAGGCTTCACCAGACTATCCCAACTTTAAGATGCTATCTGGACCTCCCAGCTGTTTTTTTAAAAGAGTTGGGCAGTAGAGATCTACATTGAAGGAGCATAGTTTTAGCTGTCTATCAGCAGAAGCTAGCGAGATTGTCTAGACAAAATGGGTGTAATTTTAAATGTTTAAATTTATGCTCTCCCCTTGCCTAAGGTATGGTTGTCAATCACTGAATTCACAAAACTACACCTTATTGAATTGAGTATCTGCTAGGGATAAAGGCATTTAAAATATTTTGCCACATGCAAAAACTACGCTAAAATGTTTGAAATAGGGAAATGTTTTGTTGGAGATATTATGGGGAAATGAGAAGAGAATGTTATTATGGCATTTTCATCATACTGATTTATTAACAATCAAACTACAATAATGTGATTTATGTCCCAATATTATCTGCTGCTCTGCATTTCTAATTGATTGGAAAACTGCCATATAATTTCAAAAATTCACAACTAAATTGCATATAACCTAAGATTAAAATCCTGAACATTTATTTAGCAATGACTTAAACATGAAAAGTTTGTTCCTCAGTGAACAAACTTAAGTAACTCAGGAGAAAACACAATTAAAAAGTATTGTTAGTGGAGTGACATATGTATATTTTAATATATAGTTTTTCTTCTACACCTAACATTAACACTGCAACAATAGTCTGATGAAAATAAAGTACAATTTATCATCTGCTAAATTTATCATCTGCTATAAATATGAGAAAAAACAGAAGAGAACCTTTTGGAACTTTGAAAAATAAAGAAATTTATTATGCCATAAAGAACTGTGAATTTGGTTGGGAGGACATAGTAAACTACAAGGCAGAGAAAAATGAAATAAAAAAGTATATAGCACAATTGTCTTCTTGAAAATGGTTTATAAGACACAGACATTCTTGAATTTGTGAGGCAATTAATCATGTTAGCATAAAAAGACAACTGTCTCTGCTGAATTTCCAAGATATAAACCTTATTTCCTAATACCTGAATTGAGGATATAGATGTTTTAAGAAGGGTTATTCTCAACAAATTAATTGCCACAGTTGGACTCTTCTACATTTCATTTGTCTCTGGTCAGGTTACTTATTATTTGCCACTGAACCAAGATGAGAAAGAATGTGAATGTGCTGGCATAGAAGCTGTGTTGATTTGTACATGCAGTTCACTCAATTCCAGTGCAAATCAACATAAGAGAGAATGTATTTTTTAAGTACACCCACAATCACACCAGAATTAATCCAATCATCTCTCTTACTTAGATTTTCTATGGTTTGAAAACTGACCAATCAAATTTTAACATATCTAGGGTGTTCAAATAATGTAAACAAAACAAAGTTGTTTTTAGTATCTCAAATGGTGAAGGGTGGGTAGTTGGGTTCCAAGCCTGACAGACATGAAAATCTTCCCCAACCAGTGCAGAACGGAAAATTAATGTGTGTGCAATAGATATGTAGGAGTATTCATATTTACCCACTTAAGTGACCTTTTCATGAATTAAAAAAGTAGATTGCTGGCCTTTTAATATTTTATAAACCTCTTGGTTGACTGTGAAATATATTAAAAAAACCCTAAGATGATTTGAGCCAAGTTTATTTTCTCAAGAGAAAACGCTGAACCACAGACTAGAATGCAAACACATGAAAAATAAAGAACATCTTGGACTTCAATATATACAAATGGCAATCCAGCCTTAATTGTTATATCATAGAAAATAACTGTCTCCAAAAATGAGCAGTACTATTTTCTTCAGGCATTTTCATATGTATCAAATCATAACACTATGATTGTAAGCCCAAGTTTTTGCTATACATTATGATCATATTATCATACGACTTTAATAAGTAGTGCAAAGCAGAACATATGCTTAATTTACAACTCATTCAAAATGATCCAAATTACTTTTGTTTGTAAGATGAAATGGAGTACTATAATTTAATAAGTTTGAATGTTAAAAAGAATGTGCGTGTGATAAAAATATAACAATACCTCTAAAGTTTTAAAAACTATTTAAGGTTGAATAGATATAAGAAACAAAAGAGACTTTTAATCATTTATTTTTTTATTCTCCATAATTCTTACTAATCAAAAATTTGCTTCCAGTAACTTTAGTTAAAAAGAGAAGAAAAAAGAAATGGGGAGGACAAAAGGGGCATTGGTCTTATCTGAACGCCTTTTCTCAGTGGGTTGTGGGATAGTCCAGGAATGGGTTGTTACTGTCTGATCTGCCCAGAGACTGAGTCATAATTTCTTCAGCCCAGTTTTCAACGATGTAGTAGCTGAAAGAGAGGCTCTCCAAGAAGATATTAGTTATTCCTGGCTCCAGAGCCTACGGTCACCAGGGTGGGACTGGACTATCCCACAACCCACTGAGAAAAGGCGTTCAGGTAAGACCAACGCACCTTCTCCAGTGTAGTTGCGGGATAGTACAGGAATTAGACATACCAAAGCCAGGCTGTCCTAAGGGCAGATAGCCGTTGGATCTGGAGCTCCCAAGGCAAAATGCACCTGTTGTAATACCCTCCTGCCAAAAGATGCCTCCGCCGAAGCGAAGACATCCAACTTATAATGCCTAATGAAAGGCGAAGGAGTAGTCCAGATAGCCACCCTGAAAATCTCCTCTAGGGAGGCTTGCGTCGCCAAAGCGGCATTGTGTGTGCAGTGATGTGCCTAAGCAAAGGTAGTGCCTGCACCTCGTAAGTCTTAGCGATACACATTTTTATCCAACGACCTATGGTCGAGGAAGACACCTTAGTGCCCAACGATGTTGGCTGAAAGGAGACAAATAGCGCCTCAGACTTCCTGCTGGGTGGCGTTCTCTTAATGTAGATCCTCCTTACATCCAAGGTATGCCACCTCCTCTCCAGGGCATGGGATGGCGCTGGACAGAAGTTAGGCACGATGATCTCCTGGACCCTGTGGAACCAGGAGTTCACTTTGGGGATAAAGAAGGGATCCAGTCTGAGGATCACCTTATCTGGATGAAAAATGCAGAGATCTGCCCTAACGGATAGGGCCGCTATCTCGGATATGCGCCTTGCTGAGGTAACCACTACCAGGAAAGCCACCTTAAGAGTCAAATATCTTTTTTTTAATCGGGGGGGAGGGGGGAAATGCGGTGGCGACTGTGCCGGAATTCATCAGAGTAGCCAGAACACATGCAAGCAGTCTTACAGCCTGCTGCTCTACGGGCGGCGTTCCTGGGGCTAACCTAGGGGTAGCCAGCACCTCCACGCCTCTTTCGAGACCTGGGCGATCTCAGGGAAGGGCAGATAAGCACTGAAATAGCCCCATTCCTAAAGAACGAGTCCAGGGGCTTCTGTCAGGCACGACGCTGCAGGCGTTTAAATATTCAGCGTTCCTGGGCTAACCAGGGGTAGCCTGCCCTCCTTCGTGCCCTGGGCGATCCCAGGGAAGGGCAGAAAGAGCCGAAAGAGCCCCACTCCAAAGGAACGCGTCCAGGGGCTTCAAACGAGGCGTGACACTGCGGGCGTTCAAATATACAAAACACCTACTGAAGCGCTATTAAGGCAATCCAAAGAACCCCGCTGACTCGTGGAAGCTTGAAATGCCAGCGGCGGTGCCAGCAAAGCTGGATTAGCCAGCGTGATCAGGCTTGTTACTTAGGACCGGTAATTCTGAAGGAGCCTGAATCCGAGGAATGGTTTGTTTTCTGACTGACAGCTGTCTCCAAAAGCATCTCTCTCGGGCCAGACTGAGTCAAAAACTGGGGGCCTGAGAGGCAGGGAGGCATGGCTGAAGAAATTATGACTCAGTCTCTGGGCAGATCAGACAACAACAACCCATTCCTGGACTATCCCGTAACTACACTGGAGAATAGAACAGTATTTTTTGTGTGTGTGAGCTAAGAAAGGCAATGAAACACGAGCACACTTCTTATAGATACTAAACCCTACTCATTATTAATGTGAACTGAAGAACTACAGCAAAGATTGCTGGAATTAAGGAGAAACTTCTTAACAGTGAGGACAATTAACTAGTGGAATGGCTTGCCTTCAGAAATTGTAGGTGCTTCATCACTGGAGGTTTTTAAGACAAGACAGGACAGCCACCTGTCTGAAATGGTATAGGGCAGTGGTGGCGAACCTTTTTCGGCTCGCGTGCCAAAAAGGGGGGGCACTCGCGCGCGCTCGCGTGCCCACACCCATTCCCTCCCCCCACACATGCGCACAACACCCCCCCATGCTGCCCCCTGCGCATGCGCACACACCCCCACCCCCGCACAAAGGCTTACCGGAGCCTGGAACGACAAAACCGGCAAACCGGAAGTGCGAAAAAACGCACTTCCGGTTTGCCGGTATGCTGTTTTTTGCACTCCGGAGGGTTCAGGGAAGCTCCCTGAAGCTCCGGAATGCAAAAAACTACAAAACGGACAAACCGGAAGTGCAGAAAAGTGCACTTCCGGTTTGTCCGTTTTGTAGTTTTTTGAATTCTGGAGCTTCAGGGAGCTTCCCTGAACCCTCCGGAGTGCAAAAAACAGCACACTGGCAAACTGGAAGTGCGTTTTTTCGCACTTCCGGTTTGCCGGTGGGAACCCTCGCGTGCCGGCTTCTATGGCTCCGCGTGCCACCTGTGGCACGCGTGCCATAGGTTCGCCACCACGGGTATAGGGTCTCCTGCTTGAGCAGGGGTTGGACTAGAACACCTCCCTGGTCCCCTCCAGCTCTATTCTGATTTTTTCTGATTGTTTTTTCCCTTTCCTTCCTCTTATGCCCAAGAGAGTTAGGAAGAAGCCAGTCTGAATCTCTTCTTAATACTTGCCTGATCTCAAAGCATTTTTTTGCATATGTTGTTGTTGTTGTAACAAATCTGTCAATCTCCATGGCTTCTTATATTTCAATACTTCTTCTAATGTTACAATTATTGAAATATTATGATCTAAGACGTCTTCAAATGTTGCAGTCCTTAATACTTTGATGATGTTCCTACCAAACAATTACATTCATAAACCTGAGTGTCTAAACAGGAAATGGAAAATCCCCTGAGAATGATGAATGCCATCACAAGGCACATAATTAGATCTCACATACTGCCAAGTGCAGCAGGCAGAAGATGGAGGTGTGATTCCGAAAGATGCTTGTTTAAACCGTGGCTGCATATACACAAAGTCTATGTTGGGGGAAGAGAAGTAGCAACCGTATTGCCTGATAGTAAAAACCCATGCAACTTTTCAAGGTATTTACTCAACATGCAATTTTTGATACAAACTTCATGGCAATTCTTCCTGCCCACTCCCACTTCCTATTTTATAATATACTTACAACTCATTTCCTATAAATTAAATCATTTTAAGAGTGTTTGTGCTCTGATACCTTTGCTATTAGATTTTGCTGTTCCTGAAATACGCCAATCACATCTGTGTATCCCACAAAGAAAGCCTTTATTGAAAGAGGGTTAAACTTAAAAGGTTTCTTGTTAAAATCTACTCGTCTGCAACCTGAACAGTAATATATACTACTTTTACCCAACAGCTTCTTACACAACAGCCGTATACAATATGATATAGGATTGCAAAAAAGGAAGTATTTCCCAGATGTCCCCTTTTGTGCCCAATTGAAGATAGAGAGAATAATTTTCATGAATCCATATTAATTCCATGTCTCCTTCAGTGGAGAAATGAAAAATCCACTGAGTGGGCAACATAAAAATGGGGAAATAGTTGTTTAGAGAGATGCTATATCGCAAATAATAAGGCAATATACTAGCATCCCCACAAAAGCAAATAGAAACCCAGTCATCACAAATTGGTAACTTTTTAATTCCAGGAGATAGAAATACCACTTTCTCCACAGGAAATCACATATGGAGGAGTTGCAACTGAAAGTAGACTATCACAGCTGTACTGAACTAAAAATGAGTCAAATAAAGATTTTTTTTGTTAATAATGCAAGCCAAGCATTTCATAAAAATGAACCACCTACCTAAATTCAAAGTCTCTCTTGCACTATTGGCACTAATAGGGGAAATAGCACTGTTTTTCCATCTTAGTCATGTTATTTTATTAGTAAAAATGGTTTTCCTTTTTATTTAGATCAGTGGTTCTCAACCTTCCTAATGCTGCGACCCGCATCCGCACCCCCACTGTGACCCACTCCGCCGCCGCCATTTGGGTTCTTTTACCCTCTACGCATGCGCAAAGCGTTCTGCGCATGAGCAGAGGGTAAAAGAACCCAAATGGTGGCGGCCGGGCGAAGTCTCCCGACCCCTGTGAAAGGGTCGTTCGACCCCCAAAGGGGTCGCGACACCCAGGTTGAGAACCGCTGATTTAGATGGAAAACTAGTTAGCCTTGGCTAATCGTAAAAAAACCCAAGTGATCTTAGGCCTAATTAAATCCATGAGAGAAGGCTGCAGGATTGACTGGGATTGCAAAGTCAAAGTAGGAAAATCATGACTTCTAAAATACTTTCCAAGTTGCAGGATCCATCTGGGTTGGTCACCGGGACCAGAGGTTTAGTCTTCCAAGCTTTTGGCTGGAGCCCATTCTCAGGGAACTTCTCTCACTAGAATACTTTCCAAGTCCTTAACAATACAGTAGCTCTGTATCATATAATCAAAATAGAGGCAGGTCAAAAATGGGAAAATCAATAACATTCTGAGGGGCTGCCCCATTGCCATAGGTATACCCTGGAGTATTTTTTTTCTGGGTTTTTTTTCTTCACAATCCCATTCATCTCATTTTTGAATTTGATCTTTCTCCAGCTAGCTTCTTCCACTGCACCGAATCTAGTCTTGTTCTGTTCTGAAAGAGCAATGTTGCTGAGAGACAGAGAGATGGCCATACATGAGCCCCTTTCTATATTTTCTTTGCACTATTCCCTTTGATTGTGATGAATAGAAAGGTCCAGGAAAAGCCAAGGGTAAATCCTTCCATAGTGTTGCAAAACAAAAACAGAAACAAAACTTGTCCATGAACTAGAAAATGAGATTGATTCAAAATGGGCACGAAGTTGTACACAATACAACTTACAAGGTAAAAGACAATCCTCTTCCTGGTTTCTTTTGTACATTTTAAAAAGAAAGGTCATCTATCATAAATTAGGCCTAGATTCACAACATGCAGAAAGCCCTATTTTGCACAGATGTATAAAATGGAGGCCAATTCACCTGAGCAAAGCTCCTCCACACATCTCTTGAATTTATCGAACCTACAAAAATACATGTCCTGAAAGCAAGTAGATTAAAACCTATCTATAGTGTATAGTTTTCTATCCAGTAAGAACTGGGATGGGAAGAGGGAAAAAAAATATTCCATTTGCAGGTTGAGCTGGTATAACCCAGACACAAATTAAACACGAGTCAGTACAGTATTTTACTGAAATACGCCGTATGTTAATATACCAATTAAGTACACTGACAACAAATATGTTTATATGTCACAGAAGTCTGCAGCTTGGGTGAACGGTTAAATAAACCAGGAAAGATTGTCTGTGTTTGTGATTTGTGCAATTCTGGAATTCTGGGTTGGTCTCCTTCTTAAGTTAGTTAAGAAGTTAGTTATATACCATGAGCAGACCACAGAGTTACCTGTTTCTGCATAACACTAAATAAATCATAGATAGAACTATTATTTGTGGTTAATAAGGGAAGAGGGTACCAAAGAATACTGTCCATGCACAGTTTAATCTCAACCTTTTTAAACGCGTAGACTGCACCCGTGTTGAAATGCAAGAATCAAGATAACTGGAAGGTACCAGATTGGGAAAGGTATGACACTAGAATATATCAGAGTATTGTTCCCTTGTTTAGCTAAATGATGATCTCAGAAATGTTCACTCATTGGCTGTTTTTGTAGCCTGTGCAGCTATGTAATCCTGGACCATGTAAACCCTTTCTCCTACAAATTAATCTACCTGGTTCAAGATTTCCATATCTAGAAAGTAGCATTTGAAAAATGATGAAGTCACAACAGCAACACACTTTCACCTCATAGATCCCTACTTTAAACAGTTCAAATGACAGAGCTGGCCAATTTTGCTACTCACTGGAGGTATTTGCTGCTCACTTTGGAAAATTATCATATGTACACATTTTTTTAAAAAACCTCCACGAAGGAAATGCCTGCAAATATTTGATGTAAGGTATGAAACTGTTAACGAGTATCCAAACAAAAATAAGATCTCTTTACAGTACATTGTTTCAATATATTATGACATTTATAAAATCATAAATTTTTAACTAATCAGACAATTCTTTTATGCACCAAGGTTTAATATTCTTTACACATTAGGCACATTTTCCTCTGCCTAACATTATATCTTCTGCCATTTATAATTAATTTTAACAGCTTCTGCAACTTATCCCACAGGTTGTTGCTGTTTCTTTTAAACAGTGTGCTGCTGAGAAATTGATTTGTTTTCTCCATATGCCAACAGAAATCACATTATAAAATATGCATAAATGTCATTTCTTTGGCTGCTTGAGAATTAGTGCAGAATAAGATCATACTTTAACACACACAAACACACAGACAAAATGAGGACATGAAATATAATATATTTCCCAATGATGCCACACATCCAATTCCATCTTACCTGCAATACACAGACATGGAATTCTTCTTAATACAAACAAATACTCCAGGAAAAGTTCATAGTAATTTTAACAATGAAGAATATAATTTCTTGACGTCTATGGGGATTCTCAGTCATCCAGGTCATGGTTGTCCCAACAGTGCTTTTTCAGGACACAACTGGACTTTCTTGCTTTTTCTTTAAAGACCCTGGGGACAGAGATAAACCTCCAAGTGGCCTCAACGACTCACTAAAAGAATGCAAATCACCAACTATCTGCAAGGAATATAAATACTTCCTTTCCCCACCATCCAGTCAGAGCTGAAGAAGCTTCTTGGATGAGAAGAAAAACATCTGAAGAAAAAACAAGAAAGTCCAGTTTCCTCCTGAAAAAGCACCTTTGGGATAATTTCTTGACTTTTAACTGATGCTAAATCATCGTTTTTCAGAATAGCTAGAAAGCTCATGAACTATCCAGCCCTTAAGGGCCATAATACATACACATACAGAGAAAATGGATCCGTCTGAGCAATATAAATGGCAAATATGAAGTATCCTAATTTAGATTAGCTATACAACAGATACGAGGAATTAACACTTCCTTTTTTATCTTGCTGATCCTTATCTGAACTTGGTTTTTATACTTATTGTAAAGCCAATTTTTTTGGGGGTGGGGGTGGGGGTAAGAGAGATATAATTTTATTTCAAAGTTAAATGGCCCAGATATAATGTTGGTGTGCCCACTTAGTTACTGTGTAAAATATTACCCAGCATCTGATCCTTTGGGGAGTGAAAGGAAGAATACTGTATCTATCACCTCTACCCACGTATACACAAGCAAACAACAGCTACTCAGGATGATACATAAAGATTCCATATCCCTGAGTGTAATTGTAAGGGCTCATCAAATGGGAATCCATAGTCATTTCCTATATACATTGAGCCGTTCAATTTCTGTATTGTGCAGACACGCTTTTAGGGTTGATTTTGTGCCTCAACAAAGAAGTTTGATAAGTCAGCCACAAACATGCTCTCTTGTACAACATGCCCTGTTATGTGACAGATTTGTATCTATGATTTGGACACACTGCCTGATTATAGCCATGGGGGCAAAACACCTTGAGCCTGACTTCTATTGGTAACCAGATAATATTATTAGAAATGATGGAAACACTATTTCTAGAGATATATTTTCTATAAATGACAGTAAAGCCAAAGTCGTCCAAATATGTCAATGATTTCTTCACAGAAGCAAATCAGACTGTATTTTTTGAAGAACTGATGGAACACGTGTAGTAAATTGTCCTTGGTTGTCATCTCATTGATCCAGATAAGTTAATGCTTCATTTTGGGTATTACAGCATTTCAAACAGGTTCATCCATACTTTGGGAATTCAAACAGATTGTATTTTATTTACTTAGATTGTTTATTTGCTGTTCTAACTATATCACACACATTTACTGAATTTGTACCGCTATTGCCAAATTACTTACACATATTTGTAATAAATTTACAAATATAACGGGACCAGAGGTGGTATTCAGCCGGTTCGGACCGGTTCGGGTGAACTGGTAGTAGCGACCTGCGGGTGGGCATGCTCACCCACCCCGGTGCTAGGCCGTCCTATTTAGGTACATTTTGAAGCCGTGCGCATGCATGCAAGCTGCGCAAGCGAGCGAGCAAAGCGTATGCACTCACATTTGCAAACCGGTAGGGAAAGTGAATACCTTTGAATGGGACCTATTTCAGCAAAGAATTGGAATTTCATCCAACTTACTTCCTGGTGGCACATGTTACAAGCAAAGTGAGAAGGCAGACATGGAAAATGGTCTGCAATACTGCAACTTTTCTTGTCCTGAGAATAATCCACTTTAAAATCCATTCACAGGATAATGTTATTATACGAGTACAAGCTGCTTCCACTAAATTTAAACTTGCAGAACAGGTTTAAATACAATGGAGTGGAACAGAATCTGATACAAATTGAGCTGTAATGGAAGCAAACTTAGCACAATGTCCTGTGAGCAATATTAACAGGTTGTCGGAAACTGCAAATCAATTTCTATTCAGTGGAATTAAAGTACACCCATTCTTCCAGAGAGCTCTCATTTAAGGCTGTCAAAGCAAAAGTAGTGAACACATGTTTAATAGATGCAAGACTTGTGACTGTCTAATGCCATTTTCTATTTTAAAGCAAACGGATTTACACATTGAGAGATGCACAGCAGAATAACTATTTCTCAAAGATTTTGTTAAGGGCATCCACCTGATGGTCCATTACTCAATCACAATCCCAGCATTGCGATAATCAACACCACACAGCTTGCTCTGCTTTTATGAGTTGCTTCAAAGGCATCATTTTAAAAAACATTTCCTTCTCATCATCAAGCTCCTATCAAAGATCTTTCCCAACTTCTTTTGTACTCTAAAACAGAGGTAATATGTCTAAACTGCAAGCAGTTAGCAACCTGAAATATTTCAATATAAGTGTATCATTATAAGTAAATATCCTGTCGGATACTATTTTCTTATTTCTACATTTAAAGACTTCCCAAAATGAACTGACTATTATCTGAAATCCATGGTTATAGGCATCTGGATATCTAAACTAACTAATTTGGCTGGCTGGATAAGCTACTAATTAAAAGACAAGTCCAAAGCTATCCAAAGCAAATCCAATAATCTTTTATCCATGTGTGTATATTGTAATTTCCCAAGTAATTGGGATGATACCACTTGGTATTGCTAGACTCTTGTTTTCAAAGAGATGTAAGATGCTTAGAGATAAATGCTAGAACTGGTCATGGCCCAACAATGTTGGGGCTGCAGATGGACTACTAATCCAGACTTAGCAATCCAGAAGGATCCCCTATATCTTGTGAAAGAATAGAATAAATACTGTAAAATAACAACAATAACAAATTAATTCAAAACCATTAATATTTTTTAAAAAAACAGTCTTCCTTTTCATCTTATTCCTTCTTCCCTCAGAAATCTTGGGGGCGGGGGGAAACTAAGTTGTTAGGTGTGATTTTAGCATCATTTGACAGTGCACTCAAACACATTAACAATTACAAATAGTCTTTGCGTTATGACCATTTATTCAGTGACGGTTCAAAATGGCAGCCAGTGCCGAACAAACGTATGACAGCTCGTAGTAGTTCTGGCTGTTGCAGTGTCCCCACAGAGATGTGATTGGCACCCAGCTCATAATTACAACATTGCAGCAAGTTGCAGTCACACGTTCACAATTTCTGATGTTCCCTGCCAGTTTCCAACAAGTGAAGTCAATAGGGAAGCTGGCAGGAAGTCAGAAGTTGTGGTCATGTGAAGTCCTCACTTAATGACCTGCATGCTCCTCATTTAACAACAGCAAACTGGGATGGCTGAAATTGCCATAGCTAAGTAATGCAGATTCCTGATATCGCTCTTTAAAACCATGTAGCTTAGCAACAACAATTCTAGTCCCAATTGCTGTCGTAAACCAAGGACTATCGGTATAGAAAAGAGAGAAATGTATGTATAAAAGAGCCTCGTGGCGCAGTGGTTAGAGTGCTGTACTGCAGGCCACTTCTGCTGACTATTGTCTGCCTGCAATTTGGCAGTTCAAATCCCACCAGGCGCAAGCCTTCCATTCTTCCGAAGTGGGTAAAATGAGGACCCAGATTGTTGGGGCTAATATGCTGATTCTGTAAAACAGCTTAGAGAGGACTGTAAAGCACTATAAAGCGGTATATTAGTCTAAGTGCTATTGCTATTGCTATAAAAGAGGTGTTGGTCTTACCTGATATGCCTCTTCTCGTGGGGTGAAGCTAGCATTCAGAATGGGTTGTCCTTGTCCAATCAGAGTGAGGACTGAGTCTGTCAATCATCTTTTGAAGCTCCATCCGCCACCTTCGCCAAGCTTTGACGAAGCCTAAGAAACAGACCCGACGTGGCTAGACACAAACACTGTCAATTCGAGAAACAGTCCCGAAGCCCTTCAGACTGCCGCCGAAACCTGGAACTACCCTACGGTAGGTGTACCGGAACAAAAACTGGGCGGGACTGAATGCTAGCTGCACCCCATGAGAAGAGGCTTATCAGGTAAGACAAACGCCCCTTCTCCATGGTGGGTGGAGCTAGCATTCAGAATGGGACATACCAAAGCTAAACATCCTATGGGTGGGGAAAAACCCCGGTCCCCCTATCTAGGCTCCTTGTGAACCTGCTGCAAAACTCTGCGGCCAAACGCTGCCTCCGTGGACGCAAAGGAATGAATTTTGTAGTGTTGAATAAACTGCGTTGGTGACGCCCAGGTAGCTACCCAGCACACTTGCTCCAAGGACGCTTGAGTAGCCTAAGCCATAGATGTAGATGCGCTGCATTTAGAGTGCACTGTGACGTGATCTGGACATTGTTGGCCGGAAAGATCGCATGCCCTCACAATTGTGGGACATATCCACCTGCCGACGGTCGTAGGCGATACATTGAGCCCCAGAGACCAGGGCAAAAACCTCACCAGAAGGGCCTCTGATTTGCGGATGGCAGATGTCCTGTTGATATAGATCTGGAGAGCCCTGCGAATGTCCAGTATGTGAGGTGGAATCCATGGCATCCGCCATCTTAGATTCAGTCTGCTGAATGAGCAATGAAAAACAAAATGGCCACTCTCAGTCCCAGGGCCTCAGCGAACTGGAAGGAAAAACCTAGAGCAAGCTCTTTTGCGGTCCAGACACAAGGCAGCGAACAAGCCAAGGAACAGGAAATCCCTTCCAATGCGTGCCTTCTCAATCCACAGGCTGCGGCGATATCGCTAAGAATAAAGGGACGAGCCAATCGTGAGCAAACTCAAATGTTCCAATCTAGGCTCCCTTGCAGCCAGAAAAAGGGGGTGGGGTGGGGAATGAAGCCTCCCACCCGGCAGCTCCACGGTGCCATTGGAAAAAGGCAAATCGGAGTCTCAGAGCCGTGCCGTGCGAACGCAAGGCTCCTGTCAGCAACGGCGGGCAATTCAGAGCAAGCAGTCCATTTTGCGCCCCTGTATAGTGTCCGATGGGGAACACTCCAATAGCCACCACCACTCGCCCGATATCCCGGGCTGTTGCCCCAGCAAGATTGCTAAATAGCCTCCGACGGGGAATTAAACTCCCTGGCTCTTGTGGCAGATCAGGCGCAAGCGCCTCAGCGATCAGAATAGCATGAGACAGGCAGCTGCTGCCGAGGTGTGGGCCGAAGCCCAAAGCCGATGCTCTCCTCCTGCTGAGATGTTATTAGAAGCAGGGGAGGCACACACTCACAAGTTGATGAAAATTCAGCTGAATTCCAAGTCCAATGTCCAAGTCCAATGACATCTAGCAGTCAGAATGGGCAAAAAATTAGCCACGTCTGTCCTCTCTGAGGACTGAGTCAAAGCTGGGCCAAGATGGCGGACGGAGCTTCAAAAGATTGACAGACTCAGTCCTCACTGATTGGACGAGGATAACCCATTCTGAATGCTAGCTCCACCCACCATGGAGAATGAGTATGTATGTATATGTAGGTATGCTGGCCATTTTAAGTAATGCTGAACAATACTTTAAAGTTGGTAAAATATTATGGAACAATATTATAGACTAGATTTGAAAATATGAGAATGCATGATATATTATTCCCAACAGCAAGGGAAGCTGAGATGGTTCAAATGTTTCTTTTATCCAAATAAGAAATTATTTTTAATTTTGTCCCTAGTTCGAAATTGCTTCCGGATTTTGTGTTTGTAACAAGAAAAAAAATGAAACTTTGATTTTGTTTTTGTAAATTAGACAGGCTTATTGTTATAGAAATGGCTTGTACATATCGCTGTGTAAAAGCAAAAAGTTGTAGTTGTAATGTTGTTACCTTTGACTGCATCAAAGAGAGTCGGAAGTTGGTGCCTTTTTTTCTACCTTTACACTATACCCTCTCTTTTTCCCTTCCTCTCTTCTTACTTTCCATGTTTTTTCTTTGTATTTTATACTTTATAAACTAATTAAAAAGTTTTAATTGGAAGAGAGAGAAAAGATGGGGGAAAAGAAAAGAGAATATGCATAAAGAAAGGGAAAGTGGAGTTGAAAAAGATACATCCATACAGTACATATGTTGTGGATCTAGAAGGTTCCATGGCCACTACTACTGTAAAGAGAATACTCAACTCTCTTCTAAGAATTGGACCACTAATGAGTGGGGTTCCTTGAGTTTATCACTAAGTCTCCAGAAAATCAAAGTTCAATTGATGAAGTTGGTTTCTTTTTGGCATATTTGTTAATATACATAACATATATAAGATGTATGGGTAACTGTTTTCATGTTAACAATGTGAATGTTATTTTGAATTACAATCCAAAATCTTGGAATCTGACCATTTAATTCCTATTATATTGGGTGTGGGAAACAACCAAGTGAATTATACTGAGAGACTGCGAAAGTGCTCCTAACTCCAGATATCGAAAACTAGTTTCCAAAAATATATAACTTCTCAAGTTCTGAAAAGGCTATTTTAATACTAATAAAAAATGACACAATATGTTTCAGTTTGGCATAGATTTCATAGTAATTTACCAGAATAGACAAATAATTATGTGTAATTTGATAATTTGTTATTAAATATAAATGTGATATGTTTAGGTGATTTGTATCAATTTAGCATGTTAGGAATTTATTTGCATGGGTTTTTATTATGTTTTTGTCTATTTTGGTATTTAAACTTAATAACTAATTAGATTATTTATTGGAGGTGATTATATTACCATTTTAAAATGTTTTTTGATTACTGTTCTCTTTTTTTCTGAAATTTTAAAGATGGCGTTCCCACACATGTATACAAAATACAGTTCTGTTGTGTTGATGTCATTTCATCATAATCATAAAAAGAACACACACACAAGACCATCAGCAAAATGTGGTGTCGCTCGCGCATTGCATTATAGGTGCCGGCATGCGTACACTGTCACACATGCGCACGTTTTCGGCACGCAACGAGAAAAAGGCTAGCCATTACTAGTATAGCATTTTTCAGTGCAACAGATATCCCCACAATTTCATGAAAAAGGATCTAGCCACACAATTGGCCACAGCACAATTGTCATAATCTATGAAAGATATAATTGTTTCATTTATTAAAAACATCTTAGAAACCATCAACAGGTCACTATAAGCTTTTGGCATCAATGAAGCCCACATTCAACAGCATCCCTGAGCAAATCCAAAGAACAACAGCTTTAAAAAAAGGAAACCAAAAGAGGAATCATATTGCAAAAACCACTATGTAGAACAGGTAGAACATTAACAAAATGCATCCATGAACATCAAAAGACATGATGAAGATTCTTTAATTTTCACACAATCAAGTTCAATCATAATTTTAACCAGGAGATTGTAGAAATTTTAGATCAAATAAAGAAATGAAAAAAATTAATTCTAGGAGCTTGACACTCTGACAAATCCACCAACAGATATATTATAGTGGTATATGGGACTGGCCTTGGGAAACAGAAGGAGAACCGCAGATGGGACAACCAGCATGTAAAAGATGTCTCAACCCAATCTACCTTACAATTTGTTGCTGCATTAATAGAGGGTTAGAATCAAGGTCATGTGAGAAGTGTTAATACCACTTTATAATGCCTTGGTAAGACCACATTGAAATACTGCATTCAGCTTTGGTCACAATGTAAAAAAGATGCTGGGATTCTAGAAAGAGTGCAAAAAAGAGCAACCAAGATGATTAGGGGACTGGTGGCTAAAACATATAAAGAACAGTTGGGTATGTCTAGTTTAATGAAAAGAAGGACCGGGGGGACATGATAGCAGTGTTCCAATATCTCAGGGGTTGCCACAGGGAGTCAAACTATTCTCCAAAGCACCTGAAGGCAGGACAAGAAGCAACGGATGGAAACTAATCAGAGAGAGAACTAAGGAGACATTTCATGACAGTTAGAACAATTAATCAGTGGAACAACTTGTCTCCAGAAGTTGTGAATGCTCCAACACTGGAATTTTTTAAGAGATTGGACAACATTTTGTCTGAAATGGTAGAGTTTCCTGCCTGAGCAAGGAGTTGGACTAGGTCCCTTCAAACTCTGTTATTCTATTCCAGTGATGGCAAACCTTTTTGTCGCCGTGTGCCCAAAGTACACACATGCGAGACAGCGCTCCAGCATGCCAGCATCCATAATGCAATACGCAGCCCACTGTGCATACGTGCACACCCCTACGTGCACAACCCCCCCACACCGCGCATGCGCCCCCGCACACCGTTTTGGAACAACCTTTGCCGGCGCAAACAGCCTGCGTTTGCAGAGGCAGAGGCTCCTCATCCTCCTGCCAGCCTCGTGCTCTGGGCAGCATCCATCCATCCATCCATCCATCCATGCCAGCCGGCAGGTCCGCAGAGGAGCGAGCTGCCCAGACTGCTGCTGCTGCTGGCGCGCCGCCCTTGGACCAATGCTCCGCTCTGGGCATGAGCGGGCGCAGCCCAACCCGCCCCTCTCGGGGACCGCAAGCTGGCTTGCCCCGCTCGGCCTGGCTCCCAACCCCACCGCCAGCCACTCTTACACGACGGTGGCACCTCCTCCTCCTCAGCCCTGCGACTTGCAGGCTGAAAGCGCAGCCTGGTGGCTCGCAAGCAGAACCACAATCTGCCACCTGCCACGTGAGCGCCAATAAGCAGCCTCACCTGTGCTTGGAGGAAAAAAGAGGAGCTGGCCGAGCGCCAGCCTTGGTGGGAGCGCCGGAAAGGCAGTCCGCTTGCCTTTGTATCTCGTGCAGCAGCAGGAAGCCAGGCATTGCCGGGGCCCTCGAAGCCACCCAACGGTCTTTGCCCTTCTCGAGCAGAGCCAGTGAAGAAAGCAGCCTCCCGAGTAATGGTGCAGCGGCTCGCAATCTCCAAGCCACCGCACCACACACACAAATACACATCACCGCACCACACACACAGTACCATACCACGCACCCTAGTTTGCAAATGCGGCCCTTGATGTTCAGGGCAAGTCCCTGAAATTTGCCATGCTGGACACTGCTCGGAATGCGAGGCTGGCAGGAGGAGGAGGCCGGTCGCTCCAGCCTCTCTCCCCACCCTGCTGCCCCGTGCGGGCCGGTCGCTCCTGCCTTTCCCCCTGCAGCTGCCACAGCTGCTGCTCTTCTGGCGCCTCACTTCTTTTCCCCCCACACAAACCACTTCAGACTCGCACCAAATTAGAGGGAGGGAGGGGGATGGTAAAGAAGAGACGGCTGACGGGCGCACAACGATTTCCCAGCCCTTCTTTTTCTCCCTCTGGCATTGAACCCGGCCGACTTGCTTGCCCACAACCACATTTGCTTACCCTGTTTGTTTTCATTTAGCTGCCGCTCTAACTCGTAGAAGTCCAACATGGCTAGGAGAAGGAACAACGGGCGTGGCAGCCGGCCGTCCAGCCAGCAAATACTGCCCTGCTGCCCCATGCACCTGAGCCGGCCGGTCGCTCATGCCCTTTCCCCTGCAGCCACCGCTGCTGCTCTTCTGGGGCTGCGAGGCTGTGTAGGAGGAATGCCGGAGACAGTGCGCCAGCCAGTCATTGCCATTGCTAGTCTTCACACGTGCATGCGCGCCAGAAACCCGGAGACCCAGTGGCTGACATGCATGTGGAAACAGGAAGATCATCTTCCTGAAGCACACATGCACAATGGGTGGCTGCTCTTCCAGTTTCCGGCGCGCCTGTGCATAAGAAAATCAGCTGGCCGGCGCGCCGGAACCCGGAAGAGCAACAGGCAATGGCTTTGTGTGCCACTTCCAGAACACATGCCATAGGTTCGCCATCACGGTTCTATTCTGTTCTGTATCAAGTCCAAAGGAGGGAGGGCACATGAAACCTTTAACAAAGGACTCTCCCTTATTTTCCAGAGGGTAAAAGAAAAAAAGGAGGGGGGGGGGAGATGGATACCTTCAGTCTTGCAACATTCTGTTAATGTAACCTTACAACAAAGAGAAAACTAGTACTCCTGGTTGTACTATTTATTGGGTCTACTTTGCATAGCTGACACATATAGAAATAAACTCCATTTACTGAATTTTAAAAGCCAGCTGGATGACTTTGGGCCAGTCACTCTTTCTCAGCCCAACCCATGGTTTGTTGTTATGTGGAAAACAGGAGGCGAAAGGAGTATGAAGTATGTTCACCACCTTGAGTTACTTATAAAGTAATAAAAGCAAGATGAAAATCTATTAAATAAACAAACAAGCCATTCAAAAGGGTCAAACAGCCCTGAGCACATCTACCTTTTACCTCACATCTCTTAACCAACATCCAGATAAGCAGGAATCAACAGCTATAATCACCACAATAAGCACCAGCTAACAGCATGTCAATTAAAGAAGAAACAATATCTCAAATCAACAAATTATTACCAATCTTAACTGAGGCTGATAGGGCAAGTAACTATATCTAAACATCCAACAAATCTCATTTCCCTATGTCAGAGCACTGATGTTTTCTACAGTGGTAATGAAATGAATGCAAGAAAAAAAGTTCAGAGAACACTAAAAACCCAACCATTCGACCTTGAGTTACATTTACTTGCCCTCTGTGATAAGAATGGAAACTACATAGCCCATTTTCCAAGTCATGTTTTCCAGAAAACAGCAGTATTGCACCTCCTCTTTAGGATTTCAGATCCTTAAAGTAGTTCTAATTTTTCTACAAGATTAATAATTTGATTGGAATACCCTCTACGGCAGCAGTGGGTTGCTCCCGGTTCGGACCGGTTCTTAGAACCTGTAGCAGCAGCGGCAGGAGGCTCCACCCACCCGGGACGCTTCTGCACAAACTTATTCAGAACCCACCAGTGCTCCACGGTGAACAGTAACTGTTTGTAATGCAAATGAGCTAACACAGTCTGTCTAAATGTTGACTTCCTCTACTTCAATTATCTTCTGAAAATTACAGTGAGTTGGTGGTAGGGGGGAAAATGACAATGAGGATTACAAATCTATCTGAGAAAAAAGTAAGGTGATCACTAAATATTGTGGACTATCCAGCAAATACACCAAGAGTGACAATATTACTAGAAAACGGTTCCAGATACAGCTGAAGTTACGCTTTCACAATAATTGTGCACACTGCTGTTTCAGTGAAGACCATTGAAAGGACCAAGGGGGAAAATATAATTTAAAATATAATGTTATATAAAATATACTAAATAGATTTAGATTTTTCTGAAGTTTCCAAACCTGCACTATAGAAGAAAGGTGTTTTATATATCTGTAGATTATACTTTCTTTAAAAAGCATATTGGATATAAAAAAGATGTTGCTAGACTACAGTTTATAGCAGTGGTGGCGAATCTTTTTCGGCTCGCGTGCCAAAAAAGGTGGGGGGGCGCTCGCGCGCGCTCGCGTGCCCACACCCATTCCCTCCCCCCCACGCATGTGCACAACACCCCCCCTGCTGCCCCCTGCGCATGCACACCCCCCCCACTCCCACACAAAGGCTTACCGGAGCCTGGAACGACAAAACCGGCAAACCGGAAGTGCGAAAAAACGCACTTCCGGTTTGCCGGTGTGCTGTTTTTTGCACTCCGGAGGGTTCAGGGAAGCTCCCTGAAGCTCCGGAATGCAAAAAACTACAAAACGGACAAACCGGAAGTGCGGAAAAGTGCACTTCCGGTTTGTCCGTTTTGTAGTTTTTTGAATTCTGGAGCTTCAGGGAGCTTCCCTGAACCCTCCGGAGTGCAAAAAACAGCACACCGGCAAACCGGAAATGCGTTTTTTCGCACTTCCGGTTTGCCGGTGGGAACCCTCGCGTGCCGGCTTCTATGGCTCCGCGTGCCACCTCTGGCACGCGTGCCATAGGTTCGCCACCACGGGTTTATAGTATCACTTCCTGTTCGCCAGTTAGAACTTTTAGAAATTGTAGTGCCATGTCTTTTGGAAAAACACAGACACTCGCTAAACAACCAAGTATAGACTCAAAGGGTCTCAGGGCAGAAGTAAGAACTAAGTAAAAAAGTATAAGAAGAGAAAAAGTATATAAAAAAATATTGGAGGGAAAGATAGCATGTGCACAGATTGTTCAGGCTCCATAAGTTTAAAATAATAGTTTTGTGGCCTTATTTTAGCACAACCATAGTTATTCTCCCACTCTGACTTATCTATCTGTGCATGGATAATTATCTAGAATTCCTGATAGCGTACAGTAGAACTTTGCAGATATCTATGTCAAAACCTGGGGTTCGAGGAGAATGACATTGGTGCCATAATAGCTTGCAGTATTCCTCTCTCTCTAAATTTCTGAAAAAGACTACTAGGGATAACTCCAAAATGACAATCAGGGCATCATTTATTCTATTTATTGATATTTGTGAATGAAATAATCAAACTTGAGGTAGCATTTCATTTGCAATAGTGAATATTAAAAGAATTTCCAGTATTCCAGCACTTCATAAATTTACACACAGCATAACAGAATTCATGTGTTGAGGAATGATCGTAATTTATGGTGTCTTCTTTCTTTCCACTTTGGTATATTATTTTTTTCTTGCCTTGCTAAGATTCACAATGGTACTTGACACTTTAATTTTAAATTATTATTCCTTGACAGACAGAATGCCATTAGCTTCATTTTGGCTGGTGCTCCCCATTAGTTTAATTTATCCTGATATATTTTAGTGACAGTAGAAAATACCATTCTGAAATGAATACTCTCACTTCAAACTTAATTACATGTATTTGTTTTTTGATAAATGAAGGTATCAAATGTGATTAATTGAAGAACAATCAATAAAAATCTAGCCATTAGACATCTTGATGAGCTTCCCAGGCCTTTCGACAATCTACAGCAATCCGCTAACTAAAGTGTACATTATAGGTATTCTATAATTCAGCTATGAAACCTCTGAAAAATATCCATTTTGTTTTTAAAAAATCTTCCAGGCTTTGTGTCTAGTATTTTTTTCCTCACATTCCTGCAGAAAACACGACCCTGAACAAAATTATCAAACTAATCACCTTTTCCCACTGCAATTTTTAAAACTTATATGCCTTTGGCAGTACATTCAGCAGTTATTTGAAAAATAGATGGTCCTGAGGTCTATTACTTTGCTTCCTTCACGTAGTTTACAAGAGTCTCTTAGTTCCATGTTTTAACTGCTGAACAGAGCTACAAGTTTAGAGTCCGTATCTATTCCGAAAACTAGGTGCTACTTGTTATTCAACACATAAGAATTTTTGTCATCAGATGGTTTGTGAGATTTTCTCCAAACAGCAGCTTGGCAATTAACTCCAGATAAAAAAATCTGCCCTTGTAAAAAAAAGAAGTCAATGATGCCTTGGAATCTACCACATTCTCTCTATTCAAATACAGACATACAGGAATTGTCAGGACAATCTCTAAGTACAAAAAGGAGTATTACTTAATGGTTCGGAAAAATATGGAAACCTAAGTGCAGTTCACAAATCTAGGTAGGTTACTCCTATTAGCATAAATGCTGACAACTGTTAATCTACTATAACCCTGATTAATGGATACAGCTGTCCATTAATACTAGGCAGTTTAACTTGCTACTAAAATTGATTACACAGTTAAGAATTCAATCCTGTTGTTCAATAAAAACTGTACTCTCTCCTGAAAATGCAATATGGAGTACAGCATTATTCACCAGCACTTACATATATTACAAAATATATGTGTTTTGTATGTGTGTGTGCATGCCTATGTGCAAAAGTGCAGTATTAACTACATTAGTGGTACTATTTCAAACTGACATAGCACTGAAGCTCAGAACAAAATTAAAGTTCTGGTTCAGAAGGTTAAAAAAAAGTACTGCAAGGTAAAATCCAGGTGATATGATTGAGTTAAAGATACTTCCTCCCCATCCAAACCTGTACTGTCTCTAGCACTGGGACACAACTGCAACAACTTCATTTGGCTAGCCTAGATTAAAAAGTATGATTGAGTATCATCAATATACTGAGGATACCAAGCTCTAAACTAGCTGAAGACTTCATGCAGCTCTATACGTAGGATTGGTGGGAAGAAGCAGAACCCGTGGCAGCCCACAAATGAGGGGTCATGGGGAAGGTCTCCCCCCCAAAATGAATGCCAATAGAATTAAGTTTTGAATATGAATCACAAAATGAGATATCCAATTTGAATTACAGTCCCACATGAGTTGCCAAATCGCTATTTCTAATAGAATACAATATTTGATAATGTATCATGAAATGAGAAAGTCCACTTCAAATCACAGTTCTACATGAATCTGACAAGTCACTATTTTTCATTTCCATGACCACAAACAGCCGTCTGTATAAATTGTGGCATATATAAAAGGAGCAAACCAGCTATCTGCACCCCTTATTTCATTAGTCTTCCCTACTGTTACCAAATAAATAAACATATGTTTCTTAGCTGCTCCTACTAAGCAACTATTGAACATCTAAAACTTACAAGGCAGCCAATTAATTCTTTGAACAAAGTAGTCAGATAAAACTAGGTAAAGCATTTTACACCTAAGTGCATTAGACAACATTAAACTTAAACAAATGTAGCTTTTACTAAGGAGTGTGTGCCTTGATTAGCAACAGTTTGAACTTATGACAGCACTGAAATAATTAAGATTTATGGCAGGTTTTCAAATTACGACTGTCAGCAATTCAGGTGCCTGGTAACAGGTACATATTTATGACAGTCACAGATCGTAGGTACTACTGGGATAAATGTACATGTGATCACCATTTGATACCTATTTTATAGCCAGGTTCTCACAAGCAAAGTCAATGGGGAAGCCAGCAGTAACTTGCAAATCATGGTTATATCACACCACATGGTGATTAGCTTAATGTAACTGACATTGAAAGTCAGGCACAGTCATATGCTGTTTTACTTATTGACCACATTACTTAGTAATGGAGTTGTCAGACGCGGCTGAGATCATTAAGTGAGGACTGCTTGTAATTTAAATAGTTACTGTCATATTTTCTTGGAGAGAGAAAACTGAAAATTTCAAACAGCATGTTCTACTAGAACAAAAGGAAAATCTAACTGGAAAAACACACATTTACTTATATCAACATTTAATAATAAAACAGTTTCATATCATACCTGAACTCTTGTTGCTGTTACACTCAATCCTTCTTTCCTTCTGATTTTACCTCCTCTTCCTTCATATGCACACACAGAACTCCCTTCAAATCTCAGTATTGCAATTTCCCTTTCTTCTCAAAAAAAGAAGGAAATGATTGGGAAAAATAGCCCAATTTTAAATCAGCAGAGAACACCATAAAAACAAAAAGTTGTACTTTTTTCATAAGGAGAAAACAGTGCTACTGTTTTATGGTTTCCTGAGATACAATGAATTTTTTGACACTAAGAATACTATGCATATTGTACATAATTAAATATCTAAGCTATTTTGTGAGATAGAAATAATTGATAAAACTAATGAATATTTTAAAAATAAAACTAGTTGGTGGCTTTCTAATTAAGAATTCTGAAAATAGTTTTCAGAAAAATTAAGATGAAGAGTAGGTATGAGTTGAATTGCTCTACTATAATTTATTTGACTATAAATTAAATATATTGTACAAGTCAGGAAGAACATATGTTGCATACATTCTATTGAAATAATCAAGATTATTTTTATAATGCAGTATGTTAATTTATGGAAATAAGTTGTTCCTGTATCCTAAAAGGCTGGAGATTTCTCTCTAATGTCTGAAATGGTATGCTACAGGTGAAACTCGAAAAATTAGAATATAGTGCAAAAGTTCATTTATTTCAGTAATGCAACTTAAAAGGTGAAACTTAATTTAATTTAATTTAATTAAAAGTTCTTATAGGCCGCCCAATCCCGTATCTCTCTTAATATATGAGAGATATTCATTACATGTAAGGCAAGATAGTTCAAGCTGTGATTTGTCATAATTGTGATGATTATGGGGTACAGCTCATGAAAACCCCAAATCCACCAGCTTAGAAAATTAGAATATTACATGCAATCAATAAAACAAGGATTGTACATAGAACAATATCGGACCTCTGAAAAGTATAGGTATGCATATGTACTCAATACTTGGTTTGGGCCCCTTTTGCAGCAATTACTGCCTCAATGTGGTGTGGCATGGAAGCTATCAGCCTGTGGCACTGCTGAGGTGTTATGGAAGACCAGGATGCTTCAATAGCGGCCTTCAGCTCTTCTGCATTGTTCGGTCTCATGTCTCTCATCTTTCTCTTGGCAATGCCCCATAGATTCTCTATGGGGTTCAGGTCAGGCGAGTTTGCTGGCCAATCAAGCACAGTAATCCCACGGTCATTGAACCAGGTTTTGGTGCTTTTGGCAGTGTGGGCAGGTGCTAAGTCCTGCTGGAAAATGAAGTCAGCATCCCCATAAAGCTCGTCTGCGGAAGGAAGCATGAAGTGCTCCAAAATCTCCTGGTAGATAGCTGCGTTGACCCTGGACTTAATGGAGCACAGTGGATCAACACCAGCAGATGACATGACTCCCCAAATCAACACAGACTGTGGAAACACTTGCATCTCATTTGGAAACAAGGACCCAGAGTATGGAGGAAAAATGGAGAGGCACACACTGCAAGATACTTGAAGTCCAGTGTCAAGTTTCCACAGTCTGTGAAAAAATAAATCTTCATCCTAGATCAGATTACTAATGTTATTGCACTTTACTCAAAAAAAGATATAAAACAAACCCAAAGTGCAACAGAACTCATATTTGTGAATATTCCTACTAGATTTTCCTTCTGGCTCAAATATCACCATCTGGTTTTGCAACATACTGATGCACCAATTCAACATAACATCAAGCTTTGGCTATGTTAGACCCGTGGTGGTGCAGTGGTTAGAATGCAGTATTGCAGGCTAATTCTGCTGACTGCCAGCAGTTCAGTTCTGACTGGCTCAAGGTTGACTCAGCTTTCCATCCTTCTGAGGTCAGTAAAATGAGGACCCACCCTCCCAAAATGAGGACTCACCCATGTTGGGGGAAATACGCTGACTTTGTAAACTGCTTACAGAGTGCTGTAAAGCACTGTGAAGCAGTATACAAGTCTAAGTACTATTGCTATGTTCTCTAATCCTGCACTCTCTGAAAGCTATTAGAGTGTTGATATGCAAATAGAGTTACTGGCATCCTATGATTCTGATTACATGATAATACAGTACTATAATAAACTAACATTTCATCCTTTTTGCTCATCCGTAAAGAGTAGGATTTGAAGAAAGGTATCTTTAGAAACTTCATATAATTTTCCTCCCAAATTATGTTTCCTTCAGGAATGGAAAAGCATTTTATGGGGAAATGCAAACACCCAGAAAATTACCCTTCCCACAGTATAAAAATAAGCAGTATGCATTATTAGAGTCATAGACTGGCTATAATAAAAAGCAACATCCATATACAAAATATGCTTATAAATAAAGAGGCAAAACCAATAAAAGTAGAATTCACAAAATTGTGTTAAAGTCATTGTTCTTCACTACAATATGGGATTCAGGACAAATGAAAAATTTTGATGGTGGGTTCTGGACAGTAAAAGCAAAAGCACAAGATTCTGTAATCTTTCTAAAGCAGGGGTCCCCAACCCCCGGTCCATACCCATTAACAAAGCATTCTGTAGAAAGTTTTTAAAAACAATTTTAGATGCTATTTTAAAATTGTATTTAACTTGTGTATTTAAACAATTGGGTACTTTCCAGGAACCAAATTATAGACTGGAATTTGGATTGTGTATTACATAGATGACCTAGTTCTATCACCATCTTTCAATTTCATTAATTTCATCAGCTGTATATTTGCTGGTAAGCTCCAGATGTTCTGGACTTGTATATCTATCAGCCTTTCCAGTAGCATAGCCAACAGCAAGAAATTGTAAAAATGTGGAGGGCAGAGGTTGCTAACTATTACTGGGATAAAATAACCTTCTGTACTGTACTGGTCTATTACTCTCAGCTGCTTTTCCATGCTATTTTGAATTTTGAAATGTTTTACAGATTGTAGTTTTACAAAAGACATAAAGGTTTAAAGCTTTCCAAACCTATGCTTAAAGGTAAAAACTGAAACAATCATGATCTACACAATCATGGGAAATTTTCCATTCCCATCTCCTTTGTATTAAAAATTTTCTTTAAAATTAATATATAACAGCATTTCAACAAAGTTATATGGTAAAATATTCAAATGGACTTCCAAGAACCAGAAATAAAAAAGACATCATTAGGCATGACATCTGCTCACAGGTAAAACCATTAAGGTGAACATGCTATTTATAAAAACCAATGGCTCTATGGAAAACTATGCATATACAATTTATTCAGGGTTATATGAAAAACAACTGCCATTAGTCTGCAAAATCATGGTGGACAAAACCAGTTTAATCTCTCTCTCTCTCTCTCTCTCTCTCTCTCTCTCTCTCTCTCTCTCTCTCTCTCTCTCTCTCTCTCTCTCTCTCTCTCTCCCCCCTATCTCTCTCCTCCCACTCCCCAGTTTAAGTTTTGTGTAATGGTCAAGGTGCTGGACTACAATATCCCCTTCCTCGGGCACAAAAGTTCACTCTCAGTTCACTCTGGAAACTTGAAACGTATCTATCTATCAACATGCACTGGACCAGCAACCATAATCTTCAATGAAAGATGCTTTCATTCTACAGTGGGTTGATTTAGACTATAATAGTAATAATTGTTTTAAAGAACAGTAGCCACTTGCTTTGACATTAGAGCATGGCATCCTTTACCATCAATTTCTACAAAGCCCTTACTAGATTTGACAACCATAAATAAAAAATAAGAAAGGCAGATTAAAGGATAGAAAGCAAATAAACAACGCTCAAGCTTATGATCTAATGAAACAACAAACAAAATGGTAAGCAATTCATCTAGCAAAATTACTTAGCCTGACTAATCACACTGACACAAATAAAGAAGCCACAAAACCACAGAGCGTGTTTCAAAGCCTATTCTTTTTTTTTTTTAAAAGCAATCTATTCCAAAGTACCAACTCACCTGAACTATGTTTACATTTTCACATCCTTGGATCATCCACAGAGACATTTTAAAAGGACTACCGTATTATCATCATGGAAAATACATTTATAAATGGTTATTAATCTTGATTGATCTTTACTATGGCCTAAAACAAAGGCAATGTGCATTAAATAACATTTGCTGAGGAACAACTTCAGAAGAATCACTTTATGTCCTATATTCGTGAGTTTTAAAATCTGATACAAGCTGCTAAATCTGAAAGCTTCTGCCTGATGCTCCAGGGCTCTTGTTAGGTTTTTATCATTTAAAGCAGTATAAAGGTAAAAAAGAACATTGTTAAATCCAAAAGCATTGTTAATATGTTAATTTTTTATCATTGCCAAGAGGGTAGCTTTAACATCAAGATTTTTGCTTCTTCTAAATCTTAGTAAGGGATGCTTTGGCTATAAAAGGAACAAATCCTCGTGGATTTTCTAGTTACGATGTTAAATAATTCATCCTTTTCAATTATGTTCTGTGAAGCTTTCCTACAACTCTTGAGTTTAGACACTCTAATTTCACCTATCGGGTTCCTCTGCGGTGGCCTAGAGGTGGAGCTCTTGCCTCACAATCAGCAGGTTGTGAGTTTGATCCTAGGTAGAGGTAAATGTAGGGTCCCCTGCTTGGGCAGGGGGTTGGACTAGATGACTTGCAAGGTCCCTTCCAACTCTGTTAATCTGTTAAATCTCTCCTGCTTTTCCATTGCTGATGGCAGCAGAACTGTTTTGTAAGCCATCTGGAAAATACGATCTTCCAAGGTAATACACAACTGGTGCTCTCAAAAATATTTCTTAAATTGAAGAAAATGTAATTCCTAAATATTTTTATCCTGGAGTGGACAATCGTTCGATTTCCCAGATGTTTGAGGCTTCAAACAACATAAGCCCTGATGATTGTCCATGATAGAGGTAGTTCTCAACTTACAACCATTCATTTAGTGACCATTTGAAATTACAATGGCCCTGAAAAAAAGTGAGTTATGACCCTTTTTCACCCTTATGATTGTTGCAGCATCCCCATGGTCACATCATCAAAATCTGGATGCTTAGTAACAGGTTTATGTTTACGACCGTTGCAGGGTCCCGGGGTCATGTGATCATCGTTTGCGACCTTCTGACAAGCATACTCAATGGGGAAGCCAGATTCATTTAACAAGAAGTACTACTAACTCAACAACTTGTGATTCACTCAACAATTGTGGCAAGAAAGGTGATAAAATGGGGCAAACGTCATTTATCTGTCTCACTTAGCAACAGAAATTTTGGGCTAAATTGTGGTCTTAAGTCGAGGACTAACTGAATTTAGTATAAAGTACACAATGGGCAGCAGAATCTTTATGTACGTAACAGAATGCAAATTTTAAAATCTATATCCATAAACTACTAACCTACAGCAAGAAGCACTGTTCTAGAAACAGACCATAGGTATTTACTAATGTATGAGCTAGTAAATCTAGTTTAAGTCAGAACTCAGTAAGTACAAGGATATAGAAAGCCTTGGTCTGGTCTAGTAAAGTGTTCCTTTGAACAAAGGTTTAATTATGCTACTGTATTAGGAGAGATTTGCAACTTGAAACTTTTTCTTTTTAGGAATGAACTATTAGAATGAACAGCTTCAATTATAATCTGGTATACAATTCTTTCCTTTCTGTTGCTGACAAACTGAAATGTGTGAGCTTTCCAATAGCTTCTCTTAAGAGCAATAGCATTTTTAGAGATAACCAAACAGCAATTGCCAAATAAAAGACTTGATTCCTAGGGGCTTTTTTTGGCTCAATCTTGATTCTCACACTGTGTTCCACATGTTCCTCAAGGCACATAGAACTCATACAGTATAATTTCTAATCATGAATAACCCTAGCACCACAGGGCGGAAAAAAGAATGTGATGGACTTAGTCCACAGGAATTTGTAAAATGTAATTATTGGCACGATCTGTGGAAATAGTACAATTTATCATCCCCTCCAAATTGTGTGAGATAATCCTTAAAAAGATAGTAAGTAGAAGGCTGCTATATTTATGACCCGAAATTTAATGTATCACTTGATCTTTACATATAATTCATTCAGCCATTCAGCATGGGTTCTGACACATCACTACCCAAATGGAGTATAGCTTATGGATTTTGTTTCCAAGTGCAATTCAAGCTGCTTGTCATCTTTAAAGACCTACACAGTTCAGGATGTGGGTAACTACATACCACTTTCTCTTCCAGATCCTAAGCATTAAGGAATACTATCTGCAGGAATCGTGGGACTAGGCCTTCATACACATCCCTCCCTTCTCTAAAACAGCATCTTTCCTTTCTGGAATTTGGTGAAGTGATAAAAACTTGACTGTTTTAACATTTATTAGTGACATTTATATACCGCCTCACAGTGCAAGCACTCTCTAAGTGGTTTACACCAGTAAGCAATGTATACTTATATTGCCCCCAACAATCTGGGTCCTCATTTTACCTACCTCGGAAGGATGGAAGGCTGAGTCAACCTTGAGCCGGTGAGATTTGAACCGCTGACCTGCGGATCACAGTCAGCTACATGCTTTCAGGATCTGATGAACTACAGTTGTTCCCTCCTGGAGGGTGAATGTTAGTGCCTGTAGAATAGCAAGTAAGATGGGTGGGTGGGTGGATGAATGGAGCGAGCTGCTAGATAAGGAACTTTTTCTTGCCATATCTTAATGAAGGTTCCTCTATAAAATTGTATTACTATTAGTCATGACAGAGGAGGATACCAAGGCCATCACCCGGCCATCAATCACTGGCACCTGGAGTGCCTGAGCGAGTTCCGGGGCCATGTTGTAGAACTTCCTGTCGGTGGTTCTCGGGTTGGGGCCTGTCCCTGGAGAGGCCCATTGCCGTTGGACCATGTCGAGAAACAACTTTGGTGAGGATATCACCTCAGTTTCTGTGGTTGGTTCTGAAAAGAGGGAGTCAGTGGGATCGGCTAATTCCAAGGCCGGATCTGGGGCCGCTGAGTCTGCTCCCAAGCGGGCCGTATTTTTGGCCTTGAATAGGAGGGACTTGAATAGGGAAGGGCAAAAGAGCTTGTGAAGGCCGGGTGGTCTGGTGTTAATCCCTCGTCCTCAGAAAGCTCCAGGTCTTTCTGACCTTCCTCCTCCGAGAGCGATGACTGGCTCTGCCTGGAGGGAGCGGGGGAATAGGGCCCTTGGAGGGCCGAAAAACCCCTCTGGAGCTGGGTTGTCTGATGCTGCCCTGGATGCAGGGAGAACTCAGACGCCACTGAGGCTGCTTGCTGGCTTTGCTGTATGCCTGCAGCAATTCCTTGCTTAATTGCTTCTGCAATTAGAAACCTCATGTTGGAGGGGATTTCAGGCTCAGGAGTGTCCCTGGGCGGAGCCCCGCCGCTGTGGGGGTAAACGTTGCCTCTGTGTCAAGCCCCAACCTTCTCAAAGGTTGTTCCCAATTACTTGCTGTTGGAAGCAGGTTTGTCAGGGAACTCAAATAGACCTCATTGCATTGTAGAGAAGAGTGCTCTCCAGCACCATCTGGAGACCAGGCCTGGGCACACAGCTTGCTAACTTGGCTTGCCTCAATTTGTTTTCCAAATGGCTGTAAGGAAAACTGGCAGGAAATGGCGGTTTCGTCCCTGGAGGACATTGCCTGGCTCTGCCGTTCAGCCTCCATCTGCCCTTTGGCGATTTGCCGATCTAGGGCTTTCTGACGCCTTTTCAAGTCTTTTTGTTCGGCCTTAGAGGCCTTCCTCGAGGCAACCGCGGTGAAAGCCTTGGCGCTGAGGAGTGTGCCCGGGGGCCAGGCAGGGATTCAAATTGCCTCCGCCAACGGCGGGAGACCAAAGGGGCTTCAGGCTGCTAGACCGGGTGGTCTGGGAACGAGGCAGTCCTTTCACGCCTTCCATGAAGGCTTGGTTTGCCTCCTGACAGTTGCACGCTCCCTCAGCTTTTAGCGGAATCGAGCCATGCTCTTCATGCTAAGCCGGCCAACAAGGAGTGAAAAATACTCCTAACAATCCACTGAGCTCCTAACCATTAGCGGCGTTGAGCAATGCTCTTCACGCTAAACCTGCCAATCAATGAAGTACCTTCTGACAGCCATGCCGAACCTTCGGCCTTCAGCGGGGTCGAGCCAAGGCTCTTCATGCTGGATAAAGTCAAGGCGGCTCCACCAGTCAGACCGGAAGCCAGCCAGTCGGGAGTCAAGTCTCCGAAGAATGTTTCCTGGCTGTTGTAGGAGAATCCAGGAATATAGTAATCGTTTGTGAGATGGATCGAATTCTGACACGTCTATAAGAGCTGAGAGACTGAGTCAAAAGCTGGGGACCACAGGCAATGGAGGCGTGTCCACACAACTTTGACAGACTCAGTCTAATGAGCTACAAGACGGAGTTAACCCATTCTTGGATTCTCTAGTCAGCACACTGGAGAACACTTTGTTATCAACAACTTTTTTGCTCTTTCAAACCCACACAGAAGCCTAAAGTTGTTTCAATTCTGCAAGTGTATTTTAGATTATAATTAAAATATGTTTGCATTAATTATTAACAGATATTTTAACAGGCGATAATATTTTCTGCATTCACTACTTTTAAATATGAAAATATTTTGGACTGGTTTTTCCCAAGGGAGATGTCAGAGCTGCAGATACTTGGGATATTTTATTCTTGGAAAAGAAAATGCTAATTTAGAAAATGAAACAAGAGTTCCCCTGCAAACAAGTACACACATCTATTAGAATTCACCTTTTCCTTTGAGACCCTTCTCACAGTATGGACTTTATTACATTATTTTTATAAAGTTGGGTCACTTTAAGCACATTTTGTAGTACTATTACTTCCAAAGATTACTCGAGCAGCAGTTTCCAGAAATTCATTTTAAAGCAATTGTTCTGCTTTTAATCAGGCTTGTATAAATTCTAAGTAATTTCACCTCAATGGAACAATTGAGAACACATTAAGAATTTTGGACACGTTTTAAGCATCAGAACTTGGACATAGTGATGAGTGTTAAATCTGCCAAAATTCTGCCAATTAACATCCACAGTTTTATCCTTGTTTGGATTCCTCTGCCAATAACTCCACCAATATACCAAAGGCTTCAGGCAGCATTTATTGATTCCATTTCTGCTTAAAGCTTTAAGCTCCTATACACGTGCTATGTGTGTGCAAAACCCAGATTTCAGAACTTAATTAAAAGAGTGTGTAATGAATTACTTATCCATCTTTATTTCAATGCTATACAATGAATCAGTGGTGTAGTAAACTCTTACAGAAAAAGCTCAAAGGAACTATACACATATGATGTACAAACTCATTAGGAGATCAAGTTCTGGAAAGACAAAATGTCATGAACAGTTGGCAGTGAAGGGCTGTAGAAAAGAAAATTGAAGGCAAAGGAAATGAGCAAAAGGGCATAACAAGACAGCAACCCTAACAATACTATTGGAAATCTGCTTCTGCAGAATTATAGTTATCAGTTACAGTCACCCTTTTCAGATACAATGCTCCCTTGGAAGTTACACAGTGAATTCAAATATTTTTCTTGTTTTTTACATTTAAACTATATCAAATTTCTACAATGATCATATGGCAGGGGTCCCCAACTCCCAGGCTGTGAGCTGTTCAGAACCGAGCCATGGAAGCGGCAGGTGAGTGCGTATATGTGCATCCCCACTTGCACGAACAGTGGGATAACGTGCTCCATTTGCATAAGAGGCTGGCGCATGTGCCCACCACTCATGCAAATGGAGCTGCGCACATGCGTGTGCTTGCCCATTTGTACAGAATTATTCCCGCTTCCTCCCCGCCAGTCTGCAAAGCCGGAAAGGTTGGGGAACTTTGTCATATGGCATTAATTCACTGTTGATAAATTTATGAGAATGTTTATCATTATTTGCCCTTTCAAAAAAGAAGATATAAAAAAAAATCACTGAAGACCATGGCTTCTGCAATTCTTCCTAGATCTTTATCATTAGTCCTAAAGGGGGCATCTATATTCTGTGTTTAAAAAAAAAGCATTGTGTATTTGTCAATTTCTGTTTGTTTCTTGAGTTCCATCTACAGGTAGTCCCTCGTTAATGACTATACACTGAGCCACTGTTCAAACTTACAATGGCATTCAATGAGAGATTTATGGTTGGTTCCCAACACACACACACACACACACACACACGTTATGTGATCATGATTTAGGCCAGGGGTCGGCAACCTTAAACACTCAAAGAGCCATTTGGACCCGTTTCTCACAGAAAAGAAAACACCGGGAGCCACAAAACCGGTCCTGTACCTGACTATTTCCTGAATCGCCACAGAACTAGCATATGTAGTTGAATTAAACGTTCTGTTTTCTTCTGAAACTTTTCTTTTCTTGGATTTATCCATGGTTGGCCTACCGGGGGTCGAAAAGCTGAATAAACCGTGTGCTAGCATGTATCACACATTGGTGGTTGTGACGCATATTTTAAGCAACAGGGAGCCACAGCAGAGGGATGAAAGAGCCACATGCGGCTCCAGAGCTGCGGGTTGCTGAACCCCTGATTTAGACACTTGGCAACCAGTTTGCAATTGTGATGGTCAGTGTTCCACAGTGATGTGATGGTTATTTGTGACCTTCACTACCAACTTTCAAAAAGCAAAGTCAACACGGAAGTCAACAAGAGGTTGTAAATGGCCATCACGTGATGTCATGCCCAATAACCATGAAGGATGTATCTAACAACTGCAATTACTGGAACTGCCATCATAAGTCTCTGCAGCCATGTGACATTTTATTATTGTGTCAACTACAGTTTCTGTTCCCAACTACTATCATTAACCAAGAACTACCTATTTGTGTGTATGTTTACCCTGGGATGTGTGTGATAAGCTGCAGTGCATATAATCTCATCTGGATCAGGTGACCAGGAAGTAGGAATGACTCAGAATGGGGCAGTGATCAGTATTATGAGCTACTGCAAAATTGTTTCTCCCAGATAAATGCAATGAAATAAATTATTCTGGAATATTTTCTCTGTAACCTCCACAGATATGGCCCATTTTCACTGTCAATCTCCCCCCACCCCAATTCTCCTACACCTATTTTGTTATCCTGCTGATCAACACAGTCAAAAGGCTCTTTACATCACTTCTTTCCTCTGAGTTGGAAAAAACAACAGGGCCACGCTAATAAGGTGGCTGTTTTGCCAGTGCACTGTATTTTTAAAAAATCATTCACGCATTTAAACTTTTATATCTTCCTTTTGAAAATTCAAACCATTTTACAAAGTGATATATCCTTATTTTATCCCCAAATAACCCCGAAAAGTAGCTGAAACTAGGAAAGTATGATATTGAACAACTCGGTGATCACTATGGTCAAATGGGAATTTGAAATTGGATTTCACAGGACATACGTCTGACATACAAATATATTCATTTATATACACCCATCCCTCTCAAATACACCAACATGTATGCTTCTCATTGCACTCTTTTTTAATCACAACCCTTCAGTGCATCTTCTCTTCATGGAAAAAAATAAATAGCACTTAGACTTATATACCACTTCATAGTGCTTTACAGCCCTCTCTAAGCGCTTTACAGAGTTCAGCATATTGCCCCCAACAATCTGGGTCCTCATTTTACCGACCTCAGAAGGATGGAAGGCTGAGTCAACCTTGAGCCTGGTGAGATTTGAACAGCTGAACTGCTGAACTAGCAGTCGGCTGAAGTAGTCTGCAGTGCTGCACTCTAACCACTGCGCCACCTTGAAAGACACAGTAGGCAAAGGAAGGTTATAGATCCTGGGTTGGGGCAGGATTTTTGTCAACCGGAGGACAGGCAGGATGCTGGCAAGCTAGCGATGGGAAGACTGACTAAATAAGCAAACAGCACTGAGTTAACAACAGAGTGTACTGTAGCAGTTGAAGGTAGCAGAAGAAATGGCTGGGTTGGAAGCAGAGAAAAACAGGGACATTGTGGGAAATAAATGGCTAGGATAGTGAGAAAGATGAGTTGCCCTAATTTGGAAAAAGGAAGAATAGTATTGGGGATGGGAAAATGAGACTGTTCCAACTTCTCCAAAAACAAAGGATCAATCTTTGGAAATTTCAACTCTTTCCAATTATAACCCAAATTTGTTTAAGAAAATATACTAGGTATGGAGTAAGCGCTATCTATAATACAGTGGTTTTTTTTAAAAAAAAACGCCTTTTCTTGAAAAAGAAGCTAAGTGACATAACAAGTATGCTAAAGTGCAATTATATCTGAAGATAAGAAAAGGAAAGAAAAAGGAAATTGACAGCAAGAGAGGTCAATAAATTAGTTCATGAGAGCCTGCAAATTTGGACAATAATAGACAGCACGTGTCCTGTTGGGTCACCCCCTCAGATACACAGTATTTTGTAACCTAAGCAGAGAAATAGATTGACCAAGGGGAGGCAAAAAAGCAGAGGGATCAGGAGAGACTTTGGCTTCCCAATTTAGTTTCCTTATAAGAATCTAGGAAGCATCAGAAATCGCCTTCTCTTCCCAGCAGGTAGGTAATTGCTGCTGGATAGGGGAGGGACCAAAAGATTCTGAGACTGGCTGGGAAATTGTCATGGAACACCGAAAATAAGGATCATGTGACTGTAGCAGTCCAGCAGTATCCAGTAGCACTGAAATAGGCACAACTTTTCAAAATTTCATTCCCTCAAGTCTCATGGATTTCAATTTTTGGACACATTCTGTAAATTAGCCCATTTGAACTGGTTCAAAAAAGGTTGCCCTATGATGTACTATTTCACCCAGTTAATGGTAAAGAGTTTTAGTAAGGTAAATAATGTGCATATTTTTTCTTGTTGATGTTCATTTTGCACTGCAATAAACATTATGGTTTACAATGCATAAAGTCTGAACAATAAACAAGACCATCAGGACATCAAACTTACCTCCCAATTAATTTCTGGAATTTCAAAAGTATGAGAAATATTATGCCATATTATCTGGTTACAGCTCAGTGAAGGATGCAACACTGCTTTTGATGAATTAATGCATATTAAGATATGAAAAGAATGGTCCAATACATATTTGGTATTCAAAACAGGAAATCTGACAAAAAGTGATGAAAAAAAATATGAATCAGAAAATGAGCAGAAATAGTGAAGCCCTCTATAATAATTATAAATCTACATTCTATGGCAGCAAAACTTTCAATAAGTATCTATTGACTTAAAAGGTCATTGATCAAAATGTAGGCAAAATTTCAAGGCAAGCTTACAGAGAATATTACAGTGAAGAAGCCCTAAATCCAAATTACAAAAATGATTAAATTGGCAATAATTAAGAAAAACAGTATGTTAAAAGAATACTTGATCTAATTTAAGAATAAGTCATAAATGTTTTACATTAGGCCAAATTACATTCCAAAAGACAGCCTGCAGTTATGATTATGTATGCATCTTATATTATGCATGATGCATTAAGAACATATTGAATCCAGACATAAGACCAAATATACCTACTGAAATCAGTGAGTCTTAAGTTAGTCTCATGCTTAGCCAGTACCACTCATGTCCCATGCATGATTAAGCTTGAATCCAACACAATTGTGTTATTCAACTCTGGGGGGAAAATGCAATTTCTTGTTTTTTACATCAAACTGCATATAAGCCAACTGGAAACACAATGAAACATCATAGTGACAGAAAACCTCTCCTGCCAAATTACTTTTGGATTAAGGATATCTTTCTAAAATATGACAGCTGGCTTGTATTATGGCACATTACATGATCCAAAGTACTGCTTGAACCTCTTCTCTGTTTTTCAGCTGTTAACTTACACAAGGTAATCAAAGTCTATCACAAAAGTAGAATAAATATACTCATTTTTTAATCTTAACGATCGCTATTAATATTCCCTTCGATGAACTGGTAGCCAAAAGAAAAGAAGCCTAAATTACTAAATATTTTTGTCCAGTCAAATCTAGTTTATTGTTCACTAATCTGTTTCACTTAAAACAATTTAACAAGTTGAGACTAACTCATTATCAATAGTTATGGGGAAAACAGTGACATTGATAAAACAAATATTTAGCATGCAGAAATTCATAATCCATTGTCCTAAAATGTACTGTCTAAAATAAGAATTTAGGTATTCCCACATTCACAAGGAATAATTAATTTCACAACATTTCATGCAAGCAGGTATGGGGATGTTTTAAAAGGTTTGTCTAGTTTGTGGAAATTCTGGTGTGTGTGTGTGTGTGTGTATATATATATATATATACTATAACAATTGAACCAAATTCAATACAGATTCTTTTAAAATTATGGAATCTGCACTTTTTTGTTTGAGGAGCAGTTTATTAATAAAATGCTATATTTGAAACAGTAGAAATAACACATTTGCATTTATTATATAGCGCACAAACATATGATGATGATGTTGCATAGTCAATCAAATGTTTGGACTGGATTTGGCATTTTTATCCACATATTGATTCCTTCCCAAGGACGTGAGATAAGCAGATTTATTTGTTTAATGATATTAAAGCTATTGTCAGAGGATGTAAGCTGTTCCAAGTACAGCTGGCTTTTGAAATTGACTGGTGGCTTTGTCAAAGGTTATGGTGTTCATGTGGTGCTCCAGATGTGTTAGGATTGCACCTAAGATGCCTATCACTATTGGTACTATCTTTGCTTTCTTTTGCCACAGTCGTTCTAATTCTATTTGTAGGATTTTATATTTTGTTATCTTCTCCATTCTTCTCCACTTCTATTCTTCCACTAACCAGACTTTTTGTCTTTCTTATAAATATTTGTTAAGCCTGGGTGTTGTTTGGCAGATATTATTTTATTAAACTCTGGGCAGTTTGCAACATTCAGACAAAGAAATCACAATTACAATATACTATAATAAGATACCCCAAGACGACAGATGAAGAACCTAAATCATGGCATGGATGATGAGCAATTCTTCAAACATGAAAATCAGCCAATTTCTCCTGCACTTCTTAGCTGGCAGAGATCCGAGTCGAAGAAGCTTTCTCCCGCACGGAGATTTGACGAGGCAGCCGATCTAGAGGCTTTGAAGCCAAATGCAGCTCAGCAGTCTCCTTGCAAGCCGATGTTGAAAGCAAGACACATGACAATGGCAGCTAAGCGGTGATCTGAACGCAGCGCTGGGCACGGAGGTTGCAAGCCTCCCACAAATGCCCCAGGCACTTTCCAGCCAATTTTCAAATTTCCCTCTCTTTTTTTAAAATTTCCAATTAAAACCAAATTAAATCCAATGAATTGCAACAAATTGCTGAATTAATCAGGAGCAACTCAATCTGCGTCCCTCTAGGCCGACTGAGTTGAAAAAACTGGAGCTCGGCCAGAGGAAGAGGCGTGGCCAAAGAATTTGCAACTCAGTCACTGGCCAATCAGATGAGAAGATAACCCATCCTTGGACTCTCCAAGCAGCGCACAGGAGAACTGAACCTTAGTATTCTTTGTTTTCACAAGTTTTGAAAACATTTCAATCCTCAGTTAGAAAGGGGACCGGTGAATAATCATAGATATCTTGGGTAGAAACAGATCAGAGAACAAAATGCAACTGTACCCGCAATTTCACACTCACAAAGTATAATATGCACTGACACATTGCTCTTCCTAAGCTGTTTGTCACACAAAGGATGCCACAAATGATACAGGACACACAAAAGCTATAAATGGCATTTAAACTATTTAGGTTGAGCTCTCTAACTGGGTATTTTGGAAGTCTCTCTGAATTTGGGATGAATGGCTGATGTCATGAAATGACTTCAAGTTTTTAGAAGAAAACTGAATAGGAGAGAGCTTCTCCACTCTAAACCTTTGAAATGGCAAAAAGTCTCTCTCTCTTTCATATGAATAAAGGAAAAAAATGTACTTTGCATAAATTAAATATAAACTTGATTAAATGTGTTTGTGCCTCTGCAATGACATTTAGAATAGGAAGTATTCGTGTTCTGTTTTAAAAAGAAAAACTCTTTCAGATGCAATTTGAAGCTGTCAAGTCAATCTCCTTTACAGATCTTTTAAATGTCACATACCTTCGAAAGGGGATGGCTGATTCCACTGCAAATGTGTGACTGAAAACAGTCCATGCTAAATCAAGAATTTATTAAAATATGCCACTGACATTTATATTGATTAAGCCTAGCCCTTTCACTTTCTCGCTTTTGAAAGAAATCATTTTAAAAGAAGTGTCACAGCATCTTGTATTATATCTTATTGTACTTAAAATAATTCTCAAGTACAACTACAACTAGGCGCTATACACACAGCTTCTTCATGAACACGGCTGCATGAAAAGAACATGCTGCTAATTCTGCCTAGATAATGTGAAATTATATTATGAGGACTAGGTGGGTGTTCCTTTACAGTTTTTCCCCAGCATCCTTGGAAATTTACAGCCAAAATTTTTAACTGCACTTAATATAAATCAATTATAGAGCTATACTTAATGGCTTTAAATAGAAGACTATATTAATCATAATACTGTGAAGAAAAAACTACCACTGCTTGTAACAGACACAATATTATTAGTGAACATTTCTATGCAGTTCATAATATTAGCATCTAGAGTCCAGCTACCTATCTAGATTTAATAAAGCAATACTCAGATGATAAAATATAAGGAGATGGTACATTTTAAAAGTGATTGTAACTTCCAACCCCCAAGACAGTTATGATAACCTCACTCAACTACTTTTTAAAATTTATTCTCTCTTTAGTTCAATCTTTTAAGCATGCAGTGGGTTATGATTTATAACAAACTAGGGAATGTGAAGTATTTCCTTGCCTAGTCACCTACAAGTACTGCCAACCTGCAACAACTATCAAGATGAATTTAAAGAAAGCCTTTTTTGCATTAATTGCTTTCTATAAAATTACTGCTACAGATCATTTTCATATACAGGATTATACCAGGACTCCAAAAGTCTGTTGCTGAATCTAAAAGTCTCTTTGTTTGCTACTAAATCTATAACAAAGTGTGAGAGGTTAACTATTATTTCAAGAGGAATCTCTTTGTACTCTATAATTACTCACTGGGATGTGTGAAAAGGGTTAATTCCCAGCTAATTAAAAGGTGTTGCATAGCGCCCTATGGAAAGACATCATAAAATAAACCATCAGTTCTACATACTGTTAAATGTTAATCATCTCCAAAAGATTACTAATAGAAGGCTTAATAGCAGACTGAGCTGGCAGAGAGGTTACATACGGAAAAAAGAGCCCTAATCTCATTCACATTTTATAATGTTTATTGAATCTTCACAGAAAGCTTTGCCCAGAGATCTGGAATATTGTGCAATTTATAGATAAATGACACTGAATTCTGTAGCCCTATTCACCTGTTTGTTAAGCAAGAATGTAAAGAAGAGCAGTATAACATATACGTAGAATAGTTACTTCTCTTGATGCAATAATCTTCCCTTAGAATGATAACAACCAACCTCAACTGCTTGCTTGGAGAAACTTAAGCTGAGTATCTAGAAGCCAACATCACTGAAATTTCAAGGAGAGGGACTCCTTAGCACAGTTCACCTTCTTGTCTTATGTTAATCTACATAACCGTATTTTTCGGAGTATAAGACGCACCTTTTTACCCCCCAAAAGAGGGTGAAAACTTGGGTGCGTCTTATACACCGAATGTAACTCCACCCACCCAGCCACCCCCAGCCTTTGGCCTCTGTCTTCTAGCAATTTACCTGTTTGCAGCAAAGAGGGAAGAGCCTGTAAAGCCAAGCAAGTCACTAGCAGCTTCCCGACCTACAGCTGATTTGCCACCTGCTAAAATGAAAGTGAAACTAGCTGAAGAGGCAAATAGCTGGGAGAGACACGCAGATTTTTATTTTCTGCTGAACTGGATGGAAGGGGGTAAGTGAATAACTATAAATGTCTGTAGAATGTTCAAATTATTAGACTTATTTTTTAAAGACTGCTTTATTAATGTTCTAGAGCCAGGGGTCTCCAACCTTGGCAATTTTAAGACTTGTGGACTTCAACTCCCAGAATTCAACAGCCAGCTTTGTTAGCTTTGCTGGCTGTGGAATTCTGGGAGTTGAAGTCTACAAGTCTTAAAGTTGCCAAGGTTGGAGATCCCTGTAAATCTAGACAACTTAACAAAATAAAGCTTTTTTAAATAAATGCTTGCTCTGAAGAGGCCCAGTGCTATTGTATCTTCTTTTAAATAATAGAGAATATACTTCCAGAAATTTTAATTAATTTTAACAGCTATGTACAAGTATAGTCTGAAATGTAACAGTGTCCCGTTTAGTATTAGAGTTTAGTTACCTTAGATAGATCTATTTAAATAATTGGGAGGAGTTAGTGTGACTACATTTAAGAAAACTTTCTGGCATAATGTACATTTCTCCAATTCTTTGCTATTTCTATGGGTCAAGCACACATGCACAGAAATACACAGCAAACAGTGTATATCATCTGTGCTGTTTGCTGTTTGGCAAATTGCTTGGAGGCAAAGGCCTTTTTTCCTTGTTTTCCTCCCCCAAAACTAAGGTGCGCCTTATACTTCGGTGCGTCTTATACTCCGAAAAATACGGTACTTTCATTAACACCTGAACAGTGTTCATCTACTGTTCTAGAAAGTTGTATTGAAATGTTGTCAGAGTTTACTGACTGTCCAGTTCTGGCTGAAATAGGAAAATGAACTCACTTTAGGCAAGCTGATTAGAGGACCACGGCAAGCATACAATCTGTTTTGCATGGGATTTATACTTCCCATTACTAGTTTCCTACAGAATGCTTTATAAAAAACTGATACAAACCTAATTATGAATAAACAAAATAATCATAATTCAAACAGTTTGCTTAATTGGATGTAGGCATTCTGAAGCTTAAATATATTTAAGATTGCAACCCCAAAATTAAACTCGGTTGCCTCCATGAGGATTTACTAATAACTATGGGCTATTTCCAAGAGATCATTGCCTTTTTTGAACCTTTATTGAGAATGAGCGTTGACTTACCTGATACGCTCTTTCTCATCAGGAGGAGCCAGCAGTCAGGATGGGTTGTCTCCGCCTACCAGCAGTCCAGGACGAGTCACTTTTTTTCTTTAAAACCCCTGGATCCGCCCTCTGAGACCCAGTTTTGACGAATCCGAAGGGACGACTCGATGTGGCGAAGACCCGAATTCCAAAGGACGCATCATCCCAACTGTTTGTAGACTGGTTCGTTAGTGTTGAAAGAAAGATCACGTTTCTCAAGCTCGTGTCGGCTCCTCATTTGGTTTTTTTTTTTTTTTTTTTTTTTTTTTTTTTTTTAATAGGAATATCCAAACATCAGTGCTTAAGAACCGGGGAACTGGCACTGACCTTCAAACCAACGTCCAACAAGTGCGACACGGACGCCTCCCCGTGGTGATGCAACTAAACAACGGAACAGTCACAGGGAGGGAGCTGACTGCTGGCTCCTCCTGATGAGAAAGAGCGTATCAGGTAAGTCAACGCTCATTCTCCATCCTATGAGGAGCCAGCAGTCAGGATGGGACATACCAAAGCAGTATTACCCATGGGAGGGACCAGGTGATCGTGCGTTGTTGAGAACTCTTTGCAGCACCCTTCGTCCGAAGGCCGCGTCCGCCGAAGCATATTTGTCGATCCTGTAGTGCCGGATAAACGGAGTAGGCGAAGCCCAGGTCGCCGCCCTACAGAGATCTTCCAGTGGGCACTGAGTCGCCCATGCAGCTGAAGTGGCAGCGCTCCTAGTAGAGTGTGCCGTGATGCCTGCGGGCCTCTGGAGGGATGCCATGTCGTAGGCCTTCGCAATTGCCCCTCTGATCCAACGGCCTACCGTTGCGGACGACGCCTTGAGGCCTTTAGAGTGAGGCAAGAAGGTAACCAGGAGCGCCTCCGTCCGGCGGAAAGGACGTGTGCGGCTGATGTAGATGCGCAGGGCCCGGCGGACGTCCAATGTGTGCCAAAGGCGTTCAGAAGGTTGGGACGGACAGGGACAGAAGGATGGCAGGATGAGCTCCTGAGCGCGGTGAAACGGGGAGTTGACCTTCGGGATGAAAGCCGGGTCCAGACGGAGAACGACTCTGTCAGCATGAAAGATGCAGAGGTCATCCCTGACCGAGAGCGCCGCGAGCTCAGAAATCCTGCGAGCCGAAGTGATGGCGAGGAGAAATGCGACCTTGAGGGAAAGATGCCGTAGGGAGGCCTCCCGCAACGGCTCGTACGGAGGTTCTGTCAGCGATTGGAGCACTCGAGGCAGGTCCCAGGATGGGTACCTGTGAATTGCTGGAGGGTGGCAGTTGGTGACCCCCTTCAAGAACCGACGGACGGTCGGGATGTGTGACAAATAGTCCCAGTGACCGCATGACAGGACCGATGACAAAGCCGCCAGTTGACGTCGTAAGGTGTTGGGCGAGAGGCCCTTATCCAGACCCCGTTTCAGAAATCGGAGAACCATAGGTAAGGGAACGTTGAGAGGGGAGAGACGTTGAGATGAGCACCAAGAGCAGAAGGCCTGCCAGGTCGCCGAATAGATGCGGTCTGTGGATGGTCGGCGAGAGGCCTGAATGTAGAAGATGACATCTGGATCGTAAAGTTGGCGCCTCAGGTCGCTCCGCTCAAGCGCCAGGCGGTCAGTTGGCACCACCTGGGGTCCGGGTGGAAGATTGTCCCTTGGCTGAGGAGGGTCGGAATGGGAGGCAGTGTCCAGTGGTTCATCACGGAGAGATCCACGAGTTCGGCAAACCAGGGCTGTCGCGGCCAATACGGAGCAATTAAGATTAGCTCCGCTCCCTCCTGGATCAGCTTCCGGAGGACCAGAGGCAGGATGGGAAGGGGAGGGAAGGCATAGAGAAGGCCCCTGGGCCACCGACAAATCAGGGCGTTGGTCCCCTCCGACCCGTGCGTCTGGTATCTGGTGTAGAATCTCCGTAGGTGGGAGTTCTCCGGGTTCGCGAAGAGGTCCACAAGGGGGGTGCCGAATCGATCCACGATGGACTGGAACACTGACGGGTCCAGGCGCCACTCGGCCTGGTCCACCGTTGATCGGCTCAACCAGTCTGCTTGGACATTTGCTGTTCCAGAAATATGCTCCGATGTTAGGGACAAGAGGTGGCGTTCCGCCCAGAGGCCGAGCTTCCTCGCCTCGTCCATCAGGGTCCGCGAACGGGTTCCCCCCTGGCGGTTGACATGCGCCTTGGTGGTGATGTTGTCCGTTAATAGGAGGACGTTGGATCCCGCTATCATACGATGGAAGTGTTTCAATGCGAGGAAGGCGGCGTGCAACTCTAGCCAGTTGATGGAGCACCTGGCTTGTGCCGCTGTCCAGCGACCCTGTGCTGTGGCGCCCTCGCAATGTGCGCCCCATCCTGCCAGGCTGGCGTCTGTTGTCACTGTGATTTGAGGCTGCGGGAAGAACAGGGTACCTTTGGTGAGAGCGGGGGATCGCCACCAGGTGAGGGATCGGCGGACCGAGGGAGGTAAGAGAACCTTGCGAAGGGATGATCCGAGGTGCGCTTTCTGAAAGGGGAGAAGGAACCACTGCAACTCCCGGGCGTGTAATCTTGCCCACGGGACAATAGAGATGCAGGAAACCATTTTGCCCAAAAGAGAAGATAGGGTGAGAAGGGGGGAGGACCCCGCTCCCTGAACCTGAGCGGCTAAACTCCTAAGACTATCCTGTCGTTCCCGGGAGATGAATACTCTACCTGCTGTGGAGTCAATAACGGAACCCAAGTGAAGAATGGACGTTGCTGGAGACAATTGACTTTTAGCGATATTAATGGAGAACCCATGGTCCGTTAGAACCTGGGTAACAGTGCGAAGGTGTTGCCGAGCCACCGCTTCGGAAGAAGCATGCACTAAGATGTCGTCCAGATAACATTGGACCTTGATTGGGAGAGCCCGAAGGTGACCCGCCAAGACGGATAAGACCTTCGTAAAAACCCTGGGAGCGGAAGAGAGACCAAAGGGGAGAGCCCTATACTGGAAGTGCTGATCTGCGTAGCAGAATCTAAGGTACCTGCGGTGTTGACGTGCAATTGGAATGTGCAGGTAAGCCTCAGTCAAGTCCAGAGAAGCCATGAAGTCTCCAGGCCGGATGTTGGCTAGGATAGATTTTAGAGAATGCATCCGGAATTTTTTGTATACTATATAATGGTTCAGGCGTTTGAGATCTAGAATCGCCCTCCAGCCCCCTGAAGCCTTTGGTACCACGAAAAGGATGGAGTAAAAGCCCTGAAATAGTTCACCAGAGGGCACCCGCTGAATAGCCTTAATATCTAGCAGGTGTTGTACCGCCTCGGCCATGAGAGCCCGTTTAGCGGGATTCCTGGCCGTGGGACACCGGATAAAGGCCCCAGGGGGGAGGGAGAGAAATTCCAGAGACAAACCGTATCGAATTGTGTTGAGGACCCAAGAATCATGTGTTGTCGTTTCCCAACAAACAGCAAAGTGCTTCAGACGCCCCCCAATAGGAGCGTCTGTGGGGGAGAAACTACTTGCCTCGCTTGGCGGGACGCCCACTGGCGCCACCACGAAAGCGCCTCCTGAATTGTCTTCCCCTACCGGCCCTGTCCTGATTGGAACGGAACCTCCCCGAATACTGACCTGGGGACCGGGGAAAACTGGATCCCTGGTCAGCGGGACGAAAGGGCCGCCGGGGGTAGGGGGTCTGTCGAGGAAGGCCTCTGCGAGATAGTGATGGCAGAATCTTCTTCTTGTCCTTCGATTCGATGAGAAAGGGGTCCAGAGAGTCCCCGAAGAGTTGTTTCCCTTTGAGGGGCTTAGACGCTAGACGCCATTTGTGGCGAGTCTCTACGGGCCACTGTTTGAGCCACAGCATGCGTCTGGCTACGATGGAAGAGGCCATTGCTTTAGATGTAAATTTGGAAGTGTACAGTGTGGAGTCAGCGAGGAATTGACAGGTAGCGAAGATTTTGCTGAGGTCTTGATGTGCCCTTATGTTGGTCTCAGGAATGAGGTCCTGCAATTGTTTCACCCAAAGGAGAGCCACTCTAGCGAAGAAGGAGGAAGTAGAAGCCGCCTTGATGGCCCAGGCCGCCGCCTGGTGTGCGCGTACGAGCGCCTGTTCCACTTTCCGATCTTCGGGCTTGAGGTTCTCCTCCGATTCGCTGGGAAGGGTGGTCTGGGCGTGCAGGGCCAAGACTGGGGGGTCCACCGCTGGAACCTCAAGAATGTCCCCCAGTTCAGGGGCCACACTAAAGAACTGGCGTTCGAGTGTGGAGGGGTTAGACCCTGTGGCCGGAGCGGCCCACTGATTCCTTACTGTATCTATGAATAGAGAGGGGGCCGGGACTGAATCCGGTTCTGGTGTGACCGAAGAGAATATGGGCCCCAAAGGGGTATTTAGTAAGGGTGCCGGATTGGCGGGGGCCGATAGGCCAGCGGCTGCTCTGGCCTTGCTTAACAAGGACTTGAACAGTCCAGGCGGAAAGAGCGCAGCCGTCGGGGGCTGGGAGGGGCCAGCTGTTTCATCATCGGAAAGATCACCCATGGTGTCCATCTGGTCTATCTGGAAGTCATCGAGATTCTCCTCCTCCGAAATATTGGACAACTGATCCGCTGCCAGGAAATCAGCACTGGTTCCTGGTTGGGGATTCAGCTGGGGAGAAGAAGTGCCAGATCCCAAGGTCGGTAGAGAAGTCGCCAGGGCTTGGAGATTTGCAGTAATGCTGGTTTGTACCGCTGAGGCAATCCACTGTTGGATTAGATTAGGATCAAAGGGGAGAGCTGGTGGTACCTGAGCTGTGGAAGGCTCAATCCCCTGAGCTGCAGCTGGAGGAAGAGGCGGCTGAGGCATCTCTTGGTCCTGTGGTGTAGCCATCTGGGGGCCTAAATTGCCCTCCTGGCCTGCAGCCGCCTGTGGGACAGCAGATGGGATCCCCAGTCCCCCAGGGCCCCAAAGGGTAGATGAAATCTGGGGGAGGGTTGTGGCCTCCAGGCCTTGGGACAGGGCAGGTTGAGAGGCAGAGGCCTGAGATGCCCCTGCCTTGGCAGCCTTGTCGTGCATCTTCTGCAGGGCGCGGTCCCTGCGCTGCTCTTGCCTAGTAGGCTCTGCCCTGCCTGCCTGAGATGAAGAGGCTGCTGCCTCATCATCATTGGGCCTATTGGTTTTGTGCTTCCTCTTGCCCCCCGGTTTGGAAGAGGTGGGAGGCATCCCTTTAGCCATGGCGTTGCTCCTGTATTTATACTAAGGTCTCAGGCCGTCCGTATCACAGGGGCACCTCTTCCCCCCCCTTTGCTAGCCAAGCCCAAGGCGCTGCTTTCAATTTCCCCTTGTTCGCGCCGAAAAGGAAGAGAGAGAGAGAGAAGCCTCGTGGCAAATCTGCTTTCGGTTTCCCTTGTGGCCGAGCGAAGAGAGAGAGGGAGAGGTGCTTTCGATTTCCCCTTGCGAGAGGCCTCCGGGGGCGCTGCCGAGCGTTGTGAGGGAAGCCGCTCGAAAGGCGCCAAGTTTGAAGCGGCAGGAGCCGGGCGAGCGAGGCTCCTGCAGTCCGCCTCTCCACGCGGCAATCGGCTATCGCCCCTCTCCGATGCTGAGCCGCTGAGCGCTTCCGATTTCCCTCCAACTCTAACTGCGGGCGGCAAGCGCTGATTTCTATCGCCCCTCTCTCCCCGGGCGAATCGCTCCTATTCACGCGGCTGCGAGCGAGGGGGCGGCAACGGGATGGCCCTTCACAGCCAGAGCCGGACCGAAGCCAAACGGCGATGAAAGGCTGGCTGTGGCCGCGGAGCGATCGATCCCAGAAGGGGGAGAAGGGGGGGGGGAGAGGGGCTAGGCCTGGAGCCCGAAACCCCACGTGGCAGCCTAGGCTAGGTTGCAGCGGCTTGCCACGGTCCCCTCGCTCACAGATTCTTGATGAGTGGAAAGGAAGAAATCCCAATACGACCTGATTATCCTTTTCTTTGCGTTCTGAATGAGTTTGAGGAGCCTGAAGGAACCAGCAGTTGGATGAGCTGTCTTCGCCACGTCCTGCTCTGCTGAGGACGAGTCAAAAACTGGGTCTCAGAGGGCGGATCCAGGGGTTTTAAAGAAAAAAAGTGACTCGTCCTGGACTGCTGGTAGGCGGAGACAACCCATCCTGACTGCTGGCTCCTCATAGGATGGAGAATAGTTTGATTAAAAAACACTTCTATTGGAATCTTAAAATTAAAATCAATATTGAAGTTAAATTTCTTTAAGAATATGTACCTGAATTGTTTACATATGTAAATTTGACTTTTAAGCTTGATTTTTTTCAATCTCAATCTTGCTAGTCAGTGATCCATAATGGAGTTAGATTCAAAACATTATTTCACTTAGAATTTCCACCTGAGTAAATACACTAATAGCAAAATAGTCAACAAAACCAAATAAGAGAGCCCAAAATGGCAAACAGCATCAGACTCCCAGAGGAAATAAGAATAGTGATATCTAGAGAGATTTCCACAGAGTACTCAGTTCCTGCTTAGGTTTATATAGATTGGCTAATTATAATGTGTCAGTTCTTTCATGAATACAGAATTCTGATATAATTGCATTAATAAGAAAAAACGTATTTCTTTAAGTGCAACTTTAAACAAAATTTAAAAAAATACCCTCATTTGGTTCTGTAACTAACGGATGGTGGCACTACTGCAGAATAAACTAATACACAGGATAAATAGTGTTGTAGAAAGCAGTCAAGTCTGCTTTCTAGTTTCTTTTTGGTGGCAAAAAAAATCAAAAAGTTGACTACTGTACTGGAGAAATTTAAGGAGGATCTATTTTCAAGTGTGAAATGTTGGCAATTCTGAGAATATACGATGCAGAAATAAGGTATCATGGGAAGAAACAGGCAAACAAAGGTCATGTTTCTAGAGAAAGGTTACTCCAGACAATAGTGGGAACAAATTTCATCTACTTTCTATTAAAACAAAAGGTCAATGTAAGTTAAAGATAAGAAAGGCCAATTCATTGTGATATTTATGATCTAACACGAGTAGGACAGGCCAGAAGTAAAAGTAAAAAAAGATTGGTCAATTAATGTACTCAAAGAAAGAGGGAACTAAGTATATGTCAGAGCCATGACTTCAAAAGTTCCTATCTTGTCAATTAAAACTAAAAAAAAACCACAGTAAAGCAAGGCTAAACGATTACTTCCCCAGAGGAACAGATTCTCCTCCCCCCCCCAACCTTAATTTACCTCCTACTAACCTCAAAGATTTTCTTTAAGAATGTATGGCAAATCCATCTTATTTTACTTTAAGGAAAAGTCAATATAGCAAAAATTTTCAAACCTCTTCTTTGAAGTTATAAGTCCCACCTGACAACATAACATAGTTGTTGTTTTTATTCAGATCATGATCTTTCCTTATTTAGATGCTCATTCTTTGAAACAAGTTATTTTATACAACAATAACAATCTTAGAACAAATTGACTACAGCAGATCCATACCAAGCTGTACACAAGCTGTAGGGACTTGCATTACCAAAAAAAGTGATTATATTGTGTGTGTGTTTTTGAAACAATTGAAAATGCAGCTAATCAATTTCTCAATCTGAATACAACTATACAGTATTTATTACGTTGTGCTGGGTTTGGGGAAAATACAGGTTTAAGATCCATTACATCTGGCCATATATTTTATTTGATAATTTACATGCTGATTTCATTTTAAATTTAAACAATACTTTTCACTTGTAAATTGCATTGTTTACAGACTTATTCTCATGCAGGCGAGTACAAACGAAAAACAAAATAATAAAATAAAGTATTTTAAATGTAAAAATGTCTGTTTAACCCTTTTCATTAGTTAATTCTTATTTTTGTGCATATTCAAAACAATACTGTTAAACTTCACACCAACACTTCAGAACTTTCTACAGCATGAGCTCTGCCTTAGAAAATAAGTAACAAATGCTAAGATATTTTATTAATTATGTAATTTTTCTTGGCCACATCCAGTCACATCACCAGCCTCAGGAATTGGTAAGGCAATCCAATATTTGAGATACGAGTCAGCATTTAAATCAGCAGAAATACAGGAAGACTAACCCAATCCCAACAGAGTGGGAGCACTGATGGGCAGCTGCTTCAAAAAGCAAAGCAGAGGCTGTCTACTCAGCTTTTCATACCAATGCTTGTCATTTATGAAAGAGAATATATGTAGCTAAGGGCTGAACTGTTGACTTCTTGGTGCTTGCTGAGCTTGGATGTTTGCTTGCAGAAGTTTAATTATCCAATTAGGTAATAACATCATCAGTGTGGGATGATCATCACGCTGATGTTACCTAGTTGGGTAATGAAATGTCTGTAAGCAAATAACTAAGTCCAGAGAACACCAAGAATACCACTTTTTATTTAACTGCATTTTAATTCATTAGATTAAATTCCCAACCCTAGAAGAACTCAGAACTACACTTTTCCCTTGGATCTGCCTTTAGTTAAACATAGCTTCCAATGACTCTGTTGGGAAAAACACACCACCCTTCTAGGGGTGGGTTCTAACTTACCTCGCTGCCGGTTCGCTTCCTCCCGCGCTGCATGGGCGCGTAACGCGCAGTACTAAAATCTCAGCTTATGCGCATGCGCAGAAGCAAAAAACAGCTTCTGTGCATGCGCAGAAGCTAAAAACAAGATGAGCTGAGAGACCCGGTTCGGGGGCGTGGCCAGCCGGCCATCGGTCCCGGTTCGGCGAGCGGGGGGAAATTCCCACTACCGGTTCTAAAGAACCGGTCCGAACCAAGAGGAACCCACCTCTGCTTCTACCTATGTTCCTTGTATGGGTTTCCTATTCTGCTTCTTGACTCTTGGCTCTTCAAGTTAGACTAGCTAACTAAACTCTCCGACATTCAATTCCTGTATTGTTGTGGACCATCCTTCCCTATTTTTGTCTTGCCCCATTTCGCCAAATCTTTGCCAGCACAAGCAGTGGAGGATAGTACCGACATATAAGGTCGGGTTTATTCCCAATGCAGTAGGCATCCTCATTTGAATATATTAGCATCCTTCTCTGCATCAAAGATTTGGCAGAAATGCATGCATTTCTACTATTTACAAACAATAATACCTAACTATTATTTACCAACAAACAAATACATTAATTTGACTTTTATGAGAAAAAAATATAGCTTTTGGATATTAAAATGAACCAAAAGATGTTATTATTTCCTTCTACCTTTCTATTATTGTGGTACGATCACAATTATAACACCCATGGTACAATCCAAAAAATGTAACAACATTAAAATCCCAATGAGACAAAAAACAAATGGAAACAAAAATTAAAGCAATCAAAGTTGAAAGAATCTAAGAATCTTTGACACCCCCTGTGAAATGTGCCATCCAGGCATTGTTCTGTCTCCTACCACCCCTTGGTACTGTGTGTCATGGAAAAAAAATACTCAGCAAAATGTCTGAAGACCATAAGACAGTGTAGGTGGGTGAAAGACCATCTCTCATGTTTGAGGAGAGAGATAGATGAAAAGGTTATTTGTAATCTCTGCAAGACACTTGATAGCTTTTCATTCACTCTCCCGCTCTCTTTTATGTTTTGATTATTTTGGTTGCTGACAATAGCAATGCATTATTCTTTGAGAAACTGCATCTTACGTCTGATCACCATCCAAATTCGGGGTTGACAGGTTGTTTGCTTGCACAAGTTCAAACAAAACACAAAACAAAAACAACAACAAAAAATCTTGATTTCTGTCAGAAGTAATTTGTTTTGCTTTTACAGGGCTCAGTGACTTGGTTTAGCGGGGAAGAAAAATGATGACAATATTCATTCCTAGGTCTTTATGGGGTCTGTAAAGAGATGTGTTCACATTTTTCAACTGTTATGATGAAACCGATGTGAATTTTACCAACTCTGAACACCAACTAGTTCTTCCTACATAGACGAATCCAATGTGCTTTCAATTTCATCACTTACAGTGCTTGAAGCAAATCATCAAACGAAATCTTAATTACCTGAATTGGTTAATGGAGTTCCCATCTCTCTATATTGTATATGTCTAATAACTTATTAAAAGTGGGAATGAAATCAAAGTATTACCTAGTTGAGACCCATAAAAACTTGATGTAATTTATCCCCATGTTTTCCTGCTAGGGAACTTTTTATTCTGTTGATAAGAGATTCTTTGAATGATGGGAAGGAAGTGATTCATTTTCCCCTTTATTCAAATGCCTTCAAGAGGTTTGCTTTGAGACAGCCTGATTAAGATGTGCTTTTACCTCTTCCACAGATTGGAGGACTCAAAACCAGGAGAGGAAATTGAACATGAAGTGATCATGCTCTTCCATTTCTTAATGGGGGGGAGAAAACAATTTTCCAATATTGCACAAGAGGGAAAACCTGAAGTATGCCTTCCTCAAAGATCCCATAGTTTTTCTATATAGAACTTTCCTAGCACTTTGTTCTGCTTATACTGTTTATATTTTTCTCCAACTACCCATAACTGAAAAGATTTTATTCTTTCCAGTTTAAAGGAATTTGTAGGAGAAAACAGCCCAATAGGAAGTTACAAAATTAAGCCGCAAGCCCCCCCACCCTTAGCCCAGATGGAAGTATAACTGTCAGTTTATCATCTCAATCAAGCTACCAGAACACAACAGAGTTCTCCAGCAACACAAGAACTCAGTGGGTTGATTTTTTTCATAGTCTTCATTAAAACAACAATCTTTTTCCCAGAGCAAAACATAAATTAAAGATCTCTCTTATTGGTTTATGAACTAGAAGGTAAAAGAGCTTTTTCTCTTATTTCCCCATCTTTATTCAAATCTGAAACCTTGGAATTGTTTATTTATTTATGCACCTTATTTGAAAGACTATAAATTATCACTCCAGCACAAATCACTGTGGGAATTGCTTAAAACATGTTGTGTAAGTAAAAACCCATAAACAAAACTTTCTGCAGCGTAGAATAATCTAACACAGCACACTCATTTTCATCTGGGTATTTGTACTAATATTCCAGAAAACTTCAAACAGAATACTTAAAATTATTCCATTGAGATAATGTTCTTCTAGTGTTGCAGTACTCTAGTTTATTTGTTTCCATAGTGAAAATTGCTAACAAAGTGAAATGAAGATATATTAAAAAGTTAATGTAAGAAGACAGTGCTAAGGAGGCAAAAATGCAAATCAAAAATACTATTTTCAGTGCTTTGATAACTTTCTGTTATCATCTGACTAGGGTGCCTCAATCTTGTCCACAACTCATTATAGCCAAGATGTACAAAATAGTCCTAGTAATTTAGGTATTAGATATTATTAGATAAATTAATTACCATGTATCTTGCAGTATAGGTAGTCCGCAACTTACAACCACAATTGAGCTCAAGGTTGCTAGGCAAGGCAGTTAAAGCAAGTCGCACCCCGTTTTACAACAATTGTTGCCACGGTTGTTAAGTGAATCACTGTTCTTAAATGAATCATGCAGTCATAAGCAAATCTGGCTTCCCCCATTGACTTTGCTTCTCAGAAGCCATCTGGAAAGGTTGCAAATGGCGAAGACATCACACAGGGACAGTGCAACTGTCATAGATACATGCCAGTTGCCAAGTGCCCAAATTTTGATCAGGTGACCATGGAGATGCTGCCATTAAATGTGAAAAATGATCGTGATTTTTTTCAGTGCTGTTATAACTTTGAACAGTCACTAAACAAATGGTTTGCAAGTTGAGGACTACCTGCGTTTTATATCCTCCATGCAAACAGAAGAAAAACAGCAAATACAGGAAGTCTTCGACTTACATTCTTTTAGTGACAGTTCAAAGTTACAACAGCACTGAAAAAAGTTACTTATGACTGTTTTTCACACATCCCCATGGTAACGTGATCAAAATTCGGATGCTTGGCAGCTGGTTCATACTTACGAACGTTGCAATGTCCCTGGGGTCATGTGACCATCTTTTGCAACCTTCTGACAAGCGAAATTGATGGGGAATCCAGATTCACTTAACAACTGTCTTACTTACTTAACAACTGTAGCGGTTTGCTTAACAACTGCAACAAGAAAAGTCGTAAAATGGGGCAACACTCACTTAATAACTGTCTCATTTAGCAACAGACATTTTGGGCTCAGTTGTGGTCTTAAGTTGAGGACTATCTGTACTAACCTGGCGGAATGGGCTTTGGTCTTACCTGAACACCTTTTCTCAGTGGGTTGCGGGATAGTCCAGGAATGGGTTGTTACAGTCTGATCTGCCCAGAGACTGAGTCATAATTCAGCCACGCCTCCCTGACTCTCTCTTGGTCCCCCAGTTTTCGGCAATGTTGCAGCTGAAAGAGAGGCTCTCCAAGAAGATATTAGTTACTCCTGGCTCCAGATCCTACGATCACCAGGGTGGGACTGGACTATCCCGCAACCAACTGAGAAGACCAATGCTCCTTCTCCAGTGTAGTTGCAGGATAGTCCAGGAATGGGACATACCAAAGCCTGGCTGTCCTAAGGGCGGGCCTCTGTTGGGTCTGGAGTTCCTGAAGCCAGATGCACTTGTTGTAAGACCCTCCTGCCAAAGGATGCCTCCGCCAAAGCGAAGACATCCAACTTATAATGCCTAATGAAAGGCGAAGAAGTGGTCCAGGCAGCCGCCCTACAAATCTCCTCTAGGGAGGCCTGCGTCGCCCATGCGGCGATTGTGGCTGCGCTTCTAATTGAGTGTGCAGTGATGCATCTGGGTAGAGGTAGTGCCTGCACCTCATCTTTGCGATACACGCCCTTATCCAACGACCTATAGTGGAGGAGAACATCTTGGTGCCCAGAGATATTGCCTGAAAGGAGACGAATAGCACCTTAGACTTCCTGGTGGGCGCCGTTCTCTTAATGTAGATCCGGCGAACCAGCTGCTGAGGCTGTATCAGTAGCCCCTGGGGCATAAGCACTATCATAGGTAGCTGAAGCCAAGCTCCCTCTGATGGACAGGCAAAAGGATCGTCTTCATTATCTTTTTCCCTGCTATCCAGCAAGGCTGGAGTTGGGGATAACTCACCAGCGCCCTCTGGTGACCAAGTCTGAGGTGTCTGAGTGGAAGTTAACTGCTGAGGCAGGAAATGGAGGGAAATTGATGGCTTTAGCGAGGTAGAGTTTGACAGCTTCTCTAGCTCTGCCTATTGCCTCTCGGCTCTGGAAACCTGCCTGTCCAGAGCCTTCTGACGACTTTTCTGATCCTTTATTCAGTCTTAGAGGCTTGCTTCCCCTTGCCCTTGCTCCCCCTGGAAGATTTGCAGGTTGCCTTCCTGCACACCAAGGCTTCAGCACTCGGCTTGGGTGGTGAAAGAAGTTGCTCCTCCCCCACAGAAGGTTGATCAGCCATTTTGTTGCTAATTCTACTGATACGACCGTGCAGATTGAGAGCTCTTAGCTCGGTCCTGCTCTGTTAGTAGAGAGGGTGGTGCCCAGCAATGCTTGGGCAGTGACCCTGTGCCTCTGAAAAAACCAGCCCCAGCTGACAGGGGGTGGGAGGAGGAGGAATGCAGTGGCAGCTGTGCCTGAATGCACCGGAGTAGCTAGTACACACACGAGCAGTCTTACCAGTTGCTGCTCCAACGGGTGGCATTCCTGGGGCGAACCCAGGGGTAGCCAGCACCTCCATTCCTTCTTCAAGACCTGGGCAGGCTCAGGGAAAGGCAATTCAGCGCCGAAATAGCCCCGCTCTGAGGGAACGAGTCCAGGGCTTCCTTCAGGCGTTCCTGGGTAACCGGGGTAGCCCATGCTCCATGCCTCCTTCGAGCCTTATGCGATCCCCAAAAAGGGGCAGGAAGCGCCGAAAAAGCCCAGCTCCAAGGGAACGAGTCCTGAGCTTTAAATGAGTCTTGGTGCTGTGGGAATTCAAATCTACGAGCGCCTATTGGGGCAGTAGGAAGCAATCCAAAACCCCCTCTGCCTCGTGAAGGCTTGAAACGCCGGAGGCGTTGCAGTACGACTGGAACAGCCAGCAAGGTCAAAGATCCCTCATGACCGAAACAAAGCTTGGAACTTGCCTGATATTTAAAACCGTAAAGAATCCAAAGGAATAGTCCAGGAATGTGTTTTCTTGACTGACAGCTGTCTCCAAAAGCATCTCTCTCGGGCCAGACTGAGTCCAAACTGGGGGCCCAAGAGAGGCAGGAAGGCATGGCTGAAGAATTAAGACTCAGTCTCTGGGCTGATCAGACTGTAACAACCCATTCCTGGACTATCCCGCAACTACATTGGAGAACTTGTAATTCTTCCATTTATAAAGCAATGCTTCTGTTGAGTCATGGGCCACACAGAATTTGATCTTTGGTTTTAATACTATGCCTCTACATCACTCGTCCCACTTCCAATGAGATCAACCAACAATGTGCAGCAGGTCATACCTAACTAAATTTTAACAAAAAGATACAAATACTATCCAAACTTCCAATACAAATTATATACAGTATACTCCATTGGATCTTGAAAGAATTAATACAGGCAGTCCTCAACTTACAACAGTTTGTTTAGTGACCATACAAAGTTACAACAGCACTGAAAAATGTGTCTTATGACCGATTTTCACAGTTACGACCTTTGCAGCATCCCCATAATCATCTGATCCAAATTCAGATGCTTGGCAACTGGTTCATATTTATGACTGTTGCAGTGTCCCAAGATCCTGTGATTCCCTTTTGCGGCCTTCTCACAAGCAAAGTCAATGGGGAAACCAGTGTCACTTAACAATCAGGTTACTAACTAATCAACTGCAGTGATTCACCTAACAACTGTGGCAAGAAAGGTTGTAAAATGGGGGCAAAACTCACTTAACAACAGAAATTTTGGGCTCAATTGTAATTGTAAGCTGAGGACTATGCCTTTCTACATTCAGACATGAAATGTTGCACAAACTGTAGCCCAGATTCCAGAGATATTCACACTCTGCCCAAACACTCCCAAGTACCACACATAGAATTTTATATCCTGTTCCAAAGCCCAGGGTGTTTGGAGAAATCTGCCTGTAAAAATAGCACATCAATCCTGCTGAATCCTTGATTCTCAATCTGTGTCAGTCTGTCACATGGATTCTCACAAACATGTTGCTAGCAAAATGTACAGAATTTGTCATTAGCTAGATCTGAAGCTAAGACACTCTGAAATGAATATATATATGGTGTGTGTGTGTATGCGCGCACGCGCGCGCACACACACACACACACACACACCATAACAGGATAGCTGATACCAGGATAGGTCGTCTTCCTTTATTACAAATAATACACTTTCTTATTTTTTCTAGCATTCATTGTCACATATTTTTCATTTGCTTGACTCCCCTTAACTCTGAAGTGGTGCAGGGATACTGCAATACAGACAACTGGAAATCTTGCCTATTCTTTCATAGTAAAGGGAAATAAAGGTGAAAAGCTCAGGATTGTACTGGATAACACAAATAATTGCATTCAGCAAGAAGTCTGGATTGAACAATGCAAACAGCGCAAATAAATGTATTCTAACAAAGATATTGATATCCCTATCCATATTACCTCTTAGCTTGTAAAATAGAAACAGCAATACACTGAATATGGGCATCAACAATGCAAGAACCATGAAGCAGGAGTTACAAACATAATTTACAGAAGAATTGGCTTAACGGCCAGCTTCCTGAACAATCAAACATGTGGGGACTTGAGAAAAAACCTGCAGTAATCAATTTACATAAGGCATATTGACTATGCTACTGAACGGCATGGGGGAGAAGGAATCACAATAGAAAAATACAAAATAAACGGTCACCTGAACCAAGGGAACTTGGTGCCCCATTGTCATGTGTCTAACAGAGCACCACAACACTGCAGATAACCACTGGGCATCACAGACCCTGCAACATTTCTTTAGCTGCAAGGATTACAGATCTCTGAAACATGGAGATAAAAACTGGAGAAGACACTGTTGTAGCCAACAAATCTGACTGGAAAGGCAAAAACAGAATTTGCAGACCACATGCTACCATGCATCTACTGTCAGAATGCTTCCTATATTACCTGGTTTATTGACCACAATAAATATTATCTATCCATCCATCCATCCACCAACCTATCTACCTACCTCTACATTACACATGGTCAAGTAAGATGTCGTGCATCAGAGATATGGCACCTTCTGGATATTGGGACCCTCAGTCCTATATAATCCCTGGGGCATCGCCACTGTTGGCTGCAGCAGATCTGATTCATAGACCAGAGGGTTACCAGATGGCCTAACCTTGCAATAAATTCTTTGTACTCTGAAATTACTGTAAGCAGTGGATTCTCAACTTTTTAGCATATTAAAAAAACATGCTAACAAAAAAAGAGAATAGGACAGAAATGGAAATAGTACAGAGATAGAACCGAAGAAATTAAAGACGGACTGGGAGTGATGCCTGTCACAGATAGCTACCAAGTATAGTGGTAAATTTAATTTCAAAAGACTAAATACTCATGAATTCCTGGTGAATACATGTTATTGCAGAACATCTTATGCTCATTGTTCTTCTACACCACCCATTGTAGCATAAGTTGCTCATTAATAGCAATAGCACTTTACTTATATACCGCTTCATAGTGCTTTACAGCACTCTCTAAGCGGTTTACAGAGTTCAGCATATTGCCCCCAACAATCAAAGTTTGATATTTCCTTTTACACAAGAAGAAAGGGGACAATAACATGACTAGGTGGTCAATCACGTATGTTAAGTAATATCTGTGTATCCTTCCACAAAAAACAGCATTCTTTAGTAATTTGTGGTATAAAGAAAAAGTTTTGCGTTTTTTTGTCTGTTTTATGATGCTTTACATCAGATGCTACTAAAATGTAATACTGCAATTTTGGGTGATTATTGTCTCAATTGTTGCAATAAGGCCAGTCAAAATATAATAGAGAAATATAAGTGAAAATTAGCTGGTTTTTCTCAGGCAAAAAGATCTTTAGAATCAGATTATTATTTGTTTAATTAACAAGCTACAGACCTGTAGTCTTATCAGAAATTATTAAACTGGCTAGTCACATCCAAACCTAGGAGACAGATTAACCAGTGTTTTAACAACTATCAGTGCTCAAGTTATAATCAATAATATAAATGCTCCAAGTTACAAGAGAGCACCCCCAAAAACAACCTACTGATGATGATTTTTGGAATTACAACAGCCACACAACTCCCTCCCGTAGTCACATGATCACATTTTGGGCACTTGACAATTGACTGATCTTTACGGCTGTTTACAACATCCCATATCCATGATTATGATTAGCAACATTTTTGATGTTTCTGGCATTTACTTCCAGTTTTGGCAAAGAACATTCATTGGGAAAACTGATGCACTTAGCAACATGGCGTTTGCTTAAAAACTGCTGCAAAAAAATGATGACAAATTGCTCCATTCATGTGATGCCTCAACTTCTGACCACAACAACTATACCTGTAATTCTGGGCTCAATTATGGTTTTAAATCAAGAACTACCTTTAGGCACAAAACCTTATTTATTTTTTCTATACGGTATAGCTATACCCAAAAAAACTAGGAAAAAAAACACCAAAGCTCAAGATTAAGTTCAATATTACAAGTTTAAAGGCTAGAAGAAAGGAAGCTGCAAGGTTATAACAAGCCTGAGTGCCCACAAAACAATTCCAAATATATGTTTGTGAGTAGGACTGAGATATTAAAAGGTTTGAATAGAGTGGGGAAGAGTGTTCCAAATACAGCAAGATATTTTTGAAAATATTGGCTAGGCTTCATAGCAATCTAGCATCTAACAATACTTAGTTCTACAGAAACAAACAATTTTTCTTTATTTTTGTGACTGCCTTTTTCAGGAAAAGTCCTCAAGATCTAGGTATTGGTAGAAACCTTTCCCTTTAGATGAAGACTCTGATGCTAAGTCCCAAGCATATGGTACAACTATATATCACATATACCTGTACTCTGTAATAGTGTATAATGGATATTTTTCTCGTTCATTGCCAGATTTTAATTTCTAGATGTCATCAGCGACTTGCCAGATATGGAGACTTTTACCCAATTTCTTCAGAAACCGCTTTCTGTCTCAGGGTTGTTATGCCACAATTCTCAACATCCTCCATACGTCCCCTCATGCTGGCTGAAGCTTTCACAAACTATGATTCAATCACATCTGGACAGCTGACAGTTTCAACAATATATACAGTATGTTGTAATACAAACGTAAGCATTATAAAAATGTGCTAGTGAATGTTTTCCGAAACTAAGAAAAGATTCTAACAAAAAATGATGAATGATGTGATGTTGAAGTACTATTTCTGCAAAAGATATAACATACCTTTTTTTTATTAAGTTTAGGAAAAAGACAGCCAATAGACCTATACAGCCTGCTCATTAACTCATAGTTGGCATTCCTCTTACCTCATTTGCTGATGTACTTCTATGAAGTGATTGTTATTCCCTTTGGCTTCTGGTTTTCAGATTGGTTATTAAAGAAGAACTGTAGCATAACAATTATGAATCAAGATATCCTGATTTCAGAGTTCCTTCAGAATTCCTCTGGAATTCTCTGGATAGCATTACCCATGGGATTTTCTTTCAGTCTTGGGTGAAAGGTTTAAAAACCTTTATTTTAATAGAAGATTTTAAATGTAGGTTTTAATCAAATATTCAAAATAAAGGTACTGGCCAGATTTCATGGTCAGAACAATTGTGTCTGTGTACGTAAACACACAAACAGTCCAGACAGTCATAAGTCTATCAAATAGAGATCAAAACTAAATATCTGAATTTTGAAATGGATACTTGATTGAAAATATCTAATTTTCCAGCACTTATCTAGGTGAGACCAGGTGGTATTATTTCCCACAATTCAAATGGTGAAGAAAAACAGAAGCAGTCTAGGAGTAGAAATGGTACGGATTATCATTGCTCTCTCATTACCCTATAGCAGTGATGGCGAACCTTTTTTTCCTCGGGTGCCGAAATAGTGCGTGCACGCGCTATTGCACGTACGTGCGTGCCCACACCCATAATTCAAAGCCCTCCACTTGCCCCACCCCCCTGCGCATGCGTGCGTGACCCCCCCCCACTCCCCCGTTTCCTGACTTCCAGTGGGCCCAGTAGGCCTGTTTTTTTGCCCTCCCCAGGCTTTCTTGGAGCTTGGGGAGGGCGAAAACACTGCCCCCGCCACCCCAGAGGCCTTCCGGAGGCCAAAATCGCCCTCCCAGAGCCACTGCGCAAGCCAAAAATCAGCTGGCGTGCACGCACATGTGCACTGGAGCTGAGCTAGGGCAACAGCTCGCGTGCTGGCAGATATGGCTCCGCGTGCCACCTGTGGCACCCGTGCCATAGGTTCGCCATCACTGCCCTATAGGATTCCTACATGAATTTAAATAACATTTCATAAAATGACAACATGATAAATTATAACCAATGATTATTTTCTTGAAAAGCTCCAAGAAAGGCTTCTAAGTATATTCAATAGGAACATTGCCAATTGTGTTGGCACAACACTAATTTTTCAACTTATAACAACATCTACAGCACACTTTGGCATCTCTTACGGTTTATTTGGTTTGCATTCTGTAATGTTTTTCTTCAATCCTCTGAAGAGATAATCCCCTCATCCTCATTTAAAATCTATTTGCTTATTTGACATATACCCAAAATATAATTACATTGCATTATCAGTGATAATACTACTTACAGGAATAACATGATTCATGTTTCTTTTTTTTAAAACTGTGCTATTTTTTATTTTTTTTAAATGTTTGCACTTTGCTGTATATAATTCAATTGTTTTCTAAAACCATCCTGGGCCAAAACTAAAAAAAAAGTTTACGCTGGTTTTAATGCCAACATGTGCAAACATACACACAGTGTCGTATTTCACTAGTTGCGCAGCAAGATGCTAGAATCGGAGGTAGCTAGAAGACATTTGTGCCTTCTGATGTGGTCATGGCAACTGGAATATGGATTGCTAGTCAGAAAGGAAGCATGTTTTTCCTCTTCTAATAAATTCAAAGATTTGCTGGACCTGATCATCGCCTCTTCTTAAATCCCTTACTCAATTCCTTTTACATCTAAGTTAGCTAGTTCTCAGGGACAGGTCATTAATCTTCACCATACTTTTAAGTTGTCTTGTTTTACTACAGCAGTTTAAGAATAATAGCAGTTTCTTCAAAATCACATGTCTTATCTAGCTTTAACATAATAATACTAGCACTTTACAAGATTGTTAACTCTCCCATATTACAAGGCAGCAGTACCTAGGCTAGAAAATACCATGGGTAATGCTATCCAGAGAATTCCAGAGGAATTCTGAAGCAACCCTGAAACCAGGGTATCTTGATTCATAAGTTGTTATGCTGCAGTTCTTCTTTAATAACCAATCTGAAAACCAGAAGCCAAAGGGAATAACAATTACTTCCTAGAAGTACATCAGCAAATGAGGTAAGAGGGATGCTAACTTTAACAAGCTAGTTTAAATTCACAAAAAAATATTACTGAATTCCTGCAACTGCAGAATCCAAACCAAGGACCTTCAAAGATAAAGCTCTTCTTTTGGCTTAAGAAAGCAATATGAACAATGTGACTCATGCACAAACATGCTTTAAAATTTTGTTCTGCTAGAACACCATTCTATTACAGTTAAGTGACCTCAATTTTAAACTTGTGTTTTCAATCAAGTGTAGTGTTTTCACAAGATTACCCTTGGCACTACAGAGTTTCCAAACTGAATGACAAATCAAAATGCTGCTTATTTTAAAGTTTAAATCAGGCAGCACAAAATTTATTCACAGAACTATCATCTGAGAAAATACACATTTCCCGTAATTTGCTCAACTCTTTTTCTATCACTTCAAGTAACTCCAAACAGCAATGCTTGACAACATATATAGACTGGCACACTATCCAAAATGCAGAGCACAATCTTTGCTTTTTTCTTTGTCACTATGTGTCCAGAATGTAATGTGATGGATGTTCATCCTTTAGAGAAGGAACTAGTATGACTGCTGTAAGAAATCACAATCTGAGAAACTAGAAATGTACAGAAATTAACACAAAACCATTTTGTGAAGACTGCCGCACTGGTTCACATGTCTGAACAACCTGTGTTTTCTCCTGTCCGTAACCCCAGTAAAATAACTTTAAACTTCAATAATCACTGCCATTTCAGAAGGTCTTACACATTTTTGACATATTAGTTTAAATAATTTTCAAATTTTAAAAAATCTGGAGTTGATAGTTAAGCGATAAAAACTATATTTTTATAGATAAACACCTAATGTGAATATTTTGTTGTGGATGTGACTGTATTTTAAAGTTAGTATTTTAATATTAATATTAGTAAACATAGGATCATTATCAATATTAATAGAGTTATAACTTATATGAGGAGGTATCTATGCATAATATAAAACACAAAAAAGTGAACCTGGCCAGCTCTAATGTCATGTTGTTCTATAAAGGTGATTAACTCACAACATGTGTTTAACCAACTAATCGTGTTTTGTTTTGTTTTAATCTAGCTAACCTAATTGAGAAAATCGTTGTAACTATCTTTTGATCCTAGAAAGAAGGAAATGACACAACTCTATCACAGGCATACATGTTATCATGTAAGCCAAAATAATGCCAAAAATGTCCCATCTCCAGCTGTTTTCCATTGTGAACTCCCAAAGATCCTACAGAATCATTGAGTTTGTGAAGCTCATAAGCAGTCATCCTATTTTTTAATAGTGAAAAGGGCTATTAATGTACTCTCATAACATCAGAATTTTGCACTTGATTACCAAAGCGCCTTTGACACATTCCACAAAAGCAGCATTATCCAACTGTGTAATAATACCACAAGGGAGAGAGCAAAAGATTTTGAACCAGAATCAAGAAGTATATGAAGGGTTTAGCTAGCTAGGAGACTTTTCTTTTCTTTTCTTTCTTTTTTTTTGAGGGGGGGAGGGGGGAGCTTTAAGTCAATCTAGACTCCTGGCGATTGCCTGATAAGTCCCTAAATTTTTCTTGGCAAGATCTTGGAAGTGGTTTGCCATTGCCTGCTTCCTGGGGCTTAAGAGAGTGAGTAACCCAAGGTCAGATTGCTGCCTTATGCACTACGCTAGCTGGATCATAACTATATCTCGCAATCTCTCAGTTTCTAGCCTGATTCTTTAACCACTATACCAAACTGGCACTCCTAAGATATCATACTTCTCTTTTCCTTTTATTGCACTAAGACAGCAGTGTACAACAGGACATCTCATAAGCGGCAAAAGCTGTGTTATGAAAGTGGGTGGCCCAAGATTCCCCCACAATTCGTGTCTTTTGAGGATGTCAGGGAAAAATGTTGCAATCATATAAGGCACCCACTTATAAAAATAAACCTTAAAACAATGGAACACTGCAATTCTCAATCTCAGTAGTTTTTAATGGTGCAATCAAGAAAGGCTCTGGAAGATGCAAAAAAAAGTGCTCCAACGCGACAGGTTGACAACTTAACAGAACTGAAGAGGAAGGGTGAAAGAAAAAGTAAACAACCTGGAAAAACCCAACTGAGTAATTTTAATATGGAAGATTTCAGAGTTTTCATTACTTTTACCAAGAAAAAATAAGTAAGGGCAACCTTATTTAAAGCAGCAAAAAAGCATTGAACTGGTAAAGATCTATATAGTGCAATAAAATGCTTAGCAGAAGAGATGAAAGAGCAGCTAAAAAATAAATGTATAGTAGGTAGATTAGTCTTTTTTTTACACATATTTCACTATAACATAATATTGTACTGGCTTGTTTTTTTAAAGAAATATGAGGTTTATGTAACAAAGTAATGAATTGTTCACAGTAATATTGAATCTGCACATATCATATTTCTCATTATATTCACAATTCTTTATAGGTCTCCTTTCCATATATTTGCTTAGCATAGTGGGATTTGGGGGCCTATTTAAACTATAATGTTTATTTGTTTATTAATCATACTAATATGGCTGCCCATCTCTCAAAAAGCGACTCTCAGCGGCCATATAAATGTGATTAATAAATAAATAATGTTACTGCAAGTAAAGAGCCACAATTATTATTAGACAGTGCTGCAGCCAAGCTAACATGCATTTGAAGTAATAGAGGCGTTCGGTCTTTGAAAAGGAAAACTTGCCCAGTTGTTATTTCAACATCTCCTGAGAAAAATGCCAGATTTAAAAACAACCAAAATATTTTTTTTAAAAAATCTACCAATACCATTAAGATTCCTAACTTTCTGAGCCCCAGCAAGACTCCAGAATCAAGGCTAGAGATCACTGAATGTTAAGAGTTGTAAGGAATTGTTTAGGTCATCAAGCCCAACCTCCCACTTAGGGTAGGAATTCAGACTTTAATTCAAACAATTCCAATAAATAGTCAACCCAGGGTCGACTCACAAAATGGATTTTCCTCATCACCATAAACCAATTCATACCTAGAATGAAGGAAGTTTTTAAGTCAGGTCCACTTTGGTTTGAGCTATAACACTGGCAATGTGAATCTAAGACTGGCAAGCAGATGTGACAGAAAGACATCATTAGAAAAATCAACCAAAACTGTGAGCATCTGATTGCCTAGTTATCTATGATAAATAAGAATTTATTCAGAAGATAAAGCAAGAAAAGCATTGACTATTATTGCTTTTCTACGTGGAGCCACAAATGATTAAAACGATTGGTTATACATGGTGACAAAAGGCAAATTTAAGCTATATGTTAGCAATTTAATTGAAAAATTACTTGTTTTCGGGAAGGGGGTGTCCTTAGCCTGGCTATGTTGATTGAGTTGCTGAGATTTTTAGTTCTCTAGCAACCAGAAGGAGCACTCAGTCAACTTCTGCCTTGGTGGGTTAAAAGAAAATTAGTCAGAACAGTATGATTCTATTCTATCCCAATTTTTAATTCAAGAAAACCTATCAATAGTATTCTAAAAGTTTTCCAAAGTTATGTAATGTGGAATCAAGTTTACAATGTCAGTAACATTTGTCACAACCAAATCTGATCCATCTTATCTTTTCAATGGCATATGAAGTGAACCCACTGCATTTTTACCAGAAGTTCCATGGTTTTCAATAGCAATACCTCAGAAATAACATGAATCAAGGTACATTCTTAACTAACTAGGTCAGGTACGATTAGATTCGGGGCTGCAAAGATAATTTCTGGACATATCACTGATGGTAAGTCTGCCAGACATTTGATGATATTATCCTGCCTTATGCCATCAGTCAATATATTCAAACCATTTGTTTTAAAAAGGCAACTAAGATGGTTTCAGTGCCCCGCCTGACAGAAATTTATCTTCACCTACCTTAATCTGAAGAGTTATCCATCTACAGCCATAGCTCAGTACAAGGCACTTTTAAGCTGATGGTTTTTAACAGAAGAAATTTTAAGTACTGGAACGCTAGACATTCATATGTTATATTAACAAGAGCTCTCTGATGAACTGACATTAAAAATGAGTGCTAGTGGCATCTTTCTACTGTTTCAGAACAGTTCTCTTAATTGTTTTTCTCCAGTTTAGGAAACATGCAAGGACAAAAGGTATTACTTGGCTTTCAATAGCAATTCATAGGAGTGAGTGGTAGCTCCAGAACTACAGCTACATAAAAAGTCACTTTGCAAAAGTTGTTCAATTGAACCTAAAGAGAAACACCCCATAAAGAAAACTTGCTCAGGTAACATATAGTGATTGGTAAACCTCCTTAGAATTCGACACATTAAGAATTCAGCTCTGATAAGATATCCATTTATGTTCTGTAAGGCTATACACCTAAAGCCACAAAGGGGAAGTCCAAATCAAAAAGTTGATTGCAAAGTTTCTATAAGAATCTAGTTCTCATTTCATTTTTTTTTTAAAAGCTGATTTACTAAGAATACAAAAGTGACACAGGAATCAGTTAACTGACCCCACCTAGAATCAATCACCCCTTAAACCAAACCCATCAATAGTTTTGAATTTCCATTCTTTTTAGAATATTCATACATTCGGAGTTTGTCCAGCTATCAGTAGTTTGTTGTCTTCAAGGATCAAGAAACAACAGGCGGATTTCTATATGTATTTCTTAAAGTTGCAGTCTATAAAGTATGGTGGAGCAAACTGTTATGATTAATAATTTTATGTAGAGGCATGGAGAAAGAAGCATTTCAGAGAGCTCCCCTTAAACTTGTTAGAAAGACTCTCTGTGACAGCTAAGCTGTTACTGAAACCTTTTCTTTCTAACCTTTGACCCCAAGGTCACCATCCACATAGCTGCTTATTAACAAGAGAAAGTTCCCATGCAGGTTTCATCTTCCATTTATTTGTTTGTTTCTTTGTTTGTTTATTTTAAAAAGATATGCAGAGTTCACCAGATAACTCTAACAGACTTCAAGCAGGCTTGTACTAATCAAAAATAAACTCCAAAGTATGCATGCAATGATTAGGGCTGATTGACAGCTAAAACTTTATGTGTTGTAGGCACCAGCCCTGCACTAAGGGTGATAGTTAGGTTAACTAGATTTTAGAATTCAAAAAGCAATCAGCATGATGGAAATTGACATGTAAATAATCTTTTCAAAGCAGCTGCAGTACTATAGGATGCATTTAACCCAATTGGAACTTATATCCAGGTTAACTAATACTGTATACAGTTGCATTGTTTTCTGAATATAGTACTATATCCTTGGTTTCAAAATTAAAAAAAAACATTTTTGAAACTACAGCATCCTGTAAATATTTAAATTCCATCATATGAACTAATTATCCACAACATAACCTGCTCCAAAGTTTTTCCTTCTCCAGATGCTATCAGTCACAAATGATCTGTAGCAAAAAGATATGAATTCCAACATAATCATTTACTGTAGCAACTGTGTCCACTCTATACCAGTAGCCTTTTCAACGAAGCTTTGGTATATATCAAGAAGTAAGCAATTTTCCATGTTTTACTGATTGCACAATCAAACTGCTCTTATTTACAGAACTTTTTGATAAAGTTAGGGATAGAAGTGCCTTATCATTTTCCAGGTTATGTTCCTGGAAACTTTTCAGTTCGTTAAGATTTTTTTTACTATGTCACAAATTCTAATCTGAATTTGAACTATGAACTATTGGTAATATTTTTATTTAATAAGATGCTGAGCAAACACTATTCTATCTCAATACAAGAATGACAATTCCTACAACATAATTTTTTAAAAATTGTAATTTGATGCAAAGTCAAAAATCACTACAGCATTGCTTTTTAAAAGTGTGTTTTGTTGTTGAAAGTGAGATTAGATTTATTGAAGTGTAGATTAGATTCTTTTCTGATTAATGAAGTGGCACTGATCATTGGAAAATCTGCTGTAGCCTATTATAAGATCTGAAAAACATAAAAATACAAATGTACATCTATACTCCTGAACCACAATCAACTGAAACTATTTCAGACTACTCTGAAGGCACATTCTAAATATCACCATAAATTGGCTTATTAAATACAATCAATTCATAAGTGCAATTTGTAAAAACTGTTTTTTTAGAACCACTGTTTATTGGCACAAATATACCAGGGATACCATCAAGATCTACTGAAATAATCTTTCACTGCTTGGAATCAACAGATTAAACTTCCTGCATCACCAACATCAATGAAAAACATTTGCTTGATTCTTACATAAATGTTTATTTTACTTTCTATTTTTCCCAAATGTTTCTCAACAGCAATACCAATTAATCTCTCTTCCCACTGTTTTATAGCCAATTACAAAATATAGAAGAATATATAAGTGTAGTTAATTGGCTAAATCACATCTCACACTTAATCTTATTAGGTTTTCTATCATATCATCCCACAAACTTTCTGGGCAGAAAAAGAGGGTACTCAGCAAACTCAGTTAACTGTTGCTTTCTTTTATTTTTCCATGTTATACTTTTTTGAGAGTACATAATTAGAGTGCCTTCATTACTGCTATGCATATTTATTGTTTGTCATCAACTTTAAAAGGCGATCACAAGGATGTTTTAAAATAATCAATTTTCAAAAATTATCTTCCTTCCTTATGTAATGCAGATTGTAAGACAATGCTGACAAATTGAAATTCTTAACTAAATCCTGAATTCTGTTTTTAAGCACTAACACATTTTCACTGAAAACAAAGCAAGGCTTTCGTGGCCACCTGTCAGTCTGGGTCAAAAAAAAACACCCTACACTTCCAGTGAAACTATCACCTTTTTTATTAACACAATTACATGGCCACTTTCTGGAAAGAGATGGTTTTTAATGTTTTATTTAAATGCTGAATTTTAATTCTTGCAAACTGCAAAAGAGTAAAGAGGAGTCAGATTGGTATCTTTTGCAAAAGGATGCAACTTGGGGTTCTATTTGAATTGTTTGGCAACAAAAAGTGTTTTTGTGCAGGAAAACAAAATCTCAGCCCATTTCAAGCAAAAAAAAAAAAAGGTCAGTTAAAGCGTTTGGTTCCTCGCAGAAAATACTCTTCGCCTGACCAATATCAGAGTGATAGAAAAATCCTGGGTCCACCGGAGTTGCCAAGGAGCAGATTTACTCCGCGATGTTTCTCTTGTTTATCCGTGTAGATGGCAACACCTATTCAAAGACGATCAGCCATTTCATTCCTGAAAAGGCAGCACTTCAATTTTCCATTTACTCCGTTCCAACAGGGGGAGAAGAGCAAAGGAAGGGGGGGGGGGGAGATCGCGGCAAATATAAAGTGCTCCAACGCCAAACCCGCTTCCCCACCCCACCCCACCCCCCAATAACTAACGCAGCAATTATTATGAATATTGTCACCCAAACGTCGTAATCTATCCAGCTCGGAAAGAGGGGGGGGGGTCGTTTAAAAAAATATTCTGGACTAGGAACAAAACTAAAAAAGCAAACCAAGATGGATATCTATTTATATATATCTCGTGCACCTTTCGGACCGCAAAGCAGGCGGAGGAATAAAACAAAAACAACTGCAAGCCCACTTTGCAAACGTCACAATGAAACCGGGCTCTTAAGAACGCGTTCCCGGGGGTGGGGGAAATGGCACGGGTCGAATCGCAGACGCCCGGGCCCGGATCGACCCCCCACCCGGCCCCCGCTTCCCCTTCCCCGGGTCTCCGGATTTCTCTAGCAGCGTTACCGGATCCCACCTTCACCAGAGGGCTTCGAAACTGCTCTGATGCGGCTCTAGCGCAGCTCCTTTTCCCCACCACAGCGAGCAAGCTCCCTCCCCTCAAGCTCCCTTGCAAGTCCGAAGGAGTTTGGGAAGAGCGGGCGAGCTCCAGGGCTCAGACCGATCACACCCACCCGGCGGCCTCGCTTTGCCATCGCTCCTTCGCCTCCTGGCGACTTCCAGCGGCAGAAAGAAAAACTTTCTTCGGCTCGCCTGCAACTACAAGGGGGAATCAGAAGCGCACCAGGCAAGAAGTAGCTTCTCCGCCGCCTCAGGAAAAAGGCACTTTCCGAGCTAAAGCTGCGCGGAAGGGTCGCTGTGCCGGCTCCCTCCCTCGATGCCCCCCCTTCCCTCCTCCGTTGTCTTAGCCGAGACTTTGGCAGCGCTGCAAAGCCTGGGTTACTACCCTGCTAATCTGCTGGCAGATGTTGTCCATCACACTCCGTCCTAAGTAAACAATGCGGAGCCCAGCAAAACAAAAGACTTCCACTTCACCTCATTTAACGTCTCTCACTTCTTCTCTCGGCCGGAGCGGGGGAGGGAGGCGAGGGCTTGTTTTTTTTTTAATGGGAGGATGGAAAAGAAGAGCAGCAACTTATTATCTGCCCCCGCCCGTTTGTTTCTCCAGAGCAACAACAAAAAACAGGCTCAGATACTCTTTCGGGGGGGGTTCCCCTCTCTTTTTTGGGGAGGGGTTGTCTGCGAAGGACGGGCGAGGAGCCCCCAAGAGACTCTCAACTCGCTTCCTTTTGCCAAAGCCCGCCCGGCTCCCCTAAAGGCCAGCGCCATCCATGCTAGCCGTGTCAAAATAAATTGGGAGGGGTGGATGGGCATCGTAACCAAAAAGTGGGAGGGCGGGACGCGCACACACACAAACCCCCACAACACTCCCACACACACACACACACGAAGATCAACTGCGCGCGCTGGATCCGAAAGCGTTTTCCACAAATCCGCACACCTTTGCACGATCGGCGCCAAGTAGATGGAAGGGGTGTGGGTGGAATTAAAAACACACATATGCGCACACACACACAAACGATTCACTCCGTAACATCCCAGGGGCGACTTGGAAGGACCGGGAAAGGTCTATCCAGACCGAATTAGAGCTTCCCACAGGAGGTGAGATGTGACCAAAGATGTCCTCGCACTTACCGCTTCCCCCTCCGTCCTTTCCTCCCCACCCCCGCCGGCTTCCCTTTTCTGGATGGCGCAGTGAAGCGAAAACATATGGACACTACTAGGACGGGCACACGCGCATTTCCATAGCAGGGAGGAGAGACATCGAGCCCCGCCGCCCGAACCAGCCGGGCGAAGAATCTTCCTTGCCCGCTCGCTCGCCCCGTTCCTTACCTCGTCGTCAGCTCGTGGGGTCTACCGGGAGCAGCAGCCCACGCCCGGCCTGGGCTCAAGCCGACGCCTGGGCTCTCAGCGTTGTTGCATCTTTCCCCTTTCTTGATCGATCGGTGGCCGCCGCGGGCTCTGGCTGCTTTTGCTATAGCCACCTTTAAAAAATGACACACACACACCCGGGCGCGCGCGCACACACACCACACAAAAACTTAATCCTCGCCGCCTTGGCCAGAAAGCTTCCGCCGCTACTCCAAGTGAGGATGGATGAGGAGGGGTGTGTGTGTGGAGGAAACGTAACAGCAACTTGGAATCCCCCGTTCGTTTTCTGAGGGGGGTGAAAAAGTATCTGGCTGGTGCTGATCCAGCAAAAATCAAATAATCAAAATAAGGGAGGGAGGGAGGGAGGGGGTGATTTTTCCTCTAGCCTCCGCTTCTTCCTTCTCCGTTGTGTTGAACAGCTAGGCGAGAGAGAGAGAGGTAGGGTCTTGGTCTCTCTCTCCCCCCCCCCTCTTTTCTTTTTGGGCAATAGGCGGGGTCTCTCTCTTTGCAAACCAATGACACAAACCCACATGGACCAGCCTCGCCCCCTACAGATACTGTTCGCTGCAAATAGGCTTTCTCAGGGGATTAGTGGATCAGCTAAAGTACAAACAGGCGCAGCAAGAAAGAAAGGGAAAGGGGGGGAGGGGAAAGGGGGGGAGAAGAAGAGGAAGGAGGAGCGTCTCTTGCGCTGCACTCCACCTCTCTCTCCCTCCCACCACTTTCGCGGTTCCAAGTTGGCAGGACTTAAGAAGGGAGTAACGTTGACGGAATAGGAAGGGAGTCGGCGCGAAAAGTGTAGCCGCCAAACTGCGCGGCCAGGACAAGACAGTGGCTTCTTTCGGACCAGGGGGTGATGCGGGGGTGGGTGGGAGGGGTGAGTGGGGGATCCAAATGGGCTCAGCAGTTGGAGATGCACCTCTGCCCCAAACGCACCCGGGTCTTCTCCATCTGGTTTCTTGCCTCTCCTCTCCCCCCCCCCATCCAAAACACTTGGAATTGCTGGATCTTTTCCCTTTTCCCCGCATCTTCCCCTGCCCGACGGGGGCGGCTTCGTGATGTCTCCTAGGATAGCCAGCTCTTGTCCGGGTTGCCTGAAATTTGTAAAAAAGAAAAGAAAAAAGGGGGGGAAAGCTCCATTTAGTATGACTGGTGCCCATGGAAGAGTTAGCTTGACTGGGCCGGTCGACACGATTCAGCATCTTTTGACATTGTAAATTGCAGGGAAGTCAGTCCCACCGAAGTCAGAAGAATGACTTGCAGAAGTTTAAGTTTTAAGTTTTTCAGTTTCCTGCCTTCAGATGGAGTTTTATTGAAGCCTACCTCAAAAAGATCTTACCCTGTGGCCTGGGGATTTTTAAACCGTGTGTCCTCCACTGCACAAGAAAACCTTAATTCTCCAGAGATCTGAGTCCAGAACAGGTGAAACACTCCTCACATATTCAGAAAAAAATACAAATGATCCACTCAATGCAGATAGAATATGCACATTTATGTTCTCTTAGGGTACACATGGCATCAAGTCACACCCCTTTTTAAAGAAAGCACCCTAAAGTGTAGGGATTTTGGTGGTGGTGTTTTGGCTACTTTACAACTAAATTACTTTTTAGGAGAGTCCATTGTGAGATAAATGGGTGCAAGAATGAAACCTGGGATGACTGATTATTTCAGGGGCTCCTAAATCTAAAGAATAGCATAAATTGAAAACCTTTAGAACACTTGAAAATAGCACTTTTATTCCTTAAATGATGATGGAAATTTTGCCCTTGCAAATCACAGCACAACTCACAGTATCCCTCATCCAGTGTGAAATTTAAGGACGAGGCTTTGCAGCTTTCATTAATTTCAGATTTTTGAGACCATGCTGTAGTGCCCTATGGTTCCAGCTGGATGCAGTAGGAAGTATCGGGGAGTTGGGACATATCCAGTTTGCTTTTCTCATCACCAGAAGCCAGCTTTGCAGACCAGTTAAAAGCAAGACATTTTGCAAATTTGGACTTCTTGTGGGTTGAATTATTGGAAAGTAGTCCCTTGAGGTCTGAACATTTATGCGCTTTGCCTCCCATGCGCCAGTATTTGGGGGAGGGTGGGAGGAACCGTGTTGGCACATCAAGCCCTGCCTTTGCTTTGTCCAACTGAGGGCTTCCTGCAGCAGCTTTGCAGTGTTTCAGCACCACCCTGTCATTTTCTCTGAACCATGTTTATTTTAATGTGTGATTATTAGATTGCACATTCATCATCACCCCATACAGAGCGCAGGCAATTTGAAATGGATGTTGCAGAGCTGCAGCATAAAGGCCACCAGACTGCTGAGCCCTCTTCCGATGACATCTTAAAGACAGTGGAGCTGACATGCACACCCCCACCAAGCACTAAATTTGAACTGCGGTTTTCAGATGTCAAATGTGAGATAGGGAGAACAGCCAGACACATATTCATTTGATGTTTGAGCTTGTATTGCTTCCAGGATGACTGTTAGCCACACCATTCTTAGTTTTATCACAAAGATGTGGGCAGGTGGTGATCTTATCTTTTTTTTTTTTTTTTTTGCAATATAATCATCTAGCTTTCTTTGCTGCCTGTATTCCTTACTGTTTTGTCAAGAAAGAAAGAAACAAGATGTGTGGCTGAGCAAACTTAAATCCAGATAAATTTCCCACTACCATCAGCATTTGAATTTCATTTGCAGAACTATATCAAGAGTTTCATGATCAGTCAAAACCTAATTTAAATATAAAGCGTTCAGTTCCAGGGAATCTTTCTTTTTTATTATAAATCCGCCTGTGTTAGTCTGCCACTACATTTTCAGTCCTTTTTCTTTCCAGATAAATTTATTAATATGGAAGAGTTCGTGAAAACTCTTTAATGTGTAGACTTTTGAAACCGCTAATCCTGATCCTGGAAGTTGCTAGATTTGAGTACTTTCAAGTAAGACATTCCATGGAGCTGTGTGTTTAGCTGTGGTTTGTTGAATTCATGTGTTCCCCAAAGAACTTGAAGGCTTTCTTTGAGCTGGTCTCAAGATTTAGGAGAAGAGCTTTTCATGAAGTTTGGATCTCCTTTCAGTAACACAAGTACCCTGCTATCCATGAAAGAAAAGGAAATGTCACACACTTTAAATATCACACCAAAACAATTAGAAAAAGTTCACTAAAAGACTGAGATAAAAGTTCATAGATAATATGAACTTCTAAGTGCAAATTATTAAAGGTTTTATTTCATTTTTCTTTGCCATATACAGTAATTGTGAAAATGGATTTTTAGCACTCACTAGTCAAGATAGCAAATATTGAAATGGGCTGAAGGTTATGCTGACTCAGATTTTCTTTAACAAATTTCTCTCCAGATATAGATGAAATATGCCATCATTAGGCTAGCAAATATATCCCACTAGAATTTATATTAAATGTACGAGAAAATGAAGCACATTATTATAACATTTTATTTCAACATTTTATTTTTTTAAAAAAGAAACAATCAACCTATTTATCTATCTTGTTCCATGGTCTTAAAAAAATTAAGAAATGTCCTGTCCTGTAAAGCAAATACTTTTGGATGTGTATAATATTGCATTGTGCACATCCGTAATTAGATTGTTTTTATTGTTCTAATTAATTGACTTAGGCAACTATTATTATTTCTTAGAGGGGAGGATGGATTTCCACTATCATAAATGATAGCTTTATGGAAATGCCAAGGACAAGAGGAATTCTGGATAAAGAGAGAGCTGGCATTATGCGATTTCATTGAAATCTCAGAAGGAAAGACTAGAGACCCTTCTGGCTTCCATTTTGGTTCCATTTCTTACGTACGTGTGTGTGTGTTTGAGGAAGGTACATTATTGTATATTGCAAGTGTACTAGTTACACATGTAATACATTATTTAAAATCTCTGAATTCTTGTCCTTAGGAGAACTATATAAAGACATTTCTCTCCATTCCAGAATTGGACAGTAAGAGTTAGAATCAGCTATAATAATTTAAAATGTAGATTTACTTCTTAATGAACCCTATAGACGTTACTGTTGAGTAAACTTGCAGATGACCAACCACAACAGAGTAAATTGGGAAGTCCCAGGCTCAAATCTTCTTTCAGCCATGAGCTAGCCAAAAGGCAGAAAATAATCACTTTTCAGTTGCTTTTTCTCCTCTGCCCTAGTTTATTTATTTATTTTATTTATTTATTTTATTTTGTTTGTCAAACATGTACAAGATAGTAGGTGTTTGTATAAACATAACATAAGTGAAGAAGTACAGATATAATATATAAGATGTACTTATATAAGATGTACTTATATAAGATATAGGTACAGTTATAAGATGGAGATGCATTGTTTGGTTTGACCAAAAGAAGCATTACTGAAATAATGTTTTGAAGCATTATAATGATGCTGAGGCTACTTATTACTGATTTTTCATCAGTAATACATTGAAATAATTTTACACTTTGGAGTTAATAGTCTTGCCTTTGGGTTTATTTTGTTTTATTTTGTTTGTTTGTTTGTTTGTTTTTTGCCTGAGAAAGATGACAGGATTTTAGAGATTAGAATGAATTTTTGTAACCACATGCAAATCTGTCTGGCCAATTGCTTATATTTTAACAATAGGAAAAAGGCGGTAAGAAGCCTTATTCACCAGGGAATCCCAATGTATTAGTGCAGCCCCCAACTGCTGATGCTGAGCAGTTACTCTGTTGGCTGTTCTTTAGTTATTTGTTTCCTTGACTGTGGAGCTCTGGACTTCAGCCCTGAGGCTTTCTTATCTATTGAACTGAATTGTGGTCTCTCTCTCACACACACTTTGGAATAGAAGCTGCTACAGCCTGTTTGTAGCAGACAATGTGTATATCATAAATGCAATGGAAGACCATTGTTTAAACATTCTTGATGGGAATTGGGCAGTAGATATACACGCCAAAATAAGTTGTGGTAAACCCAACATAGGAATATTTTATAGTTAATTTTATATTATTTCAGGCAGTAACCAAGGCACTGAATATGGCTACGTTACACACCCATTGAGGATTTTCCAAAATGGGCAATTGTTAGACACTATTTACATACCTTCTTGCTCTTAATTTGCTTACTGAGTACATGTAGCATTCAGCAAAAAAAAAAAAAAAGAAATCACAATTGTACCCCACTTAAATTGTTAAAATGTAAAAATAGAAGAAAAGTATAATAGTTTACTATAATCTTGATATGCAGCATTATAAGTGTTTATTTAGTTTCAGTCTGGCAATATGCACACATTTTACAATGTTCCTTGAATGGTTACATACAATCCCGAGTTTGATGGGATTTTTGGTGTTGGTGTGACTATTTGCTATTTAATATTAGCTAGTATGCATTTAAAATCATGGCTTATGATTTTAGTGTGCTTTCAAGCCTATACTCAGTTGTTGCTTATTGAGTAGAAAGCCAGAGACTGTGAGTTCAAGTCCTGCCTTAGCCATGTAGCCACCTGAGTGTATTTCTGGGTCATTCTTTCTCAGCACAACCCATCTCACAGGGTTGTTGTTTTAGGAAAATAATAGGTGGGAGGTGTATTGGATATGTTCACTGCCTTGAGTTATTTGTAAAATAATAAAAGTGGGATACAAGTAAATAAAGTAAATAAACAAACAAACCAGTGTCAGGCACTGTGAGAACCTGGTACAGGTAGTCCTCAACTTATGACCACAATTAGTCCAAAATTTCTGTTGCTAAAGTGAAGTAACAGAACAGTGAGTTCTGCCTCATTTTACAACCTTTTTGCCACAGTCAAGCAAGTTACTGCAGTTGTTAAGTGAATCGTGGTCATTAAGCAAATCTAGTTTCCCCCATTGACTGTGCTTATCAGTTGGGAAGGTTACAAATGATGATTACTATGACCCTAACAATCATAACTGGTCGTAAGCTCCTTTTTTTCAGTGACGTCATTTCAAACGGTCACTAAACGATTGTTAGTCGAGGATTACCAGTATTACCTTTTGTTAGGAATTTCACCTTAGTCATTTCTTTTAGGAAATTTCTAACTCCTTGATCAACAATTGACATCCAAATCAAAATTCAGGAGTGTCAAACTGGCAGCCCGCGGGTCGGATGCATCACGCGCAGGCCACGCCCATCCTAGCTCCGTGAAGGGGGAAAAAGTCGTGATACGTCATGTGACGGCAATGTGACGCAGTGAGTTTGACACCCGAGGTAGATAATCACTTTTCCTTTTGAAACTTGCCTATTTTTCTCCCAACTATCTCTTTCTTCTGCTCAAAGCAAGGTAAAGGAAACATTGAAAGGGATGTACAAGTAACTCTATTCCCTCTGGATGCTCTTAACATTTTTCTGCATTGTGATAGATTGGTATACTTGGAGGAAAGAAGACCCTTCATATACTTGTTCTTGAGCCAATGAAGTAGGGGAAAGCTTTGGCTCAGAATATGAGACCAGAAAAAAGTAGTAATGTAACACTCAGACTCCAAAGTTCTACCTTTGTTCTACTTTGACAATATATTCAATGGGCAACTAATTACAGATTTGTAATCTAACTTTTCTTAACCAGCTCAGATGAAATTAGGCTTTATTATATTTGATTTTATGCATGCGTAAGATTAGCAGAGAGAAGGAGAGGGGGAAGGAGATCAGCCCAAGAATGTTAAGCTGAGATCTTGCATTCAGGTTTCATATATAATATGTGCTCATTTATAAAGAGTTGTTTGTGCAAGCTCTGGTACTAGAAAAATGCACTAATTATAATAATGAGCTGTGTTTGTGTCATAAACCGAGAGAGACTGGTATTGTGCACTTAAAAACAAAAAAACAAACAGTAAATCTTCAAGTGATTCTGTGCTTGGATGGCTTATAAACCGTATCAGTTAACACATGATAAAGACTGTGAATTTAACATGTGCCAGGTGAACTTTAGCACTTCACACATTTTAAAAACAGTATGCAGCCGTGTAGAAAGTGCCTCTCCTCAAAGCACTGAGGAAACAGTTGTGAGTTATTTAAAGGGATAGATATCACCAGTAGGGAATACAAAGCTAAATTCATACCTTCTATTAGGAGTGTGTTAGGTGAGGAGAGGAGGGAAGTTTGACAGGGCCTATTCCTGTGGACAATTGCAAAAACTGCATTTCATAAAGTTGGGTTGATTATAAAGCTATTAGCAGCCCATCAGTATCTTCCTGCTAAAATTCAGCTGTCCTGTCTGTTGCCCTCACTCCTTGCCATAGTAAAACTATTCTGCTCATTTTCTCTTTCTGTATTCTAATGCAATTATAGTTTCCGAAATATATCCTCCTGCCTCTGGGAGATAAGGCTTTTCCTTAGTTTTGTTCAGCAAGCTTGAAAACAAGAAAACCTAGCAGCTGCAGTTGGAAAATTCCAATAAGGCTGCTGATAAATCCTGAGAAGTTGCATTTTTCAAGAGGGCAGGCAAAAAAGGAAGAGGAGGAGGAAGAGAAGGAGGAGGAAGAGATGGAAGACAATCCTTGAGTCTCTCTCAAACAAGAAAATATAACTATTTAACTTCCACCATCACATTAGAGTCCCTAAAAAAAAGTCCAATAGTTTTCAGATTTTAAACATTTGAACACTTAGAATTAATCTACGCTCCCAATTTGACTTCAACTGGTTTAGAAAACATAGCGTGAGATCACACCAGGGAATGTTCTATTTTAAGATTTTTATTATCAGTGTTTTTATATATTCTTATGCAATTTGGAGTGTTGTTTCGAAGAAGATCCATGGTCAAACTCATACTTGGAAATGGAAATTAATTAAGACATTAATTGGGTAACTTTAGATTAGCTGCTATCTTTCACCCCATACGGAAGAAAAGGATGATACAGGGGGTCCTTGACTTACAACCATTTGTTTAGTGACCATCCGAAGTTAAACAGCACTGAAAAAAGTGACATGAAGAGTTTTCACACTTACAACCTTTGCAGCATCCCCATGGTCACGTGATCAAAATTTGGCGCTTGGCGACTAGCATGTATCCGTGCTCTATGGTCATGTGATCCCATTTGTAACTTTCCCAACTGGCTTCCGACAAGCGAAGTCAATGGGGGAAGCAAGATTCACTTCACGGCCATGTGATTCACTTAACAACTGCAGTAATTTGCTTAACTGTCATAAAATGGGACACAACTCACTTAACAACTGTCTTGTTTAGCAACTGAAATGTTGGGCTCAGTTGTGGTCAGAAGTCAGGGATTACCTGTATATACAGGTAGTCCTTGACTTAGAACCACAATTGAGTCCAAAATTTCCACTGTTAAGTGAGACATTTGTTAAGTGAGTTTTGCCCCTTTTTACGACCTTCCTTGCCTCAGTTGTTAAGTGAACCACTGCAGTTGATAAGTTAGTTATCCAGTTGTTAAAGGAATCTGGCTCCCCCATTGACTTTGCTTGTCAGAAGGTCGCAAAAGGGGATCACATGTCCCCAGGACTCTGCAATGGTCATAAGTATGAACCAGTTGCTAAGCATCTGAATTTTGATCACATGATCATGGGGATGCTGCAAAGGTTGTAACTGTGAAAAACTGTCATAAGTCACTTTTGCTGTTGTGCTGTTGTAACTTTGAACGGTCACTAAATGAATTGTTGTAAGTTGAGGACTCCCTGTACATTACCTTGGACTCCTGGAAAGAAATATAAATCTAATAGTACTAAGTAACAGAATCTAAATGTTGATTTAAAATTTAATGAAAGTGAAGCTGATAACATATCTTAACAGGAGGTTTCTGAAACTTCAATATACATGTGACCATTTCTTGCAGATACAATGGACTATTGTGCTCCAGAAAGTGTATTCTTCATGCTGCTATTTTTATCTATCTTTTATTGTTCTTTTTTCTGTTCTACTTTAGATTTCCAGATACTATTATTGCATATTGTTTTCATTTATTTATTTACTAGACCTGTATAACTCATAAAATAATAAATACTGTTTCTGTGTTATACAGATTCCACGTTGTACTTCTTGGGTAGTTACACTGCCAGGCACACTCAGGTTGTAGAGCAAGTCACAGATAAATAACTGTAAGCAAAGATCTTATTTACTGATTTCTCAGAATATGTATACAAATTGTTAGTGTCATACATTACACTAAATTTAACTGGTGGGTCTTGTTTTAGATTTATATAATGTCTCAGTCATAATTTATAATGTAGTATCTTGTGGAATCCCAACCCATTATAGATTATTCAGCAAATCATGATTAAGGAAATAATGGCTTAGCACAATACATGAACCACTTCACTGTGGACTTTTTGGGTTGAAGACAGTGGATTTGGAAACATTTTTGATATACAGCCAAATATAATAATAATTAGTGGCTCAAAAACAGGCATCTGGAACTTCAATAGTGAATTTTCCTTCGGAAGGAGTGCCCCAAATGGTATTGTAAAACTCAGTAATATAATTGTTTGGAGTTCACTGCAGCAGTGATTTTCTTTTCAGAAAGAAAAAACAGCTGGGCAAGATTGTAAGGTGTCCTAGGAAATTGCTAAAAATCACCCCCTTAACTCGTGGTATACTCACTGTTCTTCTTGCTCAGAATTATACTACTAATAATCTCACACGGTTTGGAATACAATGTAGAGGGCTCAAGAAATTGCCAAAGGGAAGTTTTTGCATTCAGTCAGTCTCACCAAATACACATGAAAATTGAGGTGTTCACGAAAATAGACTAGGAGAGATTGTGCTTCGTTGCATTGTCCAGTTGCTCCATGATGAGCCGAGGTGGCGCAGCGGTTAGAGGCAGTACTGCAGGCCACTTTAGCTGACTGTGATCCGCAGGTCAGCAGTTCAAATCTCACTGGCTCAAGCCTTCCATCCTTCCGAGGTAGGTAAAATGAGGACCCAGATTGTTGGGGGTAATGTAAATATATACATTGCTTAATGGTGTAAACCGCTTAGAGAGTGCTTGCACTGTGAGGCGGTATATAAATCTCACAAATAAAGAAATAAATAAATTGCTAAAACTCTTTCTGGAGGGCAGAAACTGATGTTGCCTTAAATTCATCTCTCATTTAGACATATTTTAAAAAGGAGGAGAAAACTAAATATTCAATGAAAGAAAAATACATGTATCTCCATATATCTGCATTTTCATACTTTAATTTGGGTGTGTGCCTTATTTATTTATTGCATTTATTTTAATTCAACAACCACCTCCAATGTGATGTTCCACGTTAGAGTCCCGAGTCATCTGGCAGAGCCAGGTTTTCAAGCTCCTGTGAAAGGAAAGAAGAGTGGGAGCCAGTCTCACCTCAGGGGGTAAGATGTTCTAAAGGGCCGGAGCCACAGCAGAGAAGGCCCTTCTCCTGGACCCCGCTAGCTGGAATTCCTTGAGCGATGGGGCCTGCAGCATTGTTCCTCTGCCAGTATGGGTTGAGCGGGACAGTCCCAGTGTACTTATGTATATAGTATGTGAATCTATATTAAACAAAAAAAATCTACCCACCAAAAGGAAACTGAAACTGAAACCTTCCTGGTACAGAATAGTGGGAGGGCCCAGCTACAGGAACTATCTGTTGTAGCAACATGGTAATCTCACTGCACTGAATAGCTTACGAAATGTTGCTGAAGAGTCTCAGTCTGGGCAGGATTATTTTAAATAGGCTTGTACTCAAGCTGGCATGAGCATAAGACAGGAATATCAGAAGTAGTAACTGCTGATATACATAACTCCCAGAATTGCAGTCAAAGTCAAACAACAGGTTCTACTTTCAATGTCATATTCCACCCTATGAAGATATTAATATGTAATAGGCAGATTGGCAGAAACGTAATACCGAGGAGAAAAGAAATACGAGATGCAGAATTATTTGGCAATGAGCAATTATTTCATAGTGTCTTTGCATCAAGGAATCTTTGAACACATTCTGCACACGCACACAAAAAAACTGGGGAGGAAAGAAAGAGAAAAGAAAAAAGAAAAGAAAAGGAATATTGTGTACCAGATTCCAGAGGATTCTCACTGAGTTAACAAACAATGGAATATATGAAGGCATGTTAAAATGACTATGAAGTGGGTGCTGCTTTGACTAAAAGGCTGTAATGAATTTATGCATAATTAAAACAAACGTAATGCAAGTCAATGTTTCTTTTTCTTTCTCAGTCTAGTCTCAATGTGCAAACCATAATACTGATAAGTTACTTAAATTTCTGACCTTTTATGGGCTTTGATTTGTTGAAGGAACTGAATCTCCAAAATACCCCTTTAAGTCAGACAAATACCAGCACTGAAAGTCACTTAGACTTGAAATGTAGGGGACCACTTTGGATTTTAAAAAAATGTTGTCGGAAGTATTTATTTTATTTTTAAAAAACTACTGTGGCCACTTACAGACCCCAGGCACTTAGCATTCTAATCCAGTTTTAGATTAAGATCTATAGTGACTGAGGCTGTAATTGTTAGAGTTGATAAAGCACTGGTTTCATTAAGTGAGCATAAACTTCTGTTAAAAATGCCAACGGGATCCTCAATATAATGTTGCAGTGTATTCTCACTATCTGACAAGTGTGTTCCTGCTGAAAGATAATTTCAGGGGGAGAGTTTCCCTCCTTTTTCTTCAAATGTCACCTTTTAAGAAAATGTCAGTATTTTAGGAGCTTGCTGGTTCTTGTCAGATACTTTCTGAATGTTTTCTAAACATGTTCTTTTAATTGAACATTTCTGTTTCACTTGTCAAAGAAAAAAACCATTTGTGTAGAGCTCACTCCCTTATTATTAGTCAGCCATTTTGCATCTTAATTCAGAAATACTCTGTTCTTCTTCACCTAAAGGTGTTCTGACTTAGAACAAACTCTCATAATAAATCAGTTTGCTGAATGTTAAGTCTCCATCTAAAACAGGGTGGAGAATGATGGCCCTTTTATGACTTCTGGACTTCAACTCCCAGAATTCCTGAGCCAGCAGGAAGTTGAAGTCTACAAGTCATGAAAGGGCCATCTTCCACACCTCTGATCTAAAACAATCTCAGACTTTCCTTCTCAATCTCATTGGTACGTCATGTTGTTCTGCAAGGTGTTTGCTTTTTAAAATGACACTTACAACTTAGTGAAGAACAAGCTGTCTTCCTTAAAATAAGCTCATTTGCAGGCATAAATATAGATGCTGAGGATGTAAAAGATTTATATGGATTAGCTGCTTGATATTATATCTAATTTGATTTCTATTATTACTATTATTGGGAATCAAGTTCTCCTCAGTTATTTGAACCTCAATCATTTAAAGCTAGTACTTGATCTGCCCAAATTACATCATAAATACTAGTGCATTCAAGATACTTTTTCAGAATGAAAAATACCTATCTAGTGGACTATTTATTTCATTATCACATCTCATAGACTGTAAATGTAATCTAGGGATTACATCTTTCTGTTATGGCCCTATTTTATATACTATGCTTAGGAGTAGAGTTAGAGCTAGATTGTGGTTATATTTCAATAACTTACATTATCGTCTCAGATGTGCTTTTGGACTTTGTTTTTCCTTGAACCACATTTCGTTTCTCATCCAAGAAGCTTCTTCAATTCTGACCGAATGGTGGTCCACCATTTGGTCAGAACTGAAGAAGCTTCTTGGATGAGAAGTGAAATGTCTTCAAGTAAGATGTTTTCAAGTGTCTTCAAGTGAAATGTCTTCAAAGAAAAACAAAGTCCAGTTGCCTTTTGAAAAAAGCAGCTTTGGGAAAACCATGACCTGGATGATTGGGAATCTCCATAGACATGACTCACATTAATTTAAAGATGCATGATGTTGATCAAATTGCAAACTTTTCCTCAGCTGGCAAACATAATCTGTTCAAGAAAGAGGAGAAAAAAGCATGTATACTGAAAACCTACTGAACTGAATCATTGACAAGAAGCAGGAACATGCACTGCTTCTGCCTTTCTACAAGCACATAAGTGAGCTTTGCTGGGAAATACTGCTTTATTTGCAAATGCAAGCAAAAGGTCTTGCTAAAACCTGAAAAAGTGATCTTTTGATCACACTTGGTCTCTGGTCACAATGAAAACGTATAATTCCTCTCTGTTTTTCCCCCATTTGTCTTTATTTTTGAACAAGCCCAGACAAGACAAATAGCTGATGAAACTTGTGCAATACAATAGGTGTAATCTTTCTCTGTGGTATCAAATCACCAGACTTAATATTTAAGCATATACTACACACCCTTGAAATATTTCCCATTAAAGCTTCCAGATAAACTACAAAGATAATCCTTGAGTTGATCCATTTGGTTTAAAGTCTGATGGGAGTACAATTTTGATAAGTGTACCAGGTGTTCTTAAATCAATATATATATTTATTGCTACCCCTCCCTGTCTATAAAACTTGAACTTCGTCCAAGTCCAGCTTTTCAGCAGCTCAGCTTAGGAGAAGAATCATAGAAGAATCAACTATACTTTCCTTAAAGACATTTTCAAATAATGAAAAGACAGAGATATACAGTATTTAACACCATCTATTCAAACACTTGCACTGGTACCTAAGGAATGTGTATCACAATTTGGCCATGTTCACACAGCACACTGTTCCAATTGCTCCTCTTTCAGACATTAAACACAATTATCAAATATAATAATTACATTCTATGATTTTTAGAATTCATGAGATGGACTGCTGTATAAATGTAATGGATGAATAAATAAGTCATATTCAATTGCCAAGCCAGGTTTCCTAATTCACGTGACACAATAAGCAAACCAGGAATGAGACATCTGTTAACAGCAGAATGCATCAGTGGGTTTTTCATTTTACAAGTAAATCAGAATTCTAGAACTGCAGTACAGGTAGTCCTTGACGTACGATCACAATTGAGCCCAAAATTTCTGTTGCTAAGTGAGATATTTGTTAAATGAGTTTTGCCCCATTTTATGATCTTTCTTACCATAATTGTTAAGTGAATCACTGCAGTGGTTAATTTAGTAACACTTTTTTTAAGTGAATCTGGCTTTCCCAACAGCTTTGCTTGTCAGAAAATTGCAAATCACATGACCCCAGGATCACATGACCCCAATCATTATAAATATGAGTCAGTTGCCAATCATCTGAATTATAATCATTTCACCATAGGGATGCTGGAATGGTCGTAAGTGTGAAAAATGGTCATAAAATCTTTTTTCCCCACTGCCGCTGTAATTTTGAACAGTCACTGAATGACAAGTTGTAAGTCGAGGACTACCTGTAATTAACTAATGTCCCCAATTTATTATCTACAATGAAGCGCATGAGGAAATAAATACAATATAATATAGATGCCTGAAACACAACCATATTTAGGACTTCAACATCAAAAGTATTCTAAGATTAGAAGAGATTGCCAATTTCCCTGTGGCTTCAAACCAAGTAGATACGCGTGAAAGTTGAAGCCAATGTGGACTTTCTGAAATGAAATTGCAGATTGAAGACAGCCTTGCAAAAAGCAAAGCCAATGATTCTAGCTAAGAATGAGGAGCCCATGAGAATATTGTCTCCTTCGACCCTGTGGAGAAAGAAAGGATGTGGCACTCCACTCATTGTGCTTCAGACTCTTGCTCCTTATGAGGAGACTGCAAAGCAGTGGTTTCCAGAGGATGAGAGAACCAGGAAATGGAAAAAAAAAGATCATTATTGTTCTAGCCACAGTGAGAGCCATCAAAGGACACTAAGGTTGCATTTTCTTTACTAACCACAATCCCATTCTGTTTTAAAGAAATTAAGCACTTTCAAAATGACAGTGCTGAAAACACAACATTGAGTGCCTTCAATCCTTAATATGAGAAAATTAAACTATTTTTATGAGCTTTAAGAATTCAAAATAAACAGCAAAAGAAAGACAAAAGTTCTGGCTATAGGAAATTTTAAATGGATCAAATGGATTTTAAAGTTTTAGACAGATTGTAAGTAAAACTTTTAATAAACATATTATTTAAAAAAAGTAAAGTCAATATTTACTATCTCCTGGAGTGGTTTAAGCTACTGGTGTCTTTTGCTTAGTAAACTTTTTCACAACCTATTTTTCTCCATAAACTGAAGGGAGATTTTAAGTATCCTTCCAATCAGACTTCATGAAGACTGTATATTTGTAAGTCATTAATAGTATTAATGACATTTATATGCGTACATCAAGCAGCCCTCCAAACATTTAAGTAAATTAACTCAATAAATCATACATTCAAATGCAACATAAAACAAGGTAATAAAACTTAGAGCAGCTCAAACTTAAATAACATGTTTTAAAAGGAAGAGGCTTACACTATATGATTTACTTACAAGGTAAACAGAAACATATTTCACAGTTCCTACCCTGAAAAACCATTAAAGATGGGATCAGCCTCAGTAGAGAAATAACTGATTATTATTGAAAAAGTACTTATGTCATTTGATGGGTACACTCAGATTAAACACACTTACAAATTCAGTGATTTGTAAGTGATTTGGGAGAATGTAGTCTTTTGGCCAATGTCTGAAATATTTTGAGTATTAACATTATTTGAATGAATGCTTTGAATACAAACTTTGTTCTGTAAGCTGTCCCATATAGAATCCAGAGGTCTTGGCTGGCAGATGAAGGCATATGTCATGTATGTAGCATGTGAAAGCTCTTGTGTGTCTACTTGTTGGGACTTGGATGGTGCTGCTGCTGCAAAATGCTGGGGTAAAGTAAACCCCTGGTTGTGTGGCAGGGTGTGTTCCCCATTTTGGCACCATTGTCCTATTGTTTCTTGTTGCTTTAGTTTCATGTTTCTTTTTGCTTCATACACACACACAAATTAATGAATAAAAGCTTGACATCAGGGCTCAAAACAAGAACAAGATAAAGTCAGAGCATTTCAGTATCCTAGGATAATGATGGAGAACCTTTTTTGGTTCGCATGCCAAAAGGGGAGAGCGTGCGGGGGGTTATGTGCACGTACCCACACCCATAATTCCATGCGCCCCACCCTGCACAAGCACGCGTGACACCCCCTGCTCCCGGCACGCGATGGCACACCTGTTTTTCGCTCTCCCCAGGCTTCAGAGCCTTTCTATGAGCCTGGGGAGGGTGAAAACGCCCTTCCCCATCACCCCTGGAGGCCCTTCAGAAGCAGAAAATGGCCCATTTGCCAACTTCCGGTTAAACCGGAAGGCCCATTTTTTTGCTCTTCCCAAGCTCCAGAGCCTTTCTAGGAGCCTGAGAAGGGCGAAAACGGCCTCCCCCCCCGGAGGCCCTCCGGAGGCCAGAAATGGCCCATTTCAAGTTTCAACACCATCAGGGTCCTAGGACATTCCATAGCAGACCTCAGAGAAACTGTTTTGGAAAAGTGAGATGTTGCTAGACTCCAGTCGTCAAAAAGTTTCAGACCATCTCAGAAGGTGTCAATAAAAACCACGGCTTTTTAAAACTCAGTACAATTATTAATTGATGAAGTACTTGTTCTGTTACACATGTGACCTGCAGCTGCATAACTAACCTGTCTTCCCCTAACTTCCCCTCCACTTCACTCCAGTTTAAATCCTACATCAGTGTAGCCACTCTATGCATCTGATGAGATGAGCTGCGGTTCACAAAACCTTATGTATTTTAATAAAATGTGTAAGTTGTAAAAAGTGCTACCAAACTCCTGATGTTTTGTCACCAATCCAACAGGAACTCTCCTTGATTACAACCGATATTTCCCGTGTTGCACCATTTAGACACAAATAGTTGCTTTCACCAATCACAACCCCAGCCCAGTTGTAGGCTGCATGAACCAGGTATTTTGTCTTACTGTGGAAGTTGCAACTATTTTTCTCTAAAACTTGCAGTTCTTTGTTTGTTTGTTTCTTTTCATTTTCAAAGACTGCATATAGCAGGCCTGGAATATGTTGATATCATCAGAGGTTCTGAAATTTTCATTCTTTTTTAATACATTTTGGCGAGGCTGAAGGATATTACCTCCAGGGTTGTTAGGCAAGCAACAAATACAGTATCATATCCTCACAGTGTAAGCTTTGCTTCTTTTGTAGATGAGGTTCCTATAGAGGGAAAGACTATCATAACCTATTTTAAGGCATACATAAAAAAAACATCAAACTGCCATTGTGCTGTCAGATTTTGGCAGTATGAACCTGGGAGGGCTATTGGACTGGAGAAAGCTCTCACTGTATAGCAGGACTAACTTACTGGAAACTTTTCCCTGTACTGCATTATGTTTTGGGATGTTGTTGAAATATGAACTAAATTCCAGACAGGACCGTCTTTAATGGCTACCATTGTTTAGGCCTACTTACGGATTTCAAAAATGATTTAAATTGCTTGTGCAATGTCCTAACTAACACTTACTTCTTCTAATTGCTGAGCCATTTCAACTTCTGATCACTCCTATACTATCAGTTATCAGCTGATTAGCAGCTGCCACCCTGCTATTCACATAGAAGTCATCATGGAACTGCTGACTTTGCAACATTTTCTACTCTTTCTGTCCATGTCTATTTTGGGCGCAAATCCACAAAGTTCACATATTCTATAAATAGAGCAAATTTTGGCAATCAAGATTGTTCGGTTAATTATACAAGATTTGCTATATTTCCAGCTACAAAGGGGGAAAAAAACACCGGAAAGAATCCGTATGGTACAGTGTGTGGGGTTTGAGAATCCTTAGTCCAAATTTTGTCTCAGCTGTAAGGTTCACTGGATATTTTTTTTTTTACAAGTCATCAGTAAACCTATTCTACTTACAGAGCTGCATGGAGAACAAAATATTATACTGATTTTTTTTAGTTGGATTGAATTATTATATATGAGGAAGCAATTTTTCCAGGTAAGGAAAAAATATCTGTTAAGTTAAGATAGCAACTTTCAAATAGTTGGAACAGTATTACTATGGAAATACAAATGCATAAAGTAGGATGTGAGAGTTGATGAGAAAAGAGTAATTTGGTACAAAAAATTAGATTCTGCAAAAACATTGAAAGCTTTTTCAAACAAATAACTAATGTCACTTTGTATGGTATTCATTAATTGTAGGGTCATGTCCTCAAATCTACTGTACATTCCTTTCTTATTCAAGCACTTCTGCCTGTATATTAATGTCCTTATAAATTGTGGTATAACATAAATTAGTACATTATATTGGTAAAACATATAATATACATTAGATAAGAGATGTTCATCACTGGATTTACATATCAGTAAACAATATTAGATATAAGTTTTTAATGCACAAAAATAATACTTCCAGAATAATAGTGGAATAAATTAGAGATCATAAAGTACATTGAACAATTTCAACAAGGGTTATCTCTATGGTCAAATTTGTTCTCTCATCCCAAATTTAGAATTCTTCTGATAGCCTAGAATTTTAGGACCTAATGTCTACTAACAACATGCTAAAAGTAAATGCCAGTTCCAATTTTGTTTGGTAGTGGAATTACATTTTGCTTTGAAGTTCATATGAATTTTGTTAAATTAAGTTACCTGGTATAGCACTGAGTGGCTGTCCTAGTGTGGTAAACATAAGATCTAAGACAATGTTTCAGATTCTAGAATGAGGAAGACCTAATATTTGTCTTGAAAATTGCTAATAGTGACCAGAATAGTTATAGAGCAGTGTCCCCAACCTTTACAGCCTGGTGGCCCGGCGGAGAGAGGAACTGGCCCACCGCTCATGCAAGTCGAGATGCGTGTGTGAATGCTGGCCTGACGTTTGCACAAGTTAAGCTGCACAAATGCGCGGCCCGGTTCTGAACAGGCCAGGGCCCGGTAGTGGGATGCAGCCCAGGGGGTAGATGCCTCCATTATAGGGGATAGTATACACTTTAATATGCATTTCTTCTGTTACATAACAAATAAAGGCACATAACAAATGCAGGCATTTTAATAATTCTTGGTGGTGTGTTTCACCTGTATGTTTAAACACCATTGGTTCAGATAATTTACAAAGACATCCAAATGGAATGGAAGATAATTTCAGAATGCAGAACAAAAATGTTTTAAGAACTTTGAATCAATACCAATAATCAACTGATACATACATAGTAAATAATGGACTGATACATAGTAAAGTATGGTGTGTTTTGTGTTGAGCAAATGCTATTTCTAACAGTGTGATTTTCTACAGTGTTCTTTAATCAATGAATGGATGTCACACCAGGGGTTTGTTATTATGTTATTGTGTGAAATGAGAGTCAAAAATGGACAGAAACACCCGATATTTCAACCCAAATACCTTTAGTCACTGCTGCTTGATTGATTATATCAACCTTAAGTTTGCTTCTTTGCAAATAATGTTAATTTATCCAAGTACTTTGCAGCTTCTAAGACAATTATTATAGTTTTCTCTGAGTGTCATGTGTCCTACACATTATTTGATATAATATATCTTAAGGGAATGTTGTAAGCAGATATTAGCAATTAACTCATTAATCTAAAAATCACAATTCTTGCAATTAGTAGAGAGCTGCACAGGCACTCTAATTACAAACTCTGCACAAAAGGACAGGCTCACAGGGACCATAGAGTCACCTAATTAGCCAAAAAATTCAAAGAAAGAAAGAAAAAAGAGACGTTAAGGGTCAGACAGTAAAAGATGTTAATGTTCATATGGAAAACCTGAGGACTGGTCTGTGAGGAGATTATATACCATATATAATCATATATATATATATATATATATATATATATATATATATATATATATATATATATATATATATATATATATATATATATATATATATATATATATATACACACACACACACATATACATATACATACACACACACACACACACACACACACACACACACACACACACACACACACACACACACACACACACATATATATATATATATATATATATATATATATATATATATATATATATATATATATATATATATATATATATATATGATTATATATGGTATATAATCTCACAGACCATATGTGTGTGTGTGTGTAGTCTCCCTTTATTTTCATTTATCAGCAAAAAAATCCTACATATATATATATATGCCAGGCCTACTTTATATGCATTCCTCTAGATATGTATAAAAATACAAATCAGTTGTTCCTAATAATCAATTGTTTCCAACCTATTGTAGGTAATATGTAATCACAAACTAGGACTCAAATATGCACATGCTTTTTAGCTTAAAGGAAACTTTCTGGACTTTTGCTAGCAAACCTCCAAGGTGAGTTTGGGAGAGATTACATTCCTCCAGAAAGGGCAATTTTGGATGTTCACTGACACTGAGTTGTCTCTGGCCCACCAGCTGATGAAAGTAACAAAAATGCACATTGCATAAGTCAGCCAGATCTCATAATAATTATCCATGTCTTAATTACATAATAATAAGTCCATACAAGGCTGATTTTGAAGAATATCCCAAAGCGTCAATAAATACAAAATGCAGCGAGGTAGTCCCTATGAATAATAGCAGAGTAATTACTTCAGGTGGGAAAACAATTAGTACAGTAATAGCATGTTCCAAGTCTTACTGCAAGTGACTGAAAACATAAAACCTGGTAATTGTGGAATAAAATATGAGATATTGGAGATGTCAAAGCCAAAGTTCTTTGCAAAATCAAAAACCATCACTTTGAAACTTTGTACAGAGCACGGCTGTGTAGGGAGGAAGATGAAGGAGCTAAATATTTTATCAATGTTTGATTAGCAATGCGTTTTATTATACACATCCTTCATACTTAAGAGATCCACATGTGCCTATAATTTGGAATTTTTTAATACATACTATTTGCTTTGCTATGCACATCACAATCCACATGAGGATAGTTTTCATTTTGCATGTATGAAATAACCTCACAGATCAAACCAGTGATAGAGCGTCATCTCAAACCCTATTTGAATGTTCATCTGCATGTGTAGAGTTCATAAAGGAATCTTCTGTATAAAGTCCACTGTAATAATATGCAAGAATGACATTATTATACCCAATTTTGCTTGTGCAATTGTTAAATCAATAGAGGTAGGACAACAGAATTAGCCCAACCCGTTCCATTCCAATATCTTTAGTTTAGCCCTTAAGTCTGACTGCCATGAACTCTTGCAGCAAGAGCAAATACTCAGAAAATAATCGAGAAATAATAAAGATCTCTGAACTCATACCAGCTCTTTCAGGGATTATTTTTAATGTAACATCTTACAATTTTATTATCAGAGAAAAATGAGAAAAAAGAATTAATTTGGGATTAGTTTATTGAGGAAGTCGAAGGGTTTTTTCCTCCATGAAAAACATAGAATAGGTACTATTAAGGAGGATTTTTAAAACACGTATGCTTTCATACCACAGCTGGATTATTGTTTCCCAAGAGTCTGCAGTATAAAACTGATATATTTTTTTTAATAACAGGGTTTGTGAGACAAGATAATAAACAAGTAGTTATTAATACCTTTTTCATAGTAAGTACTTGTTGCTAAGATAAGAAAAAGGTGAGGTTCATAAACAAAGGCTTTAAACTTTAAATTTAAATCCTGGAAATATGATGGAAATAAAATTTCCCGTGTCTCCATATGTGAAAGGTCAGGCAAGGTTGCTTCAAGTTAGTCGGACTCAAAATGTAAAGTTCCTTATAGTCAGATATATATGTAGTTAATTGCTACATCTGAGTAGTATCTTGGTTATACCAGGATCAGGAGCTGTCATTTATCTTCAATTTATATAGCTTTTTTTCCCTACAGTGAATATTTTGAGAACTGAATAGGAAAAAAGCAACAGGTGAAATTCTTCTTGTTGAAACTTGCAACTTTCATCTAGTTAATTCCCAGGATAATTTCTCTCATTTGTGCATTCTACCTTCAGATCAATAGTATTTTGAAATTACAACACTGCTTCTCTGTCTACCATTGTTGATAGTACTATATGACAATCTATATAGGACAACTTCATTTCAAAAAGGATTACATATCTACATGGGAAGAAAATCCACCAGCTCACTGAGGCTTACAAATACATAAACAGGTAATTTGGAAAAACTAGCTACATAACTGTCTTAAGAAGGCAAAACAGGCAGAATGTTCAAGAGGAATACTGCCAGATTCATTCACTCTCATCCTGATTCAGTTCCTCAAGCCAGTCAGAACACTGAGTATCCCAACAATATGTTAATTGATAGGACAATCCAGAAACCTTTAAATTTATGTGTATATATGATCACTGCATGCACGACTTCCGGTTTGGAGCGCCATCGCGGACGTCCCTTTGTCGGACGCCTTTCCGATCCTCGTAAAAAGCCGCCAGAACAGCTGTCTGGTGGCTTTGAAATCTCTTCCCCGGGCAAAGGGGAGAGATGAGAGCCTGACAGGTGGGGTAGAGCCCCCCCAGCGCCCTAGGAGCCATCTAGGGGCGCGAAGGGAGAGCTCCCCATGCAGCCTGTCTCCAGCTCCGAGGATCAGGAAACCTCCGTTTTTGCGGAGCTAGATGTCGTGACCAGCCGCTGCTTCCAGAATGGGATTTTGTAAGTGAAAGTAAGCTTTCACTTCGGCAAGGAAACAAAGGAAACAAAGTAACAATATGGCGATTGAGAAGTGAAAGTGACTTTCGTTTTCCCAGAGGCTTTTTTTTTTCTCTTATGGAAACTTTTAACTTGGAAAAATGGCTTTTTCTTTCTCTGTCTCCTAACCCTGGATTAAAGTTATAATTGAAAGATTTTTAATAATAAAAGACTACCTGGTTTTGAAACTGGAAAGAACTTTAATCAGGCACCTGGCTTTTTTTCCCCCTCCTTTTTCTTTTTTCTTTGTACTCTTTTGAAACACCATAATGGCTTCAAAATCTGGAAAGATTGTTTTGACTAAAAGAAATGACTATCCCTCTGGATATATTTCTAAAACGCAACTTAATACTGAGTTAACACCTCCACAGCCTCTGACACCTGAAAATTTATTAAATAATTTAAAGATTATGAAACATGAACTGACTTTGGAATTTAATCAGAAAATTAGTGAGATAGACAAAAAAATGCAGGCTGCTTTGAAGAATATGAATCAACAACTCAGATTGGATGTGTTAGAGGTTTGCAAAGGTTTAGCAACAAATATTGAAGTTTTGGCAGAACGTATTGAAACAAATAAACAAGCTTTGGCAACCTCGGTGAAATACATAGATAAAATCCAAAATGACATTGCAAATTTTGAAACAGAGGTGTTGATGACACAGTTTAGATCCATGGAAGTTGCTATAAGGGTCAGAGGTTTGAAAGAGGGATTATATGAAGATTTAAAAGGAAGGATGGTTGATGCATTGGATCAGGTGTCTGGAATTTCTAAAGTGGAATTGGCTACACAAATCGACAAAATATACAGAATCAATTCGTGGTATGCTAAACAAAAACATTTACCAAGGGACATTGTCATATATTTTACCACAAGAGCTCTACGGAATAGAATTATACAGGCAACATTCAACAATAATCTCAAGGTGAATGGTCAGGAATTAAAGATTTGGAAAGAAATCCCCTCTAAAATGCTTAAAGCCAGAAAAAGCTACACTTTTTTGATTGATGAATTCAAAAGATTAAATTTACAATATAAATGGGAAGCGCCAGTCGGAGTAGCAGTGAAATTTTCTGGAAAAAGATACCGGCTTAATACGATTAAAAAAGCTACTGAATTTTATGTCAATGTTTTAAAGGCTGATATATCAAAAATTCCAGAGGAAGGATATATGAAAATAAAAGAGGAGGAGGAGGGGAAGCCATCTTTGCTGGATCAAAGGGAAATAGATTTTAAAAATCAAAAGGAGTGCCAGAGCCAGACAGTCGGGGAAAAGGAGATGGAGGTTTGGGACCAGATGGGAGACGAGTTGATAAATTCGAAATCATCGAGTTATTAAAAGATGCAACTATCAAGATACAAAAAGATGTGGTGTTGAAATATATTGGACGGATAGAGACTAATATGATTGTACTTTTCCTTTTCCCTATTTAATGATTACCTATGCAATATTTAGCTAAGTTTTATATAACTTTGAGGCTATTTTTAATGTTAATAATATTAGATATATAAACTTGTTGAAGATTTGTTTTTTTTCTTTTTTTTAAGACTTTAAAGATTTTTTTGTTTTTTGAAGTTAAGTTAATCTAGAATAATATTATGTTATTAATATTATGATGAAATTTAATATTTAATGATTACTTACGTAACATTTAGCTAAGTTTTATTTATCTTTGAGGTTATTCTTAATGTTAATAATATTAGTTTAAGATTTTTGTATTTTATATTTAGTTATTATTTACATAATATTTACTTTGTATAAGGTAGAGGATTGAAGGGAGGAGGAAGGAGGTTTGTTTGTTTATAGTTTTTTTTCTCTCTTTTTTATTTTCTCTCTATTTTATTTTAGTTATGTTTTTCTTGTATTGTTAAAGAGATTTCTCTTTCTTTCCTTTCTTTTCTTTTTTGTATCTTTACTATTGTATACATAGACGATATATTATTAGTGTATAATTTGGAGTTGAAGTTTTTAAAAAATAATGTTCTTCTTTTCTTTTTTTTCTTTTTATTAACAATTTAAATTTATTATTATGCCCTGTATTATCTCTGGGAAGTCCGGGGGGGAGGCGGGGAGGGAAGGGGGTGGGCTAGGGGGGGAGAAAAAATAAAAAAATGCTTGTACTTTATATTTAATATTTAGCTACTATCTATGTAATTTTGTACTAATAAAACTTTTTGAACAAAAAAAAGAGATCACTGCATGCAGCATGTGTATGGATACCATATGTCCACCTATACTCATCCCTACAAATATATCCCATCCATTAGTTCTCTCTGATCAAGGTAGTCTCCTTAAGGTAAAACTAAAGACTCTACAGTAGTTGAACTTGATTTTTGGTGATTACATGAACATGTGTACACGGTGTAGCTTACTTAGTGAAAAGAAAGAAGTGGTTTTGCCATAGCTTTTTCTTCTAAGATACTTTTGCAATTTCTCCACGTAATCTATGGCCCTAGTCTTTCTCACAGAATCACATCAAAGTCTTAATTGACTGACTCTGGAGTCCTTGGTGCTCTCTGAGCTTGGTTGTTTTCTTGCAGATGCTTCATTATCAAACTAGGTAACATCATCAGTGCTTATTCTGACTTCTGATAGCATTTGAAGCATCACCAAGAGTGGCTAGATTCTGACAAGAAAATAGATTCAGTATGCATGTTTTTTACTGAGAAGTTTGAACTAAATAATAGGTGAGGAGGTATTTGTTCTTTTGCAACTATGAGGGTCTATTGTTATTTTCTTAAGGTAAGAAAGGAGAGAAATGGACTGTTGCTGTTATAGTGGCCAAGCAAGTAATAACGCATTGGGTTTGGATTCCTAATAGAAACAGCAGTCAACAATTTTGCTACTGATCTTATTCTCTAAGAAGGCCACTTTAAGTTTTCTTTGTTTTTGAAAAGATTTTTAAAATTTGAGATAATCCAACAAAGCTGAATGATGAGATATGCAAGACAGATCAAAGAAATTATTTCTTTATGCAGTTAAACTGTGGAATCCCCTCTGTTCGATAGTCATAATCTTCTGTGGCTTTTGAAATGGTAGACAGCTAATGTAGGCTATGAATGTATACTAACTCTGCAGCTGTATACTATCAACAGTAACCAAGGCTACATGTCTCAGAATATTAGTTGCTAGGATTTAACTGTAGAAGAGAGTTATTTCATCAAGAGCATACTTGTAGGCTTCTCATAGGCTTGCCATTTTACAAAAAATAGTTTGTGGATCAGCATGGCTGTTAGATTCTTAGATCAGGTTCAATAAATGGTTCTATGAACATTTTTCACTCACCTTAGACTTTTTCAGGGAGTTATTCTTGCTGAGGCAGTTCTAAAAGATCTCTGCAAACAGTTGAGCATGCATTTATCTAGATATTTTGGCTCAGAGCAGGGCAATAAAAGTAATTATGGGAACTCTATATTTTTACTAGAATGTTATGTGGAAGTTTGTAGCTGTGCTTCATCTATGAAGAATAATGTTCCATTTCTGATAATTTATGAGGGTTCTAACTTCCTTGTTTGCAAACTATCCGGTTCTTGTTGTACTAGGCACTCAGCCTAATACAGACAATGTTAATATGGCTGTGATCCAAGCTAGTCACAATATTCTGACTTCCATTGCATTTATAGACTATTATTCATGTCAGTGGCTTGACTTGTGACTAGGAAGATCTGTTGTTAAGTTGATTTCCTACAAGTAAACTTGTATAACAGATCTTCCAGAAAGCTGGGGACTCTCTGCCGTGAGCACTATCATGTCAGAGCCCAGGCAGTGTTACTGTCTCCTTGCCTTGTTCCATCCTTTCCTTTGAAAGTGTTCTTAGTAACATACACTGTGTCTTAATTAGGGCTGCCAGATATCTGAACTGGCAAAGAAGAACACAGACAATTGGAAAGGAGGACAAATGGGGGCAGGGGCTGAAGGGCATACTAATATTCCTGGCATCCACCACAAAAATTCTAGCAAAAACCAACAAAAATATATATTTAGTGTCTTATATGTACAAGTCCATGAAACTTCTTTTTCCAGCATCAGACTGTTTCTCTCAATCATAATTTACATGTACTAACAATAATTTAGGATTGACAATGACATGTTTTTCAAATTTCACCATAGAAATATATGAGACGTGTACTCTACCGATCGCACTGAACATAGATGTAAAGGGCTGGATTAAAAGCCTATCTATTTATCAAATTTATATTCTACCTCTCTGACCAATCTCGCCATCCAAAGCGACAATTGCTGGAATCAGACAATAAATGAAATAACATAAATCTAGGTAGTTGAGTCCGTTGATGAAACAGGGAAAGAAAGAAATCAACAATTTACAGGGTCACAATACACAAACGTTTGAATGACTACTGTTATGAAAATAGTTCAAAGTAAAATAATACTCAAGCTACTCAGAAAGCTGGACAATATTTCATGTTAATGCCTACCAAATGGAGGATATGAGGACAAAAAAGAGGACATTTCCCCTTTTTGTCAGACATCTGATAATCTTACTCTTACTCGACTTTGTATAACAAGATTCTTTACTACACTCTTCCCTATCACTATAACATTGCAAGCTTTTCCACAGTTTCTTATCGGCACTAGTCCTATCATATATTTTTCTTGTCCAGTGCCTTATGTCTCTGCGTTGTCCCTTAAAATTTATATTGCTGCTCCCATCTTAATTTTTCTCCTTGTACAATGAGGCGCTTCAACCAAACCATTCAACCAAATATTTAATTGGGTTATACTTTTTTTAAGCGCATAGAAACTCTACTTCCATTTGAGTCTGACTCTTGCTGATTTCATGATATATTCATATATATTTCTGGCACTATGGAAATTGTTTCCCCACTGACTTCTTTTGAAGTTTGTTTTTAAATCCCAGCAATTTAGCTTGTCTCTTTCAGTGTGAACCCTTCTCCCAATAACATCTTTATTAATGGCATTTATTTAACATTTTTTATTTTATTGGAAAAACCCCATTTAACGTAATTCAATCATCTCTGAAACAGATGTTTAGCATATATTGCTCTAAAACAGTTCAAGGGAAAGCAAGGTTTGGGGCTTGTCTACTAATTCTCAAGTTGTTACAGATCGAAGGTTATTTTTTTTATGGAAAAAAAGTATCTTTACAATGCATCATGTTGAAGCAAATAAAAGAAAACATTGCCGCCCACATGGTTGTATTCATAATACCTACTTGTAAAACTCCAAACAAATGCTGTCAATTGGCAAATAATAGCAAGATCCAGTTACTGCTCAGGAAATTATATTTAATGTATTTCACAGAGATAAGGGAAAAACAGTTCAACCGAGATAGCTGCTATGAACTATATTTAACCTCCACTGTATCAGATGGAATATGTTTTTAATCTAACACAAACCATTATATACATAGACACTTATGTTTTTGCCATTTTAATATCTGCCATCTTTTACTTATCCATTTTTAAAATAATCTTTTCTCCGGACAGTGTGCTCCATATAGATTTGGGCAATATCATTTTATTTTTCTCCCCATTTCATTGCAAGTTTTCTGCTGAATATTCTTGTTGTTGTTACTGAAGGAACCTTATTGGATTTTGTCTTCCTAGATCTGACACACTCTGTACTGGCCTGCCTGAGGTGCAGTTTAAATGACTGATTAAAGTCTTCTCCAGGGGACTGGAAATGACTGGGTGCTCATATTTTTTATTTGCCTTGGATTTTTTCCAGTGGTCTGCACTTCGCCCTCCACATCCCTGATTAATATTTTACATATATTTTACTAGCACTTTAAATGAAAATTTCTTCCTGAGAAGATTAATTACCGAAAGAATGATATGGAACTCTTATTATTCCAATAATTCATCCACACAGAATTTAGCGTGCGTGTGAAGTTAATAATATGACATTAATGGATCTAGTTTAAGATGTACATTAACTGCTGCCTTTCTGCTGTCTTGTGTAAGTTGCAAGAAGTTGCTAGATGCTTATAATGGCAATATCCAATTTTATCATACCCTTCCTACGATGCGATATGAATCTTAATCTATTCATTTTTTTCTCAAAGTGTTCCTAATTGTATGCTTGGATGTTAAGCCCAATTGAACATGCTTAAGAAATTTTTAATGAGAATGTAACACTCTTACATATAAAGAGCAGGTCATACGGAAGACAGGGAAAGAATCAAAGCAATGGCTCAGATTAATAAATTGGAAAGTCTGACACGAGATGAAAGGAGTGCTTCAAACGATCATTCCCTTCTACCCTCAATCTTCCAAATGTATGTCTATCCAGAAATACTCTGTACAGTATGACAGGGAGAGGGATCAGTGGAGGAAAAAGGATGATAGCAGTATTGCACCATCACAGTGCGATGTTGTGCCTGTGATGTAATGTTGCACATAGATATGAAAGGGATGAAACATGAGAAAACAACACCATAATTTTGACAAAGAAATCCTATGGACTCTTCTGACAAAGGGGATGAATTATGAAACAATCTACTCAGATGTGGGGTTACTCTGCGACTTGTGTACCCACGCAATGAAATTAGTAGCAAGAAATGAATAAGTTGGTTTGCCTAGGTGGGTAGTTATTCGCCACACACATTTATTTGCTTCTGAAACTACTTAAACAGATTACTGGAGTATAGAGAATATGTTTTCAGGGGAAGAGACTGTGGACTGACTGGCACACTTGGATGGGTGGGGGAGCAAGGTAGAAAGGCTAGTTGAAATTTGGGAGAATGCCCAGGTGTATCTGTTGTGCCTTTTCTACTATATCCTGATGGCTTGCCTTGTCTCTCATGTGCACTAGCTCCTCTCTATTTTCACACCGACTTCTGAATCTCACAATTTCCTGGAAAGAATGGTTTACAAGCACTTCCAAGATTATCCTGTTAAGTATGTAAATATACTCTAGTAAGTTTAAAGTAACCCTGTAGACATAAAAGAAGGAGAGGGAGGGAGGAAGACAGGGAGGAAGAGAGGGAGGGGGAGAGAGAGAGAGAGAGAGAGAGAGAGAGAAAAGGAGGAGGAGGAGGAGGGGGAGAGAGAGAGAGAGGGAGGGAGGGGGAGAGAGAGAGATGTGTATGAGAGAAAGGGGGGGGGACAGAAAGTATGCTCACTTTTGAATCTGTCATCCAGAGTTGTTACTTCAGACTAGTATATTTCATGATGTAATTCATGTAATTCAAAAGGATTTAAGAGCAGGTTTTTTTCTAAGCTGCTTCACTGGCAAATATGATTGCATGCAGTTAATATGTGAGGAAGAAAGAAGAAGCCCCTCAGAGGCTCCTTAAAAACACAGAGGACCTTCAGTTAAAATATTAAAATAAGAACTATCGCCTATTTTTTGGAAATGTTTTCCTTTTGGGGGATATGTCCAAAATGTTAATCAGTGTGACAAGACAAGAAGAGACTCTTGACAATCAATTGCTCCTTGCAGGTGAAGTAGTTCAAAATAATTGCACGTGTTTTGGGGTCTCCACAGTGTAATTGCATGATACCAAAAGAGTCAAGTGTTTTTAAGAGTCAATCTCTCCTGCTCTATAGTATACAAAGTAATAAATGCCTGTTGAGGCTGATTAATCACTGATGTGTCACCAAGGAGTCTAATCCATCTCAAAAGTCTTCTATTATAACCATCCTTCCATGGAGCAGGAATTGTTATGTAATATAAGAAAGTCTTGTAATAAAACAGGAAATATATTCCCATGTTTTAGAAAATATTAAAGTAGCAAGGCAATGCTGTCATCTCAAGCATATTTCCAGTGTAGTTTCATTTCATATGGGAAAGCCAGGAAGACAGATTGAGACAATTGAAATTCAATGGGAAGTTTTGGGCAAGTGTGAATGTACTAGGAAGCATGTCTGAAC